>OZ024727.1:57758023-58958023 GCA_964016875.1 Fallopia convolvulus | reverse complement strand
AAGTTAAATAAAATCGTAATTCTTGATTACATAAAATTAGTAATTCACCAAATTAGCGTAACATTACACTCTACATAAAATTAATATGCACAAAATCACCCTACAAACACAATATATGTAACAAAAACATACACGAATTACTATGCACAACATTACTCTACATAAAATGTATGTAACAAAATTAACCTACATAAATTAATATACACGAGTTTATGTAACAAAATTAAGCTACACAAAATATGTGTTAACGTAATTTGTGTAGGTTGTAGGGACAATTCTGTCGAATTTTATATAAGGTGTTATTATTGGTCAAATTATAATAAGAGAGTATATTGTTGGAACAAATTAATAAAATTAGGATATTTTTATCTTTCTCTCATAAAAAAATAGAAAAAAAAAACAAATCTCCTTCAGGGAAATCTTTCTAACTTTTTTTGGTACGTAGATGTTAACATTTTTTGTGAACATTGCGTATTAAAAATATTATTAAACTTGGATCAATTTATACGAATACATGATCATTGATCAGTGTACAAGAGACGATAATTAGAGTCCAGAGATGTATATTAAGTTTTTAATATTAAAAATCTCACCAATTGATAAAGTTGCACGGAAAGATTTCTATTTTAATTACTTTTGCATGTCTCCTTTTAAACCAGTTTGAAGAGATATTTTAGGAAAATAGTCAAAAAATCAATTTTCAGGAGAGTAACAAAATTTTAAGGCCAAGATGACACTTGTAGGCCAACATAAATTGTCGTGTGTTTATCAATAAAAAAATTGTTCAGAGCAAAAAAAAAAAAAAAAAAATCTTGTTTCTTGTTCTCTACTCTTATACTACTAGATAACTTTTTCCACTTAAAAACAAACAAAAAAACCATTTTAACGTTTACCTTAATCACAATTGAATCCATTCTCCACAATATTTTCCTCCGGCACCGATCAATTCCCAAGAATGACAACAACGCCGGTGTCGCCTTCGGCTCCGATCCCTTCCTGTCGGCCACACCGATTAGCCGCTCAATCCTCGAGTCACTCGTCACTCGCTGGTTTGTCCTTCTTCAATATCTTACTTTGGCTTCTAATTTCCATGTTTCCCTGAGTAGAAATTTAAAAGTATATTAATAATAGAGAGAAATAACACCCTTCTAAAATTAAGGTAATATTTTCTATATTTATGTTATTTCTCCCTTTCCAATTTACTTTCTTTATCTCATTAAGAGAATTTAATCATTGTTAGTGTGTTCATAAGAATTTGTCAGTGTTTTAATCATAGGCACACACTAAAAAAACCCTAAAAAAAAAAACTTGAAACGATTTTAAAGAGACATCTGATAAAATTGGAGCGAGCGACATAAAACTAATTAATTGATGTTTAATTTGTTGATATCCCTTTGTGCATTATTATTTGTGGCCAAATTTGTTCAACTTTGATTCGATAATGAAATTAGGGGTGGAGCAGCGTATCAATTTCGTTTCTTTTCCATTCGTCTGAATCTGTTATTAAGTTTGAATTCCTTTCCATTACGATCGTATAGATCTCCAGCCATAAATGTCGAGGGAGGGGAGAAGAATATTAGACCATTTAGCGTAAAAAAATGAATAAAAGATACTAAAATTAAAAGTTTATTTTACTGATTTTCTCTATTTTTTTTGTGAAGATTTACTATTTGAGATGGTTTTCTTATGTTTTTTAAGAAAAGAAAAATAATGGACATCACATGAATATCTTAGTGGCATGTTGGTTTTGCATGATTTGAGGGGGCATCACATGGTTTTTTTTCTTCCCAAAATGTTAATAAATGATGCATGGAAATATTATACTCTTTATTTTGGATAAAATAAAGAGTATAATATTTCGGTTTGCATGATCCGATTTGAACGGGCTTAACTCGTTCTGGTTTGTTTCGGTTTGCCTTTAGTTGCCTTTTTTTTTATCTTGTTCTGTAGTCCTGTTGGGTCTTTTGGTCGCTCCCCTGACGCGTTAAGCCCGGGGCGCCCCCATCTTAACCCCCAGATTTCCCACAAGGGAAGCTCCATCCACTGAGTAATTGTTGTTGTTGTTGTTGTTTTATTTTGGATAAAATTATAGATAAATTATTGGGGATGTTCTAAATAATACATTACATTAAATTATAAATTTAATATAATTTAATACAATTTAATGTATTATTTACAACAATCCAAACGAGCCACTAGTCTTAAGTCCAGTTCTAATTATAAACTAATCTTTTTGGATATCATATATCACGGTTGGTTTTGTATGAATTGATCGAGGGGCACCACATGATTTTTCCCCAAATGTTAATAAATCATGCATGGAGATTAGAGGTGTCAAACGGGTCGGTCAGGTCGGGTTCGGGTTGAGTTGGGTTCGGGTCGTAACGGGTCACTGGTCAAATCGGGTCAGGTCATTGCGGGTTGTCGGGCGGGTCGGGTCGACCTAACAGGTCAAGAAAATTAATTTTTTACAATTATTAAAATATTTTTTATTTAAAAAATGATATTTAATAATAAATCTATTATTTTTATATATTTTAATAATAAAATATATTATAATTTTCAAAATATATTATATATTTTTAAAATATAACAAATTGGGTCAACCCAACGGTTTTTTTGGGTTTGAACCCAACGGGTTTCGGGTCTATCGGGTTCGGTTTATTTTGGGTTTCGGGTTCAAATTTTCGGGTCTTGACCCTAAATTTTTCGGGCGATTCGGGTCGGTTTTTCGGGTCGGGTCAGCTGTTGACAACTCTAATTGAGATTATTCTTGATATATAAATGAATATCTTAGTGGCATGTTGATGAATTTGTGCGCCCTCACTACCTAAAATTATAATGCTTTGAGTTAAATCAATTGACACTTGAGCCTTTGCCCACCTAACAAAAATGATTTAACAATACATTAATTGCTTGTTGAAACAAAGAGAAAAAAAATGATCAAGCTAGTGCAAATTACACAATCAATTCAATATATATGTGCTCAAAGAATTATCATAATGCAGGAAATAGAGTTGCATTGGAGGTTGAATCGGATGAAGAAGAGACTAAGAAGATGCAATGGTGGAAAGAAACCAAGAAGCAATTCATAATCTCTCTTCCAATGATCTTCATCAACCTTTCATTCTACCTTATTCCTCTCATTTCCGTCATGTTTGCTGGCCACCTTGGCGATCTTGAGCTCGCCGCCTCCAACCTTGCCAATTCTTGGTCCACTGTCACCGGTTTCGTCTTCATGGTAATTAGATTACATCAACAGTTTTCGCATACAGGTGCGTTTGGATCGCACCATTTATTGCATTATCTTATATTAAATTCGTTTTTTGTTCAGATTGGAGTGAGTGGTTCTTTGGAGACGCTTTGCGGGCAAGGCTTTGGCGCGAAACTCTATAACATGCTCGGGATTTACCTCCAATCATCTTGCATTATTTCGCTCTTCTTCTCTGTTATCATAGCTATTTTATGGTGGTTTACAGAACCGATCCTCGTACTACTCCACCAAACCGATTCAATAGCGAAAGAAGCAGGTGTCTACATTAAGTATCTCATACCAGGACTTTTCGCATACGGAGTCATCCAGAACATTCTAAGGTTTTTCCAGACGCAATCCGTGCTTATCATACCCTTGGCTTGTGCCCTAATTCCTGTAGCCCTTCATGTCGGCATTACCTATGTCTTTGTTCATCTGACGAGCCTTGGATTTAGAGGAGCTCCCTTGGCCGCCTCGGTTTCACTGTGGATTTCTCTCATTTTGCTCGTGTTGTATGTGAAATTCGCGAAGAAATTTGAGCTTACTTTTACAGGATTGTCGTCTCAATCCTTTGGACATGTCTTTTCGAACTTGAAATTGGCCTTGCCTTCTGCTGCTATGGTTTGGTAATAATCTTTCTCTTTATGCACCCCTCTAAAATTACCAACACTCTTAAGGGCCCATTTGGCTATGAACTATGGAAAAGGGGAAAGAAAACGGATCTAGTCTATTTTGGTCTCATGATACAACAAAATGGACTAGACTCGTTTACTTTCCGTTTCCATTAATCCTTACCAAATGGACCCTAAAGTGATTCAAAAACCTTTTCCCTATTTTTTTTTGAATGATTTGAGTTTTCATTGTAGTTTGGAGTATTGGGCTTTTGAGATTCTAGTGATATTGGCAGGACTCATGCCAAATCCCGAGACTACTACTTCACTTGTTGCAATGTGGTATGTATAATTGTTTGTCAATTTTTTGTGTTTATGTTTCTTGATTGCATGATTCATTTTAACTCTTTCTTGTTCAATTCTAATTAGTGTAAACACGGAGGCGATTGCTTACATGGTAACACATGGATTAAGTGCAGCAGCAAGGTAAAATCAACTAGAGATCAATGCTACATTCTAATATCTTATGCTTCTCTTTTTCAATTGATTATTTTTGAACTAAGTCTTAGAACAAAATTTCAGCACAAGAGTATCAAATGAGCTTGGAGCTGGAAACCCCGAAAAAGCAAGGCGTGCAATGTGGATCACTCTTAAGCTCTCAGTCTCCGCGGCTCTCTTGGTTGTTCTATGTTTAGGCGTCGGACACAATGCGTGGGCCGGATTCTTCAGTGATAGCCCTAACATCATCAGTAAATTTGGTTCCATGACACCTTTGGTTGTAGTTTCCATATTCCTGGATTCACTTCAAGGCGTCTTCTCAGGTACACTTCATCTTTCACTTCTAAAGCATCTTCAATGGTATAACTTAGGGCCCGTTTATTTCTGTACTAGGAATCGGATTTGAATCGAGAATCAGGTTAGAATAGGAATTGCTCATTCTCATCTCCTTAGTCAAAGCAAGCACTGATATGAGTTAGGGTGATTCCAAACCCGATTGATTCCTTTTACCGATAGTATAGAAACAAACAGGCTCTTAATTCAAATAAGTATCCTATATATCGAGCTGTAATACTCATAGTATCACCATTGAAGATGCCCTAAGCTCCTCTTCGGTAATTTTTTCGATTTCTGTAATTTTTTTTTTGGTAGAATCGATTTCTGTAAATTGATCATGAGAAAATTTTGATCCAGGGGTAAGTAGGGGATGTGGGTGGCAACAACTAGCCATGTACGCGAACTTGGCGACGTTCTATCTTATAGGAATGCCGATTGCTTGCTTGGTTGCTTTCAAGTTCAAGTTGTATGCCAAGGTCACATAACTAACTGTTCTTTTGTTTTGTAATAAATCCAAAGATTATGACTTCACTTCTAATGCTTTGATTAATTTGAATTTCAGGGTCTTTGGATTGGCTTGATTTGTGGGCTAGCTTGTCAAGTTTCAACTCTTTTTCTCATATCAACTCTTAGGAAATGGAAGAAGATGGAGCTCTCTTTGGATGGTCCTGCTGAAAGTTCTCTTGTTGTCTAGAAATATGAATACACCTTAATCTTTTATCCAACTCAAAGCTTGTTTGAAAATTTCATTTTATTGGTGGAATTTTATTTAGATACTTATGAAGAGTGCTTCATATGAATCTATCTATTTATTTATGGACATGTAGTGTATCTATGCAAGTTTTGTCTTTATATCCTTTTCCTAGTCAAAGTTTAAACGATTTTTCTATAATGTGCAACTTTATTGGGAAAGATTTGATATTTTGAAAATTTTATAGGGTTTATTATTTTCTTTTTAGGGTTTTGTTTTTAAATTAAGAGTTTGGCTAATGTGTGCCCATGGACACACAATAAACTTTATATCTTCTGAGTATTATTGTGGTAGTATCAATCTTTAAAACAATCTCATTTGTTGGAAAAAATAACCTAATCATACCCAAGTTTATTAAATTTTACGTTTTAGTTTTCATAAATATCTTATTTATAATAAAAAATAATTTTAAATTTAATTCATAGTCATACGCAACATGACGGATTTAACTAGCCACAATAAGCTTTGCATTTATACATAAAAATGAAGGGTGAACATATCTTAAGAAGACAAGTTTTTCTTTAATGCCCCTCAATTTCATGTAATGCCTTATTTGAAAAAAATTAATGGAAAGACGTTAGTTATTTTTAATGTACTTGTGTTGTTGTGTAAGGTGTTGTGTTTAATTTGGTCTAGTACACACTAATCTATTTTGGGCACTACATTAGTTTTGCATGATTAGAGGGGCACTCCGTACACGAGTTTTCCCCAAACAACGTAGACCTGGGTTCCGGTTCCACGGAACCGGCGAACCATCGGTTCCAAAATTGGCGGGTCCGGTTTCGTTTCCGATTTCGGTATCTCCACTCCCGGAACCGATGAACTGGTGGTTCCACCCACAAAAAAATAAAAATAACCAAACCGCGGTTTTCGTTCAGAGGTCAAAAATGAAGTTTTTTTTTGTTTTTTTTTATTATTTCCGGTTCCGGAACCGGGAGGAACCGGCCTCGGAACCGGTCAGAACTGGAACTGGGGAACCGACATTGGGCCGGTTCCGGTTCTATGGTTCTGAGGAATCGGAACCATGGAACTCGTCCTCATACTACTTCACCAATCTGATTCAATTGCACAATTAGCTGTTGTTTACATAAAATATCTCATACCAGGACTTTTTGCATATGGATTCATCGAAAACATTCTAAGGTTTAATTTCTCAAGGCGCAATCTATGCTTCTTATACCCTTGGCTTGTGCCTTAATTTCCCTAGCTATTCATGTCGGCATTGCCTATGTCTTTGTTCATCAAACAAGGCTTGGATTCATAGGAGCTCCTTTGGCGGCCTCGGTTTCACTTTGGATTTCTCTTATTTTCTTCATGTTGTATGTCAAATTTGCTAAGAAATTTGAGCTTACATTTACAGGATTGTCATCTCAATCCTTTAGACATGTCTTTATGAACTTGAAATTTACCTTGCCTTCTGTTGCTATGGTATGGTAATAATCCTACAAATAATAATACAAAGTTTATTAGGCAAGTTTTGGTTTCTATCATGAGTTTAACACATTCTGGTTAATGTCCCAAGATTAACTCTTTTTTGGTTGATATCTTTTTTGGTTTGAATTGATTAAATTTAAGTCCATGTATCTCTTACCTTTAAATTAGTAGAATTTGACTCTGCTGCCCAAATCTAATATTCGAACCATCTAAATTTAAATTTATGAACAATCTTTCATGTTTAAGTATTTTTAAAAGTACTTAGAAGAACCATTCTTAGAGCCATAAATCCGTCTTCACACTACCTCCTACGACGCACAAAGTTGTTTTTTGCTTCCCTAACATCTTATGAGTCGAACCACACTCAAATGAGCCCATTTGAGGCATGTTCGAGTAGCATAATGACCTCTTTCCGATCAAGGTTACAAAGCAGAAAATCCAAAAGCTCTTGGGTATCAACCGAAAGTTAATTTTTAGCACCAACTAAAATACTCTTAAACTCAGGCGCACTTACAAAAATTCCGCTTATTATTAGTATTAATCTTTTCTGAATGGTTGAATTTTTATTGCAGCTTAGAGTATTGGGCTTTTGAAATTTCAGTGATATTGGAAGGACTTTTGCCAAATCCTGAGACTAATACTTCTCTTGTTGCAATGTGGTATGTAGAATTTTCTATCTAATTTTTATCCTTTTTCTATTGCCAAATCCTCAGATGTTTGAATGTTATCACCACTAATTTGAATATTGCTTATTCGATGTTGAATATTGAATTAACGGGTGTATTCGAAATAAATATAACCGCATACAACACCTAATAAATCGTGAAATAATATTTAATATTTATTAAAAAAAAATCAAATGCATAATTAATGGCAATCAGATCCCACATTATGGAAATTATTTTTTTTATTTATCACGATCAAAATCAAATCCCTATATTTTCGGCTATTTCCATATTTGTTAATAATGGAAGATTTGTGGGTATATTAAGCCCATATTAGTTAATATGTACCCAAGATCTTGGCCGTTAGTTACATCAAATCCAACATCTCTCATTCCTTCCCCCGTTTCTCTATAACTCCCATTTCTTTTGAACCCTTCCCTAAATATATATATATATATATATATATATATATATATGTTTCTTCAAATTTCTGTGCGCTCCCCCAACTCTTTTGATTCCTTTTATGGTATTTTTTTTCTACGAGCTCTATTGTTAGCAAGATTGGGTGATTCTATGTATGCATATCATTTAATAAATCATTTTATGAGTAGAAAATTAAAAAAAACAATAATTTGAAACTTTTGGGCAATGATCATTATTCTTGCCTTCCAACTAGAAAAAGTTGAAGCTTACCCCTCTTTTAATTGACTATAAAATAAATGATCTACTTAAATTCATGAATAGATTCATAGCGCGGTGTTAACTTCTGATCTTTCTCATGTAAAACACTTGCCATGATCTTTCACTTTTAGAGTAAAAACATTGAATATTAGATGCATTAATGCTAAACTAGAAGATATTAGCATGTTCTTGCTCCAAAGGGAGTGGTTGGGCTAAATGAAGGATTCTGAAGTTCAGCTTGATTAAACTTCCACACGAAAATCCTTTGTCCTCCTCATTTGCCTAATTTGAAATGTGGTAAATAACTTGGAACATTTTGTAAATTAATTAGTTTTTACTAAAAGTTCAACTTATATATTATCCAGAGTTTATTATGCTATATTTTTGTTCTTTAATTTAAAATGATGCAATTTTATTTACAGGCTTTAGCGTGTTGTTTGGATAGGGAAAGTATAAAACAATAGTATTTCTTGCAAAAGTTGCTATAAGTAAATAAATTTAGTAAATTTGCACTCAATTCATCTGTACCTTCATGCTATTCTCATGACCTAATTGTAGTTTCCTCTGGAAAAAAAACCCTAATTCAATACCTACCGTAGTCATTGCTAACTCAAAAGTCTGAACTCATTTGATGGTTGTTGTCTTTGCTGGTTACTGTCTTTGGAAGAAGAGTTCTAGTTATTGTTCAAAAACAGATGTAGGTTGTCTCCACGGTCTTATCAAAGATCTTTTTTTGAACTCTGACTCATTGTTGAGGTGCCTATACTGTTATCATTACAAGATGGACATCACATTACTTTGAATAGATTTGACTATAATATTAGTTGTGAATGTATGCTATAAATAGTAAATAAAATATTATTAACTTACTTTTTGTTTCAAGTATTGAGACAATTCTTTTTACAATATTCCGTCTAAAATAGGCATTTCATCCTACAAATTAAAAAATATTATATTTTTCCATAAAACTAAAACAGACCAATTAAAAACATAATTTATATTACCTTAATGAAATTGGGTATGATGTCTCTACTGTAAAAATCCATATATTTCATTACGGAAATATCATAACCATATCCGTTGGTTTGCTTAGGAATGTATTGGCGATATACGTGCTCCCGTATATTCATCTCAATATTAACACCACTCTTGTTATTCACATCTTCAAGGTAATGTTTAACCTACATTATAAAATAAAATAAAAGGTTAGATTACATTTTTAAATTCATTATAATTTATAAGAATATATTTTTACCAGCTTTTCTAAACCTACAAGGTTTTCGACATGTTAAGAGTTCCAATACTTAAACCTCCTATCTTTGATATTTATCACCGTTAAGACCCAATGACTTTTGTTTATATTCACCGGGATAAAATCTTGATCAGTTTATTAAATTTAAATTCAAACACATTAAATTTAATATAAGCGAATGGATGTTTAATAATGACTCTACCTCATTGGAGCATGTGCAATTGGGACATATACATTTGCAGCCACAAGAACGTCCATGGTATCAACACTTGAACGAATCTATAAACACTTAAAATGACATACTGTCCATTATGTGATTCACTCCGGTTTATTAAATATAGTGACTCCGGGTTTTTTTTTTATAATTCAAATTCAAACACTAACGGAGCACACTAACGGACACACCAACGGAGCACACTAACGGCGCACCTACGTTAAGTTTTTCCCGCCTACGATAAGTTTTCCCCTCCCATTTATATTTTTTCCCTCCCAAAATTGGGAGTGATCCGTGTGATCATATCATATTGGATACAGACCGTTGATCATTGTTTGATCGAACGACTGTTTTTCACCCTCTTTTCTTTAAATAGTGATTCTATATCTCGTTTTTTTTTCTCAAAGTCTCATTTTCTCTCGCTTTTACCTTTTACAACTAGGGTTTCTGACAACTAGGGTTTCTGCATCATTTATGGCAGGAGGAAGGCGAAGTGCAGGGCAAAGGTTATGGCCAGAGGCCGAACCGTCCCCTGAAATGGTAAATGCTTACTTTTTTTCTCCTGATTCTGACTCTTCTCCTATTTCTGTCTTCTTCTCCTGATTCTGACTCTTCTCTTGTTTCTCTTAATCCCGATTTTCTTCTCCACTTATGGTTTGATTTTTTTTATGTGCAGATGGCAGGTCAGCTTTCGTTCTATCACCATTACGTTGCTCTTCTGGAGCAGCAGCTGAAGGGCCGTAAGGTTTCGCAGTTTGTCAAGGAGCAGGTCGCTTAGGACACTACTAGAATTAGCACTTTTAACGACAACGTTTTAACGACGAAACGGGAAATTTATCGTTAAAAGCATATATGTACTTATCAACAACGAGAAACCTATGTGTTGGTCGTTATAGGCATGGATTTTAAAAAATCCTTATTCTGGGTGTTCGTCGTTAATTTTATGAATTAGGAAAATTAAAACCAAATTCCGTAGTTAATCTGAAAAAATAGCGCGGGTTATTTTGTGCCAAAAGTTCGTAAATTCCCTCTCAAATCTGCAACAGTACTTTTAGGTCTCTCTCCCTTTCTGATATACCTAAATCACCGCTCTCTATTCTGACCAAAAATAAATCGTTCTCTTTCAATTGTGGCCGCCTACTCTTCTGGTTCCTCCTAATCGATAAATCATCGTTCTCGATCTCTTCCGGCTGCGTAGTGTTCTGATCGAGTTCCCCTTTCTCTCTTCTCCTCTACGCAGTTTTCCGAGTTCCCCCTTATTTCTTCCGCTCAGTGCATATTCAAATCGAACTTCTGGTTACTTCGAGTGTGTGATCTCCCAATTTCGTCTCAACATCAATCAATTCCCTCTCTGGATCAATTTCACTTGTGTTCCAATAGGTATGGCCATAAATTAAATTTGCTTAATTATTATCAATTTTTTGGAAATTTGGTGCCTTGTGTTCAAAATTGTTTGATACATTAGTATAGAACTTGTGGGAAACTGTTGTGGAACATCTATGTGCGATTTTTTGGTACTTACGAATTAGGGTTTATAGATCCGTTCAAATATATGTAGCTTTTGTTTGCTACATCAATGGCGTAGTGTTGTAACGGTTCTTTTCTCTGTACGATTAGTGGCGTAAATCTTTGTAAACCTGCAATTTGTCTAAAAAAGATGTTTGAATCGGGATTCTATGTAAACTCTCTTATGGAGATGATTCTTATGTTGTTAGGTAAAAAATTCTTCTTAACCACAATCCAATTATTCCATGTAGCTTCTTGGCGTATCTCCATTGATTTCGTTGCTTAAAAACCAAAGTTTGAAGATGAAGAGCTAAGAAAGGTTTTTCTTTCTGATGTTGGAGCCCTTCACTATCTCCTCCTTCCATTGTAGAATCCAATGTCACTCAATATTTCACTCCAAGTGTTAATCGAATTCAGAAACCCTAAATCACATTCTTCAATCCTTGTTCGATTGTGTGTGCTGATTTGGTTTAAATTGATGAATTGTTTCAGATTTCATCAAGCCAGGGCACGACCAATGTATGTATCACACGCCTACAGGTATGGTTCTGTGATCCTCAGAATATAACAGTACCTATTTTACATTAGAAAATAGTGAAAATTTTGAAGTTGGTTTCGTCAATGGAGAAAAAGGATTAAATTTGATGGTTGTGCTTTGGTGTTACTTTGAAGGGAAGGTTATGCGTAATTGGATTGGCACCAGCTCATGTTGCTCTTCAAGCTTGTCTCCTTTGTGGATTTTGATGTTGGAAAGTCTGATAGAAGTGAATTTAATGTCACTAGAAAATGCAAAAAGGTAGCTTTTTGATTTTAAATCACCACTTTTATATATTGCCTTGTAAAATGATTAATCTAGTTCTTCAATTCTTTTCACTTGAAAGAACTTTTACCTTTGGCTTTCTTTGTTGCCTGGCTCATCTGAGTAGTTTTTGAAATTGCTAAGTCAATCATTTAGGATGTTCTATTGAGACATGGAGACTAGAGAAATATGGAATGTTATGGTGGAATCATATTAGTATATTATTTTTTTGCCAGTAATTAATATTGGTTGTTGAATTTATCTTTTGGTTGGGTTAATTGTTTTTGATGATGTTCCTATGGCTGAATGTACAACATTTTGAATCAAATATAGCTTTATGCAAAGTCCTCTTGTCCAGAAGATTCTTACGTTGTTATGTAAAAAAAATAATTCTCGACCACAATCCAATTATTTCATTTAGATTTTTGGCATATCTCCATTGATTTCTTTGCATTCTTGATGTTGACCTGCTCAAACAGATGTTGGGTTAAAGGATCTTTGTTAGAGGTCAATAGCAGATTAATCAAGAACCTTGAACTCCTCAATAGATGAGTAACCATCCTTGAACTTGTTTGTATATTGATTGGATATTTTGCTTTGTGTCTTATAATATCTCTTTGTATGCTAAGCTAATTAAACTATTTTACCATTCTGTTTGGTGATTCTAAATTACAGGCTGATAGAGATGGGTATATTGCAATTATTATGCCAAGACCAACAGATTGGTTGAAGATCAACGGTCGACTAATGGGATTGACGAATACAGAACGTTGAGAAAGCTTAGTTAACCCTAAAATCAATGGCTTTTGCAAGCACTTTTGCTTGATTAATGCTCCACAACACTGCATCAGGTTTTGTACTCTTGCTTTTTTTGTTCAAACTAATTTTTTTCTCTCTATATGACAATGAATCTCCATAAACTTAAGACTTCCCTCTATTTTATGAATATATATTGTGGAAAAATCTAGGTGAATATGGCTGGTTTTTTTATAATGCATAAATAAACTTAACTGTGATGGACAATTGGCTGATTTTGTTATCTATCACTTAAAAGATTTAATGCGATGTTTAACCTTCACTTCCAAGGTTTAACAAGTAAAGGTCCATTGACTAATTTGCATGATAAATGTGCTTTATTCTTCCTAGTTTCTATTATTCGAGCTTAGTAAGTTCACATTGAGAGTCTTTTTGGTGTTCAAAATTTTTTCTCTTTCTGATTTTTTTTTTGCTTTGTTTAGTTTGATATTACAATTCTTTAATGTGATTTCTATCTGAAGAAGAGAATCTCATGTTTGTAAATGATTCATTTTGTATGCTTAATTTGTCAATAAACTAGTTGATTTTTACTTCTTTATGCCAGTGCTTTTTGGTGGAAAGCTGTAGTTTTGATGCACCTACCACCTTGACAGTCTGCCAAAGCTGATCTTATAGTGCCTTTTCAGCTGGTAAGGTTTGTTTTGAGAAAATGTTTAACTTGGATCATTCTTCTTGCTTCGATTCCATCTAGTCCAATAAGGTCTTTTGTTGGAAAACTTCTTTTTCTATATAACATAAATCCTTTGGCTCTGTTGTGGTATTAAGAAGCTATTCCACTAGAAACTAGGGAATTGTAAGAGATGATGTGGAGGGTTTTATGCATTTGATGTATTAAGGATTAAAGGAAACACATTTTATACATACCATTATACCCAGCTGTCTTCATTCTTTGTAAAGATTGGGTTACTACAACACTTATGAGGTGTTCATGAATAAATTTGTTTCTCTCATTATCATGGTGTGGTGTATTATTCTTATGGGGTTAAATTTAGTTGGTCTTCACCATTCATAGGTGTCATATGGCTTTGGTTCAGCTGTTTCTTTTATCTTTGTTCATGGTGGGTCCTTCTATTTAACAATTTACTTCATTGTGAAAGTATACTTGTTTCTTTCTTGTTTTTTTCTTTTAGAATTCTCTTGTAATGATAATTTTAACTTTTGTTTTTTTTTGTTTTTTTTTTGTTTTTTTTTTCTTCAGGTACTTGAAGATTAGAAGTTGTCATTCACATTATCAAGATATATTTCAGAATTTATTAGATCACATGGATTACTTCATTTTGTGTTTTTATAGATAGTTATGTTCTAAAACTTATATTGAAGTTTGAATATGGGTTTTATTTTTATGACCATATATATAAGTGTATTGTACTGTTTAATGTGTTATAATAATATAATTAAAATTATTGTTGACTTTTCTTCTTTGTAATTGAAATAATGATGATAATGTGGTTGTTATCATATAATTTTAATCAATTTTGGTTTGTTAGAATATCATTTACAATGAAATAGTTCGTCGTTATTGATTATGACTTTGTTTTTATGGTTAATCATTAACGATGATATTCCTGTTTGTCGTGAAATAATTAACGACGAGCAATCATATCGTGGTTAATGCTCAACGACGAGAGGGTGTGTTGTCATTAGTGCTTAATGATGAACGGGCATGTTGTCGTTAATAATTAACGACGAACATTGTCGTTAAAACCAATAACGTCGGAAGCTATTGCAACGAACAAACGATGAACTTTTCGTCGTCGTTAAAAGTTTTAACGACGAAATATTTAACTTATAACGAGAAATTTGTTCGTCGTTAAAAACCCTTTTTCTAGTAGTGGGAGCTGAAGGATGTTTTAGTATCTATGCTTAAGCGTCGTCCATCACATGTGATAGATGTGGATGGTTTAGATCATGGGCCTACAACTACATCATCTGGTAGGCGTGTCGCATGTTTTTCTTTGGTTACGAGGGGGTAAGCTTTCTTGGATGCCTTCTCTTGCTTATTGTCGGATCTCTAGTGGTTAGTTTTGTTGACCTTTAGACCTACATGTGCATATGATGATTTATCTTCATCCCAATCTCCACCTTTTCTTGGTTGTGAGCCTAGTAGCATCGATATGATCTATGCATGTCTCATATCCTTTATTGTGAAGTTGATGTTCATAAGTTATTCAATCATGATTACAGGCACTACCGTTCTTGCTAATTCTAAGTCGCTGGATGTTCTACTTAGAGATATCATGTTGTTTGTTCCCACTTTGGCACTATTTGAGATTGCGGTTTCATGTAATGATAGAACCGGCCTCGTTATCACTTATGTGTGCATAAAGGCCGGGTTTGGTTTTACGATACTATATGAATCCCATGGACGTTCCAGCTTGGCATATTGTGCCACGACATTAGCTTGTGCTTTGTTTATCCTATCTTATTGGGGCCACAAGCAGTTGGAGAAGGTTGTAAAGCGGGCTGAAAGACGTGCTCAAGAAAATATTAAACCACGTGCTCAGAATTAGTATATTTTACCAACTTCTCTAAAGCCACAAGTTTTTTGGCATGTTAAGAGTTCCAATACTCAAACATCTGATCTTTGATATTTATCACGGTTAAGACCCAATAACTTTTGTTTATTGATCACCGGGATAAAAAGTTAATGAATTTATTAAATTTAAATTCAAACACATTAAATTTAATATGAGCGAATGGATGTTTAATAATGACTCTAACTCATTAGAGCATGTACAATTAACACATGTACATTTGCAGCCACAAGAGCATCCTATCATGGTATCAACACTTGAACGAGTCTATAAACACTTAAAATGACACACTGTCCATTATGCGATTCACTCCGGTTTATTAAATATAGTGACTTTTTTTAGTCACTCCGGTTTTTTTTATAATAATTTGAGCATACCCCGCATTGGGAATATATGTGGATGGTTTAGATCATGGGCCTACAACTACATCATCAAATCTGGTAGGCATGTCGCATGTTTTTCTTTGGTTACGAGGGGTAAGCTTTCTTGGATGCCATCTCCTGCTTATTGTCGGATCTCTAGTGGTTAGTTTTGTTGACCTTTGGACCTACGTGTGCATATGATGATTCATCTTCACCCCCATCTCCATCTTTTCTTGGTTGTGAGCCTAGTAGCATCGATATGATCTATGCATGTCTCATATCCTTCATTGTGAAGTTGATGTTCATAAGTTATTCAATCATGATTACAAGCACCATCGTTCTTGCCGACCCTAAGTCGTCGGGTGTTCTTCTTAGAGATGTCATGTTGTTTGTTCCCGCTTTGGTACTATTTGAGATCGCGGTTTCCTGTAATGATAGAACCGGCCTCGTTAGCACTTGGGTGTGCATAAAGGCCGGGTTTGGTTTTGCGATACTATATGATTCCTAGGGACGTTCCATCTTGGCATATTGTGCCACGACATTAGCTTGTGGTTTGTTTCTCCTACCTTATTGGAGCCACAGGCTGTTGGAGAAGGTTATAAAGTGGGCTGAAGAACGCGCTCAAGAGAATGTTGAAACACGTGCTCAGAATTAGTATATTGTTTTGTCAATTTTGGACATTTTTGGATTACTAGGGTAGACCCACATGCAACACGCACGCGGTCACATGCGGGGACATTTTATCTTTTTCTTGTATGAAGTTCTTATCCTAACTACTGTAACATTTTTATGATCCTATTATAGTAATACCCGACTTTAATCATGGAAAAAAAAACTATTCAAACAAAAAGTGTTAGGTTGAAACTACACATGTATCTTGGTTTTATTGCTGACTAAAGGTCATGTGCAAACTACTACATCCATTTATCAAGTGCAAATTTGACCATTTGGTCCAATTCTATCAACATATTGTACAACTTTTTATAAAATATATAGGTGAAAAGAAAAAGCCACTATTAGCCAAAGAAATAGATGAGCAAGCATTCTCAACAAGTGGGAAAAATAGTTCTAGATAAAAAAAAATTAAGAACCTTGATTTCATAGAGGGCCATTGAAGAATTCACAACATTCATTAATACCATTGCTAAGTAAAGATCCAGCTTTTGTGGGAGACAAAGCAAACAACTGCACCATGCAAATAAAGTCAATCTATTAGCCAAAGAAATTTTTTACATAAAGCAAGAAGACATATTACAGGCCTCATAGTTAAGTAGGTCAATACAAGCATCATAGATAAGATGGAACTGAAAAGTGAGAATTTAACACAGATCCAAACCTTAAAAGCTTGAGACTTGCAAGAGTCAATCTTCCCTTGTGATCTTAGTATTAATCAATTGTAAGTAATTCTTTAGCAACATACTATTAATAGGTTGTTTAAGGAATCGCTGTTTAAATTCATTTCTTACTTCTTGTTGGACATTTTCTTCACCTACTAGGAACCGTTCCATTTGAGGATCTAATATTATTCAATCGCGTCCTATTTCTTCTCCCTGTTGCGCATCGATGAAAAAAATGCAGTATTTGAATCTGACAATTTTATATATTTTATTTTAACTCGTTGGACCCAATATGTTTTATGAAAATCTATAAGTTTTTCTTTCTTCTCCATTAATCGACTTTGTCTTTGTATTTCTTCATGCGTCTTTGTCTTTAGGTCAATTTCCTCAGGTTGTCTAAAAGATTTAAGCAAGCGAGTTTTTCTAACTAAAGTGTACATATCAGACCCAGAATAATGCACCCTCCAAGCTTGCTTTATCTCATCCATATTTTTTCAAATTTGAATGGTCTTCCTCTCTATATATTTGATTTGTACCAATGTCTAAGGAAATCGGGCAATGGTCCGAAAAGGAGAAAGCGTGGTTATAAGTAACTAAATCCGGGAACCATTGACTAATTTGAGAAGATACTAAGACCCGATCCAATTTTTCATACGTGTTTTCAATATCTATTTTTCATTTTCGCCATGTAAATTCATTCCCACGTGTTCTAATATCAATCAAGCCACATTGGTCAATAACCTGAGTAAGTCTATTAAATCTTGTATTAGATGGTTCAGAGCCACCAATTTTATCAGATGGTTTAAGCAAATCATTAAAATCCCCTATTAATTAAGATACAAAGCATCGACGTCTGTCTAATATATGCAATCATGGTATCCCAAAATTCAGTTTTTTCATTTTCATGAGGTGGAGCATAAAGAAAAATAATTAATATTTCTAAATTGGATTGGTAATTTGAATACAGTAAGGAAATAAACCGTTTATGTTGGAAATTTACAGACAATGTTTCATTCTACAATTGATATTCTTTCTACAATACACATATCCCTCCAGCACGCCCCCTTGTAGGAGAAACAATAATATTGTCAAAACCCGCTTTTTTTCAAAAACTCTCCGGTGGTATGTTCACAGATTTAGTTTCCATAATTGCCAGAACTTTAATGTGATTCAGTTTACTAAATGTCTCAATATGGGTCCAAATCCTCGGATATTCTAGGAGGCAATCTTCAAGGGACACTATTTATTCCAAGAGGCAAGTTGTCTAAATAATGTTGTTGACATGTACGACCATATTTCCAAAATTAAAAAAATATTGAAAAATCTTATCATTAATATTCTCTGAGATAGTTGAGCAAAAAATAATATTATGAAAATAAAAATAAAAATAATAGAAATTAATTAGAAAAGCTGTAAAAATATAAATAAAAATTAATTTTTTAAATATGTGGTGGGCTCAAAATCAACGTGGTGGTTAAAAAACGGTCGAATTTTAATATATATATATATTGATTATGTAGATGACATTTTAGATTAAAATATTATTTTATTTATTTTGAAAAAAGTATAAAAAATAGAGAAGTTGCACATATTTAAGAAAAAATTTGAATGTAAAGTATTAAGAGTCGTAAAATATAAATTTCTCGCATAGGCTATAAGTCTATTTGTTAGAATATAGATTTTTTACATGAAAAAATTAGATTAATTAAATAAGACTAATATATAAAATTTATAGGTTACTCTTTTTATTGTCCATAAGATAATATTTGTCACCTACGGTAAAACCTCTATAAATTAATAGGGTTAGGACCATGGTATTTTATTATTTTATAGAGATATTAATTAACTGATAAATTAATATTTATTAATTAACTGATAAATTAATATTTATTAATTTAAAAAGACTTTTTTGTAATAAGAGCTTTCAAAATGCACTATCGTAGAAGATTTTATTGTATGATTTTAAAAGGTTATTAGTTGGGACAATCTGATCCATGTAAGATTAATGTTTTGGCTGCTATCAATCTTGTAGTCTCAGTTTGGATAGTTAATGTTGAGTCAGAGACTAGCAAATTGTTTTAGACATTGTAAAATTCATTAATGAGATGAAGTCTCACAGAATTATAGTTAACATTGAAAATTTTGTTTTTAAAACAACGTAGAAATATTGTTAGATCCAATAAGAAAAGCTAGATATGACTATAGGAGCTCCAAATAGACCTAAGAAAAAACAAACAACACTACAATCATATTTCATTAGATTTTCTTAGTTATGACTATGTAACTTTATATAATTATTAATTTATGATATCAATGGGACCTTATATTTATATAGTGGTTTTTGAAAATATATTATCTTATTATCTGTTCAATATTAATTTAGATAATTTATTAATTTATCGAGTATTAATTTAGGGAGGTTTTACTGTAATTTCTAGGGTTGTATTTTATATCTTTTCTACCGGCTTATATATGATTAATCATAATCTATGTTAATGTAGTACGTATTGGTGGGCAATGGGCAACGCCACACAAATAAATTATTCATTAATAACTATGTATTTATAGAGTTTACGTTAGATCACATTTTAATCTTATCCACATTACAAGTTCCTATCATAACTTAAAACCTAAAGCGGAGGTTAAAAAAATTATTAAAAGATACATGTCACTTTTAGATTAGACCATACCACTTTTTTTTTTAAATCTTTTATTTTTAGATATGATAAATTCTTATCATTTTTTTAGAATGTAGGATAGAAAATACCATTATTAAACAATCTTTTATTTTTGGATATGATATATCAATTTGGTTATTATATAATTCAATCATTTGTTACCTTATATGAAAAGATCTTGATTAGTTTTATGATAATTGTCTTTTCTTTTTACACAAATTATAACAAAAATTTATAGCATTTACATATTATTGTTTTCGGATAATAAATATATTTAAAAATATTTTGTTATTAATATTTTATTCTAGAAAAACCCGTACAAGGTACGGGAATACATACTAATAACTATCTAAAATAATAAAAAAAATAATATAACAATTAATATCCTAATGTAGTGCCTTATATGAAAAAAGATGAATAAAAAAAGGTCAATTAGAGCATTAGTAATTACTCTAATCTAACTTGTGTATTATTAAGGTGTAGAGCTGTCAAAAGGTGACCCGACCCGAAAAACCGACCCGAACTGCCTGGAAAATTTAGGGTCAAGACCCGAAAATTTGAACCCGAAACCCAAAATAAACCGAACCCGATAGACCCGAAACCCGTTGGGTTCAAACCCGAAAAAACCATTGGGTTGACCCAATTTGTTATATTTTAAGAATATATAATATATTTTAAAAATTATAATATATTTTATTATTAAAATATATATAAATAATAGATTTATTATTAAATATAATTTTTTAAATAAAAAATATTTTAATAATTGTAAAAAAATCAATTTTCTTGACCTGTTAGGTCGACCGACCCGCCCGACAACCCGCAATGACCCGACCTGATTTGACCAGTGACCCGTTACGACCCGAACTCGACTCAACCCGAACCCAAAATAACCGAACCCGAACCCGACCTGACCGACCCGTTTGACACCTCTATTAAGGTGACATTTGTTTCGATATGGTCTAGCTAGTTGTTATACACTAATCTATTTTAGTTGTTATACACTAGTCTAGAGCTAGTACATGTATTTTCCCCAAACACGTACGTTAATTAATCATACATGGAAGATATTTTTCATATGGAAACATTTCAAAATAATATATAATGCCTTAATTAATACAATAAGCTGGCTTAATACAAAAAGAAATTGATCCATCACAAAATTAATCAATGGAGGAAGAGACCAAGAAGATGCAATGGTGGAAGGAAACCAAGAAGCAATTCATAATCTCTCTTCCAATGATCTTCATCAACCTTTCATTCTACCTTATACCTCTCATTTCTGTCATGTTTGTTGGCCACCTCGGCGACGAGCTTGAACTCGCAGCGTCCAATCTTGCCAACACTTGGTCTTTTGCCACCGGCTTCGTCTTCATGGTAATTAAATTACATTAAATCCAAGATTTAAGATAAGATAATGTATTAATGGTGTCATAAGTATTCTAAAAAACGCTAGACGGACTTTGATAATCGGTCTAAACAGTTTTTTAGGCGGTCTTAGACTGGTTGGAAAGCTAGTGGGCTTGGACCTTCCAGGGCATAGACGAGGTCTAGACAGAAATTTTAGAACAGTGGGTGTGATTAAAACGCACCCTAAGAAATATAATGAGTTCACTTTGATTTTCTTCTTTGTTTGTTCAGATGGGATTGAGTGGTGCTTTAGAGACACTTTGTGGGCAAGGCTTTGGTGCTCAACTCTATAACATGCTTGGGATTTACCTCCAATCATCTTGTGTTATTTCACTCTTCTTCTCTATTATCATAGCTATTTTATGGTGGTTTGCAGAACCCATCCTCATATTACTTCACCAATCTGATTCAATTGCGAAATTAGCTGCTGTTTACATAAAATATCTCATACCAGGACTTTTCGCATATGGATTCATTCAACACATTCTAATGTTTTTCCAGACGCAATCTGTGCTTGTTATACCCTTGGCTTGTGCTCTAATTTCACTAGCTCTTCATGTCGGCATTGCCTATGTCTTTGTTCATCAAACAAGGCTTGGATTCATAGGAGCTCCCTTGGCGGCCTCGGTTTCACTTTGGATTTCGCTTATTTTGTTGGTGTTGTATCTCAAATTTGCTAAGAAATTTGAGCTTACATTTACAGGATTGTCGTCTCAATCCTTTAGGCATGTCTTTACGAACTTGAAACTGGCCTTGCCTTCTGCTGCTATGGTATGGTAATAATCCTACAAATAATAATAATAAAAAAATTATTATTAGAGAAATTTTGATTGGTGTCCATGAGTTTAAAGATATTTTGATTGATGCCCCAAGATTAACTCTTCTGTGGTTGGTGTCCTCATCGGTTCGAATTGATTAAATCTAAGCCTACTATTGTGTTCCTTATCCTTAAATCATTAGAATTTGACTCTTAAAACACCCAAATTTATACCTGAATCATCCCAATTTGAATTTCTAAATAATCCTCCATATGTAAGTATTTTACATGGAACCAATTCTAGAACCATAATTCTCCGTCTTCATGTCGCCTCCTGTTGTTGAGCCGATGTTCTTTACTTCCCTAGCATCATGTGAGTCAACCCACACTCGAGCAACACTCATGAGCCCATTTGAGCCATGTTTGAGCGGTACAATAAATCTTCTCAGCCAAGATTACATAGCAAAAAAACCCAAAAGCTCATGGGTATCAACTGTAAAAGTTAAATTTTCAACTCCAACCGAAATACCCTTCAACTCAGTGACACCAACCGGAATTTTGTTATTATTATGTTTTTCACTTTTCCGAATGGTTGAATTTTCATTGCAGTTTGGAGTATTGGGCTTTTGAGATTTTGGTGATTTTGGCAGGACTTTTGCCAAATCCCGAGACTAATACTTCTCTTGTTGCAATGTGGTATGTAGGATTATATTTTCTATCTAATTTTTATTATGTTTCTTGATTGCACGATCATTCAACTCTTTCATGTTCAATTTTGAGTAGCGTAAACACAGAAACAATTGCTTACATGGTCACATATGGCTTAAGTGCTGCAGCAAGGTAAAATAAAACAGAGATCAATGTTAATTGCATTCTTTTATCCGATAGCTTCTCTAGTAAAATTGATAAATCTTAAACAAAATCCAATCATTTTAGTACAAGAGTATCAAATGAGCTTGGAGCTGGAAACCCCGAAGAAGCAAGGCGCGCAATGTGGGTTTCTCTTGAGCTCTCAATCTCCGGAGCTCTCTTGATTGTTCTTTGTTTAGGTGTTGGGCATAATGTGTGGGCCGGCCTCTATAGTAATAGCTCCACCATCATCAGTAAATTTGGTTCCATGACACCTCTTGTTGCAATTGCCATAATTCTAGATTCGCTTCAAGGCGTCTTCTCAGGTGCACTTCATCTTTCACTTCTAAGAGCATTAACTTAGTATAAGTATCTTAAGCTATTTTTAAAAAAAGAAAAAGTATTGAAAAGGAGAGCGAACTAAGAAAAGAGTATCATCTTCATGATATTCTCATTTCCGATTTGGTAATTGTTGTATCATTTCCGATTTTTTTTTACCATCGATCATGAGAAAATTTTCATCCAGGAGTAAGTAGGGGCGGTGGGTGGCAACAACTAGCCATGTACGCGAACTTGGCTACATACTATCTTATAGGAATGCCCATATCTTGCTTGGTTGCTTTCAAGTTCAAGTTATATGCCAAGGTAACAAAATGTGTCATTTTATTTTATTTTTTACTTCAAAGAATTTAGGTTCTTTGGGTTTCACTTCTATATAATTCTTTTTATAATGAATTTCAGGGTCTTTGGATTGGCTTAATTTGTGGGCTTTCTTGTCAAGCTTCAACTCTTTTTCTCATATCAATCCTGAGAAAATGGAAAAAGATTGAGTTTTCTTTGGATGCTTCTTCTGAAAGCCCCATTGTTGTTGTCTAGCAATATGATGAATACACTTTACCATTATACATGGTTTTAGCAACTTTTCCAAGTCAATGAGTTTTGGTTTCATTATTGGGTTTGGTTTAATTTTGTTACTTGTCTATTCATAGTGGTCCAAACCCATGTCTAGATGTAAACTTAGAAGACACTCGCTTAAAATCTGTTTGGATCGCACCATTTTAATGCATTATCTCGCGTTAAATTCACAAACACACCCTTAAGAACTCGTAGTTCAACACTACTAAAAGTTATAATAACTTGGTGGAATCCTGTTCATATGTATCTGTTTATTTATGACATGCATGTAGCATATCTATGCACATTTTTGTCTTTATAAATGTTCCTGGTCAAAAATTAACACTGCACAAATTACAATAAGCTAGTACATTCATGTTGTTGTAGCCAAAAAACTGCATTTATACATAGAAATAAAGGTGAACATATCATGTCTCCGCCTTTTCACTTGGGCGAAAAATCAAGTTTCATGAACCATTTTTCTTATTACTATGTCGAGCCAGTCGATATAAGCCGATTTACCTGGTACGCACGCAAAACCAACTAGTTCATGGACCTGAAATTTATCACCAAAGGTGGATCTTTCATTAAAAAAAATTTGAAAATACACAAGGATGAATCAGTAAATTTGTCTATTAAACAACAATTTACACCAAGGTGAACATATCCAAAAAATTGCTGTTACCAAACAGCAATTTCCTTACATATCACATGCACCACAAAAAGTCAAAAACTGTTTTGGTACTTGGTAGTGTAAATAATTAAGGGAGAACAAAAAGACAAATTGATAGTTAATGGATCATGTTGCACCACCGTTTGTCAATCTTTACATATCACGGGCACCACAAAAACTGCTTTTTGTATGTTTCCCAATATCCAAATTTCTCCATTTCATTAGCACCATGCATTTCAAAACAAGCCTAAAGAAAGAGTACTACATGAACACCCAAATAACTAATACTCAAGCTCAAGCAAAAAAATAAAAACAAGAAATGGTTGCACTTGCACAAACCACAAATTCTTCTATTAGTTCTAGCAATGGTGGCACCGAAGTCGTTGCATCGGTTTTGGAGCTTGGCCATGGAGAAAAAGAAGAAGAACAACAACAGCAGCAACAACAGCAGCAACAACAACAGAAGGCGAGATGGTGGTGGAGGTTGATGGATTTTGATGAGGCTAAGAAACAACTCGGTTTCTCGTTTCCTATGATTATCACAAGTGCCTCCATGTATGCAATTCCCTTGGTGTCTATGATGTTTGCCGGCCACCTTGGTGAGCTCCAGCTAGCTGGCTCGGCTCTCGCCGCTTCTTGGACAGCTGTCACCGGCCTATCTTTCATGGTATGTACAATTGTCTCAAGAAAACATGGATTTCAACATGTGAAAATCAAAGATATCTATATTAGAATCTTCCAATATAAAAACATAGTATATTTTAACTTGGTGATATTGATGTAGACTATGTAGTGCAAAAATTCTGACTAGATGGGTTAGTGACAATGTTCTAAGAAATGCTAAGCGGGCCCTAGGTGAAGAGGGACCGCCTAGCGCCTAGACGGATTGGAGGTAAGGCGGGCTGAGACCTTCCAGATCCTAGGCAAGATTTTTAGAATATGGGCTAGCAACGGTAAACCAAGGAGATGCATAAATTGACCATAATCACTGCTCTAAAAATCCCGTCTAGGCCCTGGAAGGTCCAAGCCCCCGTCTCGGCGCTCGTCTAGGACAATCTAAATAACTGTTTAGGCCGCCTAGCCGGCGGCCCATCTCCACCCAAGATCTGCCTAGCATTTTTTAAAACATTGACTATAATCTGTTATGAAGTACTAAGTTACTTGATGATGTTCATAATGTTACTAATTGTGTATGAACTATATTTTTGTGTAGGTTGGACTAAGTGGTGCATTGGAGACACTTTGTGGGCAAGCCTATGGAGCAGAGCTACACACAATACTTGGCATTTACCTACAATCATCTTGCATAATTTCTCTCTTCTTCTCCATCATAATAGCCATAATGTGGTGGTACACAAACCCAATCTTACTCTTGCTTCACCAAACTCCCACCATATCAAAAGAAGCCACTTTGTACATGAAAAACTCCATACCAATAGTTTTTGCATTTGGGTTCCTCCAAAACATCCATAGATTCCTCCAAACACAATCAATTGTCTTGCCTCTCATGTTCTACTCCGTCTTCGCCTTGGCCTTCCACATTGCCATTGCCTATGTTTTCATTCACTTTACTAGACTTGGGTTCATAGGCGCGCCCTTGGCTGTATCAGTTTCGCTTTGGATTTCGGTTTTGTTGTGGGCTCTTCATGTCAAGTTTGCTAAAGGGCTAACACATACATGGAATGGAGTGTCACTAGAATCACTTAACCATGTTTTTACAAATTTGAAGCTTGCTCTTCCTTCTGCAGCAACAGTTTGGTAAATGAGTAAAACAATCCTTAAATCATGTTTTTTTTTTCATAATTAATCATTTTTTACACTAATATGTGTTGTCTATATTCAGTTTGGAGTACTGGGCATTTGAGATTTTGGTGATTTTGGCTGGTCTAATGCCAAATTCTGAAACTACCACTCCTCTAATTGCAATGTGGTGTGTAATTTTCTCTCTAATTCTGTTTTCCTTGTGCTTATAAAACTCATTTTAACCTATTGATTAATGTTTTGTTATAGTGTGCAAACTCAAGCTATCACATCCATGATTACATTTGGATTAAGTGCTGCTGCAAGGTAAGTCTAGTAAAATTTTCACAACATTTTCTCTTATTTTAATATTTCTTTGTTTCAACTACAAAGATTAATGAAAAAAGCAAGCTTTTTTTTACATCTGGATCAAGTGTTGTTGGTAGAACTTATGTTTTTGTTCTCTCTAGCCGGTTTGTCTGGTTACTAATTGTTTCAACCTCTCGAACTATCAAGCATGTCTGGTACATCGAATCTCTTTTCTTATATAAAAAAAGAATCTTAAGAGACATAGGACTTACTATAGTTTACTTTTGTTAGAAAGCAATTTTTATAAAAACACATATTTTTCGTATTTTTTATAGGCAAAAATATAACTATCATTCACGTATTTTAATATAAAAAAGCGTGTTTTTTTTTCAAAAATTGATTTCTAATAAGCAAACTATAGCAAGCCCGTAAACTTGTAAAACATGATATTACAGCACGAGGGTATCGAACGAGCTCGGAGCTGGAAACCCAGAAAAGGCAAGGAATGCAATGGTGGTTACCTTAAAACTCTCAGTTTTCATGGCTCTAATGGTGATCTTAGCTTTAACTTTAGGCCATAATATATGGGCTGGCTTCTTTAGTAACAACTCTGACATTATTAGTGAGTTTGTTTCAATGACACCTCTTCTTGCAATCTCCATTCTATTGGATTCAATTCAAGGCATCTTATCAGGTAAATAAATATATTTTTTTGGAATTTTTTTTGGAAAATATATATTTTGGAATATTGTTACAAAAGAATTTTGAATGTAGGTGTTAGTAGAGGATGTGGGTGGCAGCATTTGACCATGTACACTAACTTAGCAGCATTTTATCTCATTGGAATGCCAATTGCTGTTTTGCTTGCATTCAAGTTCAAATTATACACCAAGGTAAGATTTCAAGGACATGTGATTTGTTAATTTTGCCAATGTTTGATTGTGTTATGAGTTTCTAAATTAATGAGATTTTTTGGGGAAAGGGATTTTTTTTTTTTGATTTGGTAAGATTTAGGGTAGTCAAGTATTACTTGGACTAGTGTAGAGCACCCGTAAACGGGTGAAAACTGTTTACTAACCAGATTTTAAAGGGAAATGGGGCAAACTGCCGCCCCGAGGGTTCGAACCGGAGACCTCATGCACAAGTGTGAGTTTGATATCTGGACACAAATTATTAAGAGCATGTTTGAATTGCACATTATAATGCAAAAATTTGTATTGTAATGCGGAATTTTGTATTATAATGCGTGATTCAAATAGATCCTAAATGTAATGTATTATAATAAATTAACGGTGCGGTGAAATCACACATTATAATACGTTTTTTTTTTTAGAAGGAGATGCAACACTCTCTGTTTCCTCTAGGGGAATTATTATTAATAATAAAAGAGGGTTAAGTAGTCATCAAAAGAGGAATAGCCCGACCCCTAACATCATCAAGCAACTATACAGAAATCCCGCAAAACATGGGAACCAAAAGTATAGTAAAACATACTAGACACGAGGCAATTCGCAACCGTATTAGCCTCTCGATAATACATTATCTTGTATTATAAGTAATATTTTAAAAATGCTAGACGAACTTATATGGGCTCGAAGGTTATGCACGATAGGACTTCGCAGCGCATAGGCGGAGCCTAAACAGAATCTAGGCGGGATTTATAAAGTAGTATATGATTATAAGTGCTATCCAAACGCACCCTAAGTTGCCTAGTGCATTCTTAATTTGATTTGGTTTAATTTTCAGGGGCTGTGGATTGGATTGATTTGTGGGCTTTCTTGTCAGACTCTTGCTCTCTTTCTCATTGCAACCCTAAGGAAATGGACAAGCATTGAGTTTTCCATGAATGGGTTGGAAGAAAACTCAGCCATAAGTTTATGACCGTTACTAGAAAAAAGTGGTATATCATGGATCACTTGGAAAAAAATGTCAATAGTGTGTTACTGTGTTAGGGATTATGAAAATTTATGATGGATGGAAACACCATACATGCATATCCTATATTATTCATAGATGATATGTATTGCATGTAAGAATCTATTATATTATTTATATTTGTCTCTTTTTGTTTGTTCATTTTCCTTTTTCATCGTTCTAGAATATTTGGCGTACTTTTATCCGTTCCTTTTATATCTGTACATTTTTTACAATATTACCCCCATTAAATATTATCATCTTTATCGATACTATCCAATAAAAAATCTACTCCAATATCTTTTGTAGTCATTCTCGTTCTCTTAAGAATTCATTATACTTTTAGTTATAATGTAGAATCATACGGAGTACAATTTAATGATCTGATTTTACGATATTATATAAAAAACATTGATCCTAAAATTCCGATTTTAATAACCATGCTTCTATAGCACACATTAAGAGAAGTAAAATGGAATGGGGAGAGAGAGAGAGAGAGATCTAGAAAAATTTCATAGCCCACTTAATATCCCTCCTTAATTTGGGCAAAAATTTTCCAATGCCTAATTGGTTATCACTTTTTTTTGGTCTGGCCATCCAGTTTCCAAGGGCTTTGCTTCTTGGTACATCTGAATCCGACCTAGATCGTGCACCTGATATTTGGTGGGTGTCTTCCAATGGAATTTTTCCATCCATGAGACTCGAACTTGAGACCTCGTGAAATGGGGCAGACCGCTTACTACTTGAACCAACCACTTCATTGATCTATTCAGTAATCACTAATCAGTAATCACCCTTAATTAGACTTGAAAATATGAATTAATCTCCTAACAACATCATACATTCATACATGCATATTTCATATTATACATACATGATATCTTTACCCTACAGTTATTGTTTTTTCAATTACCCATTAAAGAAAGACTTGCATTCATTTTTCATGCCCAAAATTTTACTATAATTCGTCACGCGGTTCCTCTTTCACTTTTACTAAATATGTTCTTATAGATGACCCTCAACACAAAGAGTTTTTTTTTTAAAAGTTGTACTAATAATATCATTTCCACACTTTGGTTTAAATTTTTAACCTAGCTACCCTCTTCATTTTATATTGATTTTTTTTTTACTCTTTATATCTATTTTTCGCAACTAGTCATGGATAACCATAGAGTGATCTTCTTTGTGTTCTTCATGGTTTTCTCCTTGAATTTTCCCTCGCTCTTGTAACGGCTCCTTGAATTTGACATGATAGTTTTTCAATGGCTAAAAATAGACACTGCAACACATTTAAAGACTTGTATCCATTTTTCATGATCAAAATTTCAACGCAACTGCCCTCACTTTAATTTGAATATATGTTCCTTTAAATGGTTCTTGTAAGTTGTTCATGCATGTCCAAGAGAAGTACACTAGAGTTTCAAATAACATAATGAAGATCAAAAGATAGTAATAGTTAAAACAATCTTGTATATGTGCCTTAAAATTGTACATTACATATTAACTACTTAAAACTTATAGGCCTAAGTACCCTACATTTACATTTTTCGAGTCTTTCAACATATTTCCGAAGAGACTTTTATAGTGGTGTATTCATTTTGAAAACAATAGGAAACTCGAAAAGTGGCAAAAAATGCATGAGAAAATTGAGAATTCTCTTCCATCATGCTTTAAAAACCGACCTAAATAATCTCCAATGTTCAAATGATTAGATTTATATATAATAAATCTACAATATATAAGATTATTTTTTACATATTTTTAATTATAATTAAAAAGTTTACAATTTAATATCCGATTTTACGATTCGATACGAAAACCCTCTATGATCCTAGAATCCCTCAATAATCATGCTTCTTTACTCTACCATCATGTACCGCTAGGCTGTGCAACAAGTCCAAACCGGACCGGATCGGATATACACGGTCCGGACCAGATCAGTGAACTGTAATTCGGAAAAAATATGGATCGTGGACCGGACCAAACCGTCCCGAGTTTGGACTGATTCCATTCATCCTGTAAAACTATATAACTAATTTTGTAGAACACAAACAATCATACAAAATAAAGCAAAAACAGAAACAAAAAAAAAACAATAACTCATTGGACTTCGCAGATGGCGAAGCACGAGATCCGACAGTTATAAGGTACGCCACACCGTCGCCGTTACGCTTCAAACTTCGAAGATGGCAAGTGAGGGAGTCGAACATGGGTTTCTGGAACCGTTAGGTTTCAGGATTGGGAGAATGTTAATAGCAAAATGCGCCAGTGTTATCGGGGCAGGGTTAGAGTCTTAGAGAGACTAATGAATCTCAATATCTCATACATGTGCCTATTGGACTGGGCAAATCACCTAAACACATAATTAAATCTGGTCTTACAGTCCAGACCGTAAAATTCCGGTCCGATCCGGTCTTCGATCTTAGACCAGACTGTAAAAATCCGATCTGGTCCAAATTTACACAACCCTAGTTCTAGTTAGAGATTTTTTTGTCTCTTATGATTCCATTTTCCTTCTCTTAATGGGCTTTAATATCCATAGCCCTAATATTTGACATGATAGCTAGAGATTTGGGCCAAATTTTCCAAACCCTAATAGCAATCACCCTTTAATTAGACTTGACAATATGAATTTATTTCCCAAACAACACACCATACATGCATATTCCATATTATACATACATGAACAGTAAAAACTTAACATTTTTTTCCAAGATCAAATTTTTTTACTATAATTCCTTACGCAACCTCTTTCACTTTTACTAAATATGTTCCTATAGATGACCCTCAACACAAAGAGTTCTTTTTTAAAAGTGGTACTACATTTATTTGTTCATGTCCAAGAATAGTTGCATCCTACTTAACTCTCTGAAGTTTAATAATATCATTTTCACACTTTGGTTTAAATGTTAACCTAGCTACCCTCTTCATTATATAGGTAACACCTCCTTTGACAAAAACTTTGCTCTTTATCTATTTTTTCACAACTAGCCATGAATACCCATAGAGTGATCTTCCTTGTGTTCTTCATGGCTTTCTCCTTGCATTTTCCCTCCTGCAATGGCTACAAGTTCTTCGTCGATGGGGAAGATCATTGGGTCATTCGTCCTTCTCAGAACGTTCATATCAACGACTCGCTCTGTATGTTATGTTCTTCTTCTTCTTAGCTTTCTTGATCTGTTAATTTGTGTACTACATTATGTTTTAATGGGTTCTCTTGTATTGTTCTTTTTTCTTACATGAATTTTTGTTTTATAATCAAGGAACCGGATGAGTTTTATCTTGATTTCCACTTTTATATGTGCTTATATTTTTGAGATGTTAAAATTTAGGGCTTTTTTGTATGTCAAAACCACATATAGAAAGAAGTGGGTTTTTAGAGAAATAACCTAGTGTTTTACATCTTTAATTATATTTATGCAAATTAGTGAAATGGTAGTTTATATTTTAAGAAATCTCTTTGTAAATATAACCATGAATTTTAATTACCACTAGACACTAGTTGCTTTTCGATGATGTTTTACATTATTTAGACCTACAATTTGTTGAAATATGAGATGTATTTTGGGTAACTAGAAGAGTGTGGGTAAAACTTATAATGTAACCTAATAAGATGAGTAATACAATGAAATCTCTTTCTCAATATTTCCTCTTCTTCTTGAAGATAATCTCAGATCCAAACCAAATTTGCTCTAGGACTTAAATACTTTTCACAAATGCCTTTTAAAATTTATTTAATTTACTCTTTTTTTGTTCAAAATTCTTTATTCACACGTAGTAGTAAAAATGGGAAATTATGTTTCTATTTTTAAAGATACAAGGTGATTTATGAGGGCAAAATACTCACATTTCAAAAGGTTTGAATGTCAAGTTTTCAAATGTTTTTTCCACTAACAAACATATATTATTTCTATAAACTATGCTTTTACCACTAAAAAACATTATTTCTATAAAACTAAAGTTTTTTTATTTTCTTCCCAAACGTTAATTGTATCATTAGACTACAATACATTGCTTATTCTAATAAGTTACTCTAATTTTTCTCTCTTTTAAAAATCACCACCTAAATCTAGACTTTCATTAAATCAAAGTGTTGTTTTGTTATAAACTAAAGCTCTTACCCTTCTTCACAACCAAAAATCTATAAGAATGTTGTTTCGCTATGAATTATTACCATTTTGTTAACTAACTTAGTTCATTTGCAACTTTCCATAAAAATATGGGCACAATTTTGTAATTTTGCAGATTTCGAGTACAACAAATCTGAAAACTCCCCTTACCAACAGCCGAGGTTGCCGTTAAACGAGCCGTCAATTGTAAACGGAGATCTTGATTTGAAGGACTGGGATTATGATGAGTCTTCTTATCTCTTTGACGTGGCGATGATGTGTCTAAAATGGACAGGTGTAGTCTTAATGATCGTAAGCACCGTCGTCGTTGTGTTTTGTTGTTTGTATTGGTTGGTGGCGTTCATAATGTGAGAGTCGGATGATCTTTCTTAGAGTGGTACGTATTGATAATATGTTGTTGATCTAGTTAGTGTTTATGATCAAATGTCATTTGTGTGTTATGGATTATGAGAAATTTATGAGTCTAGTATGTTATGATGGATTATGAAGATTTGAGTGGTAATCGTATTAATATGTTATTGATCTCTATATAGTCTAGGGGTGCTAACGACCCGTACGGACTCAACCCGCAATATTTTTATAATTTTATTAATATATAAACTATATTTTATTAAAAAATCGGTTCGACCCGCAAACCCGACCCGACCCGTAATGACCCGACTCGCTAGTGGGTTGCAGGTCGGGTCGCGGGTCAAAAGTAATTTTTTTGCGGGTCGCGCCCGCAATTTCGGGACGCGGGTCGACACTCGTAAGCATCCCTAATATATTCTTCAAGGTTTCTCTCCTTACATTTTCCATCTCTTTTTTTTTAAGAAAAGTGCAGAACTGCACTACGAACTATCATTGCATAAATCAGCTTGAGCTACAGACCAAAGAGAGCTTGGGAGAGACATATCCCAGCTTCTTAGACCAGATTCCCACGGGCTTAATCTAGCTAATTCATGAGCTAAAGTATTTCCTTCTCTATGAACATGGGACCAAGACAAGGAAATAAAAAGAGGAACAAAATCCAAAATATCCTGGATGACTCTAAAAATTTCAGAAGGGCAGGGACTAGATCCCTTCAGAGCATTTATAATAGTCAAATTATCACTCTCCATTATCAGCTTTTGGAAATCATGTGCAACAGCCAGCTGGAGTCCTTTGTGGATAGCTAAAGCTTCAACGACTATCGAAGATCTCTCAATTAAGGATTGGTCTGTCAAAGCCACCCACACAAATCCTTTGTGGTCTCTGATGACTGCTCCACATCCAGTACCTTTATCTCCAATAACTGAGGCATAAACATTCAGTTTCATCAGCCCCTCAGTGGGCGCAGTCCATCTCTTTTGTGTAGCAGGTTTGGCTATGGAATCTTTACTTTTCTCCCTCCATAATTCGTTAGCTAGTGCTTTCGAATCCGCCACCAATTGCAAACACGGTTTGAAAAGGCCTTCAAATATTAGCTTATTTCGCCTCGTCCATATCCCCCATAACGTGGTAAGGAAGAGGGCAAAATCTTTATCACCCAACTTTTCTGCCATCAATAAAATCCACTCACTTCCATCTCCGAGCTGAAAATCCATATCTAAGTTCATATGATCCCAAATAGCTCTGCTGTGAATGCAATCTCTCAGGGAATGCAAATCAGTTTCTTCAAATGCTTCGCAGCAGGGGCATTTTGTGTTATGCCCATCAATTCTTCTGGCAAGCCTATTATTGGAGGGAAGGGAGTTACTACAGATATTCCAGGCGTGAATCTTGATCCTAGGATTTACCTTTGCAGCCCAAATGCTACTCCACACCTTCAGATTTGGAGAACTTGTTTCAGGAACATCTGAATTTGAGTTGTTCTCCCTTATCTTCATATAAGCACTCTTGACAGTATAGTTACCGTATTTATCTGGAAGCCAGATCAATCTATCTTCCCTGCTATTAAAGCTGAGTGGAATTGCCTTTATTCTTTCGCTCTCAAAGGGCAAAAAGATTTGATCTATTAGATTCTCATTCCATTGGGACTGATTAGTAATGAGATCGGCCACCTTTAGAGAAGCCATACCTGCAGGTTGAGGGGTAATAGCCTTCATGTTATGATTTGTAGTTATCCACGGGTCTTCCCAGACGCTCACCGAGGCTCCATTACCCACTTGCCAACATAAACCGGTATTCAACACCCATTTAAAGTCCCAAAGGGACCTCCACGTGTAGCTTGGTCTATGTCCAAGTTGAGCTTGTAGGAAATCTGTATGGGGATAATATCTAGCTTTTAACATTCTGGCAACTAGACTATCACTATTCTGCATCAGTCTCCACCCTTGTTTACCAAGTAAAGCCCAATTGAAGTCATGTAAATCTCTGAAGCCTAGTCCTCCACTCATCTTAGACTTACTTAGAGCTCTCCATGAGTGCCAATGAATCTTTCTTGCTCCTGATCTCTTTCCCCACCAGAAATTAGAGATGTGGGATTGGAGTTCATCAGTGAAAGTGGAGGGCAATTTGAAGACGGACATTGCATATGTGGGGATTGCTTGAGCTATGGATTTAACCAACACTTCCCTTCCAGCCTTAGAGAGATAAATATTTGCCCAGCCGTGGAGCCTTTTTTCAAGCTTCCCTTTTAATGACCCAAAGATCTGTTTTTTGGATCTGCCCATAATAATTGGTAGCCCCAGATATTTGTGACAACTGCTGTTGTTGGTGACTCCAAGAATCCCCTCGATGGCTCTCTTAGAACTCTCATTAGTGCCCTTACTAAAGAAAATCTCTGTCTTGTTCAGATTAACCCTTTGGCCTGAAGCCTTTCCATAGGATGCTAGAATGCTCTTAATCAATTCAGCTTGTGCATAATCTGTTTCAGCAAACAATATGCTATCATCTGCATATAACAAGTGAGATATTATGGGAGCAGTAGGAGCAATTCGGATACCATTCAGCACATCTTCATCAGCAGCTCTGTTAATCATCTCAGAAAGAACTTGGGCACACAGAATAAAAAGGTAAGGGGATAGGGGATCCCCTTGCCTTAATCCTCTGCCTGGAGAGAACACTTGAGTTGGCTTCCCGTTAACCAAAATAGCATAGGAGACAGTTGAGACACATAGCATAACTCTTTTTATCCAAACCTCCCCAAACCCTAACTTTTCCATAGTCTTTTGAAGAAAAATCCATTCCACTCGATCATACGCCTTTGACATGTCAAGCTTCAGAGCGAAATGCTTTTTGGCCCCGACATTAGTTGACATATGATGGAAAAGTTCAAAAGCAATGAGATAATTGTCAGTGATCATACGGCCAGGGATAAAAGCACTTTGGTTTGGGGTGATAATCGAGTCTAAGACACCTTTAAGCCTGTTGGCCAAGGCTTTGGAGGCTAGTTTGTAGATCACGTTGCATAGACTAATCGGTCTGAATTCTGACATATCCGTGGGTTTGTTCTTTTTTGGGATCAGAGTGATGAAGGTCTTGTTAAAATCAGTATGTATTACCCCATCGTTGAGAAAGTTCAGCACCAGCGAGATAACTTGATCCTTTACCACATCCCAATAAGTTTGAAAGAACAATGCACACATACCATCCGGTCCAGGAGCCTTCAAGGGGTGCATCTGCTTAAGTGCTAAGCGCACTTCTTCCTCAACAAAAGGTTTATCCAGCATCATCTTAGTCTGAGGATCAACCCTTGCCTCCACATTATTTAACACTTGTTCCACCCCTGTTGGGTCGCTACACTCAAACAGACTTCTGAAATACGTAACCACAATCTCCTCAATCTTTTTAGGATCACTCTGGAAATTCCCATTCTCATCCTTGATCCTCTTAATACTATTTCTCTCCTTTCTGGCTGTAGCAGACTTATGGAAAAATTTAGTGTTCATATCTCCTGCTTTGATCCAAAGAGCTCTACTTCTTTGTCTCCAATATGTCTCTTCTTCTTTAAGAAGGGCTCCGATTTCAGCATTCAGTCTCTTTCTCTTTTCCAACTGAGCTTGAGTTAGCCCTCCAACATTAAGCTTTTGTAGCTCCTTCCTTTTCCTGGCTGATCACCTGAAAATCTTCCTCTCATCAAATGCCCATTTATTCAGTTTTGTTGCACAAAGTTGGATTCTATTCAAAGCATTCCCTTCTTGCCCTTGCCACGTCTCCATAATAATTTCCTTACATCTCTCTTTTTCTATCCAGTTTTCCTCAAATCTGAACAGCTTCCCCTTTGGATATGAAGGCAGCTCATCTAGTATAAGTTTGATAGGAGAATGATCTGATATTTCCCTATTGAGGTTCATCACTTTTGCATGAGGGAACAAATTCGACCAACTTGCATTAGCTATGCATCTGTCAAGTCTACATTGAACATTATCAACCCCACTCCTACCATTGTCGTAAGTGAATACATATCCATTGCAACCTAGGTCTTCTAGCCCACAATCCTCGATACACTCCCTGAAACTATCCATCTGGTTTCTGACCCTCTCAGCACCTCCCTTCTTCTCATGTTGAAATAAAATTTCATTAAAATCCCCAAGACAAAGCCAAGGGTGGATATTGTTCGTCCCAAGAGTCCTAAGCAGCTCCCATGACAGTCTTCTATTCTCGACTTCAGGCCAACCGTAGAAGCCCGTAAATCTCCAAGCAACTTCTCCTAAACCTTCCTGTACCAGCATATCAATGTGGTGCAGAGACATGGATTTCAAATCTAGCTTTAACTCCTTTTTCCAAAACAAAGCTAAGCCTCCCGATCTACCTCTACTATCAACAGCAACAAAGAAATATTGTGGAAATTTCCTAGCAACAAAACTCATCTCACTTCCACTCATTTTTGTTTCACACAAAAATAATATGGAAGGGGCCTCCCTCTTAACAAGATCCTTGAGGGACAGAACTAAACCGGGGTTGCCCAAGCCCTGACAGTTGAAACTTATACAATTCATGGCCCTTGGTGGGGCTGGTCCAAGCCAGCCTCCACCAAAAAAGAGTTTGAATCTTCGATGCCTCCCTTTCTGTATTTGTGACTCTGGCCTTCCGTCAACTCAACATCAATCTCCATGTCACTGATCCCATCTCTGTCCTTCCTTTTACCTGTTTCAGTCATGTGTTGACCTTCTTTTTCTTCTCCCGGATTATTGCTTGCTCTAGCTTGTCTCTTCCAGGACTTCCTACCCTGTTTTTTGCTCCCAAATTCAGCAGTGTCATTGGCCACTAGAGCAATCTCTTTGTCTTTTTTAGGATCTGTAGCCCTTGTGTTTTGAGGGACCAAATTTCCCTTTTCTATCACCTTAGGGGAGGCATCTATTAAAGCATTTCTTTCCTCTACATCTGTTCCCTTGTGTGCCTCTGTACCATTTTCAGCAACGTCTTTATTGCTCAGCTCCTTACCTGCTCCTCTGTCAATTTTCCCTTTGCATTTCTTCATTAGCTCTTTCTGCAGCTTTTCAAACTGAGCCCTTTCTTTTTCTTTCTCCTCTTTATTTTCCCTTGTCAGACCTTTGTTGATAACTGCCCTCAGCCAAGGCCCATACTGATGTTCTTTTTCCCTTGATTCTTCATCGTTGTAGTTCTCACATTCTTTATCAGCATGCCCCAGTATCCCGCAATAATAGCATATTTCAGGCAGATGTTGGTATTTAAAATCCAGCCAAGTAGGCTCCTCCTCCCCAAATTGAGCCTTCATACCTCTAGGAATTGGAGCTAAGATATCTAGATCAACCCTGACTTTTAGGGCCTCTTCCCACCCAGCAGACAGATTATTATCAAAAGCCAGAAATTTGCCTATCCTGTTACCTATGACTTTGGCCACTCCTTCATTTCTTAAGTATGAATGATCCAAACACGTCCCCAACTTTATAATACTTATTATACTACATTACTAATGTGATTGAGAGCTTTTGATGGAAAAGTATGAAAAGTATTCAAGCAAACTCTGAAACTCATGATATGATGTATTCAGCAAACAAGAAGTTACAAGAACACAGGGTTAATGAATCAAGCACCAACAATCCGATGATTTTCAAACTCATCTAGCTAGGTTGGCTTGTAATATTTAGTAGGAACAAAGGGCATTTTCGTCACGTTTCCGTCATAAGACTTTCCTCTGATCACAATACTGACCTTAGTCCCAGCCTTGTGGTTACCAGACTTGACATACCCCATGGCTATGTTCTTCTTCAAGCAAGGGCTAAACCCGCCACTCGTCACCTCTCCAAGGCTCTCGCCCTTGTCGTTCTTGATCTCGCTGTGGCCTCTAGCAGGGGGCCCACTCGAGATCAGACCCACACGCCTTATCTGTGGGCCCGTCTCGATTTGCTTCAAGATAACCTCAGCACCCAAGAAGCCTCCTTCCGCTCTCCTCCTTTTTCCAATGGCCCATGTCAGTCCGGCTTCAACCGGCGTGATGTGTTGCTCAAGATCGTTGCCATATAAACATAAGCCGGCTTCCAATCTTAGACTGTCACGCGCGCCTAAGCCTGTTAATCTCACCTTACCTTCTGATTTCTCCAAGATAGCCTTTGCAAGATCCACCGCGTTCTCTGATGGGACCGAGATTTCAAAACCGTCTTCACCAGTGTACCTTTTAAATGTCATGACAACAACAACAACAACAACAACAACAACAACATTGACCCAGTTCAGTATCCCTCAAGGAGGTGTGACCGAGAGACCCAAAGAGACCGAAAACCCAGAGCAAACATACAAGCAAAGAGCGAAAGCAAAACAGAACAGGACGAGAACGAGACCAAAGACAGAAACAAAAAGGAAGCCAAGCGAAAACAAAAACACAAAGCAAGCATGAGGAACGAAAAACCAAAGCCATGTGAGGAACCCAAGCTGCCAAGACCCCAAGTTAAGCTTTGTTTGGCATGACACTTTACAATGACATTTTAATAATAATGTGGTTTTGTGGTAAGAAAATAGATTTGTGAGGTCTTTTCAAGTTGAAATTGGTTGATGGGTAGAGTTGTGTGCAAAATGGGGAAATTGGAAAAAAGGAGACACTATTTGTAAAAAATACATTTGTCATACCAAACATACCTTAAAATTGTTTAAATTGAACAATTCAGCAGAAGGGAAGAGAGAGTCATTACCCAGTCCTAGTGAGATAGCAATGAACACCATTGATCGTCAACATTTGAAACTCTCCAAAGTAAAACTTGCTTAAATCCACTTCGGTGAGATGTTGAAGAACCGGGCCAGCTAGAGGACCCTGATGATGAAAAGATTCAAGATTCAAGATTTTGAATAAGAGTAAATATTTGCTAATTGCATTGATGCATTGAAGGAAGGAAGAATAAAAGGGTCAATTAACCTGGAGAGCTAAAAGAGACCTCTCATCATGAATGTGCCATGACACATCACCGCCTTTCGCCGTGAAAGCCTTCATATGCTCCTCTATGTGTGCCAAATCCTTATCTCTACAACCAGCATTTACAACCAGGTAAATATGGTCATCCTTAACCTTTGTGATAACCGTGTCATCAATCGCTCCTCCCTTCTCATTGGTGAAAACAGACAAAGTCCCAGTCCCGGGGGCTAATCCAGCAATGTCACCAACAACAAGCTTCTCAAGAAAAGGAATGCAGTCTTTGCCTTTAAGGCTAAGCCCACACATATGAGCAACATCAAAAAGACTACCGTTCTCCCTGCAATTCACGGTACTGTCCATGATCGAGTCCTTGTACTGAATTGGCATGCTCCAACCAGCAAAGGGAACCATTTTGCCACCATTTGATACATGGAAGTCATAGAGAGCTGTTTTCTTGAGATCAGCCTCAGATGCAAAACTCCTACGGGTTATGACCTTCTTCTCGGCCTGAGCAAGGCGACGAGATATGGATTGCCCAAGTTGCCATAATCCTCCTCTCATCTTCACACCTCAAATTGTTACTGTAATCATATATTAGAACATGGCAAATATTATCAATCTAACAAGCCCTTGTGGGAAAATCAACTATTAACCACACATAATGCCAAAGATTCTGAGAAAGCTGCCAGTTAGATACTTTGAAGCCAAATAGCATCAAGGAATAACACAAAGTTCAAGCCTTCATCAGCACAATAGGGGAACAATAATAGCTTTTATATGGACATCATTTTTTAGGGCGAAGTGATGCTTGCAAATTACTTGTGGTTTCAGATTGATTACAAATCTGTTCCAACTTTTTTTCAGGCTACATTGGAGCTTGGAAATTACTTTTCGTTTGAGATTGATTGCAAATCTGATTTTAGATTGATTACAAATGTGCTCCAAAATCTAAATCAGTTCCAACCCCCATCAATTCAATCGGTGGAGTATCAGTTCCAATTGCTGAACAAATTCAACCTAACAAAGTTCAAGTCCCACATTACTGAAAAGCAAAGCAAATACCCTAAATCGTATACATCGACTAAGAAGACAAATAAAAAACCAGGAGAAGAATAGAATAGAGCAAGAACCAATACTGTCATTAGTCTCAAATAGGCAAGACAAGAGGCAAAAAGATTTCAATAGAACTTGAGAAAGAAAGTAAACCCTACCTACCACCGCCAATCAGAGCATCAATGGAGGATTTCTCTTTCGTCTGATGCGCACAAAAGCTTTTCCGGCATGAGTGAAGAAAAATTTTCAACGACACACTAAATCAGGATTTATATATATGGTAAATTACACCATCGGCCCGAAACTTTGTAATTTCTTTTTTGGGTCCTTAAATTTAAAATTGATGCATATAGTTCCTAAACTTTGCACTTTTTTTTTTTTGATCTCTCGCTCGGTTCGATTAGCCGGGGCCAATCTACCTCTGAACTGGGTACTGCAGAGGCCCATTGCTGGGGGTGAAACTTCAGTAACTTGTAAGGTTTTCTATTTAGATACTTAAAAATATTATAAAGTTTTCACACATCTGCTTGCATAAGTAAATTTAGAGTTATTTCATTTTTTGCACTTGTTTCTCTTTGCAGCGTGCAGGGAAAACTGGAGAGAGAAGATTCGAGTAGTGGACAGCTAGTCTTCTGAGCAGACTGGTCCAAGGGGCCTTGAGGAGCCGACGCCTTTTGGTTCTAAGTTGTAATGTTTTATGGTTTTAATTTTTAATGCTTTTGGGTGTTTTTCTTCGCCTTGCTTTTGCCTGTTTCTTTTGCGTTTCTGCGGTTCTGTTGGGTCTTTTGGTCATACCCCCTTGCGTTAAGCCCGAGGTGCCCCATCTTGACCCCCCAAATTTCCCGCAAGGGGAGCCTCACTGGGTAAATGTTGTTGTTGTTGTTGTTGTTGTTGTTGTTGTTGTTGTTGTTGTTGTTGTTGTTTCTCTTTGCAGTCTGATTTCTCCTTTTATTCTCTCTAATGTTCCAAAACTTTGTTGTTCGATCGGTCGGACACCGCTCTACATCCTCTCTAATGTTCCAAAACTTTGTTGTTCGATCGGTCGGACACCGCTCTACATCCGGATTGGCCAATATCAGTTTCTCCATGCATACTGTCAGTGGGATTCGACTTCGAATCTCCTGAACAACACATAAGGAGTCTAGCACCACTTTACCACTAGACCAACGTGAGTATTGGTAGTTCCAAAACTTTGTTTAGTTGACAAAAGGATTAAAAGTGCAAAAGTTCCAATAGTTTAGGAACTTACATACAATTATTTAAACATTAGGGACTAATAAAAATTCAGACAATTACAGAAAAAGGGTGAAAGGCAGTGGGTGGATGAGATGGAATCCACTCTCAGCCAAATCCCAATCTTCAAGTGAGTGGCTGCAACATAATTGGCCATTTCTCAATTTTCCCATCATTTTTTTTAGTTCACTTCAAATCAAATCTTCCCTATACAATGGGCAAAATTCTTCTCATATTGCTCTAGTCTTCTTCTATGCTTTAAGTTATCAGCTCAAATTTGACTGATTCACAAATGAAAAAGCTCACATTTTTAAGACAACCAGGAAGAAGTTACAAACTAAAATCATAACTTGAACAAGTTTATTTGCAGCAACAACAACTGAAAGCAAACATATTACAGATCATACAAATGGATTCGCGCGTCTAAATCATTGCTCTAATATCTCCAATATTGACCACTTTAGTTTGTCTATGAAATTTTGTTTTAAAAAACCTACAGAGATTGATGCAGTTGACAATGGAGAAAGAAGCAGCACACGGCATGAGGAACCCATGTGAGATGGATTCACAAATAGCCCTACTCAAATCAAGTCAACATAAGAGAGGTTCTATAGTATTGTTATATTACGTTATTAACCCAGAAAAATGTAAAAATGTAAAAAATTATGTTTTTTACTACCTATAAAATATATAGAAGAATGTATTTTTTGTGGTCTAATTTTTTTAAACTAATTTTAATTGAAATTTGTGCAAATTAATCTCAATCGATACCCCTGTTCGAGTAATTCCTCAAAGTTTCAGTTTTATCCAATGTTTAAACATGATTTTATCCCAATTTTTTTTATAAAACTCGATTTTACACCCGTCTAAATTAATTTCTCTCTGCTTGATTGTGGGCTTCTGCTTTTTTGTGTGGGGGTCCAAATGTCCATTAGTTGTGCATTAGGCCCAACACAAAATCTACTATGGTTCTATCAATCTATTCTTAAACAAAATTGATAATAAGAGAATCCAAGAACTTAGGGCTCATTTGGTATTGATATTGTGCGATATCGAATATCGGTATCGGTAATATATGGGTATGAATAATATCAAGATATTGCATATCAGTATCGGCAATTTTTCGGGATATATCAAAATAACTCTCCGATGGTCACTCTGATATCAATCGATATCAATATCGAATATCGGTATTGGTAATATATGGGTATGAATAATATCAAAGATATTATCAGTATCGCTAATTTTTCGGGATATATCAAAATAACTCTCTGATGGTCACTTTGATATCAGTCGATATCAATATCCCCATATACCAAACAGCAGATATTACTTTGATATCGAGATCTATACCAAATATCAAATATGAGTATCATTCATATCCATACCCACTATATCTTATATCTTGATATTATTGATATCAAACGGATCTGTAATTTTTTATCGTAACAATTTCAAAACCTTTTATATCATATATTCATAGACGTTGAATTTGAAATTTGGGAACGATTCTTGATTATATATTCTTTGTCATAGTTCAGTAGCTTTCTTAGATCAAGAAATTGACTGAATTTAGTTGGAAGTAAACTCTCTATGCAATCTACCAGAGATCGAATGAGAGAACTCAAGCTAGGCGTCATTCAAATATTTCACACGGTCGACTTGTCTTGCTCAATGTGAATCAACTTGAGTTTGTCAAACTTGTGACCTCACTTTCGTATTGATATGTGCACTTGAAATGATCATTTCAAGTTTGCACGTCATTGTCTATTAACATGGATTTAAGGTCGCATCCTTCTCTGGGAATCGAATACGTAGTCTGATTTGGTTGTCTTGATAACAATTTACAGCACACCATTTACTTGAAAACATACACATTTTATCTTGTATTGATCTAGAGAGATGGCTAAAAGTGTGGGCCGGGCCGGGCCAAACCCGCCCGGGTTGGGGATTGTCTCCTGGCCCGGTCGAGCCCGGCCCGGCCCGCATTTTTTACATGTAAAAAATAAAAATAAAAAGACCGGGCATGATTATAGCGGCCCGCTCCAGCTCGGTACATTACCGGTCCGGGCCCAGGTCCTATTTCTCCAGCCCGGCCCGGTGGTGGTCCGGCCCGGGTCCATGACTATATTGATCCCAATTGGTAGACTTTGGAAAAACACACTTAACAGTGTTGATAATGTATGATTAATGTTCTAAAAACGCTAGGTGCACCCTGGACGGAGAGGAGCCGTCTAGCGTCCAGGTAGCTTAAAAAGTTGATTAGACTGACCTAGACGGGCATCTAGGTAGGGTCGAAAACCATGTGGGTTGGGACTTTCAGCGTCTTGGCAAGTGTTGTAATAAGAGCGATAAAACAAAGAAAGACCCAAAAATTTAGCATGGTTCACTAATAATGAGTTACGTCCACAAATAGAGAAACAAAAATTTTATTATGGAGGCGAGGCCGGAGAACTGATTACAATTATGAGATGTTTCAGGAGTATATTTATAGACTCTGAAACCCTAATTTCCGATTATGGGTCATAAGTCTAAACGAATTACGAGGCTCACGTACCCGTGGATTCTCTCACATGAGGGGACCCTTGCGACCCTGGTGAGTCAAAGGCTCCGCCCCCAAACCCACGACGAAACCAGTCAATAATAAATTTAAGGCACATAAAAAATAGGATTTTTAGAATAGTGTGTATGATAATAAGATGATGATACTCGCAGTATATATGTGTGGATATAAAAGTCTTAAGGTCCGTTTGAATTACTTGCATTATAAGATATTTTAATTTACTAAAATGCAAAATTGGATTACTGTGTTTGAGGGAAATGTTTTACGTACAATTTAAAACGTGGTTCTGAAAGAAAATGTTTTTTCTTCTCTTGTATTTTACATCGCTTGGATTTGGAAGGTTTCATCGCCGTCCATGGCCGGCACCGCCGATAGCTACAATCGCTATCGATGTTCTATTCCTTTCTTGCTCTTTGATGTAACGAGAATTAATGAATTTGGAATAATTTGTGAATGTGTATTATCCTCCTCGGATCCAAGAATATATAGTTACAAAGGCAAATCTTCTAGAGATTTATACCTTAATGTTGAGAATACATTCTATCCCATGTCTGAAATTCAAAGAGTTCAAGCTTAGCATATATACCTTTGAGTTACTCCTCCTATTGTCAATTGGTTTTAGGATGGAACCCCACGGGCTTGTGTTAGGCCCATCCGCGGATGTGTGCGCTCAACCAAACACGTCCCCGATCTTTCAACATGGTATCAGAGCGGTTCGGTCCTTCGTGCCACCGCATCAGTCTAATTTCCGGCTGGCCTTTGCGCCACCTCTTCATTTCCGGTTGGCCTTCACGCCGCCTCCTCAATCGCCCTTGGGCTAGTAAATCTGCTTTGTCACCCCTGGTCCTAGGCCCTTTATCGACTTTCCTTATCTATGTCCAAGTGTCAACTGGCTAACCCAGTTGCACTTGAGGGGGTGTGTTGAGAATACATTCTATCCCACGTCTGAAATCCAAAGAGATCAAGCCTAGCATATATGTCCTTGGTTACTCCTCCTATTGTCAATTGGTTTTAGGATGGAACCCCACGGGCTTGTGCTAGGCCCATCCGCACATGTGTGCGCTCAACCCAACACGTATGTCCCCGATCTTTCAACACTTAACTAGATACAAGATAAAATTTCATATACAAGATAATTCTAAGTACTAAAAATATATTTTCCTAATATTCTTCCTCAAGTTGGTGTATGGGGTCTAGATTGTCCAACTTTAATTCTCATTATAAGTCGATTTTTATGCTCAATTTGAATGAAAACAAATCATTTTTTGAGTCTTTACATAATCTTAAAGTTGAATTATTGTCGAGTCTCAGATCAAACGATTTTTTGGGTTTCGAGTCAACAAGAACCGTAATTTTTAAATTCAAATTCAACTCATAGAGCCTTACAATTGAGTTTTGACCCATTTTACGGACAAGCCAATAGTGGCCGTCCTATCCAAACTACCCAAAAAGCCGACCCTGCTATTGAGATGAGGAGTCGGTTCCGAGTTTAGCCAAACCTTAACCTAAATCAGCCCCTCTCCGGTTTGAAGGTTTAGGTGTCGGTCCGATTTCAAATTTGACCAGTTTCGGGCCGGTTTTGACGGATTTGGAAGTTGGTTCCAGTTTGGCCTAAAAAAAAAAATCGGTTGTAAAACTGACGGTTAATCGGTAAAACCTTAAACCGTCATTTTGAACCGTCCAAACCGCCGGTTCAGAGTTTGACCAAACCATAACCTAAACCTTATTATAGATAAATCGGCGGTTTAGGTTCCGGTCTGATTTACCGGTTCAAATATAAACCCTGTCATGTCTAATAATACGTGTAATCCAAACAAACTCTTATAAAGCAAGTTATTGTAAAATCTGATCATACTTATGCAAGATGAATTGTTCCTTGCAAAGTTGCAACATCCATTAAACAGTCTTTTGTTTGTTTATTGTGTGAAGAAATTAAAATTTGCTATTTTCCACCCATTACAAATTCTCTCTCAAGCTGCCGAATATTTTGACAAAGAGAACACATGTTGTGCATAATAAATAACACATATGTCATTCACATTGAATAATGTTTTCATCTATAGGAGTCACATTTTTTTTGTTGTATTTTTTATTTTCTCTTTATCTGTTTATCATTCGTCATCTTAGGATATATGCAAAGTTAATTTGATGCCCACTCCCTTTTTGTCTTTCAAAGAAGTGTGTTTGCCACTTGCAATTAAGGAGTCAAAAAAGTTCACTTGCATGCTTTCACCACCAAAGAATATATGATGACCTAATTTTCTTCTTTAGATTTGAATAAACAAGACAATATGTGTAGATACCCACCTTCAAAGGTCATTAATTTCTAAGACCCTTTTTGAAAGAAAAAAATCAAGTGATGAAAAGAACTCTTTACCCAACTCTTTAAGGTCTCGTTTGGTATCCATATTAGGATATCAGATATGGGTATTGATATGACTGATATCCATATTTTGTGTTTGATATATCTTGATATCGATATCAAATTGATATATGTTGTTTGGTATATGAAGATATTGCTATCAACTGAAATCAAAGTGATATCAAGATGATATTAGAGTGTTATTTTGATATACTCCAAGAAATTGGTATATTAAAGATATCACTAAAATCAATACTCATATCCGATATTTAGATATCACTCATACCCATATCTTGATATCTATACCGATACCGATATCTCATCTTATATCTAAGCTATCAATATCAAACAAGCCCTCAAAGCTATCAAAAAATTCTCCTAGAAGGATAATAATATCAAGGACAAATATCTTATTTAATTCGGTGATTGTTTCTTTCAAAAAAAACAATCACGAGAAAATACAAGATAAATGTAGTGTATTCAATAAAGCTCATGGTTTCGGAAGGTCGAGTAGATGTTTTCGATAGGTCTAGAAAGTGCAAACTGCAAAGTGAATAATAAAACCATAAACCGAAAAAATTAACTAAGAACTTGCTTTCGTCCTTTACTTTGGTAAAAAACAAGTCTTACCATCTCTTCTATCATTAGGTCAATCCGATTAGCACTAACTGATTTACCCACTTCGCACGCTTTGTGTGCTAGTTTACGAACTTAGGTTTACCACCAGAGTCTCTAGTTGGAACAAAAAAAACCACACTAAAAGAGCACACACAACTTACCAAACTCGAAAGAAAATTTAAAAAACTAGCTAGAACTAAATGATATTGAAATTGAGTTTATTTAAGAATATCATTTCATAGCATATAATCTTTATTTGGTAAAATCTCAACAATGCCAAAACAATTGTTAATTACATTCTCTCTATATTAGTACTTATTAGCAACTATTACACATTAGAAAATAAAGAAATTAATTATGCTGATTATCTCTTTAATTGCACCTCATTCATCTCTTCTTGTAAAGGATCCACCATTGTAGAACAAGAAACAAAATTAGAAAGCACAATTTAACTACATACTCAAAATTCCAAACCAGAAATATAGAATTCAATTCCATCCAATCAACTACACAAGATCGAAATCAGCGATCGAATTTCAGTCCTCTTCCTCAAATTATCCCCAATTGAACCCGAATCGAACCAATCGAACTCAATACGAACCAGGATCGGAAACCCTAGGCGAGGAAATCGGAAACAGCGGCAGCAATTGGGGCTCGCCGGCGCCGTCTCTCGGCGACGGATGCAAATAGAACCCCTTCTCGGCGATCGCCCTCTCCTCCTCGGACGAGTGCGACGATCTATCGAACTCATCTCCGGCCGCCGAAAGCGGCGTGACAGGGCTGAGCGTGAGCGACGGGAAATCCAGAACGCTAGGCGAGAGAATAATCTCGGCCGCCGCCTTCCGGGGCGAAAACGACGCGTTTTGGTACCTCGGGAGAGGGTTAATCATCAAAAGACTGTTCTTTAAGCTGTTCCTCCGCTCGTAGAGCTGTTGCTTCTTGTTGGAAGCGGGCTTGATCGGAGGGATGAAGCTTCTAAGGGGGTGAACGGCGTCGTTTTGGGATGGTGGTGGTTGCAATTGCTTGTTGTTGTTGTTGTTATTCGGGTCGGATCCGGTTAGCAGCTGGACTACTTGCTTGAAGGAGGAGGTGTCGGCGGTGACGAAGGTTGTCGGGTAAGGGCTGTTCGGGTCGGATCGGGTTATGGGTATGGGGGAATTGATGTGGGTAGGAGTTGAAGGAGTTGAGATGCTTGTGTAGCTACTACTTCCATGGCTGCTCATCTCCATTGATGATAAAGATTGAATCTTTTTGAGTTTTGTGAGGTGGGTGTTTGAGTTGATTGGGGAAATTGAGGGGTTTTGATGGTAAAGATTGATTCTTTTTGAGTTTTGTGAGGTGGGTGTTTGAGTTGATTGGGGAAATTGAGGGGTTTTGATGGTAAAGATTGAATCTTTTTTGAGTTTTGTTAGATGGGTATTTGAATTGAGTGTTTTTGGTGTGTGGATGGAGGGGTTTTGGTGTGAGATGGTTAAGAGGAGGGTGATCAAAGCATTAAATAAAGATTTGAGGAGGTGAGAAAGACAAATGAGAGAAATTTAAGTGAGTGGGAGGGAACATAAGCATGAAAAGAGAGACTTTAAAGTGTGAATTTTTTCAAAGGGAAAATTGATGGTTGAGTGGATGGGAGGAAGAAGAAGAAGCATTGACTTCAGTGCCTCTCTTTTGTGTGTTGTGTTTGTTGATTGGATTGGAAGATGGCATCATTTGGTTTGGTTTCACCATTACTCGCTTCATGGGAGCGTGACTATCACGCGTGGTGTCATTTTGGTATCATGATAGACATGGGTCCGGTTTCGGAACCGGCGGTTTCGGTTCCTCGGAACCATGGAATTGGAACCGTAACCAGCCTTGGCCCGATTCCCCGGTTCCGAGGCCGGTTCCTCCCGGTTCCGGAACCGGAAATAATAATAAAAAAAAAACTTCATTTTTTACCTCTGAACGAAAATCGCGATCGCGGTCCAATGGGTCGTGACCGTGGTTAGCCAAACCGTCGTCGCGGTTTGGTTATTTTTATTTTTTTTATGGGTGGAACCGCATCGGTTCCGAGGGTGGAAGAACCGCAACCGCCGATTCACCGGTTCCGAGGGTGGAGGAACCGGAACCGTAGTGAAAACCGGAATTGTGGTTCCGGTTCCGGTTCATGCCGGTTTCCCGCCGGTTCCGTGGAACCGGAACCCATGTCTAATCATGGATGGATAAATGAATGAGCTAAGATGTGTGACTATTTTTTGGTGTTTTGTAATGGATGTGTTGAACTTTTTTAATGAAGAAAGAATTTGATGTGTTAGACAATTGTCTAACGAAAAATATTGCAATTGAGGTAGAAAAAAAAACTCTCAAAACAATTGTCTAATCATTTTTAAATGTGATTAAATATTTCAATTTGTATGTTACATTAAATGATTAGATCAAAATTCTACCAAAAAAATGATTAGATCAAAAGACCTACTCAAAAGAATTCTATATATAAGTCTTCACATTTACGTTTCATTTTAGACTCTTGTCATATCTTAATTTGCATGTATTGAAAATTATAGTAGAAAGGACTAAGGAGTAACATAATATTTCAACCAAAAAAAAAAGGAGTAACATAATAATTCAAAGTATAAACAAAACAAAAATGAATCACATGATTAATTTGCTGTACCCGGTCAACAGGATTAATTAGTTGTACTGGATTAATTGAACCAGTTTCGATGCGTTTAGATTAGTCGTACTTTATTGTTCCCATCGATCACATGTATGATAATGGGTGCATGCAAGATCATGCTACTTGACCATCTTCCACACAAAAGGCCACTTTTAAAACACAAATCATTGATTTAAGTAGTGGATTTAAACTCCTAATCTCGGAATTAATAGGGATAGCGTGATGGATTAGTGGTTTAGGTGATCATGAATTCACGATTAATTACTAAGTTGACGTTGTTATCTTACAATGTTTTCACAAAATAGGCATGACTTGTCTATTTCTCTCGTAGTTAAATCAAGTAATGGGTGCAGACACGTCTAGGGCCGGTCATGGATCGGGTTATGCATGACTTGTCATTTTACCACTTGATCTGTGAATAGAAATATCTCACCCGACCCACCCGCCTCCCGTGAAACCTTTCACCCATACCTAACCACCCACCCACAGTCACGGATGAGTCAGGTGACCTGTCACCGCAATTTTTTACCACAATATGAATAAATTACATTATAACGTTTAGAGAGTCAACGAAGATCTTGATTTGAACTTGATATTTTCTAAACAAAATAGAAAGAGTAATTGATTAATGAACTATAACTTTAGCAGAAGACTAATTTGAACTTACAAGGATGATTGGACGATCATAACATATATAATAGAGGGACTAAAGGAGCATAGAACTAGAAGTATCGGCATTCAGCGAGAAAGGAACCGGTGGCCGAAGCGTAGGAATCAACGAGAGAAAGGGTAGGAACATGCAAAAAGCTAGGTCGGCGGACATAGCACAAGAACCAGCGACTGATTACTAAGGTTGGCAATCAGAGCACAAGAATCACCAATGGTCGATGGGGGCTGGAATGTGCGAAGATGTCAATGGAATAGGGGTGGACAAAAGCGACTAGCAAGAAAAGGAGGTTAAGAAAGTAAATTTATTTTATATACTAGCTAGCTAGGTTAAGTTACATGAGGTGAAACTTCTATAATTAATGTGACTTCATTCGTAAACTAAGGTCGGAATGAAAAAATGCTATTTTTTCGGAACTATCTCATATTCCTTCTAACTCCGTAAGTGGAGAAATGAAAACTAGAAAGAGAAGAATAAATCTCAAGTGGGAAAAACCTAACCAGAGCCACATTAAACTCAATTTTGATAGTGTTGTCAACCAGGATGACATTTCTACCTTTAGCTTCATCCTCTATGATCACCGAGGCTTCCAGGTTCATTTCGACGGTGGTTTTTCCGGAAGGCATTCCGTTCTTATGGTTGAGGCCATCATCATTCATCAGGGAATTCATGAGTTCATCCGACGTGGCATCCCCCACATTCAGAGTAAGGGAGACAACCTTCGACTAATCAAAGTCGTTCAAGTCAATTGGAGGTACCCCCTGGAAGATTGGCCTCATTCGGTCGGACATTTTTTACGAACTGGCTCGGTTCAAAATTGGAGCATTTTGCATATTTTATGAAGTCAACTTTGTTGCGGATTTCATCGCCAATCATTCCGTCCTACTTCCTCCATCCCATTCTAGTTGACTTAATCCTTAAAACCTGATACGGGCTCGGTGTGAACCACGTATCGGGACCCTTGTTGGTCAAGGGGGTGAGACGCGCCCGGTGTGGACGACGGCTCGAAAGCAGAAGTGTAACACGGAGAGCCAAAGAAACTAGGGCAAAAGGCTAATTTCTCTGATTAATTTCTTAACAAGACAAATAGAGAGTATTTATACCTAAGCCCTAGACGGTTCAATAAGTGCGTCTCAGGAAAGAACCGACAAGAAAACCTGAGAAGAGAGACTTGCTCTAGTTTAAAAATTACAATTTAAATAAAATAAAACACCTAATTAAAATAATTATCAATCTTCATATCTTTTCGGTCTACGTCGATCTCTTGTGGGTCGTGTTTTGACGAGTTCGGTGGAATGACTCGTATCAAAACCTCATTCGTTGAGATTCGGCTTGTCCTCAAGCCGTAAAGCAGGGAAGGCATGCTGAATGGACTCCACCGGTTCCCAAGAAGGAGCTGTGAAGTCACCGTCATCCCACTCAATGAGCCACTCGTGTCGGGGTGCTCCGTCGATCATCACTGTCCGCTGAGCAATGGCACGTAAAGGTCGAGAAAGAGGTCGATCGTATAGGAATTCGGCCGGCAGTGTAGCTGGCGGGGGAGCTGCCTCATTGGCCACAAACGGTCGTAAAAGTGAGACGTGAAAGACGTTGTGAATGCGAGCGGCTGGTGGGAGCTCCAGCGATATGCGACTGGCCCGACTCGTTCCGTCACTTGAAATGGCCCATAGAATCGGCGTGATAGTTTGTTGGAAGCGGGGCGAGCCACCGAATGCTGTCGGTACGGCCGAAGCTTAAGCAACACTTGCTCCCCAACTTGGAACTCTAAATCACGACGATGTTTGTTTGCCTGAGCGGCCATACGCTGAATATTCCGAAGATTTTGGCGTAAGAGGTCGAGCACTTGCTCGCGATCGCGCACAGCTTCCGAGGCTGGTGTGGGCGGGCCAGACGGAGATGAAGCATGGCTAATAGGAGGCGGTTCACGGCCGTACAAGGCACGGAAGGGAGACATATGAAGCCCCTCATGGAACATGGAGTTGAGGGCTAGCTCGGCCCATGGCAAAAAATCAAACCAGCGCCGAGGGCGGCCATGAGTAAATGCTCAGAGATACTGTTCAAGGCCGCGATTCCGAACTTCGGTATGTCCGTCGGACTGCGGATGATAAGCCGTACTATGATGAAGTCTCGTACCACTCAAACGATGCAACTCAGTCCAAAAAGCGCTAGTGAAAATGGCGTCTCGATCCGAGACGATTGTAGCCGGAATGCCGTGATGCTTCACAACGATTTCAACGAACACGGCTGCAACTTTGGGCGCATCATATTTGGGTCCGAGAGCCCCGAAATGCGCATATTTAGAAAGGCGATCAACAACGACCAATATAGTCGTGTGGCCACGAGACGGTGGCAATCCCGTAATGAAGTCCATTGCCACGTCGTCCCAAACTTGTTGTGGTACCGGTAATGGTTGCAACAAACCCGCTGGCTTTTGAGTGCTATATTTAGTTGACTGGCAAATAATGCAAGAGGCGACGAACCGCTTGACGTCCCGGCGCATGCCGCGCCAGTAGAAGACCTCGGCGACTCGTTTGAAGGTTCGATCGATCCCGGGGTGGCCAGCCGAAGGAGAAGCGTGGAATTCGGTCAAAATGTCGGCTTTCAAACCTGACTCAGCTGCAACTACCAAACGATGACCGTAATAGAGAATACCGTCATGGATTCTGAAAGGTGCCGGTAATGAACCTGTAGCTGCCTGAGCATGCAAGTTTATCAAATCGGAAAAGGTGGAATTCTCATGGCGCAGGCGATGCAAGAGATCCGGCAATGGAGTTGAAAGCGCCATGAACTGCTTGAGCTCAGAGTCATTGTCAATCATACATCTAGACAAGGCGTCAGCGACGCGATTACTCGCACCGGTTTTATATTCTATACGGAATTTGTACCCCATTAATTTCCGAATGAAAAACTGCTGGTCAGGAGTCTGAATGACCTGTGAGAGGAGTTCCTTGAGGCTTTTTTGATCACTACGAATCAGAAATTCGCGACCCAACAGATACTGTCGCCACTTCTGTACCGCAGACACAATAGCAAATAACTCCCGATGATATGCAGAAGAGTCGCGCCTCCTCGGCCCGATTTTCTTGCTGAAAAACGAAATAGGTCGCTCATCCTGTATCAGTACAGCACCAACACCCTCATCTGAAGCATCTGTTTCAACAATAAACTGCTTAGAAAAATCCGGAAGCTGAAGGATCGGGGGTTGTAACATAGTATCCCGTAAGCGTTCAAACGCCCTGGTGGCCTCCTCCGTCCAAACAAACCGATCCTTCTGTAAGAGTGTAGTGAGTGGGGCGGCAAGTAAGGCATAATGTCGGATAAATTTCCTGTAATATCCAGTGAGCCCAAGAAAACCCCTAAGCTGCTTGACAGACTTCGGTTGGGGCCACTCAGCCATCGCCGCTAATTTAGCAGGGTCGGCCAATAATTGTCCGACAGAGACGATGTGTCCCAGATACTCGACCTTTGTCGTCCCAAAAGCGCACTTCGAACTCTTAACATAGAAATGGTTATCCTGTAAGATCTGTAGAGCAACTGAAATGTGATGGGCGTGCGCCTCTAAAGTGGGACTATAAATAAGAATGTCGTCAAAGAAAACAATGACGAAATCCCGCAAAAATTGAGCAAATATTTGATTCATGGCAGCCTGGAAAGTAGATGGAGCATTCGTCAGGCCAAATGGCATGACAAGGAACTCAAAATGCCCATCATGAGTCTGGAAAGCGGTCTTGTAAATATCCTCGGCATGCATACGGATCTGGTGATAACCGGAGCGCAGGTCGAGCTTAGTAAAGTAAGTTGATTTACCCAACTCATCAAAGAGTTCATCAGCTGTTGAAATCGGAAATTTATCAGCCACTGTAGCAGTGTTTAACGCACGGTAGTCAATACAGAATCTGAAACTGCCATCCTTCTTCTTGACTAAAAGAGCAGGCGAAGAAAAAGGACTAGTACTATGACGAATAATGCCCTGCTGTAGCATATCAAGGACCTGTCGCTCAATCTCATATTTCTGAAAGTAAGGATACCTGTAAGGTCGGACATTGATGGGTTTCGAATTCGGCAGAAGGTGAATCCGGTGATCCCACACACGTTTAGGGGGTAGCGACGTAGGTATCTGAAAGACAAGCGAATGTCGCTGTAAGACCTCGCGTAATATAGAGGGCACATCATCCGACAAAATAAATGCCGAACTCGGCTCAGGCATGGCTGTCGCGATCGGTACGGAAACAACCTCAAATAATTCGGCCACCACATCTGCAGAATAAAGAGATTGCAGAGTATTTAAAGAAATAAGCTTCGGAGATTAGGCGTCACCCTTTAATAGCACTGATCTGCCCTGCCACTGAAATTCCATAGTCAACTCAGCGTAATCGTGTGACACTTTTCCCAAGATCTGTAACCACTGCACTCCCAAAACAACATGTGGCCCATGCACAACCAAGACAAACAGATCAATAGAGAACGCATAACCCTGTATCGTGAGCTGTGTTTCGGCACACTGACAAGAACATTGTAAATAGGCTCCGTTCCCAACATACACCCGGAAAGGCGAAACCGGAGAAAGAGGTAACTGTAATTTCTCCGCAATAGCAGGATGAATAAAATTATGTGTGCTGCCGCCATCAATCAATACCTGCACAGGCGAGCCAAAAATAGTGCCAACAAGTTTCAAGGATTTCGGATTCGACAAACCTTCCATCGAATTGATGGCGGAAACGTCGTCGGACACGACGATGTCATCGTCTTGATCGACATCCTCAGAATTCTCGTCGTCAGAATCGCCACCTCCGAGCAACAAGAAACGAGGCTTGCAACGATGCCCACGGGTGTACCTCTCATCACAATTGTAACATAAGCCTTGTTTAGATCGTTCTTCGCTTTCCGCGAAAGTTAAACGCTTAACAGGAAGAGGAGAGGTATTACCGTGCAATGGCGCGGAACGGTCGGTGGAATTTGATGTTGAAGCGCCTGGCGTAGGGGCGGTCGAGGATGGTAGACCCGACGGCCGAGTGCCGCTTGTCGGCCACGTACGGCGAGGAGCCGCGTTCCACTGTGAGGTGGTCTCCTGAAATGAGGCCGCTAATTCCCGGGCCAAAGCGAAGGCCTGGGATAGGGTTACCGGGTTGCGCAGGTTGAGCTCGCGACGCACCGGTTGTTTCAGCCCAGCTTTGAACAGTGATATCAGAGTCGGTTGTGTCAGGCCACGGACATGATTGAGCAGGGACTCGAACTCTGTCTGGTACTCTAAAACCGTTGTTTTCTGCTTCAGATTGGCAAGTAGTCCAACGTAATCCTCGTAATGATGAGGATCAAATCGTTGTTGCACCGACAACAAAAACGCAGCCCATGTCTCATCACCGTGATTATCTCGCTGATAGCGAAACCAATCAGAAGCGGGGTGATCAAAAAGCATGCCAACTAATCGGAGACGATCATATTCCGCGGTATGGAAGTAATCGAAGTAGGCTTGAACCTTGTAAACCCAGCCACGCGGATCAGTACCATTGAAGTGCGGTGGATTAATGCGCAGTTTTGGTATCGTCTCGTTCTCTGGCGGAGCCCTAATGACGACCGGTTGCCGGTCAGGTTCCGGTGGTTCACGCGGCGGCGGAAGTACTTGCGCGAGCTGTAGGCCGAGTGGCGGATTAGGGTTAGCCGCCGCAGGGGGTGCGTTCGCCGGATTAGGGTTTGGCACGTTATTGCCGGCCGCGGGAGGGATCGCTCGCGCGCCATGTGCGCGATCATTCAAGACATCGTAGACGTTGTCGGTTCGTAGACGCTCGACTTCAACTTCACGCGTAATGGTTTGGATGTCGTTCGTGACGCTTAGAAGCATTTTGCGCATCTCGGCGACTGATTTTGTCAATTCCTCGATCGCCGGTGCAAGGGCGTCAGAAACACTTCCGTCAGAAGGCATGGTTCAGTAAGTGAAAGCACCAGTTGATACGGGCTCGGTGTGAACCACGTATCGGGACCCTTGTTGGTCAAGGGGGTGAGACGCACCCGGTGTGGACGACGGCTCGAAAGCAGAAGTGTAACACGGAGAGCCAAAGAAACTAGGGCAAAAGGCTAATTTCTCTGATTAATTTCTTAGCAAGACAAATAGAGAGTATTTATACCTAAGCCCTAGACGGTTCAATAAGTGCGTCTCAGGAAAGAACCGACAAGAAAACCTGAGAAGAGAGACTTGCTCTAGTTTAAAAATTACAATTTAAATAAAATAAAACAACTAATTAAAATAATTATCAATCTTCATATCTTTTCGGTCTACGCCGATCTCTTGTGGGTCGTGTTTTGATGAGTTCGGTGGAATGACTCGTATCAAAACCTCATTCGTATAAATTCTCTACGACGATTCACTTCTCATTATTATGAATCCTCATAATTTCTTTCCTTATAAAAAAATTGAATGGAGGCGCCACTTCTCCGTTATATAAAAGCCACTAATCAAGAACAAATTCGCAATGGGTAATTTGTTATACTTTTCTAAAATAACTTTCAATTTCCTAAAGTGGCTTGATTCTATTGTGTTAAAAATTTGACGGTTCACAAAGCCCATCAATTAATTAAGTCCAAATTGATTATCGCCACTAACTTTCTATCCCAATTTTAAACTTGTTTTGATTGATTCTTATCACTTATTTTGTACTAGTTTTGTTTTTTGAAAATGCAAAGCAAAAGAACGCACTACTTACCAAGTGCTTAATTCTCTCCATTATACATATATGATGGTACATCAATAAATGGAATCAAGTTCATACCATTAATGAAAAGGAGATTTGAAATGGGTTGGGACCAAATAGCCATGTGTTGTGAATACGATACTATTCGATCTAACCCCAACTACACAAAAAAATAAAATCTAAAATCAAGTGAACAATGATATGTCGTACAATAATTTATGCGATAATTCACAGTACGACAATTCTTTGATATGGTGTACTAAAAAGCAATGATTATAGGGTTTTTATTGGATTTCTTATTCAACTTTCATTATTTTGTATGGTTGTTCAAAGTGTTCGATGACCCCGTAACCCGATCCTATCCGTAAATTACGGGTTGGGTATTCGACGGGTAAATTACTAGTCGAGTCATGGGTTAAAATTTTTTGAATTACGAGTAATAGATCAACCCGTAATATTATTTTTTAAAAAATATTTTTTGATAATTATATTTATTTTATTTTTTTTGGTAGAAGGAGAGATGGTGATCTCCGGCCCCTCAAGAGAGCATTTTATTAATAATAAAAAAGGGCTAAGTAGTCAGCAAACGGGGGATAGCCCGACCCCTAACATCATCAGATAACAATAAAGAAATCCCCTCAGACGGGGCACGCAATACATGAAAACCTATAGAAAAATTAAAAGCAAAAGAAGCAAGACTATCCGCTACGACGTTCGCCTCGCGGTACACATGTCGGAATTGGATAGTCCAATCCCTACTAAAAAAGTCATGGCATTGATACACCAGGCTAGAGAGTGGATGGCTCTTGTTTAGGCGTTTTTGTAAAATATTGATAACCAGCTGAGAATCCGACTCAATAATGACGTTACGACATCCCTTGTCCCAAGCAAGCCGAAGACCATCAAGGATGCCCCACAGTTCCGCCATCGGCACAGTACACGACCCAATGTTGTGGACGAATCTCCAATCCATTGCCCCTCACTATCCTGGATACACCCACCAGCAGATCCACGACCGTCACGGACAGCACCGTCGGTGTTGAGCTTGACACAATCGCCAACCGGTTTCGTCGAACAAACATCCTGCATAACTTTGCCAATAGGATTCTTTAACAACTTAAACTTACCTGCAGCATCGTCGCTTTCTCGAGCCTTCCCAATCACAAATTGCGTCCTATTAGGCGTGTACAGGTCTTCACCAAAGTTTGATGCACACCGCCATCTCCACGCCCACCAACAAACAGTCGCAAACAGTCCGCTCCACTCACCAGCCAGGCATCTCCTCGCAAACAGTCGCAATTATATTTATTCTTTATAATAATATATAATACCCCAAGGGTCAGGCGTCAATGGGTCAAATGGATCGATTTGACCTGGTCAATCGGGTCAACGAGTCGATCTGTAATTTGGGTTACGGGTCAGATCACGGATCGGTTACTTTTTTACAGGTCGGGTCGACCCATTGAACAACCCTAATTTTATGGACCATGTATGGTGATTAAGTAATTAAATGTATGATCAACATGGCCATTGTCTTAACCTTAAGATTTTCTTGACATGATATGCTAACTCACAAATCTTGAGCCACAAAATTTTGCACTATAGTGGTATATGCATAAGTTTTAGTTTAAGATGTTTTGTCAAAGGAAAAGGGTTTTATTTTATGAAGTGTGAATCATGTATGGTATAAAAATTATGTGTAATATGAGGGTTACTATTGATCATTTGATGCATTCTATCCACGGTCCTTATTAAAAGCGTATCGTAAAGTGTTAAAAATGCATTCAAATTGATGCTTTATGATATATTGTAAAAGTGTTATTTAGAAATGCACTTTTGAGACTTTACTGTAAATTTTTGATACTTTATGATGTACTTTTGCTTGCCGCATATTTGCACATAACATTTGTTCAGCACAAAATTCAAACTCTTAGTTTATGATGAATTGATGATATATTTTTTGACGAGATAAATATACTAAGGTGAATATTTTCCTAGTTAATAAATCGTCACCACCACTTTGATGTTACTTATCACCACCAGTTTGATGTTACTTGTTACCTGTTACGTGTTAGTAAATGTTTGTTTTTGTAGTTGATAAATAGATCCTATGACTTGGGCTTCTGTTTTGGGCCAATATATGGAATGGCCCAATCGTATGGTTGAGGTTGTCGTGTGAGCTGAAGCCCAATAAAAATACAAATCATACCAACGTTTTAACAAAATATTGATGAATATGGCAAGGCTACTTTTGTCAAATATTGCCTTGGAAAGAATTCCTGTCCAAATGCCAATTGAGTTTTTTTTTTTTTTTTTGATAAGGTAAGAATTAAGTGAGCTTCACACACGGTTTGTAGACTAGCCTCAAATGGATGAGAACTTGAAGTTTGAGATATTTCAAGATGATTGCGAGTGAAGTGAGTGGCTCGATTTTGTAATTTTATCAGCTACTTGATCCACTTCTTTAAACACATAATGAATCCGAGTTGCAAGGAAGAATTTCACAACATCATGATATCAACAACCAAGATTTCAATTTCACAGGGGAAGCCATCTTCCATGAATGAAATTAATCAATGAGAAGTTTTCTTTTTTTAATGTAAAGTTTTTCAATTCTTTTTTTTTTGCTTGTAACAGGTGATTGCAGTGCAAGCAACTTATTGGTTTCGACATCTTCCTGCTCGCAATGAACTAAATTAGCTCGATTGTAATGAATAATACATCCAAATGTACTACTAAAATGTCACATTGAAATTATTTAACCCTAATCTGTCAAACTTAAGCTTGAAATCAATCTAACCTTGTACAAGTATAAAGAAAAAACCAATACTGTGTCAGAATCTGAACAAAAATCTATATGTTACACGCCTTCCAAATACCCCAAACCAAAGCAGCTCAAAGTAAAATGAATCTCTGATTCTAAGGTGAAGTAATTTTCAGCCTAGACAAGCACAAAGTCAAAACACATCCAAATATGTCGAGGCCTAGCTAGATCAATCATTCAGCCCAACCAAATCTTCATAGATACCCTTAAAAAATACCCGCTCAGCCATTTCTTCATAGATACCCTCAAATAAACTCTTACCCAAGCTCCCTAACTGAGGGAATTGCTCCCAAATATGTCGAGGCAAAACACATCCAAATAAAAAAATGGAAAATTGTCTCGACAAGCCCACAAAATACACAATCAGACGCATTTTTTTCAATTCGTATGTAAATGAAAAGAATACAAATGCATTAGTATATGTTGATGAAACTCGAAATAAATGAGTGTTAAATTCAAGGATTTCATTTAATCGAAATCATGTAAACATAAGTTATCACTCTTTTATTCTCTATGCGAGAAACACTCATGCACGCTTTAAAAGAGATTAGTAAAATTCGTGATTATTAGACGAGATTAGTAAAATTCATGATTATTCGCCTTCAGAAAGTGTGCGGTCTTACAACTCTATGTTAATGTGAGACTTAAAATACTTAAAATATTTTAGAATTCTCCCTCGTAAATAACGAAGTTCTCCATAAAGTTTCAACACGTTCAATCTCTATTTAATATGAAAAGATCTTAAGCTAGAGATGTTTTTCTGACCCTTACAATATTCGCCTTCTTCAGCTATTTATAGATGTTGGGGGAGGTTGGAAGGTGGAGTTTCTTAATGTGGGAGAACCTTATTGATCTTGGATGTGTCACTTGTCTATTGGTAGAGTGTTAGGAGTGCGATATGTAGTTTTGTCATTGGTTGGAAGTGCGGCTCTAGTTGGGCCTTCAAGATCTTCCAATGTGGGAGAGACTTGTTGGGTATTTAAAATTGAACCATTTGGATCTAAAAATAAAGACTTAATGACTGAAAACCACCCGTATAATATGTAAAATTTCACTTAACCCCCCTTATTTTGAATAATTATTTTAAACCACTCATATTATTGGCTCCGTTATTTTTTAACCACCCAAAATCATTCTCCATTTGATTTCGTCAAAAATAGTTTGACATGACATTTTTTTATTTGATCATGCTAGATGGACTTATTTTTTTACCCCTCCTCTTCCTTTCTTTTCCGAATTTTTCTTTTTGTTTTGGTCTTCTTCTTTGTTTGTTTTCAACACTTGACCATCTAGAGAAAGAATTCCAATTCTTCACCTTTGACCAAACAAGGAACCAGATCCAGAGAGAGTCGGCACGAAACGACGGACTAGGAGAAAGAATTCGGATTCTTCACTATCGACAAAGCAAGGAACCAGATCCAAATCCGGAATCAAGATGAAGGACGGACGAAAAACTCGAGAAAGAATTCGAAATCTTTACTGTCGGCAAAGCAAGGAGCCAGATCCCGAATCAGGGCGGACGACAAACTCGAGAAAGAATTCGAAATCTTCACTGTTGGCAAAGCAAGGAACCAGATTCAGAATCAGGACGGACGACGAACTCGAGAAAGAATTCGAAATCTTCACCGTCAGCAGTGAGAAGGGCCTCCTAGGCGGCATGGTCGAAGATTGGCAAAGGAGGTCATTGGAGTTGAATTTATGTGACCTTAATCGGGTGAGAAGGAAGTGTCTGAGCCAAAATTGGAGGTGGAGTTGGAGGAGCATGGATGCATTTGGAAAAGGTGAAAGAGAACTTGGATTTGGTGGTGGTGGACTTTGATTAGGGTTCCTAAATATTGTGAATTAGAAACGTTTGGTCCAATTTGAAAAAGGATTAGAAAAAAAAAATTCAAATGCAATGTCACGAGTTTTTGACAAGACCTAACGGAGAAGGGTCGTAGGTGGTTAAAAATTAACGAAGCCAATAATATAGGTGCTTTACAATAATTATTCAAAATAAGTGTGGTTAAGTAAAATATCACATATTATACGAGTGGTCTTCGATCTTCCCCCATTTAAGTCAAAAATAAATTGTGGACATTTGCGTATTACAAAGTAAAAAGTTTAACAAGTATTGAAAAGGTTAAAATAAAAAGTAATTTGAGTCCCTTTTTCACAACAAATTCAATTTTGTGATTTATTCCAACACCAAAAAGGGGTAATATGTAATTCAACACCAAAGGGGGAATCTATTCAATTGATGATCAAGACATGTTGATTTCATTTTATGCAATACCAATATGAGCTCCATGTGACATGGTTGGTTTCAAGAAAATTTGCCCTGTTAAGAACAAACATAATAAACCCATGCCATTGATGACAAAATACAATAACTTAAATTTGCCATAAACGTAACAAGTTAACCAACAAAACTTCCAGTTCAAGTCTATAACATAAGTTCCCGGAAATTCCAAAAAAAAAAATATAAAAAGTTTCAAAACAACACTTCGTAAAAAAACATTGGATAGTAAGTATTCATCTAACAGTTCCTATTAAGTGCCTCAAAGCATCAAACTTATGATCTTCCTGGTCATTCACTCCACAAACAGAGCAAAATTTTTATAAGGTTATGATCTACATACCGTTTTTTCCCATCAAGTGAGATCCCGGTTTTCTGAACCCTTTTAGAGGGCGAACTTGTACACGACGAGTGCAAGAAGCGCCACCAACACAGCCGCTGCAGGCGCTGCATAAAGCCAGTAGTTCTGGGCCTTTTTCCTCTTCAAGATTGCTTTCGGAAGAGCGTTATCACGACGCTTCGTGGGCCCGCCTCGGGATCTGATCTTCATATTCGGTTCCCTGGCTGCCGCCTTTGCTGGTACCTGAGTTTCGACATTCTCTTCAACTGCCAACTCTGCTTCAGCTGTCTCGGCCTCATTCTCCGTGGCTTCATCTTGGCTTGATGGTAAATTCCCGGCTTCCTTCTTTTTCATTTTCTTCTCTCGCTCCTGTAATGACACAAAAAAATCAGTCCAACTATCATAAAAAAAACGGGATAGGTCATACCTAACCCGATTCCATATTTATACCCTTAGGTATAGAACCAAACGGGTCCTAAAAATGGCATTGATAGAAAAACCGAAAAAAAAAATCTAAGTGAATAATTTCCTTTTGCTTCTTCTCAGCTTCCTTCTGAGCACGAATGGCGGCTTTAGCAGCAGCTTTCTCAGCCAGCTTCTTCTTCCTCTCCAAAGCCGCCTTTTGTTTCTCCAACTCCTCTTGTTTTTTAATCTCTTTCAATTTAGCTTGGTCAATGACTTTCTCCTTCTTGGGCTTCTCTCCTACAAAATATTCCTCCTCTTCTTCAGCAGCTTGAGGTTCAGGGGCCTGCTTCTTTTTGGATTCCTTTTGTGTAGTAGTTACAGCTTCTTGTTCTTTAGGAGGCTTGACCTCTTCCTTTAATACTTTCGGGGCGGGCTTAGTTTGTGGAGCGGGTTCAGCTGGCTTAGCTGGCTCCACAAAGAGAATCGGCTTTTCGTTAGGGTTCCTCATGCGTCCGTCTCTGCTCAGTTGGCGCATGTCTAGTGATGATAAGATTCTTTTCTCATAATCATCCCTGAATGCCTTGCCACTGTTCCAGGATGACATGAATTTCTCAACCTGTTCACATAAAATGACAAAACGAATTACATATAGAAAAAATTAACGAAAACATAATCTCGGGGAAAGTTGAGAAGAAATTCAAAAAACCTCGGCAGAAGCAAGCTCTTCAAGGGCCTTGATATTCTTCTTTGCAGCAAGCTCCTTTGCGTTATTCAAGGCAGAACGACTTTGATAAAAGCATGCATTCTGGGAAAAGATCCGCACTGATTAGATGCCAATTACTAATACAAAAAGACGAGTGAAAATTTGGCAAGATGATGGCTGATGCTAGAAAGCTAAAGAATAGAAAGACTACTCACATTATTTCACTTATATCAAGAGCGTTTATTTTTTCCAAAGGAGAGTAATGCTAAAAGATCATTGGAGTGTTGATTTTATAATGGAAAGTTGTTATATGATCTTCAAGCTCAACATGAGTTTAAACTAGGTATCATACTACTATGCAACCCAGGCCAACAGTAAAATCACAGAGATTTTGAATATTCTACATGGCATCTAGAAGATAACAACACCAAATAAAAGAGTTAAATAGTGAAAATAATGCAAACACAATTACCCCTTCATCGCGTAGTTTTCTCAGTTGATGGACTGTTTCAAAAGCTTTGTCCCTCTTCTCAGTAACCGAAGCCAATTCTTGCTGTAGCAAAGTGATGTCATTATCCACTGCCTTCAATTCATCTTCAAGTACTTTGATTTTTGATCGAACAGCTAGTCGGTCTTTCTTTACTTCATCCAAGTCAGTACCTATGAGCTACAGCCAAAAAGTCATCAAGAAAATTAACTTGATATCATCAAGATATAAATACAGATCATAAAAAATTAATAAGCCATAATTTAGCTGGATTAAGAATCACGTTGTCATGTCAGATAATTATCCTACCTTAACCTGGTCTTGAATGGCATCCTTTTGCCCCATGGATTCCTGAATTTTAGCCCTCATAGCAGCATTTGCAATAACCTTATCTCTTGTCCCCTCGAGCTGCTTAATTTCCCTAAGTATTTGTTTCTCCTCTGTCAAAGGGATCACTTCATGCTGCATCCTATAATTTAAGCTTCGGATCTGTACAACATTTTCATACAAGAAATTGTAATTAACAACACACAGGAAGTAAAACAGTTATAAGAATAGAAATCACTGACAACTGTTACTTACCATGTCATTAAGCTCTGCCTCAGAGGAGCACAGCCCAGCTCCTTTCTCTCGGCCAGCATTATTATTAGGGCCACGTAGGCTGCCTAGAGCTTCCTTAAGAGGTTTCATTTGGTTGATTTTCTCATCTAGGACTTGTCCATATGCCTTATTCTCAACACCAAGAGATTTCAATTGGGCAATTACTTGAGATCGGTCTGACTGAAAAAGCAAACAAAAATCCAATGGTTATATTTTTAAAGGTAAGCTTCCTAGAGCTTCATGCACATAATATTTATCAAAAACATAATTTTATAAGGGGAAAAAAAGACTGCAAATTTGTAACTCATCATCGAGATGAATGTCTAAAAGTCACTATATTCATTAAATTTAACAGTATGATAGGGAGAAAAAAAGACGCCAAAATTCATGTTTATCTATGCAATTCATAAGAAGTTATAAATCAAATTAGCTCCTTCACACTGTCCATTTTTCTCAATTTATGTCAAGGTTATCAATAATCCAAAAAAGAAGATAGGGTAATCAAATTAATGTATTATGTCTAGAAATACATTACTATGATCGAAGCTCCACTGGGATTATAGTTTCCTCCTATCCATGTCTTCACTCTATAGAATTAAATTCTAGAGTTGCATACTGGAGATGAAATATATGACTAAGTTAAATACCCCGGTGAAGTGCAAATACGAAATTCATATCCATATTCCAAAATCAACCCGAAATCCAATCACATTGGAACAAACAATAAACTCAAGTACATAAACTTCAATATATAGCAACTGTCTCACCCTTTTGGCCTTTAACCCATCAAGAATCTGAGACCTCTGCTGATTTCTCTTCCCAATCTCCTTATCCGCCTGATCGAGTTTCCCCTTCACATTTGGGTCATCAAACGTTCGGTACCTAACAAGGTAGAACGAATGTATCTGTGGCTCTGCAGGCCATACATCAGCTGCATTGTTTGGAAAGTTGTTTTTTGCTGCTGCATTATCAGCTTCTGGTTTCACAGGCTCGTCCTGTCCATTGGAACCAAATTTTATGGGCTCTTCAATTCCATTCCCTGAATGAACTTTCCCATTCTCCTTCTCATGTAGATTTGGCATGCTTCCTTCAACTTTAGCTTCACCATTCGAGATATCAGATCCGGCGACCTCCATTCCCATACTCCCTACCACATAGAAAAACTTCTTTTATAATTACATGCACCAGATACGCATAAATTTATATCCAAATCTCTACAAAATCACCTCAATAAATTTGAATTCAGCTTGATATTGCAATAACAGCAAAAAAATGGTGCAAAAATGGCAATTCTAAGAATGGATTCACTCTAAGATTAGGTTTCAGCAGTGGACCAACACATAACGAAAGATTCAAAAAATGTCAACAGTCCAATTATCATTATCCTTAAATTAAATCTGCATCTATTAGCATTCAATTCATTCAAATCATTCCAAGCATTCAATCAACGATACCAAAATTAGACGTTTCCAGAGGAATCAAGAAGACGCATGCACTAAACAAAAGAACATTATCTTCCAGATCTGAATTCAAATTGAATACCAAATCCTGTGAGCACGAATTGATGCAATCGGACTACTTCAAACACAAATCCGATTAAAAAAAAACCGATCTCGACTCGATCACACGTGAGCAAGAAGAACAAGATCCTACGGATCTTAAAGCAGATTCAGATAAAAGGAAGACGACATCGAAGACATTCAAAACGGAAAGGGGAAAAAACTCAAAAAAAGGCAAACATGATGTACAAAATTGTTGCAGAGCCCTAAAATTGGAAGAGGAAATTACCAGAAGTAGAAACCAAACTCGAAAGGGATCACGAAGACAGACCTTTTTCGCGAAGGTCCGTTCGAGATTTGGTTAATAAACGGTCAGATCTCGTCGACTTTTCGCCTGTGTGATGAGGAGGGAGAGAGAGAGAGGAGAGAGATGAAGACTGAAGACTCGAGAGAGATGGAAAAGTAAGTACAGAATTTATAGCGTGGAAATATTGTGTTTTTTTTTAATTTTAATTTCGGTTTTTGGTAGTAGTTGAGATTTGAGAAATTAAAATGGGGTATTTTGGGAAATATGGAACGATTTTGGGAGTTAATTGTCTTTTGACCTTCTTATTGCCTTCCTGTTATGTTTCTGCAATATTTCGAACGTGGATGGATGTGCCTGGGATGTTTTTGGCAATGGTTCGTGTGTTTTTTTTTATGGAACGAAAATGATTTTAATTTCGAGAAATTTCATAAAACAACCGTGCATTATGAATTTGTGCACAAAATTATTCATAACAAAAAAAGTTTTAAAAAATATTAGGCGGATTTTGGGCACGGGGACATCTAGCACCTAGACGGCCATAACAGTCGTATAAACGGTTCTAGACGGGGACATAGATAGTTGGGCAGTTAGACGGGCTAGGACCTTCCAGCGCTTTGCGTAGACAAGATTTTTAGTCTAGTGGAATTTTCAGCAAATAATATTTCATTTACAATAAACTACGCATAATGATTAAAATTTCAGCAAACAAAAATATTGTGTTTGTAAAAAGTCACCCATAAAAATTGAAATTTTAGCAAACTGCCAAGTCCATAATTACATTACATTTCTCGTAAACTACTAAGAAAGTTACAAAGATGATCTTGTATGATTAATACCGTAAAAACAAAAACTCAAAATCCATTTTTCGCGTGACAAAAGAATGAGGAGGACGAATGAACTTCAATCAATCCGGATTCTTCGATCCAGGGAGATGAATTGGTATTTTGTGTTTGGACTTTGATTGAAAGAATTGGAGATGTTGATATTTCAATCTTCAAATCCAGGTAAGAAAACATTCACAAACCACAAATTCAAAATCTAGGGTTTGTTTTTTTGTGTTTGAATGGTAAAGATTGGTGTTTTAGTAGTGAAAATATTAAAAGCTCGTTTTCTATCGGAAATTTTAACGGAATTGTTGACTTGTGTGATCTTTTACAAACGAAATATTTTTACGTGTAAGCTTTTTGCAAACAGAATATTTTTACGGTAGTTTACCGAAATTTCAATTTTTACACGTAGTTTTTTTGTAAATGAAATATTTTTATGGGTGATTTGCTGAAATTTCTATTATTACGGATGACTATGTGCACAAACCTATAATTCACGTGTGATTTTGTAAAATTCATCCCTAATTTTCTTGTAGTTTATTTATTTAAAAAAAATATTTTTCTATAACTCTAAGCCTGAAATACAAAAGGCAAATTCATTATTGTACTCCAAATCAAACGGCGATTTTGCAGAAATACACCAACTAAAAGTGTTTATTACAAAAATGACCATGTTATACTTAAATAGCATTTGAATACCCACGTGGGCATCTTTGCTATAAAATGAACATTAATAAAAAAAAATTTAAATAAATAAAAATTCTTTTTTTGATTTATGAGTTTTAAAAGAAATATGAAAATTCTATCCTGTCTTTCTATATAGTACATCCTGTCATTATGTATGTTTTATCCTGTCGTCGGAATTTTTTTTACTGGGAGTAACCGCCGAGCAGGGGGCACCAAGGCGGGGCGGGGCAATGGGCATCTCGCCTTCCTCCTAGACGATCACCTCCTCTCCACCATCCACACCTTCCGGGGGAAGTGGTCCATCCTCCGTACAAAGCTTTCCCTCCTCCACTCGCACCTCCGAGACCTCTCCGACTACTCCCATTCTCTCTCCTCCAACATTCTCTGCCTCGATTTACTCTCCGTCGTCTCCACCACCCTCTCCTCCGTCGTCTCTACTCGTCGACAAGTGCCAGCCCGCTTCTCCCGCCGACGACAAGCTGCGAACTCAGAGCGACCTTGATTCGCTCTCCGCTCTCCTCGGCCGTCACGTTCCCGACTCCGAGATCCTCCTCCGCAGCGGCGTCCTTCATGAATTCGCCTCCTCAACTGGCGACGCGAGCACTATCTCTCCGGCGCCGCCGGCCTTGTCGAAGAGGGAGGCGGTGCGAGTCGATATCAGGAATCTTCTCACGAAGCTTCAAATTGGAGCTCCGGAGTCGAAGGCGTCGGCGATGGATTCTCTGCTAGGGTTGTTGCACGGCGACGACAAGAACGTCTTGATCGCCGTCGCGCAGGGGATTGTCCCCGTTCTTGTTCGGATGCTTGACGATTCTTGCTCGCCTGAGATGAAGGAGAAGACAGTTTCGGCCATTGCTAGGGTTTCGAAGGTGGAGAGCAGCAAGCATGTCCTATTTCTTTTAAAACTCATAAATAAAAAATAGAACATATATATTTAATTTAACTCTTTCTTTAATTAAAAAAAATTGCATTTGGGGGATGAGTGGGTATTTTTGCAATAAAAATGGGTACCCACTTAATTAATTTTGGTAAAGTTGCAATTTTGAAAAAAGGTATACCTTTTTCGCAATATTGACTTTTTTTTGGTATATTTACTAGTAATTTGTCAAACAATTATAGGTGTCAAATTATACTCCCTCCGATTCAAATTAATTGTCGTTTTAGCACTTCAAATTTGAGCCGTTTTATATGTCGTTTTAGGTTTTCTAGGTAATTGATTAGGAGTGTATTATGAGAATTGTTATTGGAACGTGTTTTTATTAATTAATGTTACTCATTCATTGGTTGAAAAAAGGTGATGGGTGGTAAAATTTATAAAAAAAATTACTTTTTTGAGTTTAGTTAATACTTTTCTTAATTCTTGTGTCGAAATCTAAAACGACAATTATTTTGGATCGGATGGAGTATTAATCACAGAATAAAACAAGACTTATTTTAGGAAAATATATTAAATTTCTTTGTACAAACGCCAATTTATGGACCATGTATCCAAAAATATGTTTAAAGAAAATAAATTATGTTTTTGCTTTTGTTTTGGGTTTCGGTGCGAAAGTGGACCGAAGCCTCTGAAATCATTGACTTTGGATAGAGCTATCGAGGTCAACATGTTTACAAAGTCAATTTTGCAAAGCAAAATATCTTTAATATAATACTAGTTGAAGTCCAGTGATATTCACGGGATAATTTTACTAAAAACTATACAATTTTGCAATATTAAATTAAAATAATAAATATATTTATATAATATTATAATAAATTATGCAATAGACAAATTTATTTTTAGATTGTACTCCATATTTTAATTGAATATATTTTTAAATGTTTTTCCATTATTTGTGGAGATCTTGTCCAAATTTAGATTGAAATTATTAAAATATTGATTTTACTTTTTATTAAATATTTTAAAATAATATTTTATTATTTTTTTAGACACTAATATGTATAAAATAATTTTTTTATAAATATAATAATAATTAGGATAGGCTATCTACAAAGGATAATATAATTTATTAAAATATTTTTTTAAAGTTAATTTAATAAACATTATATATTAGAGTTCTTATCTTTTACTCTTTAATAATAAGAATGTTTGTAAATATGAAAAATACAATATAAAGATTAATATAGAAGAGAACATTGTCCTTGATTTAAGAGATAAAATATACAGAAAATTATATATGTATTATTTTGCAAATTCAATCCATCTATAAAGTTGTTTTCCATACTAAATTTACATAACAAAGAAATAAAATATAAAGGAAATTAATGTATATGCAAATTTATAAAATTTAATGTATTAATCAACCTATCATCAATATTAAATTACAAAAAAATATAGAGATAATAAAATTTAAATGTAAGGTGGGGCTAGATAAAAAAATTCTATATTTACATAAATAAAATAAAAAGGAAATTAAGAAAAATATAATGTGAATTTCTATCAAATTTCAATTTAAGCAAGTATTAATCAAGATTTGTAAATTTTTCTTTTTTTTTTTATCAAACTTTGATTTAAGAAAAAATCTTTAATATAAATGCATAAAATGATAAAGAAAATCAAATTTTATTAATTTAAATTAAATTTCGAATTTTTATTTTGACATTTACATATAATCTTAGTCATCAACATAAAATTATATTTTTTTCTCAAAATAAAAATATATCAACATAACAAAATTTATTATTTAAAATTATATCATTATATAGATATAAATTTTATACTTGGAGCTCAAGTCTTGTTAAAAGATAAAAAAAAATTATTAAGACCCTAAATCTTGTTAAGAGATAAAAATATTAAATTAATATGGAAAATATCATCTCATAGGAATTTATGTATATAAAAATTATATAAACATATTATCTATATAGCAAGAATAATATAAGTCGTTACAAAATTTATTAAAATATAATTTCACATTAATTTATTTAAAAATGCCACGTGGCGCAAATTTTACAACAGACTTGGGTTGTGCTTTATAATGTATTAATATAGATGAGTTCATTTTCAGTTTTTTTCACCATCTTTGGTTAAGATTTTCACATTTAAACGTCACCTCATCAAGCAAATACTCTTGTGTGTTGTCTTGCCAATTTACCATGGTACATAAAACTTTTTGTTATTTTATGAAAAAATTAACGAATTTTAAACACTTTTATAAATGTGGGTGGCTATTTATTGATAAAAAAAAAGTAAAAAAATTTATGGATGGGTGGCTGTTTATAGGTCGGACATTGTTGGAGCATTTGTCACATTTTCTGCGAAGTCAATTATGCACAAACTTCATTGTTTGTTTGGTGTTTCTACCTCTTCGATTGTAACTGATTTGAGTTTTTGAGATCTCATTGGTAAAGATGCTCTAAGACGGTCCATGTTTCGCTAAGTATGGACCCTCTAATTTATCTCCTTGTCAAAACAATGTATATAGGGTCTTATCTCCATGTTGGAGGATGCTGGTTATCTTTTGAGCTCGAGATCAGTCCGATAAGTGCGATAAACTTTCATAAGTCTGCTTTTGCCGAACACATACAACGAAACTTATTATTCTCGAAATAAGTCCCATAAACACCCATTTTCGAGCATGCCGAAGGGGCCCATAATAGGCCGGGTAATTCTGTTGTTTACCCTATCTATTTATTTTGGTAAGCAAGGAGGGGTAAAGTAGGCCAGTATGAATTTGTATAGATTCAATTGCAAGTTTGCAACAGTTAGAACTTAAAAATCGTAGAAACAAAAAATGTGAATCCAAAGACCTTTGAGATTTCACCATATTCAAGTGTGCAAGCAAGTAGAATCAATGCCCCTAGCAATCCGGGCCGGTTTTCAGGGCCGTAGGGGCCCATGGCGGCCCACTGACAAGGTCCTGGTGGTGGTGGCAGCAGTTAATTCACACGCCATGCCCATTGATTAGAAATTTAAAAGCCGTCAATTTTGACATTGTGACCGAATGCCATAAACCTCTAACAAACTTGTGACAACACAAACAAAATACAAAGGGCAGAGAATTTGTCACAATCCAAAAATCACACAACCCTATTTCTCTAATTGTATCATCATTTGATTCATTTCAATTGTGGCTCCGTTTCTAAAAATATTTCATTTTGATGGAGGAAACGTCACTGTTCTTAGTGCATATTTACAATAGGGTTGATTATTTGGTGGACACTTTTTAAGTGCTTTTACTTACCCCAACTCTAAACTCATTGTTGATCTTTATGTTTAGTTGTTTGTACTTTACTCTCTCGGGTACTGATTTGTCTAGTATTCCGAATTTTTACCTCATAAACAAATATATTCTATTATACCATAAATTTGTACCAATTTAGAGGCCTTGAAGCATACTTGGGACTTTGTTTTCCGAAAACACGATTAATTTCATAGGAATCGAAATACATGGAAAGTAGAAATTTATTTAGTATAAAGTTATTAGATTTTGTATATCAATGTAAAATTTAATTTCCTAAGAAGTAAATATTGACATTCAATTTAAATTCCTAACAGTAAATATTGGCATTCAATTTAAATTCCTAACACAGTAATTAATACTATTTCCTTGCAAAGTTCTACTTCCTCCAAAATAGATATTGAACCAATGAGGGCATAGATTGTGGATGAAGAGCCTTTTCATGTTGATGTCAAATGTGTCAAAAATCATAGTTTTGATCAACACAAACACATAACACATCTGTATGTAACTAGCCTGGTGAAGAACATGCTCATAAATACCGAATAAGCTCAACCGCGTATTTCCCCTTCTTTGTTGTATTTATCTCGCCTATCTGCAAATTTACCATAACAAAAGCTTCATAAGTAATAAGCAATGGTGACAATGTCCAAAATGACATACACTGTAAAAAATTAAATTACCTTCAATCTTCCTAAGCCACTAACCGAGACGACGTCTCCTGTTCTTAGTATAGCTCCATTTTTAAGGGCAGTGTTCCAGTTAACACGCACATCCCCTTTGCTGTAAGGCTCAACCATTTGAACAGTAAATATCAAATATTACAGTGTCAAAGAAATAACATCAGAATGCTTTACCTTTTGATTGCAATGTGCACACACTACAATCCCTTTTTAACAAAGCTGCCTTTATGTCACTATCAATCACTAAGCATACTATTATAGATAATGTTTGGTTTTTTATTTTAAACAAAGTTTAGGTAATCAAGCCACTTTTTCTTCTACAATGTCACAAGATGGTGTCTCCACTTTTCCCATTTTTCTGGTGGAAGGTTTTAGCTTAGTTGATTAATCATAGATATGAGTGGCCTTATCAATGTTAGATAAGGGTCACAACATCAGCTGGCAAACAAGCTGATAGATAAGGGTAATCAATGTTATATCCACCACCTAACTTAGGCAGTCGAAAGGGAATAATCGGGACCCATAAAGTGAGACGCGGCCACACGGGTACCCTTGAAATTTAACAAAAATGTAAAGAGAGTAAAGGGAAGGAAAATATAATGCATGATGATAGAATGCATTTTCTAGGTTTAGATGGATGCTGATGCGCTAAACAGTAAACAGGTTACATTGACTTTCATGGCAATCATCCACAAATAAGGTAAATGGGGTGATTCATGATGAAATTCATAGATAATTTCATGCCCATGATAAAATGTCTCTAGTCAATTTAATACAAAGCACCAAGGTAGGATATATCATATATGATTTGAAGTAAAAAAGATATCTTGAGAAGTATAAATAAGTCAAGTAAGTAATGAAATAGCAGTGCTAGGCCTTTTTACCTGATCAAATCAACAAGTTTTGTTCGTGAAATTTTGAAGCCTGCACTAGCCAAAGCATCTAGCCTTACTGATGCCTCTACTGTTTTAAAAGTCTTGGTCCTAAAAAACAACAGAAACACATCAACAAATGAAGAAGACGAAGATAAAATGGATAAGGACAAACACCGTTGCAAGACACTCACTTGGGTTCCTCATATTCAAGTTCGCCAAGTGATATCCTTGCACATGAGACTGAAACATTACCAACCTATAGAAAGAAGCAAATCTTTTAAAATTTATTCTGATGATAATGAAATTTTAATCATCTTTGGCAATTGGCATATTTTCATATGAGCATCAGTGATCAGTCATCAGTCATTTATAGTAAAGTAGAATGCAACAGAAAGCAACATTTTCTGTCTAGTGGAAAGACAAGGAATTTAATACAAATGGAAATTTCCTAACAACTTATCAAGGCTTATCTACAAAAAATTCTGATAATAATGATATTTTAATCATATTGGGCATATTTTTATATGAACATCAGTCATCAGACAAATATATTGAAGTAGAATGCACAGATTCACCGACAGAAAGCAATATTTTGTCCAGCAGAAAGACACTGAATTTAATACAAATGGAAATTGCAAAACAACATCAAGTCTTATAACAAAAAAACACCTTATCAAGGGAAGTGATGATGAAATCAGCAAGTTCCGGGACTATAATAACTTGGGCACCTTTTTCTCCCTGCAAAGCAAGACATCATCATAAAGTTCATACTCTCCAAGAAGAATAGGCTTTCTTTTGCATCTAGCAATAATGATAATTTATAAGCCTTAAAAGCTCAAATACCTAAAAAAATAGAAACTATAATTTTCATACGAAAAATGAAAAGACCAGGTTTTAAATCGGTAGATATAGTACCTGAAGAAGAAGATCTCCAACTTTTTCTCTGGTGATACCTGTGCCAAGAATTGAGCCAAGGAAATCTCCATGGTTACAAGCTTGAAACTTGAAATTCCCTGTGATACTGGATAGAGTAACCATTTTTTACAGCATGAATCTTTCAAGATAAGAACCATGGAACTAAGAAATTAAGATAATACAAGTATACAACATCATTACCTACCTTAATGCTGCAACTATATCAGCTTCACTTGTTTCAACATCAGGATGCCCAACCGAAATCCGACAACGTTCGGCCTATAAAAGCATAACAAGTGTCAAAATATGAAGAAATTAATCCTTCAAGAGTAGGAGTATGTTTAATTCTTTCACCTGTGGATATCCACCATGGCGCAAAGCTCTAATATCCGACAACTTTTCCAAGGCTAACATCGAATCCCTCAACAATGGCGGTGTGAGAAAATCAGTATGAAGAATCTCTCTCCTGAGTAAAGCCCGGTTTGCCTAAAATTGAACACAGAAAGAGCCAATTACTTCCTAAAATTGAAGATCAAGATCATTGGAATTAGGCCAAGGAATGAATGCACTGCAATTTGAATTTGCAAGTACCATTTCAAGAACACGCTTGACTGTTTCCACACTATTTCCATCATTAGTACTGCTGAGTAAATCAGTGGTATCCCCCTTTGTGGCTAGAACTAAATGGCATAAACCAGCACCTGCCTTGTGTACATTTAGCAATTAGAATCTCAAATTGGCAGCAATTACGTTGCATTGTGATTGCAAATTCAATAACTGTATCAATCTGAGAAGCCCTAAAAGGACAATCTGAAGGTTCTGCATCGAGAAACCCTAAAAAATGTTGAAGATTATTGACAATTGAAGGTTGCGGAAATTCGTGGAGCATCTGGATTGCCGTCATATCAATCTGAGTTGGAAATGGATTATAATGGGAGAAATTAATTGGTAGAAAAGCAATTTGATTTGGATCCCCCAATTTGAGAGAAGAATAATACCTGGCGAATACCTTGAAGGTGACGACGAGGATGGATAGAGATATGATGCAGGGAAGATAGCTGCTTGGAAATTGATTGTAGAGAGTGTCGCCGGAAACACTTTTCTGAGCCCAATATGCGGTGCGAGCGAGGTGGCAGCCGCGGCGGCTGGTACGCGCGATATCCACATGTTGGCCGTCACCGGTGGCAATGGTGGTTCGGCTGACTACACGTCTACACACACTAGATTGTGTTGTTCATTTCCGGATATCTGAAAATATAAACGGATATCCGATTATTTCGGATCGGTTTCCGGTTTGACGTCCATTCAACGGAACTGAACCGAACATTAAAAAATGATATCCGATTTTTCATGATTTAAGTTGAAGATTTTTTTATAAAACCATCAGGTAATTGTTTTTTTCAAATATATGAATTATCTATGAATAAATAATTATGATCTTAAGACGCAAATAATTTTTAATTTGTATATAACTAAGATAAACTTAAAGGTTTTTTAGAATCTAGAACTCCTTTTTATTAGTAATTACTAATATCCCAATTTAATAATAAATAGTTATTTTAAATAAATTATTTTAATAAAATTATCTTTTAAGTTTTTCTAGAATTTAGAACTTTTTATTATTATTAATATTTAAACTGAATAATACTTAAAAAAATCATGTGAATCAGTTTTTTTATTTTGTTTAACAAATCAATAAATAAATATAAATAATAAAACTAATATATTGATTGTTTTATTTAACATATAAATATAAACAATTAAAATAATCAATTAAGATATCTTAGTTAAAAAACGATTCTATCTAAAAATAAAATAAATATTCTAGAATTTTTATGATAGTATAAAAAAATATTATAATGATCTTCCTATCTATCATATCCAAAAATAAAAGATTGTTTAATAATGGGATTTTCTATCCTATATTCTAAAAATGTGGATAAGAATTTATCATATCCAAAACTAAAAGATTATTTTAAAAAAAGGGTGATGTGATCCAATATAAAAGTGACATGTGTCGTTTAATAATTTTTTTAACCTCCGCTTTAGGTTATAGTTATGATATTCATAAATCCCAAAGTCAAAAATTGGGTTTGAGTTTTTGTGTTTGAATGGTAAAAAACTAAAAATTGGTGCTTTAGTAGTGAAAATAATAAAATTTTGTTTTCTAACCGAAAATTTAACGGAATTATTGGGTTTGGACTTTGGTGGTTTTTGCGAACTAAATATTTTTATAGGTATTTTTTACAAATAGAATATGTTTACGTGTTATTTGCTAAAAAAATTATTTTTATGGGTGATTTTATACACAAACACTAATTTACGGTTTTTTTTTTTTGTGAAATACACCCTTTTTTTTCTCTAGGATCGTAAAATAAAAAAATGATAAAAACATTAAACTGCAAAACATCAGAGGCAGTTGTTATTCATGCATTAGCACCGCCGCCTCCCTACGAAACCCCAATTTTGGTGTTTGCATCTTCTTAGTGAATTTAATCTCTCACAAATGTCGGATTACATTCCGGAAGAAATTCTCGTTCAAGTTCTGACGCGTTTACCGGTGGAATCATTGGTGCGATCTCGGTGCGTGTGCAAATGGTGAAAACAACTCATCGACTCTCCATCTTTTGTGCTCAATCACCTCACTCTCCAAAAGCCCCGATACTTAGTCCTGAACATCGCTTGCTTGGAGCACACGTTTTTTCTACTTGATCCCCAAACCCTCCATTTGGTCCAAACTCTGCCTTACCTTAGTGAAAAGCCCAACTTTGCCATGGTGGGCATCCTCCACGGAATCGTTTGCTTTTACGAGTATCGTCGCATGACAAGGGGCGTCTATCTTTGGAACCCTTCGACGCGTAAGTTGTTAAATGTTCCCGCTCATGAGTACTTGTATTATGATAAATATCAACATCGTAGAAGTACCAGTTATAGTCCTTATAATTACTGTGCCTTCTGGATTGACCCTTTCACCAAGCATTTTAAAGTGGTCGTCGTTAGAAAGGTGATTCGATATAATGATGAGCCCGAAAAACATGGAGCCATTTACTCGTCGATTGAAGGTGATTGGAAAGAAATTTCTTTAAGCGAATTGACGCACATAGCTGATTACTTGTTCGTCAAGGGTTCGAGTTTAGTGCTGAGAAAAGCGGCTTACCGGAGAGCCTTTTATTTTACTCGAGGTGGAGACAGACATCGCAGACTTCGGGATGCGGTAATATCCTTTGACTTTGAGCGAGAAAGATTTGAGGGTATTGAAGGGCCATCTTTAACATATGACCCTCATGATGGTTACCCATTTCTCTGCCATTGGCAAGGAAGCCTTTCGCTCGTGTATTTGGACCAAGGAATGGGATGTCACTTTTACACGAGGCAAGAAGGCTCATGGGTTAATCTGTTTAGCATTAGTCTTACCTCCAATATAACTCAAGTTCATTCCTTTCTGAAAGAAACAGAAGAAAATAGCAAGATTTTTCTAGCTGAAACGACGGATTATGAGCTGGCCGTATTCGACACTAGAGTTGGTTGTGTTACCTTGAAGAATGGAGATGATGATCCTGACTTTGGTTGCTACAGCACAACTCGTGACTTTGTAGAAAGTCTTGTTTTCCCTTAGTTAGTTATATGTGCTTCTTATGACATTTTTAACTCCAATAGTGCCTATTTGTTTTCCTAAGATGTATGACTTATCTCGCTGATGAAAATGTTTGCATGATCCTTTTTAATGCTTGCTTTTGCTCACAACTCCACAAATGTGTTGAGGAATCAGATAACATTTTTTTTTTTTTTTGATTAGGAAAGGAATTAGAGAGGTCACTAACAAACTAGTGACCTCCCTAGGGCATCCTGACGGATGAGGGTACAAAAACCCAAGTCATCTGCAAGTGGAACAGAAGATACACGTCGGAAGGAGCCAGCGATGAAGTCAGCTACAGAATTGCACTCACGGTAGACATGAGTAATACTCCAATCCTGAAACTGAGCCAACAAACAGTGGATGTCCGCACGTAACACTTCAATCTCCCACGGGCAGCGCCAGTCACCAAGAACGGCCTTGACTAGCTGCAAGTTATCGCCTTCAATCTGGATCCGGGGAATGTCGTGACGAATGGCCTCGAGAAGTCCCTGGCGTAAGGCGATGGTCTCGGAGATCAGAATAGACTGTCGACCGATCAGTCCTCCGTCGAACAAGATGGGAGAGCCATTGGAGTCCCTAAGTATGAACCCAAAAGTAGCCACGCCATCTGCACACACAGCACCATCAAAGTTAAGTTTAATATAGTCGTTCTTGGGTTTTACCCACTTAGTATTCTTCCTTTCAGTTCTTAAATGACCCTTGTTAGGTTGTGGGTCAGAGGAGTCTGGTGCCCTAGCTAGTTTCCATTCTTTGATCTGTTTTTGGGTAAATTCACTAAGTTTGCTTGCATCGTCTAAGTTTGTTCCGGTGTTTTTATCAAACACTCTCTTATTCCTGGAGTACCAAATACACCACCAGGTGCTGGTAAGGATTTCCATTTCCTCTTTATTTATTCTTGTCCTGATTTCCTCCAAGACCTCGTGTGGTTTTTTTCCATCGGGGGAGATAAGGTTGATCATCCTCCGTAATTTGGGTCTTATGGTGTTAAGGGTTTCCTTTGTCAACGGGCATGAAAGAAAAATAATGAACGGAAGCTTCTCTAAGCGAAGAGGGACCCTAAGCGATAATTCAACAAATACAAGAATCTTGTGCAGGGTTCTAAAAAACGCTAGACGGACCCTAAGCGAAGAGGGACCGCCTAGTGCTTAGGCGCCCGTTTGACGGACTAGACATTCTCCTAGAAGAGTTGGAACTTGGAAGGCTAGACGAGCTAGCAGCTTCCAGAGCCTAGATGGGGCCTTGACCGAGCTAGGCAGGGATTTTTAGAATAGTGATCCTAGGTGTGGCAATAGAGTGATCATTGTAACAAGTCCAAGTACATAATTGAGACATGTTCAACACATGATTAAACCTGTCTAAATGTATCAGCACATAAAGATTCCCTAAACAATCAATATTGCAAATCTACTAATATCATGGAGAAGCCCATCATCCACAAATACCTGAATCTGCCATCAGAATCAACAGATTAAAAACAGAATTGTATGTCTTGATTTGTACATAGCTTTTTCAATCATTTTTACTCAATTCACTGGTAAAGATCCTTCTATTACATTAGCACTTAGGAAAACCTTGTTCATATGACAGAATGCTGAAAACAACATCACCAAAACTACACATTGAGGAATTTTTGCAGTACAGTTTTTTAGGTTTTGCAGCAAGACTAAAATGAGCCCAAGTTAAGCACCACCTGCTCAAATCATAGAATCAGCCAGGCCCGACCTTCGGAATGTCATAGTGCTCACTCATGTTGGCCAAGTACTGGTTGAAATCCTCAATCCGGTCACGGTGTGATTTCTTAGCTGTCTTAGCCAGCTTATTCACATCCAACTGTGTTCTCTGCTCTATGTACCGCTTCTCTGCAGGAGTTAGAAGCGTATCGATATGAGCACCCTTCCCTTCCTCGTTCATCTTCTGACCTTCTTCATTCGTATCAACAGCTGTATCTGCATCAATCTCACCTATACACAACACCAAGCTCATGAATGAATGCATTCAAACATAAGGATTCAGGGCTTAAAAATGTGATATCAGAAGATTTTATTTGCAGCAGAATGAAAAATATGAGAAATCATAATAGACCATTTTGATTTTGACAAGCTACGGTAACATAGAGTACTGATCAGAAATTGCTAGCTGTGGAATAAGTAAAGGAACAATTTAATATTTCCTATAGGTTCCAAAAGCAGTGTACATGAATCAAACCAAATGTGTGATTTGTGCAGCACATACATAACATCAAGATTTAGGACTTAAAAATGGGATATCTGCAGATTTATTTGCATCAGAATGAAATACGTGAAAACTCATAATCGACCATTTGCTTTTGACGAGGTGATCGACAAGCTTCAGTAACAAAGAAAACTTAGCAGGAATTGCTAGAGCTGTGGTGCCTGTGGATCCAAAAATACTATATGGAATGAGAGGAACAATTTGACATTTCATACAGGTTCTAAAAGCAGTGTAAAAAGAATTAACTGAAGTGCCTGGATCGTGCAGCACATTCATAACCGTAACATACAAACTTAGATCGGGTATGATTCCATGCTCCAAATGGAATAATAGATAAAGCAAAAGATAGCGCGTTACAAATTTCAATATTTCCCAGTCTAAATCAGTAAATCACCCGATAGCGCGTTACAAATTTCAATATTTGACCTCCAGGATCTAACATATATGATCACAGATTGATATGGAACTGAGAGTTCAGACTAATGCAACGAAAAAAACACCATCTGGTTGTAAAATCATTTGGCATGACAATAAAAATTTCCAAATATTCTCTTGCATAGCTTATACAGAAGCATAGAATGGTAACTTTTAGCGGTACCTTCTAGCTTCTCGGTGTCGTTAATGGTGTCCTTAACCAGGGTAGTTTCAGTGTACTGCTTCTTATGCTTCTTTTTCTTCTTGACACCACCGGTTTGCACATCAAGAGCTTTTCCCTTCAGCTTCAGCTTCCCACCAACAACGCAATCATAACCTGACATCCTATCTTTACCTACATGAACCAACAACATCATAAGAGAGGAAGAGGGAGAGAAGACAATTTCAGCAAGATCGACATTGATGATTTCATCTATAAAATCCTGTACATTCAGGTTGCATATTTACAAAAACCAAACGGCAAGACTAAAAAAAGATAAACTACATGACAGCGAAGGTCGTCCCTCAAAGATAAACAATCGACATTGCCAAGCATATAAACGGACGATTAAACCAACACAGCTGAACCAATCAATGAAGGAAAAAACTAACCAAACAGACCACAGGAGCATAGCAAACACAAATAATCAGAAAAAAAAAGGAAGCAACAAGCAAAGGCCACCCAAATCAGTCAAACAAAACCTTAACAAATAAATTTGCAGAAGTTTTTTTTTTGGTACCAAATAAATTGCAGAAGTTAACACAAGGAAATTGAAAAACGCTTAATAAGGCTTAAATTTGATCTGTATATGAATATTGAGGACATCAACTAGTACCACTCAGCAATTCAACTATCCATATGCCAATTCCAGAGTACAGAACCCACTATACAATTACGAACTGCCAAATTCACTTACATACTTGAGCATTGCAAACAACCAGACAGGTTAAACCCTAACAAATTCACCAACTTACATCAAAATTCCAATAATTCCAGAATCGTAAAATCGACTCAAATGATTGCACAGACCGACAGATAATAGCACATACCATACTCATCCTAGCTCAAACCATACCAAAAACACGCGCCAGGCTATCAATCTCACTTAGCCCTAATTCACCAACACAGATACACATCATCCCACAGATCTAACCCTAAAATTTTCCAACAGCAATCACATCCCTCGCATCTATCTATCGCAATAATTTGAACCAAAATTCATACCTTTCGTCACCAATCAATTGGTCGTGACCACGATGAAAAAAAATTACCAGAAGAAAGAAAATCTACTCGAAGGGGAGGGGATCACGAAATCAGACCCCTTTTCGAAGGGGAGTCCAAAATTTGGTAAATACAGTCAATGCAAGTCAACTTTGGGCCTTTCACGTACTATACGGCCCAATGGTCTTGGGATTACAGGCCCATTAGAAAATTTTTTGAGCAACCAGGCCCATTAGATTTACTCCTGCATTATTACACTTCTTACCTGTTGTTATTTTCCTTCCTATACATCATTGCATCTAGCCATGCTGAATATGATACTGGAATTTAAGACAAGATCCATAGAAGATGGTGGATCAAAATCGAGACATTATATAACAATATCAATAGAAGCAAGTTGAAAGCAAGCATGTGAAATTTTAGCATTGCCCATAGAACAAGGAAAAAATTAAAGCAAAGATGTGAGCATCATAATTGAATAATTATGGTAACTCTTTTTGCCTTTGCTGCTTTTGACAGCTTAATATATACATTGCCTTCAAATCCACAAGGAGCTGAGTAGTAAATGACCTTTTTTAAAGGCCGGGCAAAATTCAGTCCGGACCTGATTTTTCGTATAAATTTTCCATTATTAAAAATATATATTATATTGCAATTTATATTTTTAATAAAATAATAGTCTGGTCCAAAACCGAAAATATCTGATTTAATCCTCGGACTAAATTTTTGGGAATTCGATCTCGATTCTGTCCGGTCTAAGACTGATGCTCATCCCTACTTTTTTCTTGTTTCAAGTTCATTTTTAGGATTTTTCTGCATAGAATAAGAACCTTGTTTTGAAATTTTTTTACAATTTTTATTTATTTAAAGATTTTAATTTATTTTTTCAAGGGTTTATGACTTTCCTTTTAGGATTTTAGTTTTTTTTTAGAAAAGTTTCTTATCCTATGCCCTTAAGACATAGATTAGAAAAATTGGCACTTTAATATGAATAAAATGCATTTAGAATATGAAAGAGAGAATTTTGACTTTCATGGAACTAGTTTAGTGTGAAAAGATTTTTTTTAAAAATACCCACCAATAATAGATTTGCTTAATCACTCAAAAGCATCCAAAAGGGAAAAAGGAACTGATGTGGTACTTAATTTTATACAAAATAAATGATTTAGACATATTTTTAGTAAGATCAAATAAATGACATTATAATGTGTGCGTCGTCTAGCTAGAAAAGGAAGCCATTTGTCTGTGCATAAAATAAGGGATGAAGATATTTTGAATTCTTAGCTGTGTCTGAATAATATTGAAATCAAAATTAGTAAACTGGAGTTACAGGATTAGTATTATCTTAAAAGAATTAATTTAATGACTAATTAACTACAAGTCTGTACATCTTTGAGAAACCAAGCAATTGTCTTGATGATGAAAATGTCCCACCTGTATTATTATTATTTTCAATGCTGAAATAATATGGAATACCTAGCAAATCGCATCTTTTGTTTATTATTGAAGAGGACAAAATGAATAAATAAATAAGTTATCATGAAAATGGTGCCCCATGCTTAGTTATTCAACACTTCAATTAGTTCAATACACACTTCTTTCTTTGGCCTCTTCCCTTATTTTTCATTATAAATGTTGGGGCTAGAAATGATCCTCGAGTGACTTATTTAAATAACTAGATTCATATAAAATAGTAAAAAAATGAATAAAATCGAAAGATGAAAATCAAGGTTATAAGTGAAACGAGTTACATTTAAATACGATTGAGAGTTTTTTTTATCTAAACTAGTTGAAGTCCCGTGATATTTAAGGGATAATTTTACTTAAATACAATTTTACTATATATATTTATATAATATCATAATAAATTATGTAATAGACAAATTAATTTTTTTAGACTGTACACCATGTTTTAAATGAAAATATTTTTTAAAAAAATTTCATTATTTGTGGAGATCTTATCCAAATTTAGATTGAAATTATTAAAATATTGATTTTTCTTTTTATTGAATATTTTTAAATAATATTTTCTTTTTTTATACACTAATATGTATAAAATACTTGATTTTTTTTATAAACATAATAATAATTAGGATAGCCAACTGGATAGGTTATCTACAATTGATTACAAAGCATAATATAATTTATTAAAATATTTTTTTAAATTAATTTATTAAAATTATATATTAGGGTTCTTATCTTTTACTCTATAATAATAAGAATGTTTATAAATATGAAAAATACAATATAAAGATTAGTATAGAAGAGAACATTGTCCTTGATTTAAGAGATAAAACATATAGAAAATTATCTTTGTATTATTTTGCAAAATTCAATCCATCTATAAAGTTGTTTTCTATACTAAATTTACATAATGAAGAAATAAAATATAAAGGAAATTAATGTATATGAAAATTTACGAAATTCAATGTATTAATCAACCTCTCATCCATATTAAATTACAAAAAAACAAAGAGATAAAAAAAAATTTAAATGTAAGGTGGGGATAGATAAAAAAAATTCTATATTTACATAAATAAAATAAAAAGGAAATTAAGAAAAATTTAATGTAAATTTTTATCAAAATTCAATTTAAGGAAGTATTCATCAAGATTTGTAAATTTTTCTATTTTTTTTATTATCAAACTTTGATTTAAGAAAAAATCTTTAATATAAATGCATAAAAAAGATAAAGAAAATCTAATTTTATTAATTTAAATTAAAATTTATTTTTTACATTTACATATAATCTTAGTCATCAACATAAAATCATATCTTTTTCTCAAAAAAAAAAATATATCAACATAACAAAATTTATTATTTAAAATTATATCATTCTATAGATATAAATTTTATACTTGGAGCTCAAGCCTTGTTAAGAGATTTAAATTTTTTTATTAAGACCCTAAATCTTGTTAAGAGATAAAAATATTAAATTAATATGGAAAATATCATCTCATAGAAATTTATGTATATAAAAATTATATAAATATGTTATCTATTATAGTAAACTAATACATAATCCATAGATAGAAAATTATATACATAAAAAATTATATAAACATGTTATCTATTTAGTACATATACAAGAATACTATAAGTTGTTACAAAATTTATTAAATATAATTTTACATTAGTTTATTCAAAAATGTCACGTGACGCAAATTTTACAACATATTTGGGTTTTGCTTTATAATGTATTAGGGTAGATGACCCGACCTACCTAAACTATTTGTTTTATTTTCATACGTGTAAGCGTTGTTCTAAAAAATTTCGCCTATCTCCGTCTAGGTCCTGGCTTGATGCTGGAAGGTCTTAACCCGTCTAGCCTGGCTCCGTTCGGTAAATCGATACTTATCGGTGTTGATGTTGATGTTGATGCTAATACTTATGGTTGTTGATGTTGATCGTGGATGCTGATATGAGATATTGATATGAGTTGTTTATTTTCCAAATAATCCGGAATGTGTTCGGTAAACTGAATTGTTGATATTTTAAACAAGAAGTGTAGAATTATTAAAAATGGCTTAATGAAGGGTAAAAAAAATAAAAAATAAAATTTAATTGGGAAAATACGTGGGTCCCGCTTACTTATATTTTGGTAGATAAGTTAGCTTATCTGACATAAGGTTGGAGGATGTTGATTATTTTTTCATCAACTTAGACACGATCGACTCCAAGGGACGCTCAAAGTAGTCAGAATCAGATCCAAAATAATTGTTTTTGCATTGGCGAAGTCGTGGTTCTTCTTCGCTATTGGATGGAGGGAAGGAATTATTACGGATGAAATTAGGCTAAGGTTGCAAAAATCGGCATACGTATTGGAACTTGGAAGTGTCAATTATGGTTTTTCCTTTATTTATTTATTGTAAATAAATTTTTAAAAGAAAGGAAATAACATAATTTACTTTACTTAACGGAGAAAATGACGTTTTTCGTTAAAACGGGTGGTTAAATGCACATAATTACAAATAAAGGGTGGTTAAGTGTAGAAAAAAATATAAAGGGTGGTTAATTGCAACAAGTGACAAATAAAGGGTGGTTAAATGCAATTTCCCCTATAGACTATTATTATTTTGTATTAAATCTTATAGTAGGAATCATTCCCTTATAAGCAGTGAAAATATATCACCCTTGCAGGTGAATGAGTCACCCGAATAACCCACAACCATGCAATATGAATGAGTCGAATATTGTTAGAGTGTCTTACGAGTAATGGGCGAATCGGACGGGTCATTTTTATTTGCACTTCAGATAGTTGAAGGGCTCTATCCATCCATAACTTAACCTATATAATTAAAATCATATTATTATTTTTTCTAAAATAAATAAATATATTCCTTTTTTTCTATTTTTTTATCTTTTACATTTTTTTCAATTTTTATTCTGATTCACTTTTCCCGTTAGTCCTACCACGATTTATAGTTTCGAGTATCCATGGCGATCCGAGACATTACTCTCCATCTTCCTCTTTCTCCATCTCCCTCTTTGTCTCTTTCGATTGGCTTCTAGCCTTCGAATTGCATTAGATCTTCGTTTTGTTGAACACAATCTCAGTTCACGATGGTCTCTAATCCATAACCGATCATGTATTCTCCTGGGCGAGCCATGAATTCGCTTGATTATCTCAATTCCCAAATATCGCAAATTTAGGGCTTTAATTTCCTCTCAAACCCTAGCTCATAGATTCCAATTGACCGATTGTCCATCATCCGCGGTAATTGCTGTGAAAATAAACCGAATTTGAATCTCTGAATCCTGCTGAGGAATTGGAATTTTGAATTACTGTGAAATCTAGGGTTTTGGAATTTTCCAATGGGTTCTTCTGGTTTTCCTGTGATATGCCTTCTCCATTCAATGATAGCCGTCTTCTGTGGAGTCGCAATGATGTTTTATTCCAACGAGATCTCGATTTTCGGCCATGGAAGCGAAACTGCAAGCAAGCTTCAAGGATCGACCGCCCATGACCAGCTGTTGATTCAAACGTCCGATTCCTTTTCCGGCTTGCTCTTGGTCGTGATCGGTTTGCTTCTGTTCATGATTGCGTTCATCAAAGACAGTAAATTTCAGAGCTTTTTCGCCAAGGGATGCGTGCTTCTGCACATTTCAATGGCGGTCTGGAGGATTTACTTTGGGATGAAGCTTGAAGATCTCGCCTTTGATCTTATAAGGCAAGTGATTGGGGATATTGCTTTGGCCCTTTCCTGGGTTTTCTTTCTGGTGTTCTCATGGAGGGAGAAGTATGATTGATTGATTGAAGATGAATTGATAAAAGGGGCAAGATTTGGTATCTGAGTATAATACAATTGGAAAATGCAAAGATGAGAAACTGGTGAGGATTAGTTTTTCTGCTGTTTTTTTTTTAAATTAAAGAGATGCATCTAGAAATGTTCATAACTGTGAAGGGATGAATAGTGTGCTTTTTTTGTTATTGTTCTTGTGTAGAAGTTTGTTTCTTGTTTAACACCTTTGAATAGGGGTTTTGAGTTTCATTTTTCCACTGTAAAGTCTTTTGATCTGAATAATGAGAGTAGATTCTGTTCTCATGGAGTCATGGCTACTCTAAGGAAGCATGAAACAAAGTATGTTGATGAAAAACAAAACAACTATGGCCTGTAATGGATAAAACCTAAGTTACATGGGCATGGGTAAACATACAGTTATCATAAGAAGGGCTAAGGATCGGTTCAAAACCGATCCGAATCGAATATTGGTTTAAGGTGATTCGAAAACTTGAACCGAATCGAAATTTGGTATAAGGTGAATCGAAAACTAATATGTTGTGGCGGCTATGGGTGTCCTCATCTTGACCTCTCTGATCTTACTGGAGTGGGATTTTATTGGGCGTTGATGTGTGACGTTGTGAATCGAAAACTGATCCGAATTGGTCCAGTTCGGTTTTTCCCGATTAGGATGGATAGAGGGTTATTCCTTGGGAAATTCGAACCCAACCGAAATCTAACCGAACTGAAATTCATGAAAATCCTAACCAAAAAACGAATCGAATAATATCGGTTTCAATTTGGTCGATTAGGTTTGGTTTGAACCGACCCATGCTCCGCCTGACTATAACGGAAACGGAAAACACAATGCTATTACGCAAGAAATATTATTGTCATGGTTTCTTTTTGGTTGTTCATATCTTTTCCTGGACATGAGTGATAGAAGAGTTGCCGACTTGCCTATCAATTTTCAAACTTTCATCATCTTTGGAGATGTCAAACTCAAGATATGCTAAGAAAGCAATTAATCTTCATGATAGATGTGAGAATTTTCAACAAAATGTATTTTTTGCCGACAAAGATGAACCTTTCTGATTTGCAATTTGAGTTGACATTTTGTATAAACCAAGTTGATTAACATTAAGATAGTATTTTGAAACTGATTTTTTTTACGATTATAGAATAATGAAAACACTTTATTTAAACCAAAAACTTGAAACTCATAATTATACTACACTTGAAACACTTATCCATCTTTCACGTTTTCCGAGATGTCAATTCTGTTACGGACTACATTGCTCAATCGTTTTGTCATGTCTCGTCAGTCCCTCTTGCAACTAACCTCATCCATCTGAAAGTCCTAGATCGGCCCCTGCTCCCTCGAGTAGGGCCCACTTAATATTTTCCTTTAAAAAAAATACCAAAGCTTGAAGATTATTATTATGCAGCCTAATTGAGGAGATCAATCAACCTGGTCAGGCCCAATAGAAAACACTTTATTTAATGAAAACACTTTATTTAAGATAGTATTTTGAAACTGATTTTTTTTATGATTATAGAATAATGAAAACACTTTATTTAAACCAAAAATTTGAAACTCATAACTATACCAAACTTGAAACACTTATTGGCGTATTTTCAGAGTTGGTGCATCTCTTATATCTTCCGAGATGCCAATTCGATTGCGTACTACATTGCTCAATCGTTTTATCATGTCTCGTCCTTCCCTCTTGCAATTGACCTCATCCATCTAAAAGCCCTAGGTCGGCCCCACCTAATCTTTTCCTTGTAAAAAAAATACCAAAGCTTGAAGATTATTATTATGCAGCCTAATAATTGAGGAGCTCAATCAACCTGGTCAGGCCCAACATAAACTTTTTAAAGCCCATTAAGAGAAAAAGGCCCAATCTTGTTTTTAATACAACTCGTCCATCTCACTTTCTCTGACTCGAATGGTAGCTTGGGCAACAAGCAGAATTCGGAGCAAGGGAAGGGAGGAAGAACAGGGAGAAAAACAGATTCATCGGAGGTAATAATTTCCTTTGTTGTGTATGATTCGTTTTGATTATAATTGATACGAGTCTCCATCCCCCCTTTTTGATTCAATCTGTGCGCCTAGAAAGCATTTGATCAATCATGGCGATAAACCCTAAACCCTTCTACATTTTGGTCTTATGATTTTTACAATTGGGTTGACTTTGTTCAGATTTTTGGGTTCTGTCATGATCTCATTTGGATCTTTGGGCTATTCGCTCGAGAATGCATGAAATTTCAGTAGAATTATATGAATATCTGTTGGATACTTGGATACAAGCTTTGAATACGCCTAAGATTAGTGATGAATTGACTGGGGATTGTTGTGTTTTTACATGAGACAGTGTTAGCTCATTATGCTGATGAACTGCAATTTATGATTTCCAATGTGTTAATTCGTGTCATTTGATTATTTTTATAAATTTTGAAGCTTTATTCAGTATTGTTTGCGATTAAGCTTCTTTCTTAGTATAAAAACTACAGACTTCTTGCTTTACATCCTCTTTTGCTTCTGTTTTGGCCAATTACTTTGCACAATTATCTATTTGCAGTAGAGGACAACAATCCATTGATGAATAATGTTGAGTAGGCTTCAAAATTTTATGGGTACTGGGTTGCATACTTATAATTTGTATTCTACTTGATGATGATGCTCATGGCTTCTTAATTGGATGATTATTAAGAAATGGCCTGGGTTTGGTGTGGTGTTGACATGAGACATTTACAAAATTAGAGCTTTTTGTGTAAAGAATTTATCTATAGCTGAATGAAGGATGTTGCCTTGTGTAAGTAATAATACTCCATCCGTTCACTAAAGACAGTCATTTTAGACTTTGACACCCCTATTATGAAATTAGAGATTTTTGTGTAAAGAATTTGCATAAAGTGATTCAAGATGTGCGAATTCATATAACTACTACCTTCGTAACCATTACTTACATAACAAAATTAGAGGGCTAGAATGACAATCTTTTCCGAACGAAGGTAGTAGTATATATCTAAGATGAATGAAGTCTACCCCAACAAAGAGTCTCTTTCATGTACCTTCTGTGTTTTATTTCCTTTCCAGAAAGAAACAAAAGTTGTAGCAGTATGGAGTATGCACAGACAAGTACACCTACCATGGCTTTCTCTGACCAAAAGCAACAGCCAAGCCAAGAACCTGTTAAAAAAACATCTGAGGCAGACGCAAAGCCGAAAAAGAAGATATGTTGTGCGTGCCCTGATACTAAGAAGCTGAGAGATGAATGCATAGTGGAGCACGGTGAAGATGCATGCGCAAAATTTATTGAAGCTCATAAGCTGTGTCTTCGCGCCGAAGGATTCAATGTTTAAAATTTTGCAACACGGGCACAAACAGGTTTTTGTTTTCTACCTACCTTGAGAGGGAGAGAAAAAGAGAGAGAACTTCTGAAACTCTACTCATTTGGTAGATTAGGCATAGTGAATAAAGTTTTTGAGATCCAGTAAAATGGTAATTGTTCCATTTACTTTGGTTATACACTTGTGTTTTTTTTCCTATGTTATAGAACTTGATTTCTTTGCTGAGTTTCTCTGGCCTTCTTATATATTGTCATTCCTTTTTTTTTTGTTGTCATTCTTGATATATTACTCTCTATGTTGTACTGCTTATTTTTGGCAATAGACTGATATATAACTGATTTTCCTTAAGAGTTATGTAGCAGCCAATAATGGTTGTGTTATTAAAGGTGACTAATATCTTATGGTCTTTGCATTAGCAGGGTAATTAATTGCCAACAAATATGCCTGCAATTTATGTTGAGTATCCAAACTGTTAACCCTAAGTAGGAATTAGTAAATTCTAGAAAAATCAGTTTAAAATAACAAATAAGTTCAACAACTTCAACAACAATGTCTTGGAATTCCTACTCCTGCGGAATCGTGACGGTCAAGATATACATACGCATCCTTACCCCAAACACGTTAAGAGGATGTTTCCGATAGACCCAATAGGAAATACACAAGCGAAAAGCATAGAGAGCGCTGAAACTAAGATTATACACCATGTCATGCACAAAACATAGAATAGTTTGACGCCATGATATGACATAAGAAGCAACATATACATCTTTTAAATTAGTGAAGGAGAAGGAAGAGATTGACCAAGGAGTACTTCTTAGTTCTTAGTTCTTACCAGTGTTCTAAAAAAACGTTGGGCGAACTCTAGGCAGAGAGGGACTGTCTAGCACCTAGGCGGCCTAGACGGGCTGAGGCCTAGGCTGGTTAGCACCTTCTAGTGCCTAGGCGGGGCTTAGACGGAGTTATACGGGGATTTGGTTCTTAGTTCTTACCCACACTGGCTTTTGTCAGCATAGTTGCAATTTCCGCAAGTGCTCCACATGGCTGATGAGCTTGTAGTAGGGATTAGGGATAGTGTTACAAGGAGCTTCTTTGTGTTGAAGAAGAGTGTTTCTATGCTTCATATGATCAAGTACAACATGATATTTATAGATGAATTTGATTGTCATTGCCCTTGAAGAGATGCAAAGGAGATTGAGCCATAGACTCATATGACCCACAAGAAAGGAATCTTATAAGTGGTGGTACAAGATTATGCTAATTTGAAGCAATTTTACCTAAATCATCCACTCTAATACAATATAAAGAAAGTTCACAAGTTTTTTGACATAAGTTTAACCAATTGTGGTGATCAGAAGTTTTTATAAGTTGCGGAAATTAAAAGCTTTCCATATAAGATTTTACAATTACATTATTTTTGCCTCGATGCCATGGAATTCAATACCACGTAGAAAGATATAAATAATTACATTATTTCTTATTAATGAAGAGTCTAATGAATGGAAAAGTAAAAGCTTTCCATCAATAAAGAAGATATATTCTGTAACTTTCTGTTACTTATTAATTCATAAAATGTTAAGAAATTAATCTGTGTATTAGATACCAAATAAGCTAAATCACTTTTGCTTACACATGAATAAATCTGTCAACTGGGTCAGAAGGTTTGATTTGGGTATGACAATCTTTGATTTAGGTCACTTGTGCACAAAGAAAATTCTGCTCAACATACCTCAAGGTTCGTTACTTTGTTTGGTATCGATATTAAAGATATGAGATATTAGATATCAGTATCCATATGAATATAAAGGGGTATGAGTAATGTTTTTAATATACTTATTTTCAAGGGTATTTATGAAAAAAACAATCATAACTTATATCAGTTTGAAATCGACATCAAAATATACCAAACAAGAGATACAAGATACAAGTGAACATTCAAATCTTTGGTAAATTCATGTTTTGATAGATCTACATACGTAGTATTAGTATATCTTACACAACACAAGCTCTTATAAAAGGTAAGAGCTCAATGACATTTTGTAATGCATGACTTTGAGCCAGATTGTTTCAGGAAACTGTTGCTTATATCAATCTCTAACAAACTGCAAGTCTGCAATGAACTTAAGATTCGAAACAAATGATAAATAACCAAAACTCACACTCTAATAAAGCCAAAAACCTCTTTGACCAAAAAATAAAGCCAAAAACCTCTACATTTCTAAACCATTGGAAAGGTAAAAAATTCATCCCTTGTCCAAACAAGTAAATTGTCCATTTTTTCAAGCATAGAGAACATGCCAGTGTAATTACCGGTAATTGCAGCAGAACAGCAACAAATGCTAAAAAAAAATTGTTTGCTGCACTGCATAGCAAGCGAAAAGAATGAGCGAATATGAAATAATTCATATAGGTATGAAGAAGAAAGCCTAAGCAAAGCTACTGAAAGTTCTCATTGAGCTGACTCACAAAGATGTTATTAGTATCTGACAATGTCCTGAAGGCAGTCGTAGAAATGAGAGATGTTAATTTTCTCTTGGCCTGAGTAGATGGCTTCAGCTTTGCCACCATGTGCTCCTTGAGCGGCCATTTCAATTAGCATGTATAGTTTCTTGATTGGCATCTGCAATTCAGATTTTAAACATTTAAGTAAGAATGAAAAGAAGCAAGTTCATTTTGTGAATGTTTCATATATTTGCTAACATGCAGTATCAGGATTTTCTTTTCTTTTCTTTTGGGTAATCATTAAAACTCACATCGTTCAGTGCCTCGGCAGCAGAGTCAATGTCAGCTTCGGAGAAAACGTCAATTTGTGCCAACACCTGATAGAGAAAAAGAAAAAAAAAAAAGTTACAAATCCAGGCTGAAGGCTGTATACATGAATAAAAAGATTGGCTTTCACCAATACACTACTACTTAAAATTCACTAAAAACTACAAGCAAGCTGAATATCATGTTATGAACACACAATAAGAAAATGGTATAATGGTGGGGCAGATTTAAGTATTTAGCCAGTGATCTGAGGAGAAATATCCTCCATTGTGAGAAAAATTATAACTGACTTTGAGGATTTTAAGCCAAGGTTGCAAGTAATGTCGAATATGCAACAGAAAAATCCTAGCGAAATTTTGACGAAGAAAATTAAATTGGTTATTTTTATTGCTATACCAAAAGTGTTCATTCTTTTGAAGAAAATTATAAATACACCAACAAGTGGTTGTTCTTAATATTGCATTATGAAGTATATCAGACTTCAATGTGTTCAAGTTTCCATTAGATGATGCAATGGAGGTAAACAAAATACCTCTTGACACACTCTGAGATGATTGGTATATTTTGATTAAAATATGTATTTAATAATAGAACATTAGATAAATAGATGACCATGAAAAAACTAAACCCTGACCTTTTTGGCATCTTCAGTTCTCAACGAAGGTACATGGTAAGTGACAGAGAAGGCATCTCGGATACCAACTGATTCTAGGAAAGTCACTTCACTTGTGGTCCCTATAACAAGAAGGTTCTTCCCCTGAAAAGAAAGTACACATAAAACATTGGCATGGAAATAATGAATTGGTCAATTAATATCTAACAATTTACTGATATACTACAATGGGGTTAGATGCATCTATTACACAAAGATATCAAATAAAGGTGCACTTACAAATTCCGTGTAGTCAAACTGTTAATATAAATAACAAAATTTCCAAGTAGAATACCTTTGGAGGGAGACGCTTTAAAAGGACCAACAAGGTTTGAGCAATTATATTTGAAAACCTTGGACCAATGGCAACATACTCTAGTAGCCTGCATATTGTTCAATTAAGCAAACAAGAAAAACAAGCAAGGAACCATAAACATGAAAGAAAAAGACAAGTCATAAAGTTCTAGTCAAGGTTTTACCTTTCTATGTCATCAAGGATGATAATGCTCAAAGGTGACCTGTAGGCATCTTCAAAGACCTAAACCAAACAATATAGCAAGAATTCGACATTTAAGATTGGAATGAACAATGAGATAATGTGCCAGCTAAGTATTAAATCATATGTAGAAATGGTTAAGGAATTCATATTGCAAGCATCCTTAAACCATTAGTAGACATGTTTTAACAGTAAAACCCTAAAAAAATAAAAAATATTGAAGTACTAAGAAAAGAATAATGAACCTTAACAATCTTTGCACATTTAGTGCTCTCTGCCAAACCAATCATAGTTTCTGCTGAGATCTGCATATTAGTTGGACGATCAAGTAAGCATATTTGTTTGATAAGGAGAAGAATACTGTTATTTATTTATTTTTTATTTTTGAGGGAAGGGTGAAAGATAAAAACATAAGAAAATGAAAGAAGCATACAATCTTGACATATGGGAAATCGCTCTCAATGCCAACTGTAGCAGCCAGTGCACTTTTCCCACTGTTAAAATACACAAGATTCAGAGAGAATAGGAAGTTAGATACACAAAAAAAAAAGGAAAAAGGATGGAATTGGGAGGGGGGAATGCAGCAAGGGAAAAGGATGTCTACCTCCCACCAGCACCTTCTAGGAGACAAGTAACTACTGGGCTTCCTTTGCTTAATCTTACTTGATCTGCCAGTAGCATAGCTCTTTGCTTGATATGCTCATGGCGTGAACCACAATCCACCATGCCATTAAGTCTGCATCAGAATCAAACATTTCACTTAATATATAAATCTGCATATCAGAAAACTGCACGGGGAGGTAGCAGGGTAGCTTATGTAGTAACCGCTTTTCTATTCGTCATCAAGCAAATCTTTTCTATTGGTCATACCAATAAGCAAAATATTATTATATGCCAGTTAGTTAGAGAAAGCTAAATCTATAAGATGTAAATATATCAAACAGAGAAAGCCAAATCTATACAATGTAAATATATCAAACACTGCAATATGAAATATAAGAATTAACTCCCACCTGCAGCGCTCAAGGTCATCTGTCGATGCTCCAAATGCAGGTTTGACTTCTTGAGCAGCATTCAGAAAGTCCTCCATTGACACTTTTATGTTTTCTTCATCAACTTGCTTGTTGAGGTCATCCATACTTATTTGTCTGTTCAAAGCATATGATACTGCACTTTTCACCACACCTTCAAGCTCTGCTCCACTATAATTCTTTGTTCTGGCAGCGAGCTCTTTCAAGTTCACATCTGGAGCAAGATATGAATTCTCTTTCATCTTATTTGTGTGGATTTCTAGAATTTGTAAACGACCCTCCTCATTAGGGAGACTTATCTCTACTTGAACTTCCAGACGTCCAGGCCGGAGGAGTGCTTCATCAAGCAAATCTTTTCTATTGGTCATACCAATAAGCAAGACATTATTAAGTGCCTCTACTCCATCTATCTTTGTGAGCAGCTGGTTAACAATACTATCATGAACTCCAGTTCCATCCCTAGTGGAACCCCTTGACTTACAAATTGCATCAATTTCATCGAAAATGATGACATGCAGATCACTCTCATCCCCCCGAGCCCTTTGGTCTTGTTCAGCATCAGCAAACAAATCTCTTACATTCTTTTCAGTCTCACCAACAAACTTGCTCAACACTTCAGGCCCGTTGACGATTTTTGGATCCCTTCCATTTAACATTTTCCCAATCTGTCGAGCCACAAGAGTTTTCCCAGTACCTGGAGGACCATAAAGAAGCATACCTTTGACATGTTTTATGCCCAATTTACTGGTCACATGTGCAGGGAAAACTCTAGAAGCAAAGGCTCTTCTAAATATATCTGCAAACTCTGCACTCAGTCCACCTATACCAAGTGACTGCAGATTAAACTCTTTCTGCTTAAAAATGTTGCTGCTAGCTGCTTCACGCTGGTTAACAATCTTTATCCCATTTGCACTCGGTGCTTGAAAGATAATGTATGTATCTGGTGATATCATACCCCTTTCAATGTAAGCATTTTCAATCCCTTCAACCTCTGCATGGTTGACTGTGTAAATGAAGACATTGCCTAAGTATTCAAATGTCACTTTTTGTCCTACTGTCATAACCTGTAACAAATTAAAAACTTTAAGGAAACATAGAACCGGTGAGCAACAATTCCATCGCACAGATGTATACACCAAGTTCACAAATCCAATCACAAAACTTATCCTCTTCTATTTGTCTAAGCAAAAACTATGTATAAGACAACATGTCAATGAAGTCATGCTTCCCAAACACTACATCAGCATCAATTGTGACATAATAATGATTGTATAATTGATGTCGAAAACACCAATGTACCTTGCTTCACCAGTTTTAAAAGGATTGCTCACATCAGATCCTCACTCATGTTGTATTGCAAACAAATATCCCAATAAATATACATACCACAGATCAAATTGTAGCCCCAAGCGAATGCAATTTTAACAGATTGTGAAAAAAGCAAAGCAAATTGCAGAATTCTTGCCTGTTTAGGGAACCTGCTCTTAATCTGCTGAGACAAGAGAGCGGCATCAATATGCTCCTCTCTACCCCCTTTCCTAAGAAACTCCAGCTCAAGCGTGAGCAATGCGAGATCGAAATCCTCCGGCGGCTCAAACCTCGTCAAGGGGATCGCGTCGCCTGTCGAAACCCTCAAATAACGCCGTTGAATAGCATTTAATCCGATCGCGCCATTGGCGATCCCCTCGTGAGCTGCCAGGGAGAGGACGGCCGAATTCCCCGGGAAGGCGGCGAGAAATTGACTTGATCCGGGGGCGAAGCGCCTGAGATCCGCCGGCGAGCAGTAGGCGAGGTTAGTGTAGGCGAGATCTTTCCCCGGTGTATTGGTGACTGTGAAGGTGATCGATTGATTGGATGCGAACGCCATTGTCGATGGAATCGAATCTGGAAATGTCGAAATGGAAATTGAATTGGGGAAGATTGGATTGAATTTCTAGGTTTTATGGAGATTGAGGTTGGTTATGGTGAAATTGGATGGAAATTTCAATTGGAGAACTTACGCGCTAAGGAATGGGGGTGCGAAAGATCTGAATATCTGGTTCTTCGAAAAGGCTATATTGTATTGACCCAACTCTATTGAAGTAATTTTTTAAATATAATCGGTTAATTTATTACCAAATTTGGGTTTGTAAAAAAAGTATTATATTCCTACCAAAAAAAATTATTTTTTTTATCAAATTAAGTAAAATGGGATTAAAATGATTAGATTCACTGTCCGTAGAGGCGTAGACCGTAAGTTGAAACGAGAATCTCATTGTAGAGTTGAAACGAAAATCTCATGGTGTACTATCATGAAATTTTAACCGCGTAACTAGATGCATGACTCAAATTCATCTTATTAATAAGAGATGTTTAGATAATTAATCAACAACCATGTCTAATAAACCTAATCACTTCAAAAGTTGCAAACATAGTATGTTTCTATAACCATGAGTAAAGATACAAACTACATTTGTAATTCTCTATTTCGTAAGCTATACCAAATACAAGTCTCAAAATGACTCAAACAAATGCTTTATCAGTCTATGACAAGAAACAGTCTATGACAAGAAATTGACAAAGGAGGTGCAACTTAGCTCATTTATAAGGAGTCATACTCCATAAAGGAAATATTTTTGGAGAGGTCAAGTGTACATAGTAGCTCTATAAATAAGTGTCAATCTCTTCAAAAAGTAGAAAGTGAGATTTCAACACTCTCAACCCAATTGTGAAGGGTCTCTCGTAGCCTCAACAAAACCAATCTCCCCTTCATACGTTCACAACTCAGAGGAGTAACTATACTAAATTTAAATGCCCTTATATAGGGTTAAACCGCGCCAGAAGAGGAGCTCCGGTTAGATGACTCTCCGGGAGGGCGACACTTCAACGAGGCGGTGATTTAGAATTGTGGATAGTTGCTTGGTGGAGGCTGCTCCGATGTCCTTTGACGTTCCAATGACTTACGAGGCTACTCCTCCGTGCCGTAGCATGATCCGCACACGATCGACGTTTGTGGCTGCGGTACGAATCAATTCAAATTAACATTTTAGGTGCTAATACGTTCATCCAACGGGAGTAAATGTCTTCGGTTATGTTGTCAGATCAACAATAAAATGTATAATTCTCTTGTTCTCATTTTGATTCACACATGATACTTGTTCAATGTATAATTCTCTTGTTCTCATTTTGATTCACACATGATACTTGTTCACTATAGGTTCAAAGGGAGCATCATTTGCATGGGATTTCCCTTACATAGAACACTTGAGAGAAATTCTGAACAAATACAGTTTTGGTAAGTTTCAGAAATTAAAATACAGTTTTGGTAAGTTTCAGAAATTAAAGTCTAAAAAGATACATGATGTTCAGGACATGCTTGGATATGACATTTTAGATCTTCTCAAGAATTGCAAATACCCATACGAATGTGTACAATGTTTTTATTTTTTGTTTTTAGGGTATAGTCTGTCAATCCCAATTTTTTATCCCTAATTTTTGTGTGTTGGTATTGTTGCAACCTTCTCACCACCCGAGCCAGACATATCCCTCCTGCTCACTTTGGCATTGATGTTACCACTACCCTCGCCCCCTGAGGTGATATATTGTAAAGATCAACTGGAGTTGATGTTCTACGCTTATATGCCTCTTGGTCCGTCACCACCAGATCCCCGTCTTCTTCCATGCTTAGGGGTCCGCACAAGGGCGTGTATGGCGACCCCTTTTGGACGGGTATATGTGCACTATGTATGTCTTACCGTTCTTTTTTCTTTTTAATTTTTAATTTTGTGCAATATAATCACTCATAACGTTTCTTTATAGATTCTCGAGCCTATGAATCAACGTCTGTAGTAGAAGGCCCCATCTGTAGCAGAAGATCAACCCACTAAAAAAAAGTGCGGGCTGAGAATATGCGTGTATACTTTATGGAGAGATTCTATTTTTACCACTTATATGACAGGTGTTGGACATATAATATATATAATATGTAGGATGGACGTATAATATATATAATATGTAGGAAGGAACTCATAGACATGTGTTTGTTGAAACCCGATATAATACACACTATAAACGGGATTATATTAAATACTAACTCTCGAATTCTGATTGTTTTGTAATCCAAGTACAGGAAATAATTCCTAACCCGGAGAGATTTTTCGATCTTCTATTCAATTCTGTCTTCTTCATACTTATAATGTTTTGGTTGCTTGCTCATCTGGCTTTGGTCGATGTGGGAGGTTTTATTCAAACTTTTATGTGCTAAGTAATGTTTATAGTTGCACATGGGCAGTGAAGTGATGGCCATGCAAGAATGAACCAAAGTATAATAGCTTCTTTCGTTCACCTCACACAAGGAGTCGGAATACCGATTTGATATGCACTTGGGCCAAACTCATATTTTTAGTTGCTTGTTGGGCCAAAAAACTTATAAGATACCCAACCTGGACCAAGCCCAAAAATATATTACTTTGTTGTTATGTCACAAATACATCCTTGTATTTATGCATAAAGATGATCGTGTGACTAACAAAACCACACATCAGTGCATGCACATGGTTCAACAGTTGAGCCTCTTGTCCATGTGCAAGAGGTCTCAGGTTCGAGCAGTCAGGGCGACGGTTTGCCTTTCTTTTTTAGAATTGTTTAGTAAACCAATTATCTATGCTAGCCCAATTAGTACTTGGGTTACCTAAAATCTTACCTAATAAAAAAAAACACACATCATATCATAGACTCATATCTTTTGAGAGATCAGGTAAAAACACACATCATATCATAGACTCGTATCTTTTGAGAGATCAGGTGTGTGACGGACTACTGTTGTGAGAATAAGTTTTCTTAATCATCCCTGTCTCATACAATAAGATCTCGATGGTCTCATACTTTTGCCCTTTCTTTTTTAGAATTGTTTAGTAAACCAATTATCTATGCTAGCCCAATTAGTACTTGGGTTACCTAAAATCTTACCTAATAAAAAAAAACACACATCATATCATAGACTCATATCTTTTGAGAGATCAGGTAAAAACACACATCATATCATAGACTCGTATCTTTTGAGAGATCAGGTGTGTGACGGACTACTGTTGTGAGAATAAGTTTTCTTAATCATCCCTGTCTCATACAATAAGATCTCGATGGTCTCATACTTTTGAATGTTCTAGACCAAATAATCTCTTTCCTTGTAAAAAAAAAGATGCATGTGACATTAAACTTGATAAATCCTATACCAATAGTTATTATTATTTTCGGTTGCCCACTGATTCACCAGACTATTAGAGCTTCATCTTAACTACGTCGAGCTCAACCCGAATCGTACACCTGACATTGATGTGTGAGTCGAGAAATATTTGTGAAGACTCACCCGCCATATACACATATATAAGAGCTATATTTTTTTAATTTAGACAAAAAATGCAGATTATTTTTGTTTCATTACCATAACCGAACCACTAATTATACTACAAAAAAATATTACAATAATCAAATTACATGAGATTTTTACTTTTAACAGGTTTCGATAGTTCGATATCATTTACCAACCACAATCATCAGTGGCGAATTCAGGATCAATTGAATGGGAAACGGCATAGAATAATCGGTGATAATCTATAGGCTCAACGACGGAAGCTTCACTATCTCGGACGTCACCAATCACATAGTCAATACTATCGACTATATGATTGGTGACGTCCGAGATAGTGAAGCATACGTTGTCTTGTTTTAGCTTGGTCATAGATTGATTTCTTAACGAGCACTAGCAAAGTAGCAATTAATAATGGAGGTTACTCTAGCTTTGGCATTGCTTTTAAGTTTTAAGTATTGCCCACGTATAAGAGCATTAACTAACCATTAAAGACATTCAATAATAGAGTTGAAAGAGAAAGAGGAGTTACTCTTCCTTTTTGGAAGAAGAATGACATGAAATAGATGAATCACATGGAACGACACTTGGGAAGTTTTTTTTCTTTGTGACAAGACACTTTTAATTAAATAACTTTTCCCTGTTTAAAACAATAGCAAAATTGATTATCTATACATATTAATATAATAATTAACATAGAGTAAGGAAAGTAGCATTATAAAAGTATTAAAAGAACGAACATCTTGTTTAAAAAGACTTATGTAAAAATAAGTATTGAGAATTTGAATAATTAAATAAATAATATAAAATATTCATAAAATTAATTTATAGTAGTTTATTAAACGATCGGCTAATATATGTCCTTGAGGTCATAAGCACACATTAATAATTTATTTTGTACAATTTTGAGATTTGGCTCTGGATTTTGGGGTGGCACTTTTGTGATTGGCGAGGTCGTTTAGACTTTCTCGAAGCTGCTGAAGATTCTTCATCCCGGTGAAGACAACGTCAGTAGTCCACTTAATTATCTTTGTCCACTTTTGACCCGAATGCTAAATACGCAACTTTTTAGCCCCTCACTTCTTCCACTTTTCCTTTCGTTCTAGTGTTTTTTTTGCGACATTTGTACTTCTTTCGTGTTCTTTGTTTGCTTCAAGTTGTTCCTAGTCGGCTTCCGACTGCTGTTTATTCGGTCTCTCGATTTTGTCCGGTAAACCGAATTTTTACCTAATAAAAAAAATATTTTTCAAAAGTTTTTTAAACTATTTTTTTAGAAAATAGGCGAACCCTTTATTAAACTATTTTTTAAAACTATTTATATATAATAACAAATAAAAATTATGGTATATATTAAATTTGGACATATTTTTAGAACGATTTTTCTAACCTATGCCCCAAGGGCATAGGTTAAGAGTCCCAATTTTAGAAATAAAGCAATAATTTTATATTTAAATAGTTTTTAATTATTTTTCAAAAGGGTTTATTATTTCCTAAATAGGGTTTTAGTTTCTACATTTGGATTCTTATCCTATGCCCTTAGGGCATAGGATAGAAAAACCGTTTTTCGATTAATGTATATATAATTTTCCATAAATAGGGCTACATATTATAGCATTTCCTGATTATCATTGAAAGTTGTATCACTTTCTATGATTTCCCAATTCTTCATGCGTACAACGTACTCTTTTTATTGCTTTTTAAAAAATGTTTGTCAAATTTTAGTTAAAAAAAGTGTAGTAGAAGACACAGTAAGAGGAATGTTAGGAGGTATCATATTCGAATTTTGTCTCCATCTCTACACTTAGATGAAAAATTAAGTCTCTTTATTCTTTCTACCACTAGGTCGAGTCGGTCGATGTAAGCCGATTTACCCGGTTCGTGTTGACAAACATTTTTTGAAAAATTTGACAAACATTCGTGACCGAGAAGTTCTTTGCATAAAGCAAGTTCTAGCAATCACTGGAGTGTCATATATGCAGAGGTAATGAGTATTCAGGATGCAATTTGTGAGTTAAGTAACAAAAAATTCAAAAAAAAAATGAACTAGAAGGAAATATCTTACTGGTGATAAAAGTTCATTACATTCATGCAGTCATGTCATATACACTTGTTCTTGGTAGTTCTTTGAGGTAGTTTAGACCAATGCAAACACGTAACTTGTGAGTGCAATTCAATGGTGGATTTAATTGCCAAGTTGTATATCACTTATAGTATCAACTAGATAATAGGGCTGTTAATTAACCACGTGTGACCGACTCATCCGTTTAACCCACCCGAAATAAACAGGTGAAAACCCAATCAAAGCGGGTGACGGGCGAAATGGGTTATGGGTCGGGTAAGGGTGAGATTTTATCACCCAATAAACCGACCCAATAACCCGACCCATCACCCGTTTCACCCAAACCACCCATATAATCCGTTTCAACCCATAATTTCTAATATGTACGGGCCTTTGAAGTTACCCATATAAGTCCATTTATAACTCATCTTTGACCCCATTTTGATATTTATTGCTTATCGGATTTGTTTTTGTTTATGTATGAATAATGAATATTTATTTTAGTTTATGTATGAAATATTATTTATAGATATAAAATACAACAATTATACAAAAGTTATATAACCAGTGGTGACGGGTGGTTTGGGTGACGTGTAGAACATTTCATGGGTGACGGGGTCGGGTGGGGCGTTTTAACTTGCGGGTTGGGTGGTGGAAGTGCTCTACTCACCTATAACCCGACCCATTGACAACCCTGGATAAGAGACTACTCCGAACTTCACGTTTATCCGAAAAAATGCACTAGATTTATATTTTAACCTAATTTTTACTTAATTTAAAAAAATAAGAAGTCTTTTCAAATAATGCATGTACTTGACCCAAACACTTCCCAAAACAAAAGATTTATTCCAAATATTCCTACGTGGCGACCCATCAGAAGGTGGAGCCCACAAAGCACCGTGCTCTTGACGACGGTTACATCTATATTTGATTATTCAAAAAGGACATAAATCGTAATTTCTCTGAAACTAGGGGGCCAAATACGAAAACCAAAATAATGATCTCTTTCACCCTTTTTCCGAGCTCTGGCCCTTCTACTCCAATAGTCTACTCACTAGTATATAAAGCCGGCGCCAAAAATGCACGCTTTCCATCTCCCCTTCTCTCTCCCGTCGCTTTCGTCATCTCAGTATCTAACCGACGTTTGAGCTTCGCCGTCGCCGATGGAGCCTCCGCCGTTGGAAAGATACAATCCCCACACTTCCAAGTAATTTCTCTCTCTTTCTCCGTGCTTTGATTGTGTTATAGTTTTTCCGATTTCGTTTGATTTTCGAGGGAATTTCTGATTTTCCGCCTTGTAGGAGAAGCGTTTTGACGCCTTCGTTGATGGATGAAGATGTGGTCGAAATTCCGCCTCCGTCGTCGTTCGCCAAGTCGAAATCGTCTAACAAGAAACAGAAACAGAAACAGGCTAGCGTCTTTACCTGCTTTTCTGTTTTTCTTTCCTCGTTGTTAGGGTTTATAATTCGATTTTATTCTACTCCTTCTTTGATCGAATTAAACGGACCGGAGTTTGATTCAATCCCCGCTGGCTTTGGTCTGAACATTGATTGGTGGTTGTAGCGATGCGATTGTCGTGCCTGTTTGTTATGCGGGATTGGGAATTAGTGTTTGAATGGATGCATGTTTTTGTTTCTTCTGCTGATTGTAGGATGATGAAGAATTAGGTTTAGAAAGGGGGACGGAGGATACAAGGGTTTTATGGACTTGGGGCATTGTTAATTTCTAGGCAAAAAAGTCTAAATCTTTTGTGTTGAATGGGGGTTTTGCTAAGGGGCGTGGGCAATATTGGTTTGGGTGTATAAAGTTTTCCCCAGTTCCTCACCTCACATCCTTCCCATCTGTCAATTTATGTTGGACATGGAAGGGTTTCTTACTATTTTGCAAGCCATGTTTGATAATCAGTCTTATGAAGCTGTCATTGGGTATAATAAATTTATAATCAAGGTGTTTGATTGCTTTAGCGGTATACTTACTTTATGTTGGCATGGTGCTTCTGGAGTTTCACTTTTGCATGAACTGAATTAAGACCGTCCCATTGAACGTGGTTTTCATGAACTCATCTGAATGGATGCTTCAATTATTTTCACTGCTGAATATATGTAGAAATTGTAAGATGAAACCCTCAAAAATATCTAGTGTTTAGAAATTAGAAGTCTGTAAACCTACCTGGCACAATCTCTCATTTATTTAACATGCCTTTCAGTTTCACTCACTGAGTCAGACTCTATGTGGGTGGGCAGTTCATTTAATTTGAAATGGGAAGATCATTTTAGATGCACAATTCGCACTTGACTATTCTCTACCAATGCTTGCCTGGTTGTTTTTTGTCGACTTTAAGTATTTGTGAAGGCAATTATGACTAAGATATTGGGACATATTATTTGGCATTTGAAGTGATGCATTCCTTCACAATGTCTGGTTAATTAGTTCCTGTGGATTATTTCTAAATCTGGAAACTTCAATGACTTTTATCATATTTAAACTGCTGTGAAGTAGAAATTGTGTTCTCCTTGAAATGTATATTGTAATTGGCCTGTTAGTGTCTGATAGCTTGATGTTTTATTATATTAGAGGCTAACATCTATCTGGATATAAAAATTTTGAGCATATTTTCTGTATTCTATTCTTTTTTCAAATTTCAACTATATTTGGGTGAGAATCAAGCTCATAGATCTAAGGTTTATGCAATAGTTGCACCGAAATCGATCTTACCTGGGATGGATACAAAATGGTGATAATGATGTTTCTTGTTAGTTTCCTTCTCCAGGTTATTTTTCACGAGGTAATTGATGTAGACAATGATGAAGATCAAGAAGATCTTATGATTATTGAGGAGAATTTTGTTCATAATAGAAAGGGGAAGGTAATGCTGTTTGATCAATGGGTAATACTAATTTATTGCTGCATAATGTCCAAACTCATCATATGATTAATAATCCGTGTCCTCTTTCTCCTCAGAGGTCTGTGAATAGCTATCTCAGCAGTCTTGATGTGGATTCTACTGATACAGTGAACTTACCTAAGGGTTTGGGTTCCATATCACATAATTTATCTACTGGGGATGAAAGTAGTTATAACATGAGCTATTTGGATGAGTACCACAGTGACTTGAACTATAATGGGGTTATAATTGACGACGAGTGTGCTATGTTACAAGATCATTTCGATAGCATAGATGTCCCCCCTGGTGTTGAGGCAGCTATTCCTTGGTGGCCGTCCTCTGAAGGCAGTAAAAATCAAAGTGTTTCTGCTAGTACCTTGCCTTTTTTACCCCCGAGTTCATTTACCGATGTTGGGCCTTCTAATTTAGATGATACACAATCTTCACGGGCCTATAAAGAAACTTCACCAACTAGAACCCATGTTGTAAAGCCGAAAAGGAAACCTTTCTCAACTACATCTGCTGGGGAGCAGCCATATAGTGCTCCTTGGCAGCCAAAGCCATCATATTTCCAACAAGATTCAGGTGCTTGGACTGGTCACCCACCTTCTGCAGCTGTGGAACCTCCATGGACGCCTTACCCTTCTGATGCGCCATTTGTAAATCTATTATTATCTAAAAAGGCATCTCTTTCTCAAAAACCCAATTCTGGGGCAAGTGTTCCTTTGACTTGGGGGTGGAATTTTCCAAGTAAACTGAATATTCCTGCCAGTCAAGTATTTCAAAACAATTTTAACGAGACTGCTGCATATTTCCAAGATCCTTCAGTGGTGCTTGACCAAGGAATTGCTGCGGAAATTTCAGTTCCTTCTGATATTGCTTCCTCTCATCAGCAGGATGATAGTGGAGTTCTGATTTTGAAGAAGCTTGAATCTTTCAAAAAGTTTGATACCGTCCAGGATCATTCTGATCATCACTATTCTAGTAAGATGAAGAAACAGTCTCAGGTAAGACTCAATGAAATTGCATGACTCTTCGTTCATTTTATTTTTCTTTTAAACAAATTCTTACATATAAAAGTCCATTCATATTTTATTTTAACAGCCATCAAAAGGTTGGGTAAAAAAAATCCAGGAGGAGTGGCGGATCTTGGAGAAGGACTTGCCAGGTGATTTAATATGTTGGGGTTGCCTTTTTTTATTTAACAAGATTCTTCTTGTCGTGTATAGAGGCTTCACTATTATCTTAATGTCGTGACATATTTTTCTTTCCTAATAAAATAGATACCATTTTCGTGAGGGTATATGAAACGAGAATGGATCTGTTGAGGGCAGTTATCATTGGTGCAGAAGGTACCCCTTATCATGATGGTATATTCTTCTTTGATGTTCATTTCCCATCATCCTATCCCAATGTGCCTCCGGTAGGTTCTTGTCTTTGAGTTTTGTAGACTTCAAATTTGCTCTTCTTATTTCTTGCCTGAGGGATTTAGTCTATATTTTGCAGCTTGTGTATTATCGCTCTGGTGGTCTTCGGCTCAATCCAAATTTGTATAATTGTGGAAAAGTTTGCCTGAGCCTTCTTAATACTTGGAGTGGAAGTGCAAATGAGAAATGGGTTCCTGGTTTATCTACTACCCTACAAGTTTTAGTTTCTATACAGGGGTTAATTCTGAATGCTAAACCCTACTTTAATGAGCCTGGCTATGTGGGTATGCAAGGCTCACCAGCAGGTGAAAAGCAGTCTGAAGTGTACAATGAGAATACGTTTCTTTTGTCATTGAAGACCATGCTTTATTCAATGAGGCGGCCACCAAAGGTATGTTAATTACTAGTCCTTGGGTCATTGTTGAACTGATTGAGCATTGTCATAAATATTAAAACTAATAAACTGGACCCCCAATTTACATTGGAGGCGTCGTGCCGTTGTCTAAGTTGCATTTTGACTTAGCTATGGTCACTTTTGGGAATAAAGAACTTTCTGTTTTTATGGCAAAAAATAATTTGTATTGCAATGTGGAAGTGTAAAGTTGATTTAGCACCTTGAATAACAATCTTTCTGTTCTCTGTTGCTGATGTCACCATCAATTTGTGGGACACTTTAGAAATTACAGTTGTTTTGTACTTCTCTTATGGTAACTCAGCAGAGCTGGAAATTGAGAAGGCTGAAACTTATATAGGGGACTGTGGTCATATTGGTTTTGTGCATTTTATCACTGGGTTGATTTCATATTTCGAAGTTGTGTTTGCTGTTTGGTTTATCTATTTGAAAATTTTGCCTTCAAAAGATTTTCCTGGAATGAAGGGAAATTATTGTATGCTTGGGTTGCATTGTAAGTTGCTGAATATTTAGGTGCCAGTTGCACTCTTTGTATTTCAATGGAGTTATTATCTAGATCAAAAGCATATCTCTTCAAGAACAACAGTATGAACATTTATTAAACTACTGATATGAACTTCTTCATTCGAGCTAGTCTCTGTTTACACTATGCTTCTTCTATTGACATCAGTTTCTAAAATATTGTTTCTCATCTGTCATCATATGCAAAATTCTTTTTTGTAGTACTTTGAGGACTTTGTTTTCGGGCATTTCTACAAGAATGCGCACGAGATCCTCATCGCCTGTAAAGCATATCTGGACGGCGCCCAAATCGGGACTCTAGTGAAAGGCGGTATCCAAGACGTTGATGCAGGAGACAAATCCTGCTCCACAACTTTCAAGATGCATCTGCCTGTGTACATAAACAATCTCGTGCAGGCATTCACTAAGATTGGCGTTAAAGGCTGTGAGAAGTACTCTCTTCCGGTGAACAATAACAATCCAGTAGCAGAGACGCCGAGTAGTAGCACCCGTAAGGTATCATCAGCTTCCAGTTACAGGAAAAAGATAGGCGTAAAACTAAAGAATAAAACATGAAAAGTATCATCCTGAATCTGCAGCTGTGGTGGTGCTGATGTTTAACTTACATTTTGGTGAAGCTGACACATTATTTGGAAACTGTGTATATAGCTTTAGAAGAGAAACAGCTAAATAGAGAGAACAGGCTCTCAATTGGGAATTCATTTGAATTGATGGTTGAATCTATCGTGCAGTTGATAGTTCATCAACTTTCCAGCATTTACTCTTGCCTGTGAAATTAGTTTGCTGGTATCATGCTTCTCTGTTTGGATTAAAATGGAAAAAGACATCACTACTAGCATTCAGTCTAATTAAGAAACTCCTTTTTTGAGTTCATGTTTTGTATGGTTTATTTTGGTAACAATTTAACACTAATACCATGTCATTTCAAAATTCAAGCAAAAGCCCAGCTAGTTAGTTCCTTGTTCAAAAAAGGTTTTGTTTGTAGTATTGGAATTCTGTGTCAATCTGCTTGAACGGAATCTGGGTCAAGATGGAGGCACACTTGCCTTAGCACAAATTCAATAGAGAAAGAGGAAACTGTTTGAGGAAACTGTTTGAGGAGTAGATGGAGGAAAAATTCAATAGAGGAGGAAATGTATGGAAAGGCTGGGCATGGCTGAGAATGTACATAGCTAGTTGTAGCTAGCAGTTTTGTATCCTTAAGTTATTAATATATTACCCTTTTTATTCAAAAAAAAACATCATGTCTTGACTAAGAAATTAAAAAGAACCCACATGCTCAATATGCACGCCAAGTGAGTGATGCACGCCGAGTGAGTGATGAATGAAAGACGATGCATAATAGGGCTGTCCAAGGGGCAAGTCGATCCGTAATCCGACCCACCTGCAATTTTACAGGTCGGATCTTTTTACTTTATGGATTACGGATTGAAATGGTTCAAATACTCAAAATAGATCAAAAATCGTCAAAATATAGTTGACCCGTTAACCGGGTATTTTTACGGGTCGACCCGGCCCGTAACCGGCACATAATTTTAAATGTCAAATAAGTACAATACCAGATTGGCTTTTAAGTAGTGCTTAGTTTTCACATAATCTGAGGCAGGTAACAACAACTCTTTCAACTGCTGGCATGAAAAAACTTAAGATGTACACTTTCTGACCACAAGGGAAACAAAATCAAGAACCCATAAAGACACAAGTGATCATCATAAATACATTATTCAATCAGAATCAGAGCTTGCAAGTCTGACCAGATATAAGCATCTCATATGTTGCTAAAATTCACTTGTAGCTATCCACACATTTTATATACAACAAGGATCTCAGATTCATCAGAAAGTGAAAAGACACAAGATCAAGCAGCACGTACAAGAGGAGTGCTACATCTGACCTATTAACTTTGACATGAAAAAGGGAAAAAAAATTGCCAACTCTGGCCTACAACCTCACCTATCTATCCTATGTGTATCAGCAACCATGATATACCTGGATATAGAACATGTGCAGCAAAAATAACATGTTTAGCAAAAATGTATGTTTGAGATCTACATGTCAACAATATCTACTGACCGAATCAAACAAGTACTCAATCCCTCAAGACTCAAGTAGTAGTTCCTAAATCTAGAAAAATTAAGCATAGAGAAGCAACAGGCGCTCACTGTTACGTTATCGAACCTCAATCCACATAATAAGGGAATTGAAGCTGATGGAGCCTTTTTAAAAAGATCAAAGGCATATTATATGTCCCTTGACTAAGAAATTAAAAAGAGCTCATATGATCAAAATGCACACCAAGTCTAGTTTCATTTCATATGGTTATGTACCACCACCAACAACAAGAACAATATCTACCCAGATGAAACCCGGTATGTACGGGATCTGGGGGTCGAGATGTACGCACCCTTACTCTGACTCGACGTCGGGAGAGTATTTAAGGAGGGCCCAAAGTAAAAAAGGGGGAAGGACGGGAAGCAGGCGATAGAAAAAGCTAAAGGGGGCAAAGAAAGCGAGAGCGAAAAAGTACGCTAGGAAACCCAGAAAATTAAAACAGAAAAACTAAAAACAAAGAGAAGAAAAAGAGCAGGATACTCCCTTGAAGTCTTCCATACTACCACTCTGTCACTGTAATCTTCTGACGCCCTTAGAGACTGTTGTAGGATCAAATCTTATATATCACGGATAATATATATATTGCATCACATAATAAAAGGTACGTACTGCATACATTCACCAAAGTTCACAGGCTAGGATAAACATAAGTTGTTTCATAGTACATAATAAGTTCACCCAAGGCGGCTAAAAGAAGAGTTAGTACTACTACTTGTTTACCAAGCCTTGGTTCAGGCTAGGATCACCAAAAGACGCAAGAGTTCCTGTTCTCCCACTCCTCCTCTGACATGTCGCTAAACTTAAACAGCTGTTGAGCGCCAATAGACTTCTGGTTCGCTTCGAAAACCATAATCGCAGCCTTCTTGAAGGAATCGAACCTCGTCTGCATCTCCTCAGGGGTCCTATCAATCTCCCAAAAAATGCACCATCTCTTGTACAAGTCCCAAAGTGCCTGGTCCGATTCCAAGTCCTTCTCTGTGGGTACAAATCCTAGGGGATAATATGCAAAAAACTTGTAATTAGGCTTTACAATAATGTACATATATCCATCCATTTGGTTAAGATCCTATTACACTTAATATTATTGAAGACCCCCATGTTTCAATGTTCTAAAAAACGCTAGATGAACTTTGGGCGGAGAGGGGCCGCCTAGTGCCTAGACGACCAGAATGGTTGCCTAGGCAGACCTTGGACGGAGAGGGACCGCCTAGTGCTTAGATGGCCAGACGATTTGGACATGATTTTTAGAACAATGCCATGTCTGAGACCACCTAGGCTCTGGAAGGTCCCATCTGGCCATCTAGGTGCCCATCAAAGACCGCCTAGCAACTATTTTGGCGATCTAGGTGCTAGCTAGGTGGCTCCTCTCCGCACAGGTCCGCTAAGACTTTTTTTAGAACAATTCACATTGTACTCAATGTTCTAAAAATCATTAGGCGGACCCTGGACGGAGAGGGACTGCGTGGCGCTAGACGGCCTGAACGGTTTTCTAGGCGGTCCTAGACGGATGCCTAGGCGATCTGAATGGCTAGATGGGTTAGGATCTTCCAGCGCCTAGTGAGGGCCTAGAAGGGAGGATTGTTAGAACAGTGACTCTAATATGCATCCCAATTCCAATTCCAATTCCATACATATAGCTAGATCAATAAATAAATCGATCACAATAGGCATATTGAGAATGTAAATGAAAATGAAACAAGATATAGATGGCAACATACCCTTCTTATGCTTGCGCTCCTCAAATGAGATCTTTGATGGCTTCTTCTTTGATGCCTTCTTCTTAAATGGCATTTCAACAGCCTGTTTCTGTTTCAGTTTCCTTTTCATGCGCCTACGGTTCTTTCTTGAAGTCATGATATTTGAACTAGAACACACAATTGAAAACCACAAACCAAAAGTAAGGATCGATGAAATCAATCGGTCACCATATCCAATCCAACAAAATAACCGTATTTTCTTGAACAAAAACGAGATCAAGGGGAGCAAGAAAATCGATAAGCGGCAATTGAGATTCAACTTTGATGTAAACAACTAAATCAATCAATCCGTAGAGCAGAATTGAACAACAAAAGAAACCCTAACCCTAAATCTAAACCACATTGATTTAGATTGGAGTTAAGAAACCCTAACCGGGCTACCCCTGATTGCGTGCGTCTGGAATTTGAAGATTGGAACTAACTAGTGTAATTCCTATAAATTTATGGGTAGTTTTAAAAATTATACTATATAATATATTATAATAAATTAAAGAGAAAAAACAAAGATAATGTATATTTTAATAATTATTCTATTATTATAATTATTAATGATATTTATATAAAATTTAACGATTTTTTTGTTTTCTAATCTTTAAGATAAAACTAAATAAACATGGGAAATATTTTTCTAAATCAAACCTTCTACAATCACTTTTAAGTATAGTAAATAAAAATAAATAAATAAATAAATAAAATGAAAAAAATGATTTGTTCTTAAAGTGTCATGTAGCACAAAATTTATAGATAATTTATTTCTATTTTATTATGTATTAATTTAGATATAGATAGAAATTTATATCGATAACTTTTTTTCAACAATCCGATAAAAATATTTTAGCATAATCTTAAGATAGCATATATAATATTGCTTTTCAAAATCAATAAACATAGATAGAAAATTATATAGACAAAATTTTATTTTGATACATTAATTATTTTATAAAATCTAAATTGCCTTTTTTATATTTATGAATTTTTAAGAATAAAATCAATATTTACATAGATAGAAAACTATATATATATAATAATTTTATAAAATCTTAAATCTTATCCAAAAAAACCTTCAATCTTTATAAATTTATTTTTTTATTTAGTAATGTTGATTACTTAATTAAAAATTTTAAAAATATAATTGCTTATTAATTAATTACTATATGAAATAATCTATGCATATAATATGATATCTATCCATTATCTATTTTATGAAGTGGTTAAGAATTTAAGATAAATCGTGATTTCTAGAATTATTATTAGAGTATAATGTGTTGGGGTATTTCTAGAATTACTATTTTAGTTTTTTAAGTTGAAAAAAGGGTTTTCATTATTTCATTCAGGTTATGCCACGTGGCGCAAATTTTTACAAAGACTTGGTTTCTGCTTTATAATGTATTAGGGTAGATTGCGTGGCTTGAATTAACCGTAACAAGACCAAAAAAAACCGTAAAATCAATATATAATTTTCATAAGTTTTTAATTTGATTCTTTTTTTTTGGTAGGAAGTTTTTAATTTGATTCTAAAAATAAAATAATACTGTGAGTATAAATTTTTAATCTTCTACGTATGGTAGCGATTTGAAAAATAATTTTTTTAAAGTATCATGATCATATCTAATTATATTAAATTTATATTTTATTTCTATATACCAATATCCTATTTATAACGTTTAAAATAATTCTAAAATAAGCGTCATAGTCGTGCATGACACGACGAGTATAACTTTGTCATCGAGTTTTAAACTTTCTTCTCTTAGTACCCAAAAAAAATTCTTATTCCTTTTGGTACCCTTTTAGTCTTAAAAAGGTTCTTTCCGTAACCTAAACTAAACACAAAGTTAAATTCCATCCATTTGACACTAACTTCCGTTAACAGCGTCCATGTTCAATTTAACGACACCAACAGGTGGTAAGATCCATCCCGAGCGAGGCCGAAATTGCTGGTGGGGGGAGGTGTTCTTCGAGATGCATTGGGGAAGTTTTGTTGGGCCTTTGTGTTTACCTGCGGTGCTTGCAAAGCTCGAACGACTGAATTTTGGTCCATTCTTCATGGCCTTCAGTTAGCGAAAACAATGGGAATTCCCAGCCTGATGATTGAGACGGATGCAAGGGAAATATGGAAATTGCTCTCCAATCCTATGCCATCGGCTGATGCTGACTTCCATATCCTTGAGCAATGCCATAAGCTTCTCCACGATGAACACTAGAGCACGTCCGTTGAGCATACTCCTCGGGATAATAACAAGGTTGCTGATCGCCTGGCCAATTACGCACTTGAGCTGAATACTAATTTTGCTGTTTTCCTAAATCCTCCTACTTGTATTCTTTCTGCTTTAGCTCATGATGTACCCCAATGGGGAATGTTTGCTTAATTTACTCTAATAAATGAGATAAGCCCTCTTTCAGATCAAAAAAAAAAAACTAACTTCCGTTAATAATTTATTAAAAAAATAAAAAATGTAAATACAATGTACAGGATAGGATTAGGATGTTAGATTGCAGCGCAAATCCTCTGTTTCGAATTTATGTTCCGAATTTGTATTCCATTGATATTTCTTATGGGGTATGTAATTAATCTACTCAACAATGAACTTACCTGACTTGATTGGCACAAAGCTAAGTATGAGATTCAAAGGAACTCTGAATTGAAACGAAAATAATAAATTGAAACTTACATTAGGGTTTAATTTGAACGGTTGTATGAATGAATAAAGCACAAGAGAAGTTGAACTGTGATCTTGGTTTTGCGGCAGAATAATTTGGTTTTGGGCATAGGAATACACTGAACAGAATAATAGGAAAGTAAATCAATTAAATTTTATCTTTTTAAAATTTCAGAATTATAATTTTAGCCTTTTTCTTAATTATCTAGGTGGACCAATAATATCATTGGAATACAAATTCGGAACAAACAATCGAAACAGAGGATTTGCGCTGGTTAGATTGGGATTGGGACCGGAGACATCGGAATCCGACAATCTGAGGAGCGGCGCAATTACGCCAATTCGGATCCGAACAGGCTTGAGAATTTTTTGGTACCCTTGTGTTATGACCTAAAAAAAATTAGGAATATTTACAATTTTATATTTTTTTTAAATAAATTGTTAAGGGAAAAGGGTGTAAAATGGATGGAATTTTGATTTAGGTGTATTTTAGGTTATGGAAAGGATTTTTTAAAACTACGAGGGTATCAAAACGAATAGGAATTTTTTTAGACACCAAAAGGAAAAGTCTAAACCTTAAGGGCACCCAAAAAATTTTCCCTAATTTTAAATCACGCCGACTCAGTAAAATTCCTAAAATACCCTTCTCAATTTAACTTCATCACCTTCATTGGTTAAAGTTTGACCCCTGTTTTAGAAAGAAAATATTTCATTATTATATATAAATATTTACAATATTTCTTGCTTTTTTGGTCGAATTTACAATATTTCTTTTTTTTTGGTTAAAAATTTGCAATATTTCTACTTATAGTGACATGACTATATGAGAAAATTACAATATGTCGAATAATGACTACAAATGTACGAATATAAGATAGATTTGTATATAAAAGAGTAGCCCCTAATACTAAAAGATTCCGCTATGATATACTCTCCCTTAAGCAAACTTCTGATTGTGCCATGTAACATTTCCGACCAGATGCTCGTTCATATATACTGAGAAATTCAGTTTCTTTTAAGCATTTGTGCAAGCTAGTTTGCCATAAATTATGTGAGTTGGGTTGGGAATACGGTGGCTCATTTTATAGCCCGTATATGTTTCAATGCAAGTGATGAACATATTTTCTTGAACGACATTCCGTCGAGTGTAACCGCATTAGCGGAACTTATATCTAAATCATAACTCACGTTCATTTTAAAAAAAGGTTCTTGTCGCTCAAAGGGAGCGTTTTTGTCTGCCTTATGAGCAGTTATGTCGTTTTTGAAGGTGATATGATAGCTTCGGTTCCAACATTTATTTTCGTTGATGGTAAATTTAAGAACTTATATATTATGTTTTTTTTTTCAAATTTAAGAACTTATATATTATGTTTTTTTTTTTAAATTTCCGATGTGGGAAAATTTATAATCACAATATGAGTTAAACATGAAGTGGACTATATATGTAAGTCTTCTTGTATAATCCATAAAGTTCCCGATTAAGTGAGTCACAAATTGAGTTTTTTGGGTATCAGTAAGAACCTTAATTGAATGCTTAATTATTGAGTTTTATTGGCCTTGTAATTAAATTAAATCACAAATTTCTACATTCATGTTTAATTGTGAAAGCCATAATACCATAAAGTCTTAGCTAAGAGAAGACTTTTGACTTGGAGTCTCTATGCAATGTCCTCTTCACAATTTGTCTCATACTACAAAATTCTTATTAACCTATCGAATGGGCTGGAATATTTATTCATTTCCGTTTGTTCCGATCGATCCACAAGCTTTGCAACAACCAAAATTCTTGAAATTATTCTCGAAATCGACCTATGCAAGAAATAGTTTCCTTTTTTTTGTATCGATCTATAGTGAGTTAGTGACCTATTAAATTCTCAAGCCAAATTTTCTACAAATTGGATCGAGTTTATTGTGTAACGTAATGAGAGGGGTGGCAATATATATGTCGTATAATCAACGGAATGATGAACAGCTTTCGATCTTTACTAGACCTGTCAATCGGGTCGGGTCAGGCGAGTTCGGTCATTTCGGGTTCGGTTTAAATCATTTCTGCAGCTATGGCGGCCTTTTGAGTGCCGATGTTTAATTTGCATATTGATGTTTAATAAACTAATAAGTATTGATAACATTTAATCGAATTGAGACTTTTGTTTTAGAAATCCTGCCTAGGCGCCTGTCTAGAATGCCTTGATAACAAATGAGCAACTAAAAGTTTTCGACAAAGGATTAGAAAAGGGCGGTATATATAGACAGAAGCCTTGATTACTGCCTCAAACATACCATGTACAACAAACATGTAATGTGCTTGCAAATGCATAAAAATTAAGCATAGAGAAATGACAAGGTATCTAACCTCAATCCACATAAGAAGGGAATTGAAACTGATAGAGCCTTTTTTGATAATTTAAAGCTAAATTACCCAAAAAATTATAGTATCAAACACTCAATTAAATTGTGAAAGGGTCTCCACAAAAACCTTGTATTGCCATTTTAGACATGTAAATGGCAAAAATGTACCATTAGCCTATAAAACAGTCCTGAATTATTATTTTTTTCCAACTTGGACTCATTTTTAATCTACAACTTAAATTCATACAAAAACTCATTGTTAACTAGTTAATTGTACAGCCTGCTTAGTTTTAAAAGGCACAAGGCGCACCAAGGCGCAAATGGCCCTGAAGCCTGGGCGCAAGGCGAAGGCGCGCGCCTTTTGGACACAAGGCGCACTAAAGTCTCAAAAACCTTTAAAATCATTTCTACACCATATTTTATACTCAAAACAACATAATGCTTGTAAATGCATAAATTTAGAAAGGAAATAGAACTTAGTTCTAGATAAAACACACAAGTAAACATCCTAAGTAACACAAACACCATAAATCCATAATAAAAAAGTAATTAAAGCAAAGAAAACTAGGGTTGGCAAGGTTTGGGGAAAGCTAGGGTTCACTCCTCTTTCTAAAAGGCACGCGCCTTTTGGATATCACTGCGCCTGACTCCTATAAGGCGCCGGACCCTGCGCCTAGCGCCCAGGCACGCTTTTTTAAACTAAGACAGCCTGATTAGACTGTGCTGGGCCGGACAAACCCAAACGAAATATATTACAACTGATGGCAAGAAAACACATAATCTAAGGTAGGTAACAACAATAACTCTTTCAACTGATGGCAAGAAAAAACTTAAGATGATACACTTTCTGAGGTCTGACCACAAGGGAAACAAAATCAAGAACCCATAAAGACACAAGTGGTCATCATAACTCACAAGCACATTTGTTCATTCAGAATCAGAGCCTGCAAGTCTGACCAGATATAAGCATCTCATATGTTGCTAAAATTCACTTGTAGCTATCCACACATTCTATATACAACAAGGATCTCAGATTCATCAGAAAGTGAAAAGACACAAGATCAAGCAACACGTGCAAGAGGAGTGCTACATCTGGCCTATTAACTTTGATATGAAGATCATCATCATCATTATCATCATCATTGACCCAGTGAGGCTCCGCTACAACGGAATCTGGGGATTCAAGATAGGGGTACCCCTGCCCAAGGGAAAGGGGGTACGCCCGGATAGACCCAAGAAAAACTGAAATTCAGCTATGTGACAATAATAACTGAATTTAGTTAGAACGCACCGTATTGATATAGGGACTAAATCCATCTCAAAGGCAGTGTATGAAAGCCAATGAGCAAGAGGATGCACCCAGTCTATCCTAACTTTGATATGAAAAAAGGAAAAAAAATTGCAACTCTGGCCTACAACCTCACCTATCTATCCTATGTGTATCAGCAACCATGATACCTGGATTATAGAACATGTGCAGCAAAAATAACATGTACAGCAAAAATGTATGGTTGAGATCTACATGTTATGTGATAGAGGCTGGTAGAATTAAATAGAGCCAAAGGGAGAAAGTTTTAAAAGTACAGATCAAAAACAATATCTACTGACCAAATCGAACAAGTACTCAAATCTAGAAAAATTAAGCATAGAGAAGCAACAGGCACTCACTGTTACGTTATCGAACCTCAATCCACATAACAAGGGAATTGAAGCTGATGGAGCCTTTTTAAAAAGATCAAAGGCATATTATATGTCCCTTGACTAAAAAAGAGCTCATATGATCAAAATGCACACCAAGTCTAGTTTCATTTCATATGGTTTTATATATACCACAGATGATATATATTGCATCACATAATAAAAGGTACGTACTGCATACATTCACCAAAGTTCACAGGCTAGGACAAACATAAGTTGTTTCATACGTAACAAGTTCACCCAAGGCTAGAAGAAGAGTTAGTACTACTACTTATTTACCACACCTTGGTTCAGGCTAGGATCACCAAAAGATGCCAGAGTTCCTGTTCTCCCACTCCTCCTCTGACATGTCGCTAAACATAAACAGCTTTTGAGCACCAATAGACTTCTGGTTCGCTTCGAAAACCATAATCGCAGCCTTCTTGAAGGAATCGAACCTCGTCTGCATCTCCTCAGGGGTCCTATCAATCTCCCAATAAATGCACCATCTCTTGTACAAGTCCCAAAGTGCCTGGTCCGATTCCATGTCCTTCTCTGTGGGTACAAATCCTAGGGGATAATCTGCAAAAAACTTGTAATTAAGCTTCACAATAATGTACATATATCCATTCATATGCAATGTTCCAACCCTGAGCGACCAAAACGGTGGCCTAAGCGGTCCTAGACAGGCTGGACAGCTGCACAAGTTGGGACATTCCAAATCCTAAGCGGGACCTAGACTTGATTTTTAGAACAGTGCCCTTGTCTTAATAACAACTTTTGTTTCAAATCCAGCCACGACAACGAATTTTGTAAAAATCTTCTCTAGACCCCGTCTAAGCATTGGAAGGTCCTGGTCAACGCGCCCGTAAAAGACCGCCTAGGCAGCGCCATCTAGGCAACCGTTCTGGCCGCTAGGCGGTCTTAGACGAGACGAGCTGTTGTGATCGACCTTCCAGCACCCAGGCGAAGCCTAGATGGGACCTAGACATGATTTTTAGAGCATTGCCCACGTCTTAACCCTAATCCAAACCAGCCTTCTTATGTGTCTTCTTTTTCATATTGTACTCTAATACATATACATCCCAATAACATACATACATATAGCTAGATCAATAAATACATGGATAAAAATAGACATATTAAGAATGAAAATGAAAAGATAGGCGACATAACATACCAGACTTACGCTTGCGCTCATCAAATGAGATCTTTGATGGCATCTTCTTTGATGATGCCTTCTTCTTAAATGGCATTGCAACAGCCTGTTTCTGTTTCAGTTTCCTTTTCACGCGCCTACGGTTCTTTCTTGAAGTCATAATATTTGAACTAGAGAATACACAATTCAAAACAACAACAAGCCAAAAGTAAGGATCCATGAAATCAACCAGTCACCATATCCAATCGATCAACGGCAATTTCGTTGATATTAACAACTAAAACAACCAATCTGTAGAACAGGAAAAAAACTTCTACAAATTTAAATGCCTAGAAATCAGGGGCTTGAATTGAACAATAAAAGAAACCCTAACCCTAATCCTAAATCTGAACCACACCAACTCAGATCTAGATCTACAACTACAATAAAAGAAAACAAGATGATTAAATAGAGCAAGTGCGAGCCTATGTGATATCAATCATCCATACCACAAATCTAATTAAATGTTAACGCAAGACCGCCTAATTAAGGACAGTGTAGCAAAGTTTAACCTTTTATCTTTGCACAAAAAGAAGATTGAATATGTAAAGAAGGGGAGACTGGAATTGATCGAGCAATAAAACAAACCCTAACCCTCATGCAGGAAATTCTAACCTAAATTGCGTGCCTAGAAGGCTAGAATTGAAGATGGGAGCTAATTGCGTGGCTGGAAACCGTTACCCTAAATTTAAATCACGCCAACTCAATAAAAACCCTAAACTACCCTTGTCAATTTAACTTCACCATCTTTAGGGTGTTCAATGGGTCGATCTGACCTACTTGTGGGTTGCGGTTTGATCTATTGGCTCACAAAAGAAATTGTTTACCCGCGACCCGATTTGCGGGTTTTAATGGTCGGGTTGCGGGTCGATCCGTTTGATATATACAAAGACAAGTCCGAATGTCACGTCAACCCGACCCAACCGGCATGTAATATAATATTTTTTACTCTTTAATGAAATAATATAATAAAAAATTTATTTTAAAAAGTTGTGGGTCAACCCGCAACCTGGAGGGTTTAACCCGACCCAATCTGCAAACCAAAAATTAAAAAATAATTGACCCGCAACCCGACTCGTCATATGCGGGTCGGGTCAGCGCGGGGTGCAGGCGACCCTACCTGTTGAGTATCCCTAATCATCTTGATTGGTGAAAATTTGACCGTTTTAGAACAAGACAGTTGTGAAATGCGGCGGAGAGGGTGAGAGAATTTCGAAGAACTCAGGCTATTATTGTTGACTAATGGGTATTATGGATTAGGTTTTTTTAATAAAAATAGTTCGGTTTAACTGAACCGAAGAGGAATCGGACTAAACCAAGCTAGCTTAGTTTCGGTTCAGTTCTGGTTAGTTTGGTTTGGTTCGAGTTTTTGTATGGTTAAACCGAACAGATAAACATCCCTAGTCCATATTATACCAGAGTTTATTTGAACTATTTTTGGCTCCGACAATGTCGTTCGCATTTTATCTTATATTTTGATCATCGACAACAATGTTAACATACTTGGAGATGGCACGTAACTTTGTCTTTATTCGAACTTTGTCTTAAACAATAAACCATCCTCTAACTTACATGTTATATACACAAGTACTATAAACTAAAAGGAGCTAGATCATGTCAGATTTACACTAAAAGGAATATATGAAATAAGGTCCATAAAAGAATTACACTTTAGAGTTGGCTTAGGTAAGTTTAATAATAAGTGTATGTTTGGATTATCTAATAGATTAGATTTTCTAATTAGGTAATGGCATCGAAAATCTCATGCTCATAGTATTGGGAAATAAACCTAGTTGTTTGTGGATACTAGAGATACATTTAGTTTGATAAGGTGATTTGGATTTAAAGCCAGATCAATCACCACAATTGCTAAAAAATGTCATCTAGCAAAGTATGAGCATAAACATTGCAACATTTGACTTGTTCCTTGTTCAAACCATTTCTTATATATTAGCACATCTATGGCATCATACAAGAAAGGCATGATGTTCTCAAGGCAAAGGGAATCCAAACACAAATTTTTGTTAGATATATTCTTTACAAGGAGGATATTGTATCAACAATCACAAGCAAGAGGAATATTGATATAAAATCATAAAGAGATTAAAGAGAAGAAACAAGATAGAGATTGAGCAACAATGCTCTCAACTGTGATTCTACTCAGCCATCTGGCGAAAAGACTGGCTCACGCAATACACTCACACACAGAAACTCTGCCGAGTAACTAACTTTTACAGACATTTTATTACAAGAATTTAAAAAGAGAATATAAAAGGAGTGAAATGACTAAACAACATGTAGTTAATAATAAACTACCAAGAGAAGTTGCAAATGCACTTCAATTAACATACCTCTACCCAAGGAGCTTAGATAGCCTTGGCACAAGTGGCTTCAAGGTGTATTTGAGTGTGACACCCTTCGAGCATCCATGTATCATAGCTAAAGATAGACTTTCAATTGACTAAAACGACTGCAAGTGCACATTATTGAAAATTTGAGTGTGATTAACTTCATTAACTCTTTGGTTAAAACGACGAGGTTTATGAATTTTCTATATTTTGAAGAAAGTAAATGTAAAAATTGAAGTAACTGTACTCATCTAGATATGCAAATTACCTTTCACTTGGAATAAAAAAAAAGGAAATAAATGTATCTCTTGTAGCCTTGAAAATTATCGTGTTAGACGAATAAAGCCAACCAATGACTGCTTTCTCAACTTCCTGAGTATATCATCTTCATAATTAGTGATAATACTTATCGTTTGAACTACCATCTTCTATTTAAACTTGTACTTTGGGTTTCGCCAATGTATGAAAAAATAAAAACAATTATTAAACTAGATAATAACTTAATATAAATTAAGTATGTTAGATTAAAATTGTTGGAAAAAATAACTTGATTCGTTTTAAACTTCATTTTCAGGTATTGATTGTTTGGACGAATAAAATGGTAATTTTCTTTCGTTGTCACATAGGGGTGATGATGAAAGAAATTTATGAATTCTTTCGGACGTAATTCATTTCGAGTAAATCGAAAGAACCTGGAGTTCATTTGAAAGTCTTGTATTACTCGAGCCTTTTTAAAATTTATTAGTAGTAGTTTGATGGATGATAAGTTGATAGGTAAAAACACAAATTCAAATGTTATTGTATTTTTTTGTTTCAACTCTTATAGCCCAAATTCATATAACTTCTGGAGGCGTTCCGAAGTGGTTGCAAACTGTTGCGTTGCATGAATAAGGCCAATCAATGGTTGCTATCTTAACTCAATGAGCATAATAGCATCTTCATTAATTGCATTATTTCTCTTCTAACTATCATCTTTTATTTAAACCTGTACATTGGGTTCAGCCACTGTATAACAAAATAAAAACAATTACTAAATTAGATAATAACTTAATATAAATTAAGTATGTTATATTAAAATTATTTGAAAAAAATAACTTGCTTCATTTTAAATTTTATTTTCCTATAATGATTGTTTGGACCATTAGAAGGGTAATTTTTTTTTTGATGTACTCTATTCTGAGTAATTCGAAATCACCTAGAGTTCATTTGAAAGAACTTATCGATGAGACCATAATCTGAGAAATTAATCCTCCTATTCCTTCGCAAAAAATGCTTATACCGACTGCTGCTCCCTTACGCTTCTTGAGCAATACTTCAACCTCTTTGTCTTCATCCCCATCCTCCTTATCTAACAACGGGTAAAAAGATGAAATTTCTACTCCTCTACAATTGATTCTTCTAACCACTGTTCCTATATTACATCTACGCCCCAAGTACGCCCTCAACTATTTTGTATGATATAATAGTTAACACTTTTTTCGGAGTCCTTATAACAAATGAAGGCAACAAAGTGGAAAAAAAAGTACAGAGGTTCACAAAATAGAGAGTTGCTACCAAAGTGATTCCTAAGAACATGAATAAGAGATACTTGGTGAAATCCAAGGGCTTAATAGAATTAAGCTGACTTTTAAAATCATAATCATTATTTAGAAAGTCCTTATTATGGTATTTCTTAAGAGGAAACCTTATAACAAATGAAGGTTTCCTCTTTCGGAGGCCTTATAATAGTCAACAACTTTTTCGGAGGCCTTGTAACAAATGAATGCAACAATGTGATTAACTTTGTGTGTGGTCCAGTGGAAAAAAAGTACAGAGGTTCATAAAATAGAGAGTTGCTACCAAAGTGATCCCTAAGAACATGAATGAGATACTTGGTGAAATCCAAGGGGATTAAGCTGACTTTTAAAATCATAATCATTGTTCAGAAAGTCCTTATTATGGGATTTCTTAAGAGGAAACCTACTATTGTCTAGAGGATAAAAAAGGCTTGTTTGTGTCAATAGAAGCAGGATAGAGGGGACAGGGTAAATAAGGCATATGAGCATGTTTAAACTCTTGCTCAGGTTCTGGTTCTTGACTGCCACGACGATTGCCACGAAAATTGCCACGAAGACTGGGCGACATATTTGGAAAAAGATGGTGAAGAGCCTACTTCTCCTCTAACGGCTATTGACATTGGGGAGTGGGGAGAGCTTATCTAAAGCTTCTCACAACATAAATAGGTGTAAAAAAAGCCTAATTTTGATGGCTTTTGTTATTCATTCTATTGGGCTGGTCCAATAGTTTATTCTAATGTGATTAACTTTGTAAACTCTTAAGTTAAAACGATAAGGTTTATAAAGTTTCTATATTTTGAAGAAAATAAATGTAAAAATTGAAGTAATAGTCCGAGAGTTATCTAGAAATGCAAATTACCTTTCACTTGAAATAAAAATAAATAAAAAAGTGAATAAATATATCCCGCGTAGCCTTGAAAATTATTGTGTTGCATGAATAAAGCTAACCCATGGCTGCTTTCTTAACTTTCTGAGCATACATTTTCATAAGTGAGAATATTTATCTTCTGAACTACCATCTTCTATTTAAACTTGTACTTTTTAGCCAATGTATGATTCTCTAAAGAGGGAATTGGTTTTCTATACCCTTTCTATAGTGGTTTAAGTTAAATATACCCCTTCTTAAATTTATTAACTAAAATATACCCTAATATCTTTTTGGACAGATTTGCCCCTTAACTATCCATCCTATCCTTAATTTATGTTGCAATGCAAAGTAACGTGAGTAAAAAAAATTTTGCTGCAAATAAAAAGTATGCATATGAATTCACGATTTAACATTTTTTCAAAAAACATTTTTTAACCGTTCTTGCTATTTCTTACAGTATTAATCTTATATCTTTCTTGTACAATTCTATAGTGGCGTTTTTTTTTCTTGTGGGATTCTTGTACATGTCTTGTATATATTTTGTATGTGTATTTTTTTCCTTTTTTTTTTTGTACATTTCTTGTATATATCTTGTATATGTCTTGATAGTCTTGTATTTGTGGTGTTCTTCCTTTTCTTAGGATTTTTGTATATTTCATGCATGTGTCTTGTATGTATAATTATCTCTTTTTTCTTGTACGTGTCTTGTATTTGTGGTGTTCTCCTTTTTCTTGTAGGATTCTTGTATATTTCATATATGTGTCTTGTATGTATGATTTTTGTGAGAATCCAACCAATCTCCCACCCTTATTCGTATATTAACTTATCTCTATTTGAGTTTCGAGGACGAAACTTCTTTAAGTGGGGGTATTTGTAATACCTAGGGTTTTAATTTGGTGAAGTTATAATCTTCGAACGTTATAGGGTTTGCGTCTTATTCCGGGTATTTACTTTTGTGGCCAATCTATTCTTTTCCTACTTCATTTTATGTTTGGGCCAAACCCTTTCCTCCATTTAATTCTTCTGGGCCGAAATCTTGCCCTTCACCTCATTCCCCCCCCCCCCACCCCCCCATCGGCCCAATTCCTTGCTTCCTCGTCTCTAGCCCTAAAGTGGCAGATGACAACTACTGCTCATTGTCTTCATTTAGCCGCCCCCTCTTCACGTTCACATATACTCATCTCCTTCAAATTGTCGCCGCTCTCCACGGGCTCTTCTTTCGCCCTCACCCAACTCTCTGGTTTTCGTTCCCGTTTCCTCTCTCACTCTCGTTCCCAATCTCCATTTCTTTCTGGCCGTTGTTCGAAGGTGACCGGCGTGACTAGCCCCGGAGAAGTCTTTTGCTTCCCCCAGCCTCCTCCCCCATTAGTAGTCATCGTCGCGAGCCGCGGAGAAGAGTGCGCCGTTTCACCGTCGAGGTTGTCGTTCTCCGATCGCCGTCGTCGTTCACCATCCCCGTTCACCATCTCTGTTCGTCGCCGCCGTCAACGACCGCTATCTCTGTCGAGTTGTCACCTTGCCATTGTTAAGACCTTCTGGCTAACAAGTCCTTGGAACAATCATTCACTTTTGCGGGGCTGAAGCCGATCGAAGGAAGGGTTGATCTTCTTCTCCGCATTGCTTACGGTGGAAGTGCAGAGACCTTCACTTGTCTTTTGTTCTATCTTTCAATCGGTATATATACCAACTCTTAGCAATCTTGTTAGTTTTTGCCTCTCAGTTGTGTTAACTTACTAATTAACGTGTCCCCGATTGTGAATGGTTGTTGAGTTTGGTACCAACCGTTAGAACACCCCCTGTCACATTTTGTTCCACAACCCCAATTTTAATGGGTTGCTGAGATTTGAATGGTTGTTGAGACTTGTACCTTAATAATAATGGTTGCTGACCCAAAAGCGTATATATATTATCTTCTTTGACCCTTCTAATAACATGTTGATTACTATAACTTTTATATTGGTTTATTTACGTGGGTGGTGGCTACAATGGTAGATTAATATATTACTTGTTCCATTTTTTTTCTTCAAATCGGTCCTTAATTAACCTATCTACCTTGTTTAACTAGTTGATCATAATTAGGCAATCGTAAGCTGTTGACCTAAATTTGAGGATAGACAATAATTACCATTTAGAAGGAGCTTTTAGCTTGTGGGGCGTTAAGCTTTGTGTTTCGATTCTCTTCGGGAGTTATAGTTTTGGTTATTGATTTGTTAGGAATCGGTCACGTGTAACTAGTTTGAGCATCGTTTCTTCCGCTACGTATTTGTGTTCGTCTTTTGAGGTAAGTCGTTCTTGACTTGCTCGACTCTATTCTAGTCTTGTTAGATTTCATGCCGTGATTGTGAGATTGGTTTAGGGAACTAGTCCCGAATTTATGTCTTCCGTGCGAAATGTTTTATTGTATGATGTGATGTGCTTTCCATTTTAAACGTTTTCTCGTAAAAGAAATAATATCGCTTTCTTTGTGTTGGCAGCGTAACCGGCACGATCATGTGCGACGATTGTCAGTGGCGAAGAGGCGTCTAGCCATGGTCGTGTGCCGGCCGGGCCTTTTTAAAAATAAAAATTGATTGTTTGTTTTTGGCAAGTGCTCTAGTGGAGGCTTGACCAGGGGTTGGAAGGATGACGTACATGGAAAGTGGGAGGGCCTGCCTCTGCACTCGGGCGCAGGTGAGTTAGCGCCGTAGATGGGAATGCGGTGGTGGAAGGAAGAATGGCATTTTCCAATAGGATTGTGGTTTTGTTGTGTGCGTGTGTGTGATTACTTAGTTGATTTTTCGACCTTGTGAATTCTTGCCACGTTTAATGAATTGTGTATTCGTTGTATCTTCCTTCATTTGTTAAATGTCGACGTGTTGGTTATTATAAATGCTTTACTTTTGTGCTTGTTAGTTTGATTATGGTATGTCTCATTGCCTTTCCTTTCACATATTCTCTAGGTTGTGGAAATGTGTGTTGACTTATACTGTTCTGTTCAATTCACTTGTTAAAAGTTATATAATTGATGTTTTTCAAACGTCTTACTATTACCGTGTGTTATCTAGCTTGCCTAGGGTAGTAGCTGACCCCTCGGGGACTTTATTTTTCAGTTCCAGGTACTCAAACAGGTCCCGTGTTGGAGCCTAGGGCAGATGTTGCAGCGGATCGTTGACGCGTGTCATAGGTCACTAAGTGGGTTTGGAGTTCGGTTTAGGCTTGTTAGCTGTTTTTGATATTTCACTATGTTGTTGACTTTAGCAGATTTCTGGCTTTGAATATGAATTGGCTAGACATTGAGATTCATGCATGACATTATAAAAATGTGGTTTGTTTGAATGACAGTTGGATGTTTTAAAATGGTTTTCTTGTTGTGCTCGAGTTGCAAGGTCCAGATATTCTAGTTGTTAACCAGTTCAGGTAAGACCCGTTAGGGTCAACTACCTAGTAATGTCCCGACGGTAAATCGGGGTGTTATAATTTTCTCTTTTTTCTTGTAAGTGTCTTGTAATTTTCTCTTTAGTACATTTCTCTTGCATGTGTCCATGTGTGATTTTCTCTTTTTTCCTGTATGTTTTTTTTGTACATATATCTTGTATGTGTGGTATTCTCTTTTTTCTTGTAGAATTCCTTTATATATTTTTGTGTGTGTGAAGTTCTTATTTTTTTTGTTTATATCTTGTATATGTGTTGGATGTACGTGCAGTGCTTTCCTTTTTCTTGCTGTAGAATTCCTCTACATGTCTTCATTGTTTTGCATGTATTTTGTATGTGTGAAGTTCTTATTTTTCTTGGACATATTTTTTACGCCTTGTATGTGTAGTACTCTCCTTTTTCTTGTAAAATTTCTCTACATGTATTGCATGTATTTTGTACGTGTGAACTTCTCATTTTTCTTGTACATATCTAGCTTATACATGCATGTCTTGTATTTTTTTTGGTAGAATTATACATGTCTTGTATCAGCTATATGTGTATTGTTCTCTTTTTCTTGTAGCATTCTTGTAACCAGGTTATAAGATTAAGGATTCGGTTGTTCTTCATTCTTTCCTTTGATATATATTGCATGAACATATATATCCATGGTCAAGAGAGCCATGTTATAAGAGAATATAAATGTCTATTACGAGATCGAGAATATTATTCCATATTTTATAGACCATTTCCCTCTTGTTGTCTTGCATATACACTAATCGTAAGATCTGTAAAAAAATGGAGTTGAAATAGAGTTAGAATAATTTTTATGGGAGTGTTGATGAAAGCAAAATTCACTCATTTTTTATGCACGATGTTATGAAAAACAAAACTATTAATTAAGGATATTTTAGGGTTTTTAAAATTATAGGGGTCACTTAATTGGAAAGTTATTGAAGGGGTACAGTTAAAAGAGGTATATTTCCTCCAATTTTATTAAAGTGTAACACCCCTATTTTACAACATTGGGTATTACCGCCAGTGATCTCAGACTTTACCGTCCAAAGTCACCCAAGGCTTTTAGAATGATATAGAACAATTAAAATGCGGAATAAAATATAATACATAAGTCGGAAGACATGCTCCCGAAGGAGACTTAGTTCATTACAAAATATCTTACATTTTCTTTAGCTTTAGGATTAATTGAAAACAAACACCAAATCCATTATGTCTCGGGGATAGAGAAACATTAAAACTAAGACGGAAATAAAAGTACATCTTGAGTGGTCTTGACTTCCTTCACCTTCCTTCACTTCGCCTTGCTATGGTTTCCTGAATCTGACATAATTCGCGAGGGGCGATAGAATGCCAGACAAACATGCGGAAAGAAGAATTAGTCTAGGAGACTAAGCGAGCGGGATTAGAACTTCCCGAGGGTACTTTGGTAATTTCAACTTATCGGTGTAAATGAGAGGATAAAGGGTTGTGTTTACGATGGCTTGACTATGTGGAGCTAAGATACGAGAATCTACGATAGCATATCCCGAAATGGGGTAGCTTGAAGAGCAAGAGAAATACTACTAGATTGTAGTCTTCTTTAGAGTAGAAGGTATGTTGGGAACTTTCATTTATTCAATCAAATCAAATACCACTCGCGCCCGTAATGGACCGAGGGCCGGATCGGTCGTTAGAGACCGGTCCGATCTAGTCATTTTAGTTGTGCTTTAGCACTTATCTTATTTAGTGGTAAAGACATTCGCTTTCCATTTATGATTTAAAGAGTATGTGGTGGGACACGGATAATCCGAGCCACCCGAGGGAAAACTCCGTTTCCCGGCACTTAGCTAGAGTGCGCTCATCCCTCCTTGCAATCGGAGCGGATGGGATCATGATCCCGAAAGTCGTACTTCAAACGCGTAGGCACTTACGACTTAGTGGGGTTATGTAGACGCGTTGGCTATCCCACGCCCCTCTCTAGTTCGACATCGATCTCGAAACGAGATCGTAACAATCAAGATAATACCCACACTAGCATAAATAATCCTAACAAGGAATATATAAAGCAATCTATGCTAACAATAGTCATTATTTCTAGCAATCGATATTTCCTAGTTTCATTTTTATTTAAGCATACAAGTCGTTCCCAACATCGAGAAATAGTATAAAGACGGATTAAAAGGGCACAAGGGGAAATTCCACTTGCCTTAGCGTAACCGAGTTTAGCAACGAGCTTTTGACGAAAGTTAGGCGAGTTCCTACTATGAGCGAGGATTCCGACCTAGTGATATAAAATTTACGAAAAAGCTCAAAATACGATTTTTGCTTTAGAGTTCGAAATACCTCTTATACTATTTATAAGAGAGTTTGCGTTTCTAAATTACTATAGTAATAATTTAGAACATGATTTTCCTAAAATAATAATGTTCCGTTATTATTATTTTAGTTTTGGTAATATCCTTATTATTCCGAAAATATCTTTAAAATAATTATCAATTTAAATACTTTAAAATAAATTGTATTTATTCTCACTATTCTTATTATCTAAAAATATCATACTCATAGTTCCTTACTTAGAAGTTTCCAAAAATAGGATTTCCTAATTTGCTTGATTAGGTAACTTACTATTATTTACTATATGTTATGCTACCTTTATTTATAATATTGCTAGAACCCTTTTTGTTTTATAAAGTCTATAGAGATATTCTCATATCTTGTAACATATATATTCCTCCCTTATTGAACTCTCACCTTATGATCATACTATTATTTTAATATTTTTAATTTATAAACTAATATTTACCTTACATAAAAGTTTCCTTTATAAACCATTCACTTACTCTATAATTATTTTAGAATATTTGTAATATTCTACTTAATATACTTCATTCACAACTTTGATCTTGTGACTAATTTCTACATTTAGGTATTATTAATATTTTTGCTTCCATAGTTTATTCTAGCCCTATTCCACTAATAGTATTATACTAAAATTTATATATGTACTTATTACTAGAAGTCCTTAATTTGTAGATGTTCCTATACTTAAAAGTATGCTTATATCATATTTTTATTTAGTAAAGGATTTAATTCCTAAGTATATTTATTAGGACAAAAATTATAACATGACATACTCTAAGGTTTAATACATGCATTAATTTCTAAGTTCTTATAAGATCAAGATATTATAATTGTGTATGTTATGATTATTTATACAACCTATTTATAGTATGATTGTGCATGCAATAACTTTTATCTATTAGAGACTTTTTGATTTATTTTATGAAGGTCTATCTATTTCATAAAAACATACTATCCATATATTAATGCAAAATATTTATATGTCCTAATTATTTCATAAGGTTAATTTTTTTATTTAAGAGCATGCAATATATTTATATGTTCTAATTATAAGGTTATTTATTTTAAGAAAAGCATGCTACAAATAACTTAATTCCATTTATTTAATTGATCTACTTTAGCTTAAGTTACTATGGTAACTTTAATTTGTTTCTAGTCTTATAACTAACAAGATCTTCCAACAATATTTTTATTTCTTATTTCCTTAAATAAATTGCTAATAATCCATAAAAACTTTATAACTTTGTAAATACATAAATTAGATAAATAAGATTTAGGATAGGATTTTATACTTTGGTATTCTGTATTTTACAGAACACTGGAGAAGGAAGACAGGGGAGGAGGTCCGGCGGCAGGGCGGCACGGCGAAGGACGGCGGCGGCTCCGGCGGCTCCGGCGTGGCGGCGGCGGTCGTCCGGCGGTCCAGCAGTGGCGGCCCGGTGGTGGTTCGGTGGCTCCAAGGGAAGAGAAGGGGAATTTTGTGGTGTTTTTATTGTGTTTGAATGGATGAATGACTAAGAAAAGGTGGCTGATTTTTTAGTACTTCTTGTGTGTTTGTTAGAGGAGAAAGAAGAGAGTTTGAATGTGTGAGGAGATGGATGAATAGGAGGCCTTTTATAGGCAAATTTGGTTGCATCCTTGATCCATGCCATGGTGATTGCACCAATGGAGGAGGAGGAGAAGGTCACCCATTGGTCAAGTTTGTGTTAGTTGAGGGTGATGGAAGGGTGAGGTAAGAAGGGTGATCTTGCAAGGAAGAGGGAGGTGGAAGAAGACATGCATTGGAGGAGGGTCTCATCTTACGTAACTCACATCAGACATAGTCTGATGTCTATTTTTTTTTGTAAGAGAAGAAGATTAAATTGGTTTAAGTTGATTAGAATGGTGTGGTGTAGTAAGAAAGTGCAATTGGTCTAGTGGTTGAGAGTGTGGGGCGTGTGAGGGTAGGATGCAAGAGATCTCGGGTTCAAATCCTGGCTCTTGCATTCTTTTTGCAAGACTTTGTAATGTGATTTTTAAGCCTTTATGTATTTTATTTTATGAATAAAATTTACTTCTAAATCATTATTTTTAGTTGATGTTTTCTTAAATAAAATCCTCACTTATTAAATTATCTCCCTCGAGTTATTTATTTCGAGTTTTTGACTATGATCTTTGTATTGTTAAACTTTTTCCAAAAGTATAGTAGACTTTTATTCGATTAAAATCCTCCTTTTAATTTAGAGAAAAATAATTGATAATAAATTTTATATTATAAAAGTTTGGAATATCGCGGATATTACATAAAGTAGATAATAATTTAATATAAATTAAGTATGTTAGATTAAAATTGTTGGAAAAAAATAACCTGGTTTCTTTTAAATTTCATTTTTCTTGTAGTGATTGTTTGGACGAATAAGAGGGTAATTTTCTTTCGTTGTCACATAGGGGTGATGATGAAAGAAATTTATAAATTCTTTCAAACGTAATTCGTTCTTGAGTAAATCGAAATAATCTAGAGTTCATTTGAAAGTCTTGTATTGCTTTAGCCTTTTTCAAATTTCATATTAGTAGTTTGATGGATGATATGTTGATAGGTAAAAAACACAAATTCAAATGTTATTGTATTTTTTTGTTTTAATTCTTATAACGCAGATTCATACAACCTTTGTAGGCGCTCCGGAGTGGTTACAATTGCTGCGTTGCATGAATGAAGTCAACCAATGGTTGCTTTCTTAACTCTCTGAGCATAATGAGTTCGGTTCAAATGAAACAAATCTATTTTTTTTGTCCCGTGTACACTTCTCCTGTATTAATGAAAATCATGCTTAGGGTATGACATGCACAAATTAATATGAGAAAGTCTTGCATTGCTCGAGCCTTTTTTAAAATTTAATATTAGTAATTTGATGGATGATAATTTGATTGTGTAAAAACATGAGTTCAAAGTTATTGCATTTTTTTCGAACTCTCATAGTAAGATTCATATATCCGGAGTGGTTGCAAATTATTGTGTTGCATGAATGAAGCCAACCAATGGATTCTTTTTTAACTCCATGAGCATAGCGTCTTCATACTCTAATTTGAATGAAACAAATAAACTGGTCGCTGATGGTATTTGAAGATATACCCTACATATGAGACAGAAAAACTGTTGTGTTTGAAGTCGTGGTCATTTCACTTTAAAAATGAATGGATACAGAAGGACGTCTTTTATGCGTTTTGAAGCTCTTATTAGGTGATAAAAACATTTAAATCATATAGCAACTAATCAGTTGGGTTCGGGTGGGCTTACTTGTCTAGATTATTATCACATCAATCTTATATTATCATTTTCAATTAACTTGTGAGGGAAAAGAATATGATCATGAGGAGATCCGTTAAGAAGTAGGTTGAAAAGGCTGTTGACATCATCGAAGCAATTGAAGCTTGTTATAGATGTACTTGGTGAGGAATATGTTCCAAAATCGTTGAACTTTAAACCCTATAATTTTAGAAACTAGTTGTTTAAAACACGACATTTATATCTCAAAAAGCTTTGTCGAAGGCAACCATTGTCGTTCAAGCCAGTCGAAGACCAAGTTTGACCCACATCGAGCCACCTCCGTCGTCCCAATACACCCAACAAAGCCTTCGTCCTGCACACAATGCCTACTGGTCTGTTGGAGCATTCCCACATCGAAAATGTGGACTAAAATACCAGTTGTATATAAGGAAATTAAAGGTGGAACTCTACCCATTAACTTAAGTTTTTGAGTTAGAAGGCGAATCCCGACCTTATATGCAAAATGGTAAAAATCTCTTGACACGTCACTCGTTTATCCCGATCCCGTGATATAGCATGATCACTGCCACTGTCGCTCATGAGCCATCACTGACTTGTCTTATGCCAATGAGGAGAGAAATATTGCGTTGCTCATTGTGGAAAGAAAGAAGTTCAGGAGAGTAGATGAAAGGTGAGAAATGCATAAATTACTTTTATCAACCCACTTAACCGTTTTTTTGTCATCAGACTAACGATTGGTCATGTAGTGAAAATTTTCAAAATGTATGGATCACCACACGAAATTTGAAAAATATATGGGTACCACACGAAATTACCTTAATAAGAGCGTTATAGATATGTGAAAAAGTTGGCCAACATGTCACCTTCTCATTGGCTAACTGTATCATCAAGCCGTGCCCATCCCTGGTCTCTTTCTGATCAAAGACCATCGTCCATCACCACCGTGATTTCTCCTTTCCCTATCCACTCGCTTCTGCTTACAAACGAAAAATCCATCACATTCTTCTTCAATTTCTCACTCACCGAATGACGGCAATTCAATCGCTCACCATCGCCCGCTCCCCGGCGGCTCCTTTGACATCTCTGTCCCCGATTGCTGCGTCGTCCGCTTCTTCTGTCCGCGCCACTCTTAAATCGGCGAATTTGCCGGATTTTACTGGTCTCAGGATTAGATCGGGCGCCTCGATTAGCCATTTGAGACCGGCGAGGTCTGTTGTTCGTCGTTCTGGAAGAATCGTGTGCGAGAGTCCCGACACTGCTACAGAATGTGAGTATTTTTCGATTTTCTGATTTCGGATATTTGTCGGCGAGGGATAAGTGGAAATTGTTTGTCTGATTCTCTTTTTCTTTGAATTGATTGATCTTGATTGATCGTCAACTCAGTCGTTTCTCAATTCATTAGTGAAATTGATGCTTTGTATCGATTGAACTCGATCGAGTCTTCAGTTAGTGGTTGAATTGCAGTGAGTTGTGCTCTTGGTGATTTCCTTAGTTTACGTTGAATTGACGTTTTGAATTAATCCCCACTCGGAGCTAAGCCATCAGTTCACGTCTTGTTTGGAATCTTAATTGGAAGTTTTGACTTGGTTGTATTGATGATTGTTGCCTTTATGTGTCTGATTATTATGTTCATTCCATCACGTTGAAGGATAGAATTCTAACAATTGTGTAAAAAGATGAGTCCTGCACATACTGAAGAACACACAAGATAATTGGATTCTTAGTCTTGCTTGTTGTAGTCTTAATTGGAAATTTCGACTTGGTTTTACGTTTAGTGGATACTTGCGTTTATATTTCTGATTATCAAGTTCATTCCATCAAGTTGAAGGATATAGCTCTAACAATCCTGTAAAAAGATGAGTCTTGTTTGTACATACTGAACACACAGGATAACTGGATTCTTAGTTGTCATGGACCTCATTAGTCCAATTGAATTTGATCATAGCACTTCTCATAACCTGTTTTGCATTGAATTCGTCTTGTAAACCATTGTTTATTATGCAATATGTGTTTATTTGTTGAATAAACAATGAACTCTTGAACTACCAAATCACTGAATTACATAATCTCACCTAACAGCTTTCTCTTCATGATAAACTGAAAGTTACCATTGATTCAGAAGAGCTCTAATATCAGTGGTTGCCAATGGATAAGGATGTGGATCATTCCATTTCTTTAGAGAGTCTCCTTAGTTCATTTGGCAATGGCTGAAAAGCTAGGATGAGTTGTATTACTTAAGCAGCTCGAAGAAGATGAATTTAGTTTATGATGTTTGATGAAACATGATTGTGGTGTTTTATTGGTTAAAACATTTAGAACATTTTTGTTCATTGTATGTTGTACAGGCCTTTGAGATGGATTTAGTCCCTATATCAATCTTGGTGCATTCTAACTAAATTCAGTTATTATTGTTACATTACTGAATTTCAGTTTTTCTTGGGTTTATCGGATGCATCCTCTAAACATATTCAGGTTATGGGTGCCCCATCTTGACCCCCACAAATCCCGATTAAGCGGGACTATACTGAGCAATGATGTTGTATGCGTGTATGCTTATGTTCTCTACATTAACATTAAGAAACCTGTGTTTTTTTTCTTGGAAAATTGCAGTGCCTCCTGTTACAGATTCGACATGGCAATCACTTGTACTAGATTCCGACCTCCCTGTTCTAGTCGAGTTCTGGGCCCCATGGTGTGGTCCATGTCGTATGATCCACCCAATTATCGACGAGTTGGCAAAGCAATATGCAGGGAAGCTCAAATGCTTCAAGGTAAACACCGATGAGAGCCCCTCCATTGCAACGCGCTATGGAATTCGAAGCATTCCAACTGTAATCATCTTCAAAAACGGCGAGAAGAAAGACAGTCATTGGAGCTGTTCCGAAATCAACACTAACCACGAGCATAGATAAGCTTTTGTGAGATATGGTCTGTTGTGAATGTTCTTAACCAATAAAAAAACATCATAGATTGATTCAAATGTGTATCTGTTTGAGCTAAGTGTTATATGTTATTGAACAATAAATAGAACACACCCATGATAAGGGGATGTTATTTTTCCCTTCCATGAAATTTTCTTCTTCTTGTAATATCCAAAATTGAAGCACTGGGGATAATGTATCTTAGATGCTATATCTGCCTTTAGATTAGTGAGGCTAATGTTAAATTCTTAGCTCTTGCACCCTAGTTCATCACAAATGGTGGGTTTATCCTAGCTCTTTGCCCTAATTACAAGAAGTAACAAAATTTGAGGTTTGTTGTGTCCTAGATTTATCTCACCCCTAATTTGAACTCGTTTTCTGGCCTTATCTTTGCTCGTTTGTTTTGTTGTTTAAGTCTTGGTCGGTTTTAGCTGCTGCCTAGTGCGCCTCTCGGTTTACAAGGTTTGTCTGATCCCCGATTTCTTACCTTCCTAAAAAAATTGACATTGATAAATCTTTCTAAAAACAATGGCCAAAGATAAGTATTTCCACTAACCATTGTGTTCGATGAGACGAGTCCCACTAAAGATTTATGGTCGAGTCATGGAAATTATCAAAAACGTGATGTGTTATGAATATTTATCTTAAAATATCAAGCCTAAAAGTTTGTGATTGGGTTGACTTAAAGCCTTTTTTTTTTGTTCCGAAAGTGGGCTAAGCCCTTTTATTCATATGAAAATAACTTAAACAGTGCTTGAAACAATATCCATATCCATTAGTCTAATTAACTCAGGGGGTATCTCCTCAATAATATGCAGCTCATCTCCAAGTTCATTGCTCTTTTTGGCCAGCCAATCTGCCACCTGGTTGTCCATCCTATTGATGTGAGAGATTTTGATAAGCCAGTGATGCTCAAAGATTAATTTCCTGCATTTGTTAATCAGGTTCATCTCAGCGTTCGCAGTCACCGGAGGCATGGTTGCTTGCATCATTTTCACCACTTCAGTATTATCAAGTTCCACCAGCAGCCTTTCAATACCCATATCTTTGGCTATATTCAACCCTTTCCAGAGACCAACCAGTTCAGCTTTGAAAGCAGTATTACCTCTGCCTTTGCACATGAAAGCTTTGAGCATTTCCCCATTATGATTTCTTATTATGCCTCCTGCTCCTATCCCTTCACCACCTATTTTACAAGAGCCATCCGAGTTCAGTTTGAACCAGTCTTTAGGTGGCCGACGCCACGCACTGTGGGCTGGTTTTCTGCTGCTTGCCTCTTTGACACCAGCCCGCACACCTTTGTTATTTGCTCTGATATATTCCCACGCTCTTTGCTTAATAAAATCAGCTTTTTGTTCAGGGATTTCATCACCTCTTCCAAACACTCTCATGTTTCTCCACCTCCAGATCCACCAAAGAGTATAGGAAAATGTAGTTGCCCATTCTTTGGTGCCATTCAGATTGTAATCAATCCATTCTTGCAGGTTAAGGCTAGACAGATTCTCCCTTTCTTCCGCTCTGATCAGTTCCTTCCAAACACTATCAGCCATTGGACAATCACGTAGGAGATGTAGAGCTGATTCGATCATATGATTACAGCTTTGGCAATTAGGATTGTTGCACAAATGTCTCTTGACTCTGTTCTCATTAGTCAAGATACAATTGTGCATTACCAGCCAGACAATTTTTTACTCTTTCTGCAGCATGAATGTGCCAGATTTTCTTCCATTTCCCTACTTGAGCATCAGTATTATCTCTTCTAATTATTTGCAAAGCTGATTTGAGAGAAAATTGCCCATTTTCATTTCCTATCCAGTAGAAATTATCTTCAACAGCCTCTTCGATAATTTCAACTTCAGCAATATCTTGCAATATGTCATTGGGAAGAAGATGAGAAAATTCATCCCATTTCCAATTTCCATGTTCCCAATATTCCGATACCGTTCGTGCAAGTGCCTCCTCCTCAATATTTCCATTAACAACATCTTCAAGAGGCCTATCAGAGACCCAACAATGAGACCAGAAAAGTGTTCTTCGCCCATCTCCAATAGCAGATCGAAGGCCTTGCATCAAAGTGGGCTTGGCCTTGACAATTCCTTTCCACAAATTGGATTCTCCAGCCTTGTGCGTAAACATGTCCTGATTGCACCTGCCCTGGCAGTATTTCCCTCGTAAAACTCTTGACCACAAAGCATCAGGCTCTTTGAGAACTCTCCATCCCATTTTAGTCATAAAGGCGGCATTGACTTGTCTCATGCTTCTAAATCCCAGACCTCCTTCATTCTTGTTCTTCTTGACTGTCTCCCAATTCAGCAGATGGATTTTTCTTTTCTCTTCCGTAGATCCCCACACAAAACCTCTAGTCTTTTTTTCCACCTCGTCACAGATATATAACGGAAGGTCCGCAGTTTGCATGGCGTAATAGGGTACACTCTCAATCGCAGACTTTGCGAGAGTAACTCTACCTGCCATGGAGAGGTACTTTGCACGCCATCCTGAGAGTTTGTTGTTTACCCGTTCAATGATGTGCTTGTACTGCCATTTACTCACTCTATCTTTCGATAGGTTAACCCCCAGATATTTTCCAAGATCTTCGGTTATTGGAATCCCGCAGATTTCGGCAATCTCTATCTTATCCTCCTCATTGGTTCCATTAGAGAAACAAACTCGTGATTTATGATACCCCACCTTGCTGCCTGAGGCCTCGCAGAATTTATTTAAGCAAAAATTCACCACTCTCATCTGTTCAACCTCTGCTTCTGCGAATAACACTAAATCATCCGCAAAAAACAAGTGCGTCAGTTCAGGACCCTGCTGAGCAATTCTGATTGGCTTCCATGCATGACTGTTAACTGCAACATCAATTATGTGTCCAAGTCGTTCCATACAAAGCACAAAGATGTATGGCGACAATGGATCACCTTGCCTTATTCCTCGACTTGGTCTAAATTCTTCTCCAATTTCTCCATTCCATAGGACTTTCATCCTACATGTGGTTATACATTGCATAATCACATCAGTCATGGCTTCCGGAATCTTAGCTTCTCTGAGAGTATCATAAATGAATGACCATCGAATCCGATCGTATGCTTTTTCAAGATCGATTTTGATGGCCATAAAGGGACGACCTCTCTTATTTCGCATGGAGTGCATCACCTCCTGAGCTATTACAATGTTGTCTGAGATTTGTCTTCCGGGAACAAAACTGGATTGAGTGGGCGAGACGAGTTTCCTCATCAATGGTTTAAGCCTTGTCACCAAAGTTTTTGTGATGATTTTAAATGCGACATTGCATAAGCTGATTGGCCTTAGGTGATTTACACTCGTTGGGTTATCGATCTTGGGCAGTAAAACAAGCAAAGTCTCATTCAACTCTTCTGGACTTTGACCTTTATTCAGCACGTTGAGCGCCACTCTCTGTACATCATCTTTTACAATCTCCCAATTCCTCTAATAGAAGATCGCATGGAACCCGTCCGGCCCCGAAGATTTCAATGGTCCCATAGCCTTGATAGAATGAGTTATCTCCTCTGAGTTGAAGTTTCTCGCAAGGTCTTCCATTTCTGATTCTACCAATATAGGAAATCTTCCCCTAGGTACATCAAATGGGCCATGATTCAAACATTCCTCACTGTAAAGCCATTTAAAATGTGATGTCACCATGTCCTGAAGTTCATCCTGTTCCATAATCCAGTTTCCATCCCTATCCAGTAGGGCATCTATCTTGTTTCTCTTTCTTTTAACCACTGCACACGCATGGAAATATCTAGTATTTCGATCCCCATCCCTCATTGCATCAGTTCTTGCCTTCTGTACCCAGAAAACATGAATTTGTTCCAACACCTCCTCCAACTCTCCTTTCAATCTCCTTTCCAGATTAAGCAAGCCTCTGTTTGTTTTAGAACATAGCTGACGTTGAACTCCTTCAATTCTTCTCCATAACTTGTCTCTCCTCTTGAATAAGTTGCCAAAAACATCTCTGTTCCATTTATTCAAGTGTATGGCCAAATTTGTGAGCGTTTTATGCAGCGGCAATCCCTTCTCCCAATTGATTGAAAGAAAGTATTGGAATTCCTCATGCATAAGCCAGGCAGCCTGGAAACGAAATGGTTTATTGAATGGATTGTAGTTCAGAAATCCATCTAATTTCATGAGCAAGGGATTGTGATCCGATTGGATTGCTGGGAGATGTCTAATTGCGGCTTCTTCATACTTGCACCGCCAATTCATATTGCATAATGCTCTATCCAGTCTCGCACTTGATCTAGTTGTGGGGTCCCTCCCACGATTCCAAGTGAATTTAGGCCCTGAAAACCCGACATCAAGCAGTTCAAGTTCCTCCATCCATGCGCTGAATTTTACACTTCTTCTTTTCATCTCATCTGAATCACCCGTTCTTTCACTCATGCTTGCTGTTTCGTTGAAATCCCCCATTAGCATCCACGGTTCCGAATTTTTGTCTTGAAAGTCTCTTAGACGGTTCCAAAATTCTTCCCTGGAAGTTGGGTTTGGACTTGCATAAATTGCCGAGAACACCCATCTTTCGTCTCCGCCTCTGCAGATCGTCATGGTGACCACTTGCGGGTGGATGTCGAAGTTGCAAATAGCCACTCTTTCCCGTCTCCATAGTATCCAGATTCCACCCTTAAAGCCTCTAGCCTCAGCTCTTGTTATTCCATCAAACCCTGTTTTCTCACAAACCGCGTCTGCTTGCTCGCCACTTATCTTTGTTTCGAGTAACACCAGAATTGACGGATCATGCATTCTTATTAAGTCCTTCAAGGCAAACATGAACTCTTTGCTCCCTGCTCCTTGGGAGTTCCAAGTTATTATTTTGATATTGGAACTAATCATGGAGAAAAAAATTTCAAGTTGAGTGTCAATCGACATCCAATACTGGATCTTATTGATCATCTGCTGAGACCATTGTGGAATCTCCACCATACAGTCCATCATCCTCTTGTTCCTTCTGTGCGTGTCCTTCCTGAGTGTCAACTTCCATTCCGACATCAGGTTGTGCATCTTCCCCACATGGGGTCTCTCCGAATTCAACCTCCATTTCCAAGTGGCCATGTTGATTGTTTGGGGGATCTCCTGAGTGTTCTGTATGTAATTTTTGATTTTCCACGTTCAATGGTCCTCTGTCTTTTTCTTTTGTGTTTCTGTTTGGGATGTTTCGTTCCACCTCTTCAGGCTTGCTAACATTTAAGCTTCCTTTTTCATTTTCAGTATATCTTCCTTGATTTTGCTCTTGTTTTTTTCCTTCTTGGTTGTCATCGTCCTTGCGATCTTTTTTGGTCATCAGTTCCATCTTCTTTGTATTGCTTTCCTTTTGTCTCTCCTTTGAGTTTCCTTCCTGCTCTCTTGTGGGGATTCTTTCTGTATTGAGCATTTTTTGATTATCCTCTTTCTTTCCCCTATTTTCCTTTTGTATTTCTTTCCTATTAATTCTAGGATTTTCCTTCCTCATCTCTTTCCTTTCCTGTATTTTCTTCGTAGTGTATTCTTCTTGATTCTTGCCATTCTTTCCAACCGCAAAATCCGCGTCCTGAGTATTCTCCTCCTCTTCCACATATCCTGCTAATACATGATATCTTGATCCACTTTCCTTGACCTGTCTTTTTCCTTTTTCCATTGGTGCATTATTTTTATGAACCGGGTTTGGCGTTTTGCTGTTTTCTTTTGGTTCACTCGGACCGGCCCCTGATGTTTGGTTCACCAGAATTAAGCTTTGTGAGTTATCTGCCGTGTTCTCCCCGGTGTTGTTGCCGGCGGTTCCATTGGTTCCACCACCAGCTCGTGGCGGACCGTTTGTACCATTCTTTCCTTTGTTGTTACGATTGACAAACATCCAACCTCCAAATTCTGAGTCATACTCTGGGTGTGCTCTAGCAATGGCTTTTTTCCTTTCTTCTTATATTTTCTCATGTGCCTCTTTGGCTGTTATGGGGCATTTGTCTATCGTATGTCCTATCTTTCCGCATTCGAAGCAAACCATTCTCAATCCCTCATACTGAACTTTCCAAATCCTGCCATTTAATAGGAGTCTGGACAATAAAGGCTTTGCTAAGTCGATTTCTACACATAATCTTGTGTATTTGCCTCTGTCTCCATGTGCAGTTGTTCTATCTATTTTCAAGACTTTGCCAATATTTTCTCCTATTATGTGTAGAATTTGGCTATCAAAGTATTCCATAGGGAGATTAGGGATTCAGATCCAAGCTGTAAGGAACTGTATCGTGGCTTCCTCGGCAATGAAATTGGGCTTCCATCTCTGTATAGACAGATAGTTGTCACCAATAAACCAGGGTCCATGAATCATAACATGGTTAAGATCATCGACATTTTCGAACTTGATCACGTAGAAGTCATTGCCAATATCTATCATTGCAAATTGTCCTCTTGGTTGCCACTTTGATTCCAATCTTCGACGAAGCTGCATATAACCAATGCTATGCTCGAACACTTTCACTATGATGGCGTCCCTCCATGGTTTTCTTATCCGTTCCTTTTCTTTTGCCGTCAGGGTTATCACTGGGCATCTGGGATCAACTTCCGTTGGGATTGGATCATCGATCAGATCCTCATCCATGTTCTCATCTTCCCAAAACGGATTTGCATATTGAGTGAAGTTTTCTCCTATTACTCTCCCTGTGAGTTTTGCAGCATAGGAAATGTTTTTCTGTGTTTCGCCAGTTGATTCCCTCTCTTTTCCATTAGATGTGTTCAAGTTGGGGAAGTCAAGTTGCATTTCTTCACTGTTCGCATCTCCTCTCTCAACATTTCTTTTCAGCTTTTTGTTTGATCTTTCCAGTTCGCTTTGGTCTTCCATTGTTGCCATGTCCGTCTCATTCTGATCCGGCGGCGGATCTAGTTCCGGTGGTTTCCGTTGTTCAGTCGCCATACTCGGTTTAATACAGTGCTAATTAACGTGGTATTTTAGAGAGAGTATAGCCCACCGGAAAAATATGTATCGCTGGGTTGACTTAAAGCCTTAAAACTCAATTTTAAAGCTTTACCTAATTGCTCAATTATTTTGCTCTTTACAAACACGAGTACAGCTTGCTAAAAAAACACGAGTATTGTGATTTCCTAATGAAAATATCTTTGAGTAAAGTGGTTGGGAAGCAACCAATCATGATATTTTTATAAATATAGTAAATTACACAAACTACCCTTGAATTAGATGACTTTTCACTAAATCACCCATAAAATAGGCATTACAAAAAACACCCGTACAACCATTTTGTTCAGAAAACACCACCTTCTACCCATCTTCCATTCAAAACCGTCTAATGTGCATCACCTACCTCTTTCCCCACAATCACCCCTTCTTCTCTTCATCTATTTTTCGTGCTTGAACATACTCTCCCTCTTTCTCAACAACCACCTCGCTTTCTCCGAGCTCTCTCTCATATCATCTCACCCATCTTATTTCAGTTCTTTAATGTCTTGTTTGGATGGAGTATCATAGAACTTTAACAAAAGCATTATAGATTTTCAACCACAATAGGATGTGTGGGCCAAAATGAAAACAAAATCCTAATTATAAGTAGATTTGTGTAATATTAGTTTGTACATATGCTTTATTGAACAAATACCTAATTTAAGGGTACTTTAGTGTAATTTTCCCTTTCATTAAATATCAACACAAACTACCAAACAAAAATAAAATATCTTAACACTAAAATATCTAACTCGGTGGTTAGATAAGATGGGTCCATGGTGGATCATATGAGCTGATTCTTGAATCCTGATTCTTCCATTCCCAAATCCCTAAACCAAATCCCGCTTTTTTCTCCCATTTCCCCGCTCCCGCCTTTCTCCTTTACATTTTCTTCTTCCTCCCTCTCCTCCATCGTCGTCTCTTGTTCGCCTTTCTCGCCGTAGATCACCGAGGTATATCGGAATGTTTGCTTTTGAATTTAACAATTTAGATCTTTCATATCTCAATTAGCATGATTCGCATCGTCGCCTCTTGAAATCGTTTTCAATTCGCGAGAAATTTTGTATCTTGTTGCGTTTTTTGTAGTCGTATTGAGCATGAACCGGGATATTGGTGTCTGAATTAGGTCGCTGCTTTGAATTCGCCGCCGAATTTTGTGTTCTCTTCCTTTGTTAATGTTGAATTTCTGAATTCGTTCTTAGGTTTTGTTTCTGATTGTCTCAATTTGATCTAGTATTGATTTTGGTGAATGTTGATTTGTTACTCTTGTGTCTCTCTAGAACAGATTAGGACTTTTGATCATTGATTCAAGTATACACGATCGAAATTTTGCAAGAAATTAGGTCAATTGGATGTCCAAGTAGAGAGATTTCCATCCTTGATGCTTTAAATTTCAGTGTTGAAATGTTGATGCATCTATTTGAAATTTCCTGAAAAACAAACCCTAATTTCTGGCAGCACAGTCATGGATTGCAATCAGAACTTCCAAGAACATGAAGCCCAATCCCACCAGTACAACAACGAACTGGCATTAGATCCAAAACGCAACTACGCCTTAGCTAGCGCTTCATCCGAAGAAGACTCTGAAAGTTCAGATAACTGTTTTGATTGCAACATTTGCCTAGATTCAGCACAAGACCCCATTGTTACCCTCTGTGGCCACCTCTACTGTTATTCATGCATATTTGAGTGGCTTAATGTACAAGCCTCATCCTCATCCTCATCCGATACCCCGTTTCATCAGGGGCAAAGCTGTCCAGTGTGCAAAGCCGCGATCTCTCATGCTTCGCTCGTTCCCCTTCATTCCCGTTGCTCGTCTCTTGCTGAACAAGAAGAGAAAAGATCCCGGCTTGTTTTTTCTAGATTGCAAGGCGATCATTCTGATGTTTTGAGCCCGGTAGAGAATCTTGAAGCTAGTATGAATGATCCTGCACAGGTGATGATTGGTGAGTTGTTCCATAGGAGGATTTTGTGGAGCTTTATGGGGTTTTTTGTTGACCCTTTTCCGAATTCGTATTACTCGCTCACGAACAGGACGCCTAGAATGAGAAGGCAGGAAATGCAGGTGGATAAGTCTCTTAATAGAGTGTCCATCTTTCTCTTGTGCTGTTTAATCCTGTGTCTTTTCACTTTCTGATGAATCTGAGATTCTCTTAATTTGTATATATGTAAAACTTATAAACTGTTGGGATAGCTACAAGTGATTCAACAACCAATGAGATATGGTTATCTGGTCAGACATGAAGCTGACTCTGAACAATGTATTTTTGATGTTTACTTACATGTGTTACAGTGAGCTTCTAAATTGTTACCAAAATGAACCACACAAAACATGAACTCAAAAAAGGAGTTTCTTAAACATCAGCACCAGTGCACCACCACAGCTGCAGATTCAGGATGATAGTTTCAACTTTCATGTTTTATTCTTTAGTTTTATGCCAATCTTTTTCCTGTAACTTGAAGCTGATGATACCTTACGGGTGCTACTACTCGGCGTCTCTGCTATTGGATTGTTATTGTTCACCGGAAGAGAGTACTTCTCGCAGCCTTTAACGCCAATCTTAGGATTTGTACCCACAGAGAGGGACTTGGAATCGGACGAGGCGGTTTGGGACTTGTACAATAGATGGTGCATTTATTACGAGGTTGTGATTTTTTTGGTTGAAAGAGAGGCGGCACTCTCCGGCCCCTTAAGGGAGCGTTTTATTAATACGAAAAAAGGGCTAAGTAGTCAGCAAACGGGGGATAGCCCGACCCCTAACATCATCAAGCAAAGAGTTTATAATCCCCTCCGACGGGGCAAGCAATACATGTAAACCAACGGGAAAAGAAAAAGCAAGGGACGTGATGCGATCCGCAACAACGTTAGCCTCGCGATAAACATGTCGGAATTGGATAGTCCAATCCCTACTAATAAAGTCTTGGCATTGAGATACCAGGCTAAAGAGCGGGTGACATTTGGTCACCCTAGTGCCAAGGAGGCGAATAACTAATTGAGATTCAGACTCCAGCAACACTTTACGGAAGCCTTTTTCCCAAGCCAGCCGTAAACCGTTGAGGACGCCCCACAGCTCCGCCGTAGGAACAATACATATACCGATGTGATGAACGAATCCGCCAATCCAATCGCCCCTATCGTTCCTCAGCACCCCTCCAGCGGTTGCAAGCCCGTCGTCCCTAACCGCCCCGTCTGTATTCACCTTAATCCATCCTTCCTCGGGCATTTCCCACGAAATATCCTGCAAAGTTTTACTCCTAGAAATACCAGAATTCACAAACTTACCTGCGACGGTCCTAGCTTCCTTCGTTTGGTTGATCACAAACGAGAGCTTATCAATCACTGGCCTCTCATCTTTAAACACCTTAGCATTCCGCCATTTCCAGCACCACCAAAGAACCATCACGAACAACGCGTTCCAATCAACATTCATAACTAATCGCTCATTCAGAATATTCCGCCTGATCCAAGGAGCAAACAAATCCTGAAAGAAAGAAGGGTAGAAATTAGTAACTCCCAAATTAAGCCAAATATGTCTCACCTGAAGGCAGTCACGAAACATATGTTCGAACGATTCAGCTGAGTTACAGCCGTGAGGACAGCAATCGTTAGCAGCGATGTGACGCCGGCACCTCTCCACCAAAAAACAAAAAACAACAACAATATTTTAGTTGCAATATTTTTTGGACTTGTTATGCAAACTAGTCCAAGTTAAATAATTGGGCTCGTTTGGGTTGGTCCGGCCCAATCAGACTGGAAAGATTAACAACATCCAAGCTGGATTGGACTAGCTAAATCAGACTGGACAAATAAAAGGTGTGCTCCATAAAAATAGGTGGGTGAAAGATTCATCATGCAAGCAGTTGAAAGATTTTGTTACCTATTGTTAAAAGTCATATAACAACAATATTTTACTTGCAATATAATTTTTTTGAAAAGGGTGTGCTCATTAAAAATAGATGGGTGAAGGTCAAGAGTATTTCATCGTTCTAACCCTTCGAATAAGTTATCATGAATATTGTAGTACTCTTACCAAAAAAAAAAAATGAATATTGTAGTACATTGCATAGACTATGAGTCAAAGTCTTCTTTTTTTTTGGTAGAAAGTAAGTCTTCTCTAGAGTCTAGTCTACTAATACTTTGGAGTCAAATTCTTCTCTTTTTTTCTTGGGAAATTCCTGTTCTGTCCTTAAAGTTTTGCCTTTTCCTTTTGGTGTCTAAGAAAAAAAACTTATTGCTCTTGGTACCTCTGAGGTTTTGGCTTTTTCTGTTGATGTCTCTCTCCGGTTCAAATTATCTAATTTCAAGCTTATCATTATGTTCATCACCCTTAAATTAGTAGGATTCAACTCTTAAAACACTTAAATTCATAACCAAACTACATCAATTTGAATTTTTAAACAATCCTCTATTTTAAGGGTTTGTTTACAAAATTGTTTAAAAATTAAAATTGATGTAGTTTGGTTATGAATTTTGATGTTTTAATAGTCAAATCCTACTAATTTAAGGGTGATGAACATAATGGTAATCTTGAAATTGGCTAATTTGAACCGGAGAGGGGCGTCAACGGGAAAAGCCAAAACCTCAGGGGTACCAAGAGAAATAATTTTTTTTCTTGGGCACCAAAAGAAAAAGGCAAAAACTTAGGGACACCAAAAGGAATTTTCCTTTTTTCTTTTGGGTGAAGGGCTATACATTGAACCGAATATCTTTGAGTATTTATCATAATACATTGGAGTATAAAATAGAAACTATCTGTTTGTAAAAATTTGTGCCATGTGACACTTTAATAACCAATTAATTTTTTTTATTTACTATGCTTAAAAGTAGATGGTTAAAGTGAAAAGTTTGAATTGAAAAAATAACTTTCTATATTTATTTATTTTTAATTTAAAGATTATAAATAAAAAAGTATAATTAAATTTTATATAAATATTAATAATAATAATAATAATAATAATAATAATAGAATAGTTGTTTATAATATAAATTGACTTTGTTTTATTTCCATAATAATTTACTATAATATATATATTATCATGCGACATAATATATAGTATAATTGCTTCATTAGTAATAATATGTTCCAAAATAGACTTGGATTAATTTGTGGAAGAATTGGCTCAAGACTTTGATAGAATCTTGTTGTTGCAAAGCATTTAGATCGATCGAATAATTAATCAAGAAATTAACGTTCAAAGCACGCTGCATAGACTTCGTAACACCTCGTCTTCCGACGAGGCGCTACTAGGGAATAGACCTTACAAGGTACTATTATTTAGGTTGACAACTACACTGTAGGATCTTACAACGCGGGCACGACGAGAAACAAGTGAAAACATCCAACTTTCAGATTTATAAAATTCGATATAAAACATGTTTGAATGCCCAAATGCATAAACAAAAATTACCAAGTAACCTTTTCCCACAATTTCCGCGAAATATTCCAAACAACACTTACAAATTAACAATTAAAATAATTCAACAGAACTAGTAATAATAATAAATCCTCCTGAAATCCTCCCGAAAATCCCAAACTAATGACACGTGCGTCAACGATCCACTCCACCATCCGGCCAAGGCTCCTGCATGGTTTCCTGTAACATTCCTATAACTGAAAAATGTTCCCCGAAGGGTCAGCGTCTAATCTACCATGCTAGAAAGAATATGGAAACTGTAGAACGTTTTGAAATCAGTTATCTAAAGTCAGCATACAAATCCACAATCGCAATCATATCTCTAGAGGCCAATACTTAAATTAGTTATATCAGTCACACAAGTCACATACGCATTCACAATCACAATCACACAACAATGCAATTCTTCCTTTGTCCACAATCCGACTTCCAAGGCGCTCAACACCGCGCCGAGTGCAGAGGCAGGCCCTCCCACTCCACTTCCCAATCTCCCTTCTAACTCCGGGCTAAGCCTCCACTGGAGCGCTCGCCAAAAACACACAGATAATAATTTTCGTTTGAAGGGGTACGATTTTCCCAGTCACACGGGTCAAAGTAGCCAACTCTTCCTCAACACCAGCTACAATGGGCCGTGTCGGAAACGGTACCAACACAGAGAAAACGTTCCAAAATATTTTCCGAGAAATCACATTTAAAATCATTAACGCACACAACACACAAGGAGTTCAAAACAATTTAAAAGGTATTCGGGACTAGTTCCCAAAACCCGTCCTACAATATCGATACGCAATCTAACAGGGGAGAAAAGAACCGAGTAAGTCGAAAAACGACTTACCTTGAACGAAGAATTCCTTTGACGAAGACGAAAGCTAAAAGCTTGAGCATAAACAATTCCCTAGAGAAATATTAACGAGTTTGATTGGATTCATTACGACACAAATTATAACTTACAGACCCTTATGATCAAAGCACTAATTAATTTACGAACTCCACTTAGATTTCGTTGATCACCCACTAACTAACCCTAATAGTTAAAACAACCACCAATTAACCGAGTTAAAAATCGGCCTACAAATCAACATTAACACACATATATATATCATCACTGTAGATTACTAAGTATAAAGTTTTATAAAATTCAGCCCACTTATATCATCTGACTAATCATGTTCCTAGTAGATATTCAACATACCACATATAAATTAGGACAACTCTCTGCAACATATCATTAATTGTAGTGAATACAATTAACACCACCCAAACCTTTCGATCAAGATTAGTTAGTAAATCGGTCCAACAAAATATATATACACCTACCGTATAAATATAATCTACACCTGATTATTTAGAATAAAATATTAAATCTAACCCGGGCTTTCCCAAAGAATTCGTCCCTCACCCAAGATCCAAACTTGTCCCTACCGAACCAAATCCGGTTCTTTTCTTTGGGAAAACAATTGAAACGAAGGCTTGACCTCGAAACTAGAGAACCCACCTACCTATACGGACCAGAAAAGGAGGAAGGACTCACCGCTAACTTGATCACCGGCCTTAAGCGGAAGAGGGCTGGTGTTTCACGTCCACGACGCTATCGAAGGCGGGCCTCCCCTGCGTCGGCCGCCGGTTGTTTTGCTCACCGACTCGCGGCGACGAACCACCACGCTGAGGCTGATCGTCCAAGAAGAAGGAAGAATCGGTCGATGGAAGAAAGGTTCGGGCCTCGCGTTTGACCGCCGGAGAAGGAACGAGAAGTCCAGAGTCGAGAGGGCGATTCACCGAAGAAGGAGGCGGGGTTTGGTTTCCGGAAATAAGAAGAAGCTTGACAAACGGGAGACGGGTTTTGATATTTATGATCAAGAAGATATTAAAGATATTAATTATGGTTGAGATAAGAATTTGGTTAGGTTAGATATGATTAAGTTTATGTAGGCTAAAACGGTTGAAGATAAGATCAAGTAGAAGTACATTTGGACATAAAAATATATATTTTATATTTTATGACTTGTCAAACCGGATTAATAAATCGGTTAAACTTTGGATCGAGAAAACTCATGTGCTTTGAGCGAAGGGACCCGTTTTCAACGTACGAGACCTAAAACGACTATGGATATTACAGACTTGAAGTCAAAGTCTCCTCTAAAGTTTATGAATTCTCTCTATAAAATGGATATCACAAGATCTAATACGTACACACTAGCTCCTCATCATAATTGTCTTGATTCCAATTCAATGGGGTATTCTTTGGTTCCAAAATGGCTATTTTGGGTAGTAGTAGTAATTGTCTTGATATTATTTCATTGTGATGAAACTAGAGGGTGCATCGAAAAGGAGAAGTTTGCTTTGCTACAAATTAAGCAACAATTTACCTCATTTCCAAATGTCAACCCCCACTTCTTATTACCTTCATGGAGTGATGATAAATTAAAGGGAAATTGTTGTTTGTGGGAGAGAGTGAGATGTGATCCTTCTTCCGCTCATATCATACATTTGTCTCTAGGTTCCTTGTGGGGTTCAGAATTAGATTATAGGTTACCACCATATGTCTCTTTGAACATGACGGTTTTTCAGGATCTTGAAGAACTACAAAGCCTCGACTTGTCATACAATGGTATCCACACTTTGGAAGAAGAGGAAGGTAAATATATATGCCCATGAGGGCTCTATATATTAGTATGTTTTAAGGAGTTATATTAGTGATATATTTGACGAGTAATTCTGAAATTTCTATTAAATCAAAACTATGTAGATAGCTCATTGTTTTCCACCTTTATTTTATTTTGCAGCCATGTGTAAACTAAGGAGCCTTCAAGTACTAAACCTTTCAATGAATATTTGGATGGATGGAGAAATTCCCAATTGTATTGGCAACTTAAGCTTTCTGAAAAAACTTGATCTTTCAGAAAATGATTTTACAGGGAATATTCCATCAGGTAATGAAATTACAAAATATATGACTTTGACTCTTTGAGTGAGCAATGAAGTAAAGTTTTAGTCAATTATCTAGTTCTACCATACCATTTACAAGTGTGTTTTACTTAATTGTTCCTATTCTATGAATATTTGTTTCCTTGTTGTTTGTGCAGGAGTATGCAACTTAAAGAGACTTCAAGTGTTGGATCTCTCCTTGAATGATTTCAGTGGAAGCCTTCCTACATGCTTTTACGACTTGATCTCTCTTGAATCCCTATCTCTTTCAAAAAATGATGAACTTACTTTGAGTATCCCAGGTAATTAATAGAAATGCAAAAATGGATAAAAATTTAATGATCAATAAATATATATAAAGTTAAAAGTTGCAATGTTTTATATATCAATATTGTTCACTTTCTTCTTGGTTATGTAGGATTATGCAACATGAAGAGACTTAAAGAGTTAGATCTCTCTTTGAATGGAAGTCTTTCCGGATGTATTAGCAACATGAACTCTCTCCGACACTTATCTGTTTCCTATAATGGATTTAGTGGAAGTATAGACGACTACGCAGGTAATGTATTGATCGATGTACTTAAACAAAATATAAGTGATGTCTAAACTAAACATAAATTAATTAATAAACAACCATTATTGTACTTGCTCTTCTTATTTTGATATAAATCAATTACATTGTTGATTAATTATACATTATTGTTAGTGTTTTATGTTATCTGAATTACAAAACCATTAAAAATTATAGTATTTATTAAAGTCCGTGGGCTAATATTGATGGAGAGGTGTTAGTCTTGAGCACACATAAGTCTATGGGGTCCATCTTAAAACCAATTGTCCGTACGAGAAGTAACTCAATGATATATATACTAGACAACTTATTCTTCAATTTTCGGATGTGGGATAGATATCTCACACGCCCCTTCAAGTGACAACTAGACTGATCTAGACTTGACAACATAATGACCTTAGAGCAAACGAGTCACCGACGAGCCCAAACAACTAGTCCAAATCATGTCATCATGGAGAGGTAGCCCAATATAACAGGAGGTGGCATCTCAATCTTGTTTTAGCCAACTCAACCCAAATAACGGGTAGACCACTGGCCAAACCCAAACAACCAGGAAACGGAACCCAAAACCACACCACTCCGATATTATATTAAAGTATGTGGGCCAAAATTGACCAAGGGGGTGTCCGTCATGAGCGCACATGTGTGGATGTGCCTAGTAAATAAGGTCTTAAGATTTCATCGTAAAATCAAATGACAACAAAAAGAGTAATTTAAGAATATTTATACTAGACAATTCATTTTTTAATTTTATGATATGAAATTGATATCTTCACAGTATCCATTTAATAATCAAAGGATATGAATATTGATTATTGGATTTGTGTATAAATTAAACAAATGTTACTTCAAGCAATTTAAAGAGTTTATTAGATTGCATGAAAAACATATTATGAAAACACTCTAAAAAATTAATCATAAAAAAGGGAATATTGGAATATTGTGTCAAGGTTCAATTTTATTGTGTGCGTGTATTGAAGTTACTCTAAAATTTTTATTGTTGCAGGTCTATGTAAATTGGCAAAGCTTGAAAGGCTAGTGTTGTATGGTATGTATTCAAAAATCAACCTTCCAAGTTGTGTGGGGAACTTAACCTCCCTTCGAGAGCTTCATGCATGGAATAGTAATTTTAGTGGAACATTGATATCGGGTACGTGTTAATTCAGTTACTGCTTATCAAATTATAAAATATTCCTTATAAGTATTAAATATACATAAAAATAGATGTTTAGAATACAACAATATTATTAAGAACCATTATTTTACTTTTTCTTTATATTTTGATATATAGCAATTATAATGTTGATTCATTATACATTGTTGTTAGTGTTTTATAACATCTGAACTACAAAACCATATAAAAATTATAGTAACCATACAAGAATCAAAGCTTATGAGTATTGGTTTACTGATGAATTAACAATATTATATTATTTATCTTAATTAATTAGATGTCAAGGTTATTGGATTCGTGTATAAACAAATGTTGCTTCAATCAATTTAATGAGTTTATTGGATTTCATGAAAAAAATTTATGAAAATACTCTAACATCATACAAAAGGGACTATCATAATATATTGTGTTAATTGGACGCTAAAGGTTCGATTTTATTATGTGCATATATGTGTTGAAGTTGGTGGTCAATTCACTTTTAATTTCTTTTTATTGCAGGTCTATGTAAATTGGTAAAGCTTGAAAGTCTATTCATTAGAGAGTATTCAGGATACAACCTTTTAAGTTGTGTGGCGAACTTGACCTCCCTTCGGGAGCTTTTTATAGTGGAAAGTGAATTTGGTGGAACATTCCCATCGGGTACGTTCGTACATATTAATTTAGGACCTTCTTATCAAATTATAAACTGTTCCCAATAGGTATCTTATATAGTCTCACTATTTATATAATTAAAGTTACTCAATCGTCATACTTAATGATAAAATAGTAACAAAAAATGTACAACTTATTTGAAAATATATAATCTTGATATAAGTGGTACATAGAAGAAACTCATTTAAAAATTAAATTGTGTAGGATTTTGTATAGAGCTATTAAGTATTAACTAGTGAGTTTTGTTTCATGTTACAAGTGTTGTCACATGTAACTTAGTTTTTTGGTCAGAACACATGTAGCTTAGTTAGCTTGGTTAGTAGTTGGTTTATATAGAATTTTGTTTAAAGTCTTAATTTTCCTCTCTTAATTGAGAGTGGGAAAGATTAGAGGTTAGATGCCTATATATTACAATTCGCTCTTTAGTTACTTATTTTTACTATATCAGTATATCTAATGAAACAAATTACTTGATAGATGCCTATTTACAGTAGTTAAAAATTATTTATATACAGTTTCAAATAGATATATAAAAGCATATAATAGATCATCAAATTATAATTTTGATGTGTAAAGCAGAAATAGTTTGTCAAGTTCTTTTTTCAATTAATTTTGTCTCTACAGGTCTATGTAAATTGACGAAACTTCAACTATTGGATCTTAGAGGAAATGCCTTCAGAGGAAGCCTTCCTTCTTGTATTGGAAAGTTGACATCTCTTAAACACCTTGATCTTTCACAGAATCAATTTACTGGATCTTTTCCCGACTCTATTTTCCAAAGTTACTTACAACATGAGGAATTGACTTTGAGGAGCAGTTCATCCACTGAAAATTTTCAATTCTCTAAGAATGAAAACTTTTCTTTTCCAAGGCTACTTCAACATTTGGATCTTTCAGAAAACAAGTTCAGTGGTAAGCTTACAGAAAATATTGGCTCAGTGTTATCAAATTTGGTATACTTAGATTTGTCAAGCAACTATTTTGAAGGGAAACTTCCTAATGCAATTGGTGAGATAAAAGGGATTACATCACTATATTTGTCTCATAATCACTTTGATGGGGAAGTCCCAAAGCAATTGTTAAACAGTTCCAACAATTTACAACAGATGAGTATATCAAACAACAATTTTTCTGGAGAAGCAGTTCCCAAGTTTATGAATCTCCCACAATTGAAGACTCTAAATTTGAGTAATAATCAATTCAACGGAAGCATTGATTATTCCCTTATGAGGAGCTCTAATTTAGAGGCACTAGATATATCCAACAATGAAGTATCAGGCCAAATACCTAGTTGGATTGGTAATTTGTCAGAGTTGAAACTTTTGTCCGTGCAAGGAAATATACTGCAAGGCCGAATTCCAAATAGGTTATGCAATATTTCATCACTTGTCTACTTAGACCTATCAAATAATAGGTTCAGTGGACAGATACCATCATGCAATTCTACTCTTTCCTCATTAACATATATGCATCTAAACAACAATAACTTTAGTGGGCATGTACCACATGAGCTATCAACAAGCTCAAGTTTGACAGTACTTAATTTAAGGGGTAACCAACTTGTGGGTGACATTCCGTTATCCTTTGGTCAACTTACAAACCTTGCAATTCTTCAGTTGGGCAATAACAAGCTACAAGGAAGACTTCCAAGCCAATTGTGTCATCTTAAACAGTTGAACATCTTGGATGTGGCAAACAATGAAATTTCAGGTATGATACCACCATGCTTGAAAGATTTATCATTTGGGTCGACTCCATCAAACATAGATTCAGCTATTGATTATTTGAATTTTATAACCAAGGGAAGGTATAGTTCTTATGTTGGTTCAAGCATCTCTCAAATGTCAGGGTTGGATTTATCATGCAATCAACTTAATGGACAAATTCCTCTAGATTTGGGCTATTTGAACGAAACACATTCTTTGAACTTGTCTCACAACAAGTTAAATGGATTGATCCCGAAAACATTCTCAATGTTGAGGAACATTGAGAGTCTAGACCTTTCTTACAACAATTTGAGTGGACATGTCCCATCAGAACTTGTTGAACTCAACTTTTTGGAAGTCTTCAACGTCTCTTACAACAATTTAAGTGGAAAAGTCCCTACAACAGCACAATTTGGAACCTTTGGTGCATCTAGCTATGAAGGCAATCCTTTCCTTTCTGGATATGATCAAGGTAGAAATGGTAGTGTGTCTCCTCCGAGTCCTAGTTTTGAAGAATATAAAGAACATATTGGATTTGATTGGGGAATGTTCTTTTGGAGCTTTGGGCCTTCATGCATCATCTTTATAGTGGGATCCGTTGTGGTGGTCTACAACAATCCGCGGTGGCTTAATACTTGTCTCATCTACATTGATCTGCGTATACATTCTTGGTTTCTTTCACTGCATTGATGGATCCGCAAGTTGTGCTATTTCCAGAAATGGATCAATGGAGTACTTCTTTTAAATGTTTTCAAGAAAGAGTGTTATTTTGTAATATGAACCGATGTCAATTGGCAAATGTGTGTTATCTTTGCCATAAATAATATATTATAAGTATTGATCTTGGTTTGTAGTGTCCTCGATCTATGATTATCGTATAGAAATGTTGAACATCCCTAGTTAATTATATTCCCCATTGATCATATATGCTCTCTACATATGAAATTGAGATTTTGAAAAAAATCAATATAAAAAAGCAATGTAACAAAATTCTCAAGTCACGGCTAATGTTTCTAAGAAAATTCTCACGATTTTCATATATGATCAAATGCTTAGTCGTCTCGACTTCTCATGAACAACTTTAATTCTAAATATAGAGGTCTTATTTGTGCCAATTAAATTGTTATTGAAAAACAATACTAAAGAGGACTTTTTGGATACGATTTCTTTTTAATCAATGTCTAGAATTAATCGAGAGTACTTAATAATTGATAGATTTGTAATGCTATAAATTTCTTTATAGTTATGTTAAAATAAAAAATAATAATATTTAGTGAACAAACAAAATAGTTCTCAAAGAACTCATTTTTATTTTTTTTAATCTACTTACTATTTTTTTTTGGCTCAAAATCTAATTTTAGACGCTTGTAAAACCCTGAATTGAGATTCAAGTAAAAATTTGAAAAACCCAAACCACGATATAGCCTCCGGGGGACTCGTCGTCGAGAAATCTGAAGCCCCCAACATGTTTCGACGATATCTCCTTGATCAATGGGTGGAGGACGGAAAGAGGGTTCATGAGCTCGAGTTTTGACGCATTGTTCACCTTCTCCGTGCTCGCAATCGACACGATCGGGTTCTCTAGGTTGGTTTGAAAGTGCTGGATATTTGTATATATGTAAAATCATATAAAATGTGTGGATAGCTACAATTGATTTTTGGCAACATATGAGATGCTTTATTATATCTGGTCGACTGGTCAGATTCGCAACTTGATTTCGTTTCCCTTATGGTCAGAAAGTGTATCCTCTTTAAGCTTTTTCATACCAGCAGCTGAAGGAGTTATTGTTACCTACCTCAGATTATGTGAAAGCTAAACACTAGTTAAAAGCCATATACAGAACCTGGAGATGATGGAATTCCAATCTGGTATTGTACTTGCAATATATTTAGGACTTCTTTTCGATCTTATGCAAACTAATCCGAGTTTAATAATTGGGCTCAATTCCCTTATTATATGGGTTGTGGATTTAGGAACTACTACTTGAGGGATTGAGTGCTTGTTCGATTTGTTGGATATGGAGACTGATAGGCATGGACTTGTAATTAAAAGCCCAATTCGCGATCCAACTAAAATTTTGGCCTAGCTTATTACATATGAAACAACTTATGTTTGTGAACACATTACATTACGTAGGGTTGTATCTCTTCTTGAGATTCTTCTGTATAAATATATGCATACAACATATCTTAGGGATGTCCAACGTGGGGTCGACCCGTAACCCGACCCGACATGCCCACAATTTTATGAGTTACGGGTCAGATATTTTTTTGTTTAGGGTTTATGCGTCGACGCGTCGGATTACGAATTGACCCTCTCATTACGTTACAAAATAGACTCGATTCAATTTGTAGTGGCTCAAGAGTTTAATAGGTCATTATACCAGCCCCTTTCCAACCCTTTGAATAAGTTATTAAGAATTTTGTAGTACGAGACAAATTGTGAAGAGGACATTGCATAGACTCCAAGTCTAAGTCTTCTCTTAGCTACTAAGACTATATGGTATTAAGGCTTTCACAATTAAACCTCTCATTGAAAGAAACTGGAAAATCAATTAACTGCCATGAATGTAGCAATTTGTGACTTAGTAATTTACAAGGCCAATAAAACTCAATAACTAAAAGTTTTCCTACATCGAAAATTTGAAAAAAAAAACATAATATATAAGTTCTTTGAATTACTCATCATATTACTAGTTGATTTTAGGATGAAATCTCATTGGGTTTATGTGCTGGGTGGCCTAACCCACAAATACGCACAGACGAATGTGAGAAACACTCAATAAGAATAACAAACCAGTGAAAAAAAATTGTTACAGGGGGAGACGGGCCCAACTGCCAAGTCTAGCATACAAGAGTCACTATTCTAACAATCCCTTCTATGCCCTCCCTAGGCTCTGGAAGCCGTTCACATCACCTAGGCACCCGTTTAGGACTGCCTAGAAAACCGTCTAGGGTCCGCCTTGCGTTTTTTAGAACATTGAGTACAATATGAATTGTTCTAAAAAAAGTCCTAGCGGACCTGGGCTGAGAGGGGCACCTAGTGCCTAGATTGCCAAAATAGTTGCCTAGGCTGTCTTTGATGGGCACCTAGTTGGCCAGATGGAACCTTCCAACGCCTAGGTGGTCTCAGACATGACATTGTTCTAAAAATCATGTCCAGATCGTCTAATGAGTCTAGAACCGTCTAGGCGCTAGGCTGTCCCTCTCCACCCAAGGTCTATTTAGCGTTCTTACAAACATCGAAACATGGGGGTCTTCTATAATAATGTTAGTGTAATAGGATCTTAACCAAATGGATGGATATATGGACATTATTATAAAGCTTAATTACAAGTTTTATGCAGACAATCCCCTAGGATTTGTAACCACAGAGAGGGAAGCTACACTTCTTAACAAAAAGTAACTTTTTAATAAAAAGTATACTTTTCACATTTTTCAAAGCAAAAAATATAACTACACTTCACACATTTCAATGTAAATAAGCATACTTTTTGCTAAAAATTACTTTTTATTTAGCAAATAGAGCAAGCCGAATCGGACGAGGCGGTTTGGGACTTGTACAAGAGATGGTGCCTTCATTACAAGGTTCATAGAACCCCCGAGGAGATGCAGATGAGGTTCGATTCTTTCAAGAAGGATGCGATTGATGTTTTCGAAGCGAACCAGAAGTCTATTGGTTCTCTACAGCTATTTACGGATAGCGACTTGACAAATGAGGAGTGGAAGCAACTTATGTTTGAGCAAAGGCGTGGTAAAGCAAGTCGAAAAAATAAGTAGTACTACTACATATATACGAAGCAACTTATGTTTGTGATGATGCAATGCAACAATATATATGTATCCTAGCTTGTGAACTTACATATGAAACACATTACGTAGGGTTTTATCTCTTCTTGAGATTCTTCTGTATAAATATATGCATACAACGTATCTTAGGGCTGTCCAACCGGGGCTCGACCCGTAACCCGACCGGGCCTGCCCACAATTTTACAAGTTACGGGTTAGATTTTTTTTTAGTTTTCGGGTTATGGGTCGACGACGCGACGTACGGGTTATGGATTGACCCTCTCATTACGTTACAAAATAGACTCGATTCAATTTGTAGAAAAATTGGCTCAAGAATTTTTATACCAGCCCCTTTCCAACCCTTCGAATACGTTATTAAGAATTTGTAGTATGAGACAAATTGTGAAGAGGACATCGCATAGACTCCAAGTCTAAGTCTTCTCTTAGCTAAGACTTTATGGTATTAAGGATTTCACAATTAAACCTCGATCTCATTGAAAGAAACTAGAAGATCAATTAAGTGTCATGAATGTAGCAATTTGTGATTTAATTTACAAGGCCAATAGAATTCAATAACTAAGCAATTATGATCCAATGTCTTCATTCAACTTAGCCAATAAAACATTCTTCAACACATCATCTTCATTTATATATCGGTTCTTACTAATAACAAAAAAAAAAAAAACATAGTATTTAAGTTCTTGAATTGCTCATCCTATTACTAATTGATTATAGGATAAAATCTCATTGGGTTTATGTGTTGGCCGGCCTAACCAACAAATGCGCACATGCAAATGTGAGAAACACTCGATAAGAATAACAAACTAGTGAAAAAAGTTGTTATAGGGGAAGACAGGCCCAACTGCCAAGTCTAGCATACAGGATCAATGCATTTTTATCCCAAAACCAAATTAGCATTAGGACTAGTAAACCATAAACTTTATACATTAGACTTGTATCTCCCCCAATTTTTCAATATGAGATTCATAATAAAACTTTAACAACTCCATCCCCTCACTTATGAATCCCTTATTAGTCCAACTATATATCAACTCATGCCACTTGTTACAACTTACAAGAGAGACGAGCCCAAGTGTCAAACCCAATGAACCTTAAAACCAATTAACAAGGATGAGTAATCCATAAATTTATATATTAGACTTTGTATCTATCTCCCAATTTTTGAATGTGAGATTCACAATTAAACTCCATTCATCATTCTATCAATTACGCGACATACATATTGCCATCACTACTCGATTGGTACGTTCCAAAATACACTTGGTTCCATTTGTAGAAAATTTGGCCCAAGACTTTGATAGATCACTATAGAAACAAAAGAAATGAAACAATTTTCTACATAGGTCGCTTTTTGAGAGAATTTCTTTGTTTCAAAACATTTGGATCGAATAATTTATCAAGAAACGTTCAAAGCACGATTCATAGACTTGAAGTCAAAGTCTCCTCTTAAGTTTATGAATACTCTCTATAAAATGGTTGTCACAATATCTAATACGTACGTACACTAGCTCCTCATCATAATTACTTTGTGATCGATTCCAATGGGGCATTCTTTGGTTCCAAATTGATATATTATGTTTTAAGGAGTTATCTTAGTGTTTTATTTGACGAGTAATTTTGAAATTTCTATTAAATCAATACTAAGTAGATAGTTCATTGTTTTCCACATTTATTTTATTTTGCAGCCATGTGTAAATTGAGGAGCCTTCAAGTGTTAAACCTCTCAGATAATGAGTTATATGGAGGAATTTCCAATTGTATTGGCAACTTAAGCTTTCTTAAAAAACTTGATCTTTCATTCAATGGTCTTATAGAGAATATTTCATCAGGTGAGAAATTATAATGTGTGTATATATATATATATATATATATATATTTATTTAGGGGAGAGATCCAGAGAAACGTAAATTGCAGAGAAACGGAAGTCGTAATAAGAGCCGTTGGATTTGCAAGAATGGATGACTAGGATTAGGGTGTATAATGATAGAGAAAAAGAAAAATGGCATAATATATTTACTAAAATAGAAGTTCCTAGATTCTAGGCTAATTTTAAGGGGGCGTTTTTTTGTTAACATTTGAATATTCGAACAGATTTTACGAAAATATTATACAAAATCTTGCACATGTTCATCATTACTCATTATAAATTCGATTGTTCTTCTTCAATATTCGAGTGCATAAATATCTGAATTTGCCATGTGTATGTTTGAATATGTTTTGACATTATTTGAATATTGTTAAAATGTTTTTCGTATTTGTCATTGTTTGAATATCTAGTCCACTTTGTTGAATGTGTATTATGTTTTGTCTTATTGGAAGTAATTTAAACTACGTATCGAATATAAACATAGTAAACATTGAATTAGTAATTGTAATATATTGAATATGAAAAAATAGGGTCATTACATGTTCACACTCTGATTCCATACATGGCTAAAAATTAGGAATACAATATTAGATTCACAATTCATGTCTATTAATTCAACAAACAACATATAAATATTCAGAGTAAAATGACGCCTCTTTAGTGTTATGTGTCATCTTTGGTCTTTATCATCCTTCTTTCATTCTCCTTAGGATTCTTTAAGTTCTTCAACCATTTCGATATTTGCTGACCTTCAACACTGCATATTCAACATATAATAGATAAACATTCGAGTCAAATAACTATAAATTCAATTTTGCTTGTCTAACATTCACATATTCAAATATTTTGTAGTTCGTGAATTTCAACCTCATATTCGATTGTTAAGAACGCATATTCAAATTATCAAATTCCATATTCAGAATATAAAATTACATATTCAATAAAATATTTAAAAAAACACAAACATTCAGATTAAAATGCTTACGAATTCAAACAATATATGCATTTCAACCTCATTTTCGATTGTTACGAATTTATATTTAGAATATCAAATTGCATATTCAGAATATCAAATTCCATATTCAATAAAATGTACTCAATATACATATCCAATCGTTTAATATGCATATTCTTTCATTCACATATCAATCTATTTAAAATTGTATATTCAACAAAAAACACATAAACATTCAAAGTAAAATGCCTCCGAATTCAAATAATATATGCATATATTCATTCACTGAAACATACGTAGAGGAGTTACTGTTCAATATTTATCCATACATATTCAACTATTCAGAATGCATATTCAAAGCCTCAAATTAAATAAACTACCGACAAGTATGAATATATTCAATGTTTGTCCATGTATATTCAACTATTCAAGGTTCATATTTAATATAAATCAGCAACATATAAGTATACCTTTTTTAATATTTATCCATGTATATTAGCATTGAAAACCTCAGATCTGACAACTGACCCACGAAATATTCAATTGCAAACCCTAACTATACTACGAAAATCGAATCGACTACTAACTGAATTGAATATATGTTTATCCATGTATATTAGCGTTGAAATTCCCAGATCTGATTAATTTTCAAACGAAAAATTCAATTGTTCAGAACGACAATTAAGAAAGGTGACGATAAAGAAGATGGAGACGAAAATTGAACCCATATTACACATGGACCCTAAATCAACATCAAAACAAAAACGAAATTAAAAGATGTTGATGGACAAAAATCACGACAAGATAGAGAAAGAGAAATACGATACCAGAACGATGACAATAAAGAGGTCGGAGATGGCAATTGAGACGGATAATGGCGAGCAGGATAGCATGGACGACGATGGAGAGCAGAGAGAGCCGAGAGAGAAATCTGATTTGATATAAAAATTCCGATTTGGATGTGTTTTTATTTGGAAAAAATTAATATGGAAGAGATCTGATTTGGTATAAAAGATATGGAGAGAGAAAAATTAAAATTTAATAATCCACTTAATTTGGATAAATCTGGACCATCAAATTTTTTTAATCCAATGGCTCTTATTATGACACTAGTTTCTCTATAAGGAGGTGTTTCTCATGATCCTTATTCTATTTATTTATTTATTTGGTAAGATTTAGGGTAGTCCAAGTACTACTTGGACTAGCCTAAATCACTCTTAAACGGGTGAAAACTGGTTACTAATCAGTTTTAAAGACAAAGGGGCAAACCGCCGCCCCGGGGGTTCGAACCGTAAACCTCATGCACAAGTGTTGAGGCCTTAACCGGCCGAACTATGAGCCAGGCGCAATTATAATATATATGATTATGAGTGAGAAATGAAGTAAAGTTTTACTCAATTATCTAGTTCTACCGAACCATTTACAAGTGTCTTTTACTTAATTGTTTCTATTCTATGAATATTTGTTGCCTTCTTGTTTGTCTAGGAGCATACAGCTTGAAGACACTTCAAGTATTGGATCTCTCCTTCAATAATTTAAATGGAAGATTTCCTATATGCATTTACGACTTGATCTCTCTCTTTTTCATCAAGTGGATTCAGTGGGAGTATACCATCAGGTAATTAATTAATAGAGATGTAAAATGATTAAAAAATAATCAATGGTGAATAATTATATAAAAAGTTAGTTATGTATAGATGTAAAATGATTAGAAAGTGAAACAAGGCCAAAGTTGTGTTGCGCACTCTCAATTTTGAGTTGCGCACTCTGATATGGGCGGATTTCCGTCCCGCACAAAAAAAATGGCACAAATATGGGCGGGTTTCAAACTCGCACAAGAAAATGACATAAATACATGAGCGGGTTTCAAACCTGCACAACAAAATCATATGTTTATGGGCGGATTTAGGATCAGCCCAAAAACGGAGTGCCCATCCGAAAAACCGGAGTGTGCAAAATTTCGCCGTGTTTGTATGCGACTTGAAGAGACTTCAAGTGTTGGATCTCTCCTTCAATGAATTCAATGGAAGCCTTCCTATATGCATTTGCGATTTGATCTCTCTTGAATCCATATCTCTTTTTGTAAATGAACTTACTTGGAGTATCCCAGGTAATTAATAGAAAAGCAGAAATGGATAAAAAAATTAATGATCAATAAATGTATATAAAGTTAATAGTTGCAATGTTTTATATATCTATTTTGTTCACTTTCTTCTTGGTTGTTCAGAATTATGCAACATGAAGAGACTTAAAGAGTTGGATCTCTCTTGGAATGGAAGCATTCCCGAATGTTTTAGCAACATGAACTCTCTCCAACACCCTATCTTTTTTCAGTTATGGATTTAATGGAAGTATAGATGACTATGCAGGTAATGAATAGATATGCATAAACAAAATAGATATATGAACTACAAAAATATTAATAAACAACCATTATTAATTGTACTTTCTCCTCTTATTTTGATATAAATAATTTATATTGTTGACTAATTATACATTGTTTTTAATTAGTTAAAAATTATAGAACCCATTTAAGAGTCAAAGCATATGAGTATTGGTTTACTGATGAATTAGCAATATTATATTAATTATTTGTATTAATTAGATGTCAAGGTTATTGGATTTTTGTATAAACAAATGTATGCTGCTTCAATCATTTTAATGAGTTTATTGAATTTCATGAAAAACACATTATGAAAATACTCTAAAAATTAACCATACAAAAGAGAATATTGGAATATATTGTGTTAATTTGATGTCAAGTGTTCAATTTTTATCATGCATGTGTGTGTGCGCGTTGAACTTACTTTAAATTTCGTTTTTATTGCAGGTCTATGTAAATTGGCAAAGCTTGAAAGGCTAGAGTTCATTGGAGATTATTCAAATACCAACCTTCCAAGTTGTGTGGGGAACTTGACCTCCCTTCGGAAGCTTATATTAAAAGGGAGTCATTTTAGTGGAACATTGTCATCGGGTACGTGTTAATTCAATTACTCCTACAAGTATTAAATAGGTCCTATATAATTCCACTATTTATATGTATAGTTAAAGACTATACTTCATGACAAAATGGTAAAAGAAAATACAATTGATACTTGTACATAGAAGAAACTCATATAAAAATTTAAATTGTGTAGGATATGTACACATCTATTATTGAGTGAGTTTATGTTTTATTTGAAGTAAAGTACAAATTATATAAAGAAGGGGAGAATGCCTATTTATAGTAGCAAAAAATTATTTATATGTAGTTTCAAATAGATATATGCAAGAAAATTTAATAGGATTCGCCATTAAATTATAATTTTGGTGAGTAAAGCTGAAACAATTTGTCAAGTTCTTTCCTCATTTTGTCTCTACAGGTCTATGTAAATTGACGAAACTTCAAAAGTTGGATCTTAGCGTGAACGCCTTCAATGGAAGTCTTCCTACTTGTATTGCAAAGTTGACCTCTCTTAAGCTACTTGATCTTTCAGTTAACAAATTTACTGGCAACATACTATCCACCATATTAAGCCTCACAAGCTTAGACGATTGCAATATTTGGATCTTTCAGAAAACAAGTTTAGTGGTAAGCTTCCAGAAAATTTTGGCTCGGTGTTTTCAAATTTGGAATACCTAGATTTGTCAAACAACTATTTTGAAGGGCAAATTCCGACTACAATCGGTGAGATTAAAGGGATCGTATCATTAGACATGTCTCATAATCACTTTGATGGGGATGTTCCAAAGCAGTTGTTTAACAGTTCCAACTATTTACAAAAGATGAGTCTAACAAACAACAATTTTCATGGAGAAGTATTTCCCAAGTCTATGAATCTTCCAAAATTGAAGTCTTTGCTTTTGGATAATAATCGATTCAACGGGTGTCTTGAAGATTCACTTTTGCAGAGCTCCGATTTACAAGCACTGGATATATCCTACAATGACGTATCAAGCCAAATACCTAGTTAGATTGGTAAGCTATCAGAGCTGCAACTTTTTTCTGTTCAAGGAAATATAATGTATGGCCGAATTCCAAATAGGTTATGCAATATTTCATCACTTATCTACTTAGACCTATCAAACAATAGGTTCAGTGGACATATACCATCATGCAATTCTACTCTTTCCTCATTAAGTTATTTGCATCTGAACAACAATAAATTTAGTGGGCATGTACCACATGAGCTATCAACAAGCTCAAGGTTGACAGTGCTTAATTTAAGGGGTAATCGACTTGTGGGCGACATTCCGTTATCCATTGGTCAACTTTCAAATCTTACAATTCTTCAGTTGGGCAATAACAAGCTACAAGGAAGACTTCCAAGTCAATTGTGTCATCTTAAACAGTTGAACATCTTGGATGTGGCAAACAATGAAATTTCGGGTATGATACCACCTTGCTTGAAAGATTTGTCATTTGGGTTGACCACGATAGACGACTTGGATCTTGAAGAAACTAATTTGGATTTTATAACCAAGGGCAGATTTATGTCTTATGTTGGTTCAAGTATCTTTGAAATGTCAGGGTTGGATTTATCATGCAACCAACTTAGTGGGCAAATTCCTCCAGATTTGGGCTATTTGAGTGAAACACATTCTTTGAACTTGTCTCACAACAAGTTAAATGGATTGATCCCGAAAACATTCTTTATGTTGAGGAATATTGAGAGTCTAGACCTTTCTTACAACAATTTGAGTGGACATGTCCCTTCAGAACTTGTTGAACTCAACTTTTTAGAAGTCTTCAATGTCTCTTACAATAATTTGAGTGGAAAAGTCCCTACAACAGCACAATTTGGCACCTTTGGTGCATCTAGCTATGAAGGCAATCCTTTCCTTTCTGGATATGATCATGGTAGAAATGGCAGTGAACCTCCGAGTCCCAGTTTTGAAGAATATAAAGAGCATGTTGGATTTGATTGGGGAATGTTCTTTTGGAGCTTTGGGCCTTCATGCATCATCTTTATAGTAGGATCCATTGTGGTGGTCTACAGCAATCCGCAGTGGCTTAATACATGTCTCATCTACATTGATATGCGTATATATTCTTGGGTTCTTTCACTGCATTGATGGATCCGCAAGTTGTGCTATTTCCAGAAATGGATTAATGGGGTACTTTATTTATTTTAAAATTTACAAGAAAGATTGCCATTTTGTAATATGAACCAGTGTCTAATGGTAAATGTGTGTTATCTTTGCCATCAATAATATATTATAGCTATTGATCTTGGTTTGTACTTTGTAGTGTCCCCTATGATTATCGAATAGAAATGTTGAATGTCACTAGTTAGTTACCTACCCCCATTGCCCATATATACTCTCTATACGTGGGATTGAAATTTTGAAAAAATCAATCGAAAAATTCTCAAGCTGCAAAGGTCATATTTCTAAGTAAATTTTTATGATTTGCATGTAACATGATCAAATGCATAGTCATCTCAATTTCTCATGAACAACTCTAGTACTATATGCACACTAAATATACCTTCCCGGCAAATATATGTTATGGTAACAATATAGAGGTCTTGTTTGTGCCAATTATTAATTAAAAAAAGGTGATTTTATCTCTTAATTTTTTTAATATGTCATTAGAGTTCTAGATAATAATTAGCAAGTTAAATTGTTATTGAAACAATGCTAAAGAGGACTTTTTGGATACAATTTCTTTTTAATCAATGTCTAGAATTAATCGAGAGTACTTAATACTTGATAGATTTAGAAAAGATTTGTAATGTTATAAATTTCTTTATAGTTATGTTAAAATAAAAATAATAATATTTAGTGAACAAAAAAAATACTAATTTACTTAACTATTTTTTGGCTCAAAATAAAAATGAGTTCTCAAAGAACTCATTTTTATTTTTTTAATCTACTTAACTATTTTTTGGCTCAAAATCTAATTTTAGACTCTTGTAAAACCCTCAATTGAGATTTAAGTTAAAATTCGAAAAACCCCAACCACGATATAGCCTCCGGGAACTCTTTCTTCGTCGAGAAATCTGAAGCCCCCATTTCTCTCATTCTCCATTTGAGTAATGGGTCCAACTAGGACACTACTTCTCAGACACCTCTTCTCCAAATTCAGCCTCCAACCTTCAAAAACGACCCAATTCAGTTCGCTGCTCATCAGCAGATCATTCGGTGCATCCCAACGCCGCGTAGAGAGGCCAAATTCAGCTGATTCCCAATTGTACACGCGAATCAACCTGCTTGGCTCGTCTAATGCCAGTGTGGCGCCTCTCCTTGATCAATGGGTGGAGGAAGGAAAGAGGGTTCATGAGCTCGAGTTTCGACGCATTGTTCACCTTCTCCGTGCTCGCAATCGACACGATCAGGCTCTCGAGGTATGTGCGAAAGTGCTGAATTTCTGCTTGAGTTGGTTTTGGGTCACGAATTCGGTCTAGATGTTATGCTTCAGTCATTGATAATCTGTGCCCCCTATGTGTTCGATGAAATGCGTGACTGAATTTGTGTTGAAATATGAAATGAGTTAGATTGGAAATTATGAGACTTTTAAGTGAATAAGTGTTTTGCCTTCATTGGTTTAGGCAAAATGTGTGGTTTCTAGTATGAGTTGGAAAATCGAGCAGTGTACTATGTATGTGATGTTCAGTATTAGTATTAGGTACAACATAGGGAAAATGTAGGGTTTGTTATTCCAATGAGATTGCATATTATTTCAAGCATTTAATATGTTAACCTAATTGTAACCTTGCATATGAAAAGCTAATTGTTTCGAGCCTTCATATGAGTTAAGAGGACTTAAATTAGGTTTTTATTTCCTATAGGCTAAAATATAGAGACATTACCTTGTTAATGATTGACAGTGCAGGTGTCTGAGTGGATGAGCAGCAAAAAGCTTTGCCCTTTCTTGTCTGGGGATCATGCTGTTAAGCTTGATCTGATTGGAAAGGTCCGAGGGATTGATGCTGCAGAGAGCTACTTCAAAGAAATTGAAGAAAAATCAGAGAGGGTTTATGGTTCTTTACTCAACTGTTATGTGAGAGAGTGTCTTGTCGAGAAGTCCCTTTCACATTTTGAGGCAATGAAAAAGATGGGCATTGCAAAATGGTCTCTTACATACAACAACATAATGACCCTGTATGTGAACACGGAACAACCTGAGAAAGTTCAAGACATTCTAGTGGAGATGAAAGGAAAAGGCGTCCTCCCTGATGAAGTTACCTATAGGATTTGCATGAAGGCCTCTTATTTGAAATCTGATTTTGAGGGTATGGAAACAGTTCTAAAGGAAATGGAATGCCGATCACAAATTACAATGGACTCGTCAGCATACTTAACAATGGCTACTTTCTACATGAAGGCAGATCTCAATGACAAAGCTCTGGAATATCTAAAAAAAGCCGAAGAGTTAGCAAATAGAGACCCACGTATCTACAGACGTTTGATTACTATGTACACAAGTCTTGAAAAAACATCTGATGTTTTGAGATTGTGGACAATGCTAAAAAATTCTGGGTCCAGGCTAATTAATGGTGACTATGTGAATATATTGGCTTCACTGGTGAAGCTTGAGGAGTTTGAAGAGGCTGAAAAGATTTATAAAAACTGGGAATCAGCTGGTACTTTGTATGATTTCGGGGTTCCTAATGTGCTTCTTCTTGGCTATACACGTAAGCATCTCATTGATAAAGCTGAAAAGATGCTTCAGGGAATTATTGAGAGTGGGAAAACGCCAATTCCGAAGAGTTGGTCGATAATTTCTGCAGGAGCCATTAATATGCTGGATATGAAGAGAGCTTTCGAGTGTATGAAGAAAGCACTTGCTGTTGCTCCACAACAACCGGGTTGGTTGCCTAAGCCTGATCTTGTTTCTTGCATTCTTGAGTGGCTTGGCGACGAGGGAGATATTTCTGAAGTGGAAGCGTTTGTTGATTTGCTGAAGAAAGTGATTGGTGTGGATAGAGACATGTACCGTGCGTTAATTAAAGCTAATATTAGAAATGGGAATAAATTGGATGCTATTTTACAGAGAATGAAGGATGATGGTATAGATGAAGATGAAGAAATGAATACTTTAATAGCTTTGGGTTGTTTCCATGGCCTCAGAAGCAGGTAAACTTGTTTCAAGTGTTCAAATTCAGGATTTAAGGTAGGATCTCCTTGATCAGAGAGAAAAGCTTGTCTCTAAAGTTGCCTTGCTGTCTTAACATTTTGATTGAAATTGTTCATCTTTTTTTTCCCTTCTCTTTTCTGCCTGTTGGGCTTTGCATGGTAAATCTTTACTTTTATACTTCTATACCATTATAAAGAGGCTAAGAGTAAATTTTATCAAAAACTGTTGAAACCAACCATGTTTTTTGTGTGAATATTAACCAAAGTGTTATGCCTTTCTCCATTTCAATCATCTTCTACATGCCTCTCTTCATTCTCATCTAGTTGGCTTTTAGCAACTTGCTTTACTGATGATGGTGGTCTTTATGCACTTTGGATGATAATTATGAACTTGAGAAGAACTGAAATTAGCAAGAAGAAAGAATCACAACTAAGTAGTATTTTGTTGGTCATGTAGTGAGTGTGAGTGAGTTATGGTGTTGGTGTTAAAGAGGAATTGGTGTGATGCTTTGTTGATTTTACTAGTTTTTTATGTTAAGAAGATACTTATGTACTTTAGCAGGAGAGCTAATAGTATAGTGTCATTCAACAAATTTACTATTATGAACTACTGTTATGAATAAGTTTGACAACCTTGGGACTTGGCTCTTGTATGTTGTGATTTTTTTTTCAAGTCACGGACACTACCTATAGGAGTCGAAACAGAGACTTCATGGTACTACTTTTTTAAGTAGTAGCCGCTTGACTACTACATTGATTTTATTTTAAACTTGCTATGCTATAAATTTTGAAACCAATTTGTACTCAAACCTGCTATTTAAATTCATGACAAAATTCAGTTTCATTCAATAATTTGGTAAAATTGTGCTGGGTCTCTCAATTTACTTCTCTCCCTTGATAAATTACAAGATTGAGTTGCAAATTGTCAAATAGAGATTCATTGGAGTTTCTACTATGTTCCAACTTTCTTCTCTTAAGGAAAGGAGGAGGATACAATTAAATAAATCCTTTGTAGTCTCTATTGCATTATCAAATTCTCAAAATTTTGTCATGTAATCACTTAACACAGGAAATCGAAAGTTTCACATAAGGACCAGAAAAAGTGATTATTTATGTAACATTGAGGATTAAATTAAAACTTTTGAAAGGTTAGGAACTATCATATAATGGAAAGAAAAGGACTCGCTCCCCCAACCAAAAGTCTCGAATTCGATCCATGAAAAAGGAACAACTTTAAAACTTGCGAGGCAGTGATTTGCGCTTTAATAGACCTATCCGACACAAAGTATACCACTACTACATGAACCAACCGAAAAAGGAAACATGTGGTATAAATATATTTTTATAAGCAACATTAACTCAACTATAAGTCGTAAATTTATTTTTAAATCTACAAACGTCAAGTTGAGCGGCTATTATTTCGTAATATGAGATTTTCGTTTCGATTCAATGGACACTGCCTTGAGACTGAAATAGGGTGAATTATGGATAGATGACCCAAGACTATCCCGACCACAAAGTAAATACTCCACCCAACCCATTCATCACCCGTCAACTATATGTTCATCATTTGTCGGGTTTTTGCTTCAGGTTCGGGTTCTCTATTTTACATATTTTTTTGGTCTAGCTCATTAAAAATGTATATAAAATATAGAGTCCGGAACCTAAAACCACCCGTAAAATACCCCATATTCCACTAAACCACCCCGAATATAACTATTTATTTTGAACCACCCGTAAAATACCCTCCGTTATCCCAAAGCCACCTTCCGTCACTTTCCCCGTTAAAAAAATAAAAAAAACCCAAAATACCCTTGTCTTTTACCTCGTTCTTTCCTATCTTGTCAACCTAAACCAGAACTCCACCTTTCGACGAACTTGAAATCTTCACAACCTCTCTGCCTCGTCGGTCTAAAAATTCATTAGCAAAATTGGTTGTTTCGAACTCCTCGTTCTCAATCGAAACTCACTCGACGACCTCACCAAAAACGACATCGTTGCCGCGTCGACTCCATTGTCGATCCAATTTCTCCCCTTTAATGGCGGATTTCCAGTTTCTCAACTCAGGTCTGAAAACAATCTCCTTCTGAACCCATTCCTATGACTAGTTCACAAGCCCAGGATCCCAATTCATTCCAGATCTTCCATAGAACTCTGCGTCTGCTCTGTTGTAGAAGCCTGCGTTGATGGCGTCGCTTCCTCCAAGAACACAACCATGGGCGTTCAGAACGTCGTCTTCAGAGGTGAAGACATCCGCATCTGAATTAGATTCGTTAAATTGCACTAAAGTAGCCAAGAAGCCTTCCTGGGACATCAAATGTGGATTTCCGTAGGGTACACCGTACCGCCCCTTTCGTGAGAACATCCATCCCACCATAGCAATGACCATTCTGCAATAGCAATTTCAAAGCAGCTTCTCATCATATCCCAAAGCCACAAGCTTCGCAATTGCCTCGTTATACAAAAAATGGAGATTCTTAAACAGAATCTCTTCCAGCTGCTCCTCAGTACAGTACCCCCAGCCACAGTTGTCGAAAAATTGGGATTATGGGAGTCGGAATTAGGGTTAGGGATATAGCAATTACTAACATTGGGAAGAACATGCGAGCAACCGTTTGGATAGCCTAAAGGCCTAGGCCCGGATTCAAGCATGGATTTAGGGAGCGGCGGTACCTTTTCAGCGGAATTGCCATGATCGGAATCAAGCTTTACCGATCAGAACCTCCGATTGGTCCGGTAGAAGAAACTCCATGGAATAGGGGAAGAAGAGAGCAACGAGGAGAGAGAAGGATGGGGGAGAGAGGAGAGAGGGTTATGGACGGAACGACGGAATCGAATTCTTCACCGCTAGCATATTTCTCTGCCTCGTCAAAAGTCTACAAATTCACCTCCACAATTGATCAGTTTGACCTCCTTTGACGGAATCGAAGTCTACAAATTCTCTGCCTGGTTCAATTTTATGTCGGAGCTTACAAGGGTTGAGGATGGATGGAAGGAGTCAATTAGGGTTAGAGGGAGCCAATTGAGGCATATAAAGAAAAGGGTATTTTGGGGTATTTTTATTTTTTTTAACGGGGAAAGTGACGGAAGGTGGCTTTGGGATAACGGAGGGTATTTTACGGGTGGTTCAAAATAAATAGTTATATTCGGGGTGGTTTAGTGGAATATGAGGTATTTTACGAGTGGTTTTAGGTTCCGGATTCTAAAATATATTACACCCTAAAAAAATACTCCTAAGAAATTACAAAAACAAATATGAAAATAAACCATCATCTCCAACATAAAAAAATAGTTTAAATTTATAAAATATTCTATACAAATTCAAAACAAAATAAAATAACTCATTTTTAATTTTTTTAATCTCTTTACCCATTTTTCTCTTCGGTTAGAAATCTGTCAAAAACCCCTGCACCTCCCGGAAGCTCGTCGTGGAGAAGAAATCTGAAGCCCCAACCATCTCTCCCATTCTCCATTTTAGCAATGTGTCCAACTAGAATTCTTCTTCTCAGACAACTCTCCTCCAAATTCATCCTCCAACCCTCAAAAACGACCCAATTCAGTTCGCTGCTCATCAAGAGATCGTTCGGTGCACCCCAACGCCGCGTAGGGAGACCTCCTCCTGATTCCCAATTGTACACGCGAATCAGCCTTCTTGGTTCATCCAATACCAATGTGGCGCCTCTCCTTGATCAATGGGTAAAGGAAGGAAAAAGGATCCACGAGCTCGAGTTTCGACGCATTATTCGCCTTCTCCGTGCTCGCAATCGATACGATCAGGCTCTCCAGGTTGGTGCGAAATTGCTGACTGTTTGGTTTCACCTCTAGGGATTTTACTGCTTGAATTGCTATTTGGGTCACGAATTTGGTCTGGTTGTAAAGTTTCAGTCTTTGATAGGTTGTGCCCTCTTGGTGTTCGATGAAATGCATGACTGAATTTGTTTTGAAATATGAAATGAGTTTAGGGGAAATAAAGATACATTACCTTCTTAATGATTGATGTTGTAGGTATCTGAGTGGATGAGCACCAAAAAGGTTTGCCCTTTCTTGTCTGCAGATCAGGCTGTTAAGCTTGATCTGATTGGAAAGGTCCGTGGGATTGATGCTGCAGAGAGCTACTTCAATGAAATTGAAGAAAAGTCTGAAAGGGTTTATGGTTCTTTACTCAACTGTTATGTGAGAGAGTGGCTTGTCGAGAAGTCCCTTTCGCATTTTGAGGCAATGAAAAAGATGGGCATTGCAAGATGTTCTCTTACATACAACAATGTAATGAACCTGTATGTGAACACAGGACAACCCGAGAAAGTTCAAGACATTCTAGTGGAGATGAAAGGAAAAGGCGTCCTCCCCGATGAAATCACCTATAGGATTTGCATGAAGGCTTATGGATCAATTAATGATTTTGAAGGCATGGAAACAGCTCTAAAGGAAATGGAATATCAACCGCATATTGTAATGGACTCGTCAGCATACTCAACAATGGCTACGTTCTACATGAAGGCAGGTCTCAAAGGCAAAGCACTCGAATATCTAAAAAAAGCCGAAGGTTTTGTAAATAGAGACCCACGTAGCTTCAGACATTTGATTTCTATGTACACGAGTCTTGAACAAACGTCTGACGTGTTGAGATTGTGGACAATGCTAAAAAATTCTCGGTCTAGGCTAATTAATGTTGACTATGTGAATATACTGGCTTCACTGGTGAAGCTTGACGAGATTGAAGAGGCTGAGAAGATATTTAAAGATTGGGAATCAGCCGGTACTCTGTATGATTTCCGGGTTCCTAATGTGCTTCTTCTTGGCTATACACGTAGGCGCCTCATTGATAAAGCTGACAAGATGCTACAGGGAATTATTGAGAGTGGGAAGACTCCAACTCCAAATAGTTGGTCAATAATTGCTGCTGGAGCCATTGATATGCTGGATATGAAGAAAGGTTTCGAGTGTTTGAAGAAAGCGCTTGCTGTTGCTCCACAACACCAAGGTTGGTTGCCTAAGCCTGATCATGTTTCTTGTATTCTTGAGTGGCTTGGCGATGAGGGAAATATTTGTGAAGTGGAAGCGTTTATAGAGTTGCTGAAGAAAGTGATTGATGTGGATAGAGACATGTACCGTGCGTTAATTAAAGCTAATATTAGACATGGGAATGGAGTAGATGCCATTTTACAGAGAATGAAGGAAGATGGTATAGATGAAGATGAAGAAACAAAGACCATTCTCAGCTCAAGATAATAACATGGCGTAAAAGCTTTTGGTTCCATCCATGGCTTCAGGAGCAGGTAAACTGTATGATTGTAACAGGCCTGTTTTTTAAGTGCTCAAATTCAGGCTTTAAATCAATTACATGGGATGTGGGGATTTTGTTTAGCTATTTGCAGGATCTTCTTGATCAAACACCATAGTTTGCCTCTTAAGTTGCCTTGCCGTCTTAACATTTTGCTTGAAAATTTTCATGTTTTCCTCTCTTTTCTGCCTGTTAGCGTTTTATTTTTCTAGTTTTTGGTTTAGAGTTCAGACTAGCTTAATGCCAATAAGCCCTTTTTTTGGAGTTGGAAGATGAACAATAATGCAAATGATTTTTTTCCCCTCAGTTATTTCCTAGGCCATAATTACATCAATAAACAGTCTTTTTAGTATAGACTATTAGACACTAACTTAAGATTGCATTGGTTCAAAACCGAACCGACATAAATCAACTTGAATCAAAAACTGAAATTTGGTCTACGATGAACCGAAAAATGAAGCGAATTGATTCTGTTCGGTTTCGGTTCTGTCGGTCTGGGATAAATAGAAAGTTATTCTTTGGAAAAATTCAAGCCGAACCAAAACCGAAACTGAACCGAATTGAGAAATTCCTCAACCGAAAACCGAAACGAATAATTTCGGCTTCGGTTTGATCATTTCGGCTAAAAATTTCGGTTTGAACCAACCCATGCTCAATCTATGAGACACTGGCCCATATGACAATTTGTTACACAAAGACAATAATTAAAGAAGTAATATTGTTCTTTTCACTTGCTAACAACTTTGTCTTTGTCTGTTTTAACACTTGCAAAATAAGGACATAGAGTATGGTATATCAAGTAAGAAAATCCAGAACAAAAAACAACACACTTAATGACTTAAAACAATCAAAAGAGATATGGGGATAAGGTATCGCCTTTTCGACATAACATAATAATATTCACCAATTGATCAAGAAAACTGGCTTGTAACAGAACTCTTTTAAAGTAGTTTTCCCTTAGAATTTCATTCATAGAATTTCTAACAAACTTTGGATGAATAAGACCGCCTTATATTAAGCTAACAATTAGATTGTAAATCTTAAGCACGTGGACTGCAATAAGCGAAGTTTGATAATTTATTCTCTTTTCATTTGTTTATCCATACAAAATTATCTTCTTATTAATTTCAATAGCTTATATGATGATTGATAGAATGATTTGATCATTTCGGCTACTTATTTATGCCTTTTTTATGGCATGATCGAGTGAGTAGTTGCAAGAGGAATGGTGCATAGTGTTGTAATCAAACCGAATTGAGTCGAGCTTTGAGTTGTTCAAGCTCGGCTCAATTAAAAATAGACGAACTCGAGCTTGAACGCGAGCTTTGTTCGAGCTTAAAATCTTATTTGAGCTAGGTTGATTTAAATGTTCACCGAGCTCGAACTTGCTCGTGAACCTCTCATTTAGTTTCTTCGAGAGACAAAACCATGAACAACTCGTTTACTTGATTAATTATACAAGTAAATGAAGCGAAAATTTAAACTACGTGGTTTGAGAAACACCACCAAAATTATGTAATTTAACATAAACTATATATTGTATATGATATATAGTATAGCTTATTCATGTACATATAATCTAGTTTTTATGATTGTATAATCGAGCTTGCTCATGAGCATATAATCGAGTCTGCTCATGAGCAAACGAGCTGAGTTATCTTGTGTTCAAACTCGGTTCATTTATCTTTCGATCCTTAAAATTGTGCTCAAACTCGGTTCATTTACGAACCGAACCGAACGTGAACAAAATTTAACCGAGACGATCGAACATCAAATTTCTTATGAACGGCTCATTCACAACCCTAATGGTGCATTCGAGAGAAAGGGAATTAAAAACAAATCAAATTTTTGCATAAATGCTCCAAAAAGAATTTGAGAATAACCATTAAATGTATCCCTCCAAAATAAATTCAATCAATATATTCATTACAACAACATATAACAATACAATATAAATATATCATATATGCTCGCATAGAAAAATACAATATATATATAAATAAATCACAATATTTAACTTAATAATAGTATTTCAAAGTATTAAATAATGAAAGATATTACAATAATAAGTAAAGAATCATTCAGGTTAATCTTCACTTGAGAAATCTTTTGTTTAATATAATAGTTATCTTAGTTTTCGTATGAAGTAATAGCATTAGTATGCCCAATTTAGGAAATACGATTTTCGTATCTAGTAGGCCGGAGAAGGAGTGTATGATGGACTTTTGTATACTGGTGATGGAGTGTATACGGGAGCCTTGTACACTGGAGTGGAAGTGTACTCTGGACTCTTGTACACTGGTGTTGGGGTGTAAACTGGAGTAGGTGTGTAGGCTGGTTTTGGGATATATGGTTTTGGAACATATGATTTTGGAGTGTAGACAGGCTTGTAGGCCGGTGTAGGATGGTATTCAGGGACCTTGTAAACAGGCTTGTAGGCCGGTGTAGGGTGGTATTCAGGGACCTTGTAAACAGGCTTTGGAATGTAGATAGGGCTCTTGTAAACAAGAGATGGGGAGTACACGAGGCTCTTGTAAACGGGAGACGGGGAGTAGTACACGGGGCTCTTGTAAATGGGAGATGGAGTGTACTCGGGGCTCTTGTAAACGGGAGACGGGGAGTAGTACACGGGGCTCTTGTAAATGGGAGATGGAGTGTACTCGGGGCTCTTGTAAACGGGAGATGGGGAGTAGTACACGGGGCTCTTGTAAACGGGAGACGGGGAGTAGTACACGGGGCTCTTGTAAACGGGAGACGGGGAGTAGTACTCGGGGCTCTTGTAAACGGGAGATGGGGAGTACGCGGGGCTCTTGTAAACGGGAGATGGGGAGTACACGGGGCTCTTGTAAACGGGAGACGGGGAGTAGTACACGGGGCTCTTGTAAATGGGAGATGGAGTGTACTCGGGGCTCTTGTAAACAGGAGAAGGAGAGTAAACTGGCTTGTAGATCGGTGTAGGTTTGTATGTTGGTTTAGGAACATAGATAGGTGATGGACTGTAGACAGGGCTCTTGTATGTGGGAGATGGAGTGTATACTGGTGTAGGATGGTACACAGATTTTGGAATGTAAACAGGAGATGGAGTGTACGTAGGCTTCTTGTAAGCCGGAGATGGGTAGTAGACCGGGCTCTTGTATTCAGGAGTAGAAACATACACTGATGCTTTGTAGTATGGTGATGGAGAAGGAACATACGCAGGCGACTTGTATTCTGGCGACGGTGTGTAGGAGCCATAGTAGTCATCGGCTAAGGCAATGGTTGCCATGGACAAAATGAGTAGGGAGGAAACCAAGAGACGCATGGATGCCATTTTTAAAACTCTTTCTTCCTTTCGGTGCTAAGTTGGCTATAGAAGGAAAGAGAAGAAGATGAGATGGTGATTATTAAGGCTATCGATGGGCTATATATAGTCTTTGTCTTACTTACTTACCATGATTATACATCAATGGCACTTACTTGGTTGCACACTATGATTATACATTAATGGCACTTTTACATGGTTGCACGATGCCAAGAGATTTTGGATATACGTCTGTCACCTAGCCATTTGATGGCGACTTGTTTTATTATTGAGGATTTGAGATTACATTATGATAATTTTATGTCAATTTGCGTATGAATAGTGATTGCAGTAATGCTTATTAGACGTGCAATGAGGTCATATTAATTACAATAATATTATAACGAAAGTAACGGTTAAAAGTATAGAAGTTGATCATCATGTTTCAATACGAGTATAGAATTGGTTCTTAACACGGTGGCGGATTGCATTCTTCATTTATTTGAATGATCTCGGGGATCTCATTTATTTGAATGCTCTAGGGCGATCAACTAATCGTTGATCGGCCCCGAATGGCCGAATTCCTTTCCTCGTCAAAAATATATATATGAGAACTAAATGAGTATATGAGATGGTTTCGAGCTATTTGTCAATCTTAATGTGGAAATGTATATGAGATGGACTTGAAAAATAAATACGATTAAACCCCTGTTTGGTTTAGTACATTTAATATATTAAATTGTACTCCCTTCGTTTATAATTCATTTAATTCTTCCTCTATAATATGAACATGAAAAGTCACCATCTTGATATTAGGAATAATTAATTCACTTACAAGTATTAAATCTAAAGATAATTTTTTTTCTCATATTTATTTGTGTAGATACAAGACATATTAACCTTATTAATTAAAGATTCGTCATTTTCAGATCGTTATCATGAAAGATATGCCATGTAACTAATTCATTATTGAGAAAATTGGAGGAAAAATACCCCTTCCAATAATCTAATAGAAAATAGATACCCTTAATAATTTTCTAATTAAGTGTCCCCTTTTATTTTGAAAGGCTAAAATACCCTTAATTAATGAGAAAGAAAATACCTTTTTATTTTAAAAACTAATTATTACTAGACCTACATAGGTAGCAGTCAAAACTATTTATTTCTACGCTATTCATCTTCACTGATTCTTCTTTTTCATCGGTACATTGAAATTGCTTGCTACATGAAATTTGGTAAATTTTCTTAATTATGGTGAAATAAGTTGGTATAGTTAGTATGTACATGAAATTAGATCTTAAAAAATATTTTTTTTCTAGTTCTTAATTAGCTGGTATCACTAGTATCTACATGAAAAAGAGTAAATAATTTTAAAAAAAAATTTATACTTTGTTTAAATATACTAAATCGGTTAACCCATCGGGTTTCGGTTTCAACCCAACGTGTTTCGAGTCAATCGGGTTTGATTTATTTTGGGTTAGCGGGTTTAAATTTGCAAGTTTCAACCTAAAATTTCTGGTCGGGTTGTTTGGTTCAGTCAAGTTTTGACAACTCTAATTGTCAGAGATTAAATTTAAAAATACAGTATCTAATTTAATAGAAGCATGTGTCAGTGTTTGGTATCTGAAGCATACTAAGTATTATTAGGTTCTATTGATACAATGCTTTATAGAGTTACACAGTGGCAAAATCTGAACCGTTAGATCTAATTAGAATCGACGATTAAGATTAATTAGTAAATATAGTGTGTAGGTGCAAAATACTAGATTAAAATTACTAGCCGAATCCAGCCTTTTCTTGCGGACATCATTAGTCCGAATAAAGGAAATTTAGCCCATATTTTCTTTCCCAATGACGTCATGCTTTTCACCGAGGCTTCAGTTGATCAAATCTGATTTTTAAAGCGGTGTATTGATCTCTTTTGTGGAGCTTCTGCTCAGAAGGTGAACCCTACCAAATCCAAAATTTTTGTCTCCCCGAATGTCAAACATGGAGTTAAAACGTAGGCTGGAAGAGGCTAGTGGCTTCTTGGTCAAGTCCAATCTTGGGAATTATCTCGGAATGCCTGTCGTTCACAAGCAAGTGAACAAGCAAAACTTTACTGCGTTATTAGACAAATTCAAGTCTGAGTTGACGAGCGGGAAATACTAGATTAAAATTACAAGGTCATTACTAAAATTCTCGCTAACCGAATCTAGCCTTTTCTTGCGGACATCATTAGTCAGAATCAAGGAATTTTTGTCCCCGGTAGACTCATTTCTGATAATATTGTGATTGCTCAAGAGATTGTTCACTCAATGCGTAGAAAAAAAGGAGCGAAGGGATGGAGGGTTCTTAAGCTCGATTTGGAGAAAGCCTATGATACGCTGAACTAGGACTTTATTAAGCACACTTTATAGGTTTTGGGTGCGCCGAATCATAATTGGGTCATGGAGTATATTTCGTCACCCCGAATGCAAATCCTTTGGAACGCGAAATTGACGAACCAGTTTACCGCTTCCAGAGTTGTGCGCCAGGGTGACCCTATCTCTCCTTACATTTTCATTCTCTGCTAGGAGAGGCTTAGTCATACTATTTTTAATGAGGTTGAAGCTGGGGAATGGAGGCCGATAACGTGGACTAGGAGTGGGCCGTCTATGTCTCACATTTTCTTTGCCGTCAACATCATGCTTTTAATCGAGGCTTTAATTGATCAAATCCGAGTTGTAAAGCAGTGTCTTAATCTCTTTTTTCGAGCTTCTAGTCAGAAGGTGAACCCTAACAAATCCAAAATTTTTTTGTCTCCTCGAATCACAACATGGAGTTAAAACGTAGGCTGGAAGAGGCTAGTGGCTTCTTGGTCACGTCTAATCTTCGGAATTACCTCGGAATGCTCATCCTTCACAAGGAAGTGAACAAGCAAACCTTTGCTGAGTGATTAGACAAATTCAACTCTAAGTTGATGAGTTGGAAAACTCGTTCCCTTAGCTTCGCGGGAAGGATTACCTTGGTCAAGTCGGTTTTGACTTCCCTTCTGGTTTATTCTATGTCTACCGCGCGTATCCCGGATAACTTGTGTAAACAAATTTATAAGATTAATAGGGGTTTCATTTGGGATAGCACCTTGGAAAAAAAAGAATGCATAAAGTGGCTTGGTCGGAAGTTACTAAATCAAGGATTCTTGGTGGGCTAAGAATAAAGACCATGAGAATGCTTAACATGGCTTTGTTAGGGAAGCTTGGGTGGCGTTTTTTAATGGAGGAGGGCACTCTTTGGACTTCGCTTCTGAAGAATAATCACATTTATACAACCCTTAATTGGAAGATCTTCGTCGGCTTTCCACTTTTGGAAGGGCATCAAGAAGGGTATCTCTGAAGTTGCTGTTAAAGGATCCAAATGGTTCTTGCATAACAGACACTCTATTATGTTTTGGAGTGATAGATGGCTCATGGATGTCCCGCTTATTGAGTTGGCAACTGGCTCTATTGATGTGATAGACCGATATACTACTGTTAATGAATACTGGGTGATTGGTTCTGGGTGGAATTGGACAAAGCTGATGGCGACACTTCCTGTTAAAGCTTTACTGAAACTTGCAACTGTTGTTGTGTTTGAAGATAATGGTTTGATGGACGATGAGTTATACTAGGGCATGGAACGTGATGGCAACTACTTTGTTTGTAACACCCCTTTCCTACCCTGGAGGTATTACCGCCAGTAACCTCGATTAAGACTAAACCGAAGCTACCCAAGGCTTTAAACTGACTGAACAAACTAAAACAAACATTACAGCGGAATAAAAACAATTGGTCTTATACAAATCTTAACCCAAAAAGAATAAATAAATAGAACAACCTTCTAGTTGAACAAAATCTTCATCCAGTCTTCCTTAAGCTCTTATTTCTGAAACTCAGCTTCACTTTGAAGTAGTTCAACCATGATATTCACTCAAGTATAACCATTGAAAACCTTTCTTCAACTTCTGGAACTTCAAACATCTGAATCTGCCTCTTGAATCAACTTCCAAGAAATACCTGATGTGTCGTAAACCAACGATGGACACCAGCCGACCATATAAAAGAAAAGGAGATGGACGGGTTAGTCTAATGATAGACTAGCAAGCGGAGAATCTAACTTGGTTCTTATGGTTGTAACTAAACATATTGACATCCAAATCCGAATAGACTCGGATTATGATCCAACAGTTAGCAGTTTTATAGAGAATAAGAAGGAGACTCGCATATTCAAGAGAGAGAACACCATCGCTTGTGGTTTCTTTTAAGAAGCATAAACAATTGTTGGGAATTCATATTAATCACATAACATCTTGAAAAGCCTCCATCGACTATTCAGATTAACTTAATCAAAGTTTGATTAAGAATCATTCATAATCGAGAGCAAGAATGGTTATCGAATAGACTAACCATTCGAGTACATTAATGTGTCCAACGCACTTATCTATCATTACTCTCAATCTGTGCACTCGCACCATTAAATAGTTCTTACATAGTTTGGCCAACAATTGAGATCAGAGGACCTGTTTCATCCATGATCATTTATATATGCTCGACCAACAACCGAGATTCGGCCAACAACCGAGATCAGAGGGCCTGTTTCATCCATGATCATTTATACATGCTCGGCCAACAACCGAGTGTCAATTTCACTTAGCTAAAGTGCACCATTGTCTTCCTTCAACGTGAAGCGTGACATAAGTCATGATTCCAATATTGGGATACGCTAGCAAGCTACGCCCCCAATACAGATTTTGTTATAAAGAGGTCATTGGAGACTCGGCTCCTACCCCTGGACTACCTATTTTTCAACAGTGTTTCAGCACAGGACCACTAAAGAGATGTCTTGGAGTCTAAACTCCCATCTCTACCATCTTATTTCACAGCAGTGTCTCAGCATGAGACAACTAATCATACAACGATCCTAAGTTCAGTTCTAGCGCAAAAGCCGCAATAACGACATGGTCGTTATTTCTAACAAAATAATAACCTATCAAACTGTATTCAACATACAAATTATTTCCAACATGAGGATCAAATAGAATTCAATTCCTCATTAATAACCATAACGCAAGAGAGAATCGTCCACTTGCCTTATAAGGCGTGCTCGACGTCCTTAGCAATTCCAACAGTAATCTGTATCATCCCTCTGACAAATATAACCAAAGGATTTCTCAGCAACGAGCTCACAGAAACACTTCTTAGTTGTATTCTCAACTCCTACAACTTTCTAATCGATAAACGATTTAATTTCCGAATATCGATATATAATAAATCCTTAGTTATCATGCTTCAAGGAGCCATCTTGGCGGAATTATAACTAATTATCTGCTTCACTTTTGAAACAATTTTCTAAATAAAAATTGTTCATCAACAACAGTTCTTAAAGATTACCAAATCTCGGATCAAACGGATTAACAACGAATCCAGAGTAATTATCCGAAGTCCTTTACCTGCCAATCGGTAACCAAAACTTGTCTTCGCTATAACGGAAGATCCGGACGTCCGTTTCTCGAGCGGTTCGAACCTGTGGAACCGTATCAATTTCAAGATTATAAAAACCACAAATTTAATTAGCAAAGCGGAGTCGAAAGACCCTTACGGTGGCTCCGTAATCAATCCGCTAATTAATTTCGATCGTATATACCTTCACTCGAGCCCATGGCTCGTTTGGCTCGATCCCCGAGCCCGAGGGTGGCTGGGCGTTGCCCGACAACGGCTCCCATGGTGGTTGGTGGTCGGACAACCTGGTGGTCGCCGACGACGACGTACGGCGAGGCAAAAAGGTGACCGGCGGTGTAGATTTCACTTCTTCCTCCCGAAGCATGTCGTTCCGTCCTTGATTCTCGCTGGTTCTACCTCCTCCTAGCAGCAGCAACATGGAAAGGAAGAAGAAGAGATGGAGTGGAGGAAAAGCTAGAGGAAGAAGATGATGGGGGACGGAGAAGATAACCGGCGGTGAAGACTCAATTCTTTCTCCCTGGTTCGCCGTCGTTCCGTCCTAAAATTCTTTCTCTGGTTCCTTCTTTTGATTTGAACGGGTTGAAAAGTCCACCCCTATCCTCAACTCTCTCACGTTTCCTTCCCTACTAAGACTAGGAAGATATGCTTATAAAATTCAAAATCCGTCTTGGAACGGAACTCGCGTTAAAGCGGTAAAATTATGTACCTCGGGTGGAAAAACTTACTAAACGAAAAACGTCCCATAAATTATGTAGACCAATAAAACCAATTTTCCATGATTTTATCACGCTACCTTCAATTTTTAAGGCTTCCGTTTCGTATTTTCAATCCTTTCCGGTACATAATTAAAAAGACGGCTTATCCAATAAACATTCTTTTTCTACTGAAAAATCCTAGAATTCACACCGATCCATAAAATCATTTCTTTGTGATTTTAGGATGTCACCAACAATTTCCTAGGATTTAATCTCCAACAAAAATATTGGATTAAGCGTTAAAACGTTCAAAAAGGTTAAAAGGATATCCGAGAAAAATTCAAAAAATATCCTAAAAAAACCGCAGTTATTACATTGTTGCAGTTGGATATAATTTAATTTAGGGCAATCTGACCAGAAAAGAGGTTGACAATAACTTCTATCGAAAAATCTGGAAATTGGTGGTGCATGAGAGAGTTAGATGCTTCGTATGGCTGGCTTGCAAAGGAGGGGTAATGGCTAATGCAGCACAAACGCTCAATGTGTTCTTTGTGGTGCTAATGAAGAGAACTTTGAGCATCTGTTTAGGGATTGCTCCAAGGTCAATTATATTTGGCTTAATTTGAACGCTATTGGTATTAGCCCTTCTTTTTGCAGGAAAATTTTGCTTGCTGGCTTTGATTGAATATCATAATGAACAAGCAAGGACCCGTGGGAAACTTTGGGGAGTACTTAACGGATTGCGTATGGATTGGGATAATGGTTTTCCTCATGTTATTCTAGAGTCAGATTCCCAATGGTGGAACTCTTGAATAATATGAATAATAGGCACCCACTCTTTAGAATGGTTAATCAATGCCAAGGCTTGATTCGTAGGAATTGATCCATTAGAATGGTTAACTCAGCTCATTTGCTCATGAGCATATAATCGAGTCTGCTCATGAGCAAACGAGTTGAGTTATTTTGTGTTCAAACTCGGTTCATTTATCTTTCGATCCTTAAAATTGTGCTCAAGCTCGGTTCATTTACGAACCGAACGTGAACAAAATTTAACCGAGACGATCGAACACCGAATTTCTTATGAACGGCTCATTCACAACCCTAATGGTGCATTCGAGAGAAAGGGAATGAAAAACAAATCAAATTTTTGCATAAATGCTCCAAAAAGAATTTGAGAATAACCATTAAATGTATCCCTCCGAAATAAATTCAATCAATATATTCATTACAACAACATATAACAATACAATATAAATATATGTTCGCATAGAAAAAATACAATATATAAATAAATCACAATATTTAACTTAATAATAGTATTTCAAAGTATTAAATAATGAAAGAAATTACAATAATAAGTAAAGCACCATTCAGGTTAATCTTCACTTGAGAAATCTTTTGTTTAATATAATAGTTATCTTAGTTTTCGTATGAAGTAATAGCATTAATATGCCCAATTTAAGAAATACGATTTTCGTATCTAGTAGGCCGGAGAAGGAGTGTATGATGGACTTTTGTATACTGGTGATGGAGTGTATACGGGAGCCTTGTACACTGGAGTGGAAGTGTACTCTGGACTCTTGTACACTGGTGCTGGGGTGTAAACAGGTGTAGGTGTGTAGACTGGTTTTGGGATATATGGTTTTGGAACATATGGTTTTGGAGTGTAGACAGGCTTGTAGGCCGGTGTAGGATGGTATTCAGGGACCTTGTAAACAGGCTTGTAGGCCGGTGTAGGGTGGTATTCAGGGACCTTGTAAACAGGCTTTGGAATGTAGATAGGGCTCTTGTAAACAGGTGATGGAGTGTACACGGGGCTCTTGTAAACAGGAGATGGGGAGTACACGGGGCTCTTGTAAACAGGAGATGGGGAGTACACGGGGCTCTTGTAAACGGGAGACGGGGAGTAGTACACGGGGCTCTTGTAAATGGGAGATGGAGTGTACTCGGGGCTCTTGTAAACGAGAGATGGTGAGTAGTACATGGCGCTCTTGTAAACGGGAGACGGGGAGTAGTACACGGGGCTCTTGTAAATGGGAGATGGAGTGTACTCGGGGCTCTTGTAAACGGGAGATGGGGAGTACACGGGGCTCTTGTAAACGGGAGACGGGGAGTAGTACACGGGGCTCTTGTAAACGGGAGATGGGGTGTACTCGGGGCTCTTGTAAACGGGAGATGGGGTGTACGTGGGGCTCTTGTAACCAGGTGATGGGGTGTACGTGGGGCTCTTGTAAACAGGAGATTGGGTGTATTCCGGGCTCTTGTAAACAGGAGAAGGAGAGTAAACTGGCTTGTAGATCGGTGTTGGTTTGTATGTTGGTTTAGGAACATAGATAGGTGATGGACTGTAGACAGGGCTCTTGTATGTGGGAGATGGAGTGTATACTGGTGTAGGATGGTACACAGATTTTGGAATGTAAACAGGAGATGGAGTGTACGTAGGCTTCTTGTAAGCCGGAGATGGGTAGTAGACCGGGCTCTTGTATTCAGGAGTAGAAACATACACTGATGCTTTGTAGTATGGCGATGGAGAAGGAACATACGCAGGCGACTTGTATTCTGGCGATGGTGTGTAGGAGCCATAGTAGCCATCGGCTAAGGCAATGGTTGCCATGGACAAAATGAGTAGGGAGGAAACCAAGAGACGCATGGATGCCATTTTTAAAACTCTTTCTTCCTTTCGGTGCTAAGTTGGCTATAGAAGGAAAGAGAAGAAGATGAGATGGTGATTGTTGAGGCTATCGATGGGCTTTATATAGTCTTTCTCTTACCATGATTATACAACAATTGCACTTACTTGGTTGCACACTATGATTATACATTAATGGCACTTACATGGTTGCACGATGCCAAGAGATTTTGTATATACATCTGTCACATAGCTATTTGATGGTGACTTGTTTTATTATTGAGAATTTGAGATTACATTATTTTTTGGGTCGATTTGCCGATGAATAGTACACTAATTCTTATTAGACGTGCAATGTGGTCATGTTAATTAATAATAATATTATAACGAAAGTAACGATTACAACATTGGAGTTTGGTTATTAGAATATGGCCTCTCCCTTCTTCTCCGGTCGCGTGAAGTGCCGAAAGATCAATTAACGAAAGTAACGAAAGTAATGAGCTTTTAATTTGAGCTTCTTTTTAGTAGGTTTCGGCCTATTTATCAATCTTAATGTGGAAATGTTTACGAGATGGACTTGAACAACAATAATGATTAAGCGTACATAGATTGCCAATATTGATTTTCTCATAGTATTGATAAGTGCTCCGTAATATAGATAACAAATAGCGTCAATCTAGTCAAAAGGTTAAGTCTTCATGGGTAATATATATGCAGAAGTCACCAGTTCGACTCTCATTGATAAGGCCCTTCACCAAAAAATATAGATAACAAATATGATTAAGAGAGTAAGAGATATAAACTAGTTTGGTCGAACATATATGTATTATTGATTCAAGTGCTCCTTGTATTTGGATTTCTCTATAGAACTTCACTTGAAACTAGTGCTTATGTACTATAAAATTTCGGGTTGTTGAACGGGCGGGTCGACCCATAATCCGACCCGACTCAAAAATTTGCGGATCACGTGTCAAATTTTTTAGTTTATGGGTTACGGGTTGGATAATGGGCAGTGTCTAAAAAACTCTAGGTGGACTCAACGGGTGCCTAGATGGAGCTAGGCAGAGATTTTTAGAATAGTGGTAATGGGTCACCAATTTTTAAGTTTACGGGTCGACCTGCCGGCTTATGTGTCCAGCCTTAATATCAAAAAAACAAAACAAAATATTAGTGATGTAGTTAGTAAAAGGAAGAATTAGAATTTTACGGGTCAAACGGGTTAAAATGAATGAAAAATGGTCAAACGGGTTAAATTTAGAGGTCAAATAGATCAAACAATGACCTGGCCCGTAAACCCATAAAACGAGTTGCGGGTCAAGTCACGGATCCAATTTTTTTAATGGGTCGTCGACCCATAACCCATAACTAAAAACCACGAAAAAATCATATTGCTCAATGCTCTTACACAGTGAACAAATAATAACAATAATAAACAATATTTGTTTATAGAAATAATAAATAATAATAACACCACCACAAATCAGGTAATGTACACGGTTCAACTCAAACTGAACAGATAACAAAAATTGAAAAACAAAAACACCACACAAGCCAAAATGAGTGCACACAAGTATCATTTTAGTCACATCGATCAACTAATAAAACATAGATTCAAGACAAGATCTTCAAAGCTTGTCCTGCAAATACTTCAAAATGCCTTTGGTCCCGCGATCCAAAATTGTCCTCCTGATACTATTCAAGAGATGATAACATAAGTCTTCGATACATCATTATAACAAACAATATTGACCCATTGTAGTTCCGCTACAGCAGAATTTGACGGGCCAAGAAAACAACGTTACCTTCTTAATGGATTTGCATCAAGTCTCAATGCTTGTAGCGTCGTTTCAAGCAAGTCCTGGTCAATAACTTTGCATGATGTAGAAATACAAATTAGGAAATGTTTTTAGGAAGCTAGAAAAAAAGAGATGGAAGCCAGAGGCTTAATAGGATTAGAAACTGTTGGATTGTAAGTGTTAGTAGAGAGTTGAGAATAGACGTTGGATTGTTCCCAATGTAGCAAAAGTAAAACAAAAATTTGCAAGTAAGTAAGCAGGACAAAACACAATTCCTTCAAAGAGGAACCCCACTACAACCAACTAGTTATGTGGGTAAGCCTCTACTTACCTTTGAAGGATTTCTTTTATTGATAGTTGCTTAAGTTATTACAAGGCAAAGCTCAAACTTCTTTATTCCAAAAAATCACCGAACTTTGGAAATTCTAATGAACTTTCTCAACCTAAGTACTACTCTACACTTGTATCATGACTTAATTTCCTTTCACTAGGGAACACTGGATTCACCATCGACGAGATCACACACTCGTCGTCGGGTACTTCTCTTGGTTTCTTCATTCTTCACTCGCTCCTTTTCTGATTGCTTGAGGCTTTTGTGAGAAATGTATTGCAAGTACACTATTCATTGGCTTATATAGGCTCTTGAGGATTGCGGCTAAATCTTCAATTTGCATTTGTTCAAAATGCCCTTGTCTCGCTAGCCAAATGTGTACTTTCTTCAATGTGATTCTATTTGAATTTGGTAACCTAATCGAGCTAATCGAACCATTGGATCAAACAGCTCAGTCTAAGGAACAGACTAGCTCAGTCTGAGGAACATACTGCTCCTCTACTTTGTCTGGAACAGGCTTCCATGTTTTGCGCTGAGCTGTCTTGTCTTCACATATCATGTCTTGGGAACTTGTCACTCATAAGTTCCTTTAATATAGGAGTTGTTTCTTTCAGTTAGGCTTGTAATTGTACCTTCTTGAGTTTCCTTAGAGGAATGTGTGTTTAACCTGAAATTCCCTTGAATTACTTGAACATAACACATTAACTCTCATATGGTGTTTGACAATATTATCAAAACTAGAGAGGATCGTTATTTTGATGTTGTGGAACACGAGTTCCCAACACCGTCCAACAAAAACAGACCAATTGTGGTTGTAGAGATTATACGCATTTATTTGACAAGTCTAGCTTTGTAAGTGAGCTCATGTTCTTGAAACCCTGCAAGAAACAAGGATAAAATTTGACTATAACTTCTTACAAATTTTATAATAAAATTGAAAACTACCCAATTGCATTTTCACAGGTCAACCAAATAAGAAATACAGTCATCCCGATTGCTAACTACTTAGCCCATTTATTTTATTATTAATAAAACGCCCCCTTGAGAGGCCGGAGAGTACCGCTTCTCCTTCCACCAAAAAAAAAAGAAATACAGTCACAACATCAATGTAGCATACTAATTTTAATGCATTATAAATGATTCATGGATTGTTAGTAGACCTGTCAATCGGGCCGGGTCAAACGGTTTTAGGTTCAGTCATGCATTTCGGGTTTGGTTGTTATAGGTTAACGGGTCAATCTGGGTCGGGTCATTGCGGGTTTTCGGATGGATCGAGTTGACCAATGGGTCAATTACATTTTTTAAAGATTCTTAAAATAATATTTAATAACGAGATATCATTTTTGTGTATTTTAATATTATATTATACATTACATTATAATTTAAAAAAATAATACATTCTTTAAATATACTAAATCGGTCAAATCCACTGGGTTTCGGGTTTTAACCCAACAGATTTCGGGTCAACCGGGTTCCATTTATTTTGGATTAGCGGGTTTAAATTTGCAAGTTTCAACCTAAAATTTCGGGTCGGGTTGTCTGGTTCTGTCATGTTTTGGCAACTGTAATTTTCAGACATTAAAATTAACAATGCAGTATCTAATTTAATATAAGCATGTGGTGTGTTTGGTATCTCATGCATACTAATTTGGATATCCAAAAATCACGTATAAAAATTGGCATTTTTATTACTACATAAAACATGCTTTATAGAGTAAGTTCTATGCATCCAACCACACACTACCTAGTACCTACCTCTGGAATTTTGGCTCAGGTAAAGAATTTGCAAACGCTTTAAACCGAGAATGTCCGATGGGAAGTGGGGATTTTTTTTTTTGGTAGAAGGAGAGACGGTACTCTCCGGCCCCTCAAGGAGGCATTTTATTAATAATAGAAAAAAGGCTAAGTAGTACTCAAGCGGGGGATAGCCCGACCCCTTACATCATCAAACAACAATAAATTAATCCCCTCAGGCGGGGCAAGCAATACATGAAGACCCAACGGATAAGAAAAAGCATAAGACGCGAGACAATCCGCAACCGAATTTGCCTCTCGATACACATGACGGAGCTGGATAGACCAATCCCTACTAATAAAGCCTTGGCACTGAGAAACCAGGCTGAAGAGCGGATGACTCCTACGCACACCTGCATTAATAATATTGATAACAATCTGTGAATCTGATTCCAAAATAACTTGCCTGTAGCCCTTCTCCCAAGCTAATCTGAGGCCATTAACGACTCCCCATAGTTCCGCCATCGGTACAGTACATGAACCAATGTTATGAACAAATCCGCCCACCCACTGGCCATAATGGTCTCGAAGGATTCCTCCCGCCGTAGCTCTTCCGTCTCTAACCGCTCCATCCGTGTTAATCTTTATCCAGTGCTCCCCTGGACACTCCCACGAAATACTTTGCATTTTTCTAGTATGAGTTTGACTTTGACAAGAAAACTTACCAACTGCTTTCCGGTATTCGACAGCCCTAGCCATAATGAAGCTCGCTTGATCTCTTATTTCAACCGGTTCCTTGAAGGTAATAGCATTTCTCCACCTCCAAATCCACCATAAAGCCGTTGAAAAAATGATATTCCAATCCATGGACTCCACTGTGTTCCTTTCCATAATGTTGCCTCTAATCCAAGATGTGAAAGGTTCCTGGAAAAAACACGGACAAACATCAGTAACTTTCAATTGAACCCAAATGGTACGTACCTGAGCACAATCTCGAAAGAGATGTTCATGGGTTTCGTCCTCAGCACCGCAACATACACATCTCGCATTCCCCGTCAAATGTCACCTTCTCCTTTCGTCGTTTGACATCACACCCCCTTTACAAGCGAGCCAAATGAAGTGCCTAATTTTTTCAGGAACCGCCAACTTCCATACAATGTTAAAAACGTGCGTGTCAATTTCCTGCAAATTTCTGCAATCTTGAGTCAACTCATACCCAGAAGAAACAGTAAAATTCCCATCTGGAGTGTGCAACCAGCTTAACTCATCTTCTATCCCAATCGAGTCTTCATTAACCGCAACTGCAGCAATTTTAAGCAGAATTTCAGCCGGCAACAAGTGAGCAAACATGTGCCATTTCCAACCACCATTGTCATGCCAACAATCCCTAACAGTCACCTCGGATTCATCGTTATTCAGCAGCCCCGTAGCAGCATTTTTCAGCGGAAAATCAACAACCCAGATGTCCTCCCAAAAGAGAATGGATTTGCCATCCCTCAGATTCCAGCGAATGCCTTTTATCACCACTGATGCAACCCCCTGTTGAAGACTCTTCCATATATGAGAAGCTGCAGGAGATTTTCCAAGGGCCGTGTTTGCATACTTATTTTTCAAAACCGAAGTCCACAAATGACCATCCTCCATGATGAACCTCCATCCCATTTTTCCCATCAAAGCCAGATTTAAATCTCTCATTTTCTTAATCCCCAGGCCCCCCAACCTTTTGGGTTTCGTAACCTCTGACCACGAGACTTTGTGAAGACGCCTTTGCTCCCTAGTACTACCCCAAATGAAAGCCCTGTTCAACTTATCAATTTCTTGGCAAATGTTCTTCAGGAGTAAGGCCGAAGACATGGAGTACACAGGAATAGAAGACAGAACAGATTTGGTAAGAGTGACTCTACCAGCAAAACTCAAAGTTTTCGACTTCCAGCCCGTAAGCTTTGAATTGAACTTGTCCAAAAGACCCGAGAACGTGCTTTTATTGATTTTCTTGTGCAAAATCGGCATCCCCAAATAATTCCCGAGATCCTTCGTCACCATAATTCCACTTTCCTCCTTGATTCGCCGTGCCAGATTCGGTTGTACATTGGGCGATACGAAGATTTTCGACTTCGCAAGGCTAACTCGCTGGCCCGAAGCACTACAAAAAATCTCTAAGCACTTCTTGATGACCTTCATCTGTTCAACTGAAGCTTCCGCAAAAAGGAGTATGTCATCGGCGAAAAAAATATGCGAAAGGAGCGGACCATTTCTAGTAAGCTTGATGGGTTTCCATTCTCGCTTGTTAACCGCTTCCCCAATAATATGGCTGAGGCGCTCGATGCAAAGCAAGAACAAATACGGGGATATAGGATCGCCTTGTCTAACTCCCCTTGAAGGAATAAACTGTGATGAGACCTCTCCGTTCCATAAAACCTGCATTCTAGGGGTTGTCACACATGTCATCACCCAATTCACCCAATTGTCCGGGAAGCCAGAAACCCGAAGAGTGTCCTCTATGAAATCCCAACTTAATCGGTCGTAAGCCTTTTCTAGATCAAGTTTGAGCACCATCCAACCCATCACTCCTCTTTTCCTTCTCATAGAATGGACAATTTCTTGGGCGATGACAATATTATCGGTAATCATCCGCCCGGGGAGAAAACTTCCTTGTGTTGGCCCAATCAACTTCATCATAATTGGCTGAATTCTCGACACCATAACCTTTGTGATAATCTTATATAAGACATTACAAAGACCAATGGGTCGGAATTGGTTAATCCTTTCCGGTTTATCAACTTTGGCTAACAAAACAATGAGTGTATCATTAATCCCTTCCGGTAATACTGATGAACGAAAAAAGTCCCTCACGAAATTCATTACTGACTTCCCCACAATATTCCAGCAGCGTTGATAGAACCCAGGCTGAAATCCATCGAGGCCCGGCGATTTGAAAGCACCCATGTTCTTCACTGCTGTCCAAATATCCATGTCCGTCACCCTAGCATTTAAATGCTGAAAATCAGTATCTAGCAGCATTGGGAAACCATCATCATTGAGCTGAAGCTGACGACTGCTTACCTCCTCTTTGTTGTACAGATTTTGATAAAACTCGACTGCCAACCTTTCTAAAGCCACAGGATCCTCAATCCAACAATTTTGTTCATCTCTCAAGCCCTCCACCCTATTGTGTTTACGTCGTATGATAGTCGACGTATGGAAAAAGGACGTATTACGGTCTCCCAAACTCAACCATTGTTCCCGGGATTTTTGGTACCACAGGATCTCTTCCTGTTCAAGCACAATGTCGAAATCTCTCCTGATCTCTTCCTCAGCTCTCAAGAGATTTAACGAACTATCATAACATAACCGCCTTTGAATGCGCTCGAGTCTTTCCATCAACATCCTTTTACGTTGATGGATGCATCCAAAAACTTTTTTGTTCCAAACCATCAAATCTTTCTTAAGCAGAGTCAAAGCGATTGGAGTATCAACATCCTGTTTCCAACTTGCTTTAATTTTCTCCATAAAACTAGGATGTGTGAACCATGCCGCCTCGAATCGGAATGGCCGTCTCTTACTGTTAAGGTTGAGTTTTGGATCAAAAGAGAGAAGAATTGGGCAATGGTCCGAAGATAACTTAGGGAGATGTCTAACCCTAGCTTCAGGCCATCTAACTCTTCTCTCGGTGTTCACTAGAACTCTATCCAAGCGTTTATGCACCACCGTTGTGTTGGAAAGCTTCCGAGACCAGGTGAATTTCTGACCAACAAAACCAAGGTCCACAAGTCCAAATTTATTTCTCCAACTGTTGAAGATGTCTGAATCTTTGTGAAGCCCACCACTACCCCCTTTCCTTTTGTTTGTAAACAAAATGCAATTGAAATCTCCTCCAATAACAATCGGCCCCGAAATCCCTCTCATAGCATCGTTCAGATCCGCCCAAAAAGCTTCGCGGCGTTTCGCTGAGGGGGGGCCATAGACCACAAACAAATGGACGTTCACACCCTGCTCAACAAAAGTAGCTTGTATAAAATGATTGTATTTTACCACTGAATGGAAATGAACTTTCTCATCCTTCCAAAGCAACCAAATTCCTCCAGCAAACCCGACAGCCTCAACTCGCACACAGTCCGAGAAAGAAGACCTAGTCATCCTATCACAAACAACCTGAGCTCTCTCTCCCGATATTCTCGTCTCAAAGAGCGCTAGCACATCGATCTTGTGATTTTTGCACATATATCGAATAGCCCTTCGAAATCCGGGTTTCCCTGCACCGAAACAATTCCACATTAGTACATTCATAGGTAAAAAACAAGGAAGAGATAGGAAACGTTAAGAATCTTGGCCCGATTGGCCTGAAATCATCCCTGTCATGGATGAAACTTCGTGCTGCCCCTCGCCAGATATATCATGAGACTGCTTCGTATCCATGGAGAAGAGAGGGTTCACGTTCATCGACGCTTCCGGGTAGGTAGCCTGAACCATGGACGAATCCAGCTTTGTTTCCACTATGGAAGAATCTTCCGTCTTCGATAGCATGCCATTGATAACCATATCTGTATCAAGCGCTTCTATAATGTCCTCTGACTGCCTTCTTCGTTTGGAGTTTGCACCCAAAACAGATCCTGGAATGTGATTTAGGAAGTTTGGGCTTTCCACTTTGGCTGACTGCTCTTGGTTCCTTCTCCTCAAGCCTTTTTTTAGTTTTTTGCTATGTTGGGCCTTAACTTTGATTGGCCCATTTCCCTCACTCGCTTGGAAGACAACCATGGTCGATTCCATTCTCGGGTCATTATCCTCTTCAATCTGGGCCCTTTGGCCCATCTTCTTTTCATCTTGCTCCTCTGCCCTGCCACTAACTTTCTGTTTGTTCATATTCCCTTTTTTATGTTGATCCGCCAATTGCCTTGTAACTGCCTTCTCCTTCTTTTCCTCAATCTTATTAAGATTCTTTCCAATATTCCTATTCGTATCTTCCACCTGTCCGCTAACATTTCCTATTCTTTCTTCTACACAATCTTCCTCTCGCACGGTCAGCGCTTCAAAGCGATTAATCTCCGGAACCAAAAGGGCGGTGGAAGGAGATAAGTTTCCTTTTCCATTCTTAGATCTTCCATGACCATCTTTAGAGATATTCTTCCTTGTGTTTTCCTTAGAATCCGGCACTGACTTCATGTTTCCTTTTGGAGGGCGAACTTTCCTTACCGGTATCATCCATTCCCCGTAGTAGCCTTTTCCGATCCTAGCCGCCTCATGTGCGGTGATCGAAGCCTCCGTGTTCGTCGGCGGCGATGAACTACTCGCGAACGCAGTACGATCTTCTGATGATTTGCTAGGACTCTTTTTCTGTTTATCCAACTCCATTGAACTCTCCTGATTTGGACGGAATGGACAACTTTGTTTCAAGTGCCCAAACCTACCACAACCATAACATATGGTCGGAAGTCCCTCGTATTCCACCAAATATCGATTCCCGTTAATGCTGATCGACCCTTTAAGGGGTCTTTCAAGGTCGATCTCCATACATATGCGAGCAAACTTTCCTCTGTTGGTGTACAACGTTCTTGCATCCACTTTTACAGGCTTCCCAATTCCCGCAGCCACTTTCATTAAAACTTTCTCTTCATAAAGCGTGACTGGGAGATCGGAGATACGGATCCACGTGGGTGTCGTCTTGATAGGATCAGATGTGCGTAGGTTTGGTGCCCAACTCCGGACCGTCATGCATCTCCCAAAAACAGTCCAAGGACCATTCGTGAGCGCCATAATATAATCTTCTTCTCGTTCAAACAAAATAGTTTGCCTCTTGAGTTGCCTTAATTGCTGTCTTAACATGTTGATTAAAAAAAATCATATTTTTTCTCTCTTATCTATTTATTAAGTGTTCTCATTTTAGGTTTTGAATTAAGAATTTCTAAAACACTACAAGGGTTTCTAATTGATTAAAATATATTAATTACTCTTCATGTATAATCAATAAACTAGTAGATTACTCATAATAATATACCTTGTAGTAGAGATTTGGTTAGAAAATATTATTTTATATATAAATTGTTTAATTAATAATACCTTTTGGGTTATCATATAACAACATTTTTGTACATTAAGAACTATCAAATATATAAAAATACTTTTATTGACATTCTAGTTTTTAATATATAAAGATATAAAAATATTTATTTAATTAAATTAACTCTTTTGATATAAGGATGAGTTAATGCTCTTAAAATAATATTTAGATGAAAATAAAATTTTGCCAGCGATTAAAAAACATGATGTCAGTTCTAGCTAGTAAAAAAAAAAATTTGAGCAAGCAAGTTAATTCTCAAGAGAGACGAATTGCCATTGCCAAGTGAGGTTACACTCCCTTGGACAACAACTTAATTCCTTTAGGAATTAAGTTCTAGGTTCACGAAACCCTTGACCATCGATTAAACATGTCAATATTCGACCGAACCTACAATATTGAAGAATTCACCAACCAAGCTTAACAAGTAAGGCATCATTATTTTGTCGCCTGAGAAGAGATCCAAAGTATCCTTTCTTACGAGTGTGAAGGTTTTTCTATACAAGTGAGAAGGGATCTAAATATCTGAATCAGGAGAGAAAGTTTTTCCATACACATTACAAAGAGATATGGGAACAAGGGATCGGATCGCCTTGTCGCACATCATGCATGAGGAGTAAACACATCCGCCTTTTCTCTATTCTAGAGCAAAGTAGCTTTCCGTTTGGTTTGACACATCATAATAATACTCCCAAATTGATCAGGAAAATCGGCTTGTAACAAAACACCTGTAAATAGTTTTTCTTTAGAATTTCATTCATAGAGTTACTGACAAATTTTGGGAGTATAAGAGTGTATTATATTAGGCACTCTTATTTTGCTAACAATTAGATTGTAAATTATAAGCACGTAAGAATGCAATAAGAGAAGTTCGATAATTTATTCTCTTCTTATTTGTTTATCGATACAAAATTATCTTCTTTTAATTAAAAAAGCTTAATTATATGATGATTGATTGAATGATTTGATCATTTCGGTTACTTATTTATGTCTATTTTAGGCCATAATCGAGTGAGTAGTTGCAGGAAGAATGGTGCATTCGAGAGAAAGGAAATGGAAAACAAATCAAATTTATTCATAATCAGTCCAAAAAGAATTTGGGAATAACCACTAAACGTATCCCTCCAAAATAAGTAGGATCAATATATTCATTACAACATCGTATAACAATACAATATAAATATATATTTGCACCAAGAAAATACAATATATATAAATAAATCAGAATATTAATCTTAATAATAGTAATTCAAAGTATTAGATAATGAATGAAATTACAATAATAAGTAAAGAACCATTCGGGTCCATCGATCCTCACTCGAGTAATCTTTCATTTAATACAATAGTTATCTTAGTTTTCGTATGAAGGAATATGATTAATATGCCCAATTTAGAAAATACGATTTTCGATTCTAGTAGGCCGGAGAAGGAGTATATGATGGACTTTTGTATACTGGTGATGGAGTGTATACGAGAGCCTTGTACACTGGAGTGGATGTGTACTCTGGACTCTTGTACACTGGTGTTGGGGTGTAAACAGGAGAAGGTGTGTAGACTGGTTTTGGAATAAATGGTTTTGGAGTGTAGACAGGCTTATAGGCCGGTGTAGGATGGTATTCAGGGACCTTGTAAATAGGCTTGTAGGCCGGTGTAGGGTGGTATTCAGGGACCTTGTAAACAGGCTTTGGAATGTAGATAGGGCTCTTGTAAACAGGTGATGGAGTGTACACGAGGCTCTTGTAAATAGGAGATGGGGAGTACACAGGGCTCTTGTAAACAGGAGATGGGGAGTACACGGGGCTCTTGTAAACGGGAGACGGGGAGTAGTACACGGGGCTCTTGTAAACGGGAGACGGGGAGTAGTACACGGGGCTCTTGTAAACGGGAGACGGGGAGTAGTACACGGGGCTCTTGTAAACGGGAGACGAGGAGTAGTACACGGGGCTCTTGTAAACGGGTGATGGAGTGTACTCGGGGCTCTTGTAAACGGGAGATGGGGTGTACACGGGGCTCTTGTAAACGGGAGATGCGGTCTTCACAGGGCTCTTGTAAACGGGAGACGGGGAGTAGTACACGGGGCTCTTGTAAACGGGAGACGGGGAGTAGTACACGGGGCTCTTGTAAACGGGAGATGGGGTGTACTCGGGACTCTTGTAAACAGGTGATGGGGTGTACGTGGGGCTCTTGTAAATAGGAGATTGGGTGTATTCCGGGCTCTTGTAAACAGGAGATGGAGTGTATGCAGGACTCTTGTAAACGGGAGAAGGAGAGTAAACTGGCTTGTAGATCTGTGTAGGTTTGTATGTTGGTTTTGGAACGTAGATTGGTGATGGAGTATAGACAGGGCTGTTGTATGTGGGAGATGGAGTGTATACTGGTGTAGGATGGTACGCAGGCTTTGGAATGTAAACAGGAGAAGGAGTGTACGTAGGCTTCTTGTAAGCCGGAGATGGGTAGTAGACCGGGCTCTTGTATTCAGGAGTAGAAACATACACTGATGCTTTGTAGTATGGCGATGGAGAAGGAACATACGCGGGCGACTTGTATTCTGGCGATGGTGTGTAGGAGCCATAGTAGCCATCGGCTAAGGCAATGGTTGCCATGGACAAAATGAGTAGGGAGGAAACCAAGAGACGCATGGATGATGCCATTTTTAACCCTTTCTTCCTTTCGGTGCTAAATTGGCTATAGAAGGAAAGAGAAGAAGATGAGATGGTGATTGTTGAGGCCATCGATGGGCTATATATAGTCTTTCTCTTGCTTACCATGATTATACAATAATTGCACTTAATTACTTGGTTGCACGATGCCAATTGGGATTTGTATATACTGATATACATAATACATCTGTCATCTTGCTCTTTGATGGCGACTTGTACGTTTTATTATTGAGGATTTGAAATCACATTATTGTGTTTTTGGGTCGATCGATTTGCGTATGAATAGTGCAGTAATGCTTATTTAGACGTGCAATGAGGTCATTTTAATTATAATAATATTATAAAGAAAGTAACGATTACAAAATTGGGCTTTGGTTATTTGAAGTACGTTTTCATCAAAATATAAACAAATTTAGAGCAGATTATAAAAAACAATAACAAATCAGGTCACACATGGATTAACCTATTTATCAAGAAGTGGACCATTATGTATCAATAAAAGTATAGAACTTGATTGGAATAAAATTAATAGGTGGTGGAATTAGGACGGTAATCAAACCGAGTCGAGTCGAGCTTTGAGTCGCTCATGCTTGACTCGGTTAAAAATAGACGAGCTCAAACACGAGCTTAGTTCGAGATTCAAATCTTGTTTGAACATGGTTTATTCAAATGTTCATCGAGCTCGAGATTTCCTTCGAACCTCTCATATAGTTTCTTCGAGAGACAAATCCGTGAATTACTCGTTTAGTTGATCAATTATACAAGCAAATGAAACAAAAATGTAAACTAAATGGTTTGAAAAACACCACAAAACTATGTAATTTAACATAAACTATATATAATATATATAGTATAGCTAATTCATGAACGTATAATCTAGTCTAGTTTCTTATGAGAGTAATCGAGTTTGCTCGATCATGAGCATATAATCGAGTTTGCTCATGAGAAAAGGAGCCGAGTTATCTTGTGCTCATGCTCGGTTCATTTATCTTTCAAGCCTTAAAATTATGCTCAAGCTCGGTTCATTTACAAACCGAGCCGAACATGAACAAGATTTAACTGATTCAAAAACCAAATTTCTCACGAAGGTTGTGTTCATTTATAATCCTAGGTGGAATTGGTTCTTATTTAAGAACTAAACGAGGAAATCAACCATGTGATAGATACAAAGAGGTACTTTCTCTCCTTCTCTTGTTCTATGAGGTGCTTAGGATTTCGTTCATTCGGATGTTCTGGGGCGATCAACTAATTGCTGATTCGAGATGTTCATGGTGCGGATCGCCCGCAACCTACACTGACCCGACCTGCAAATAACATGTCGGGTCTATGGGTCACTTTTTTGTAATTTTTTGGTTGTGGGTTTGGTCGGATTAAATTCATCGGTTTGCGGGTCGACCCTTAAGACCAACAACTTTTTTATAAAAAAAAAAGTATTATATTATTTCATGCATAAGAGTATAAATTTAAGAAGATTCTATACATAATTTTTTTTAAAATTCTTTTTAAAATATATGATATAATTTTTGTATTATATTTAGTGTTTTTCTTTTTGAATTCGTATGTTTATTACTTCTCCTAATTATTTCAAGTTGTTCTACATTTCGAAAAAAATTAAAATACTCTCTTAGCGTCAAACCGGTTGATCCGTAAAACCCGCAATCCATGGGTGAAGTCGCAGATATATAAATATTTTATTGCGGGCTCAACTCACCCGCAATCCATGTGTTGAGTCACGGGTAAATAAATATTTTTTGCAGAACAACGAGTCGAGACATTGAGCACCTCTATTGTTTATCGACCCCCGAATTCCTTTCCTCGTTAAAAAACAAATGAGCGTTAATTTGAGCTTCTTTTTAGTAGGTTTCGGGCTATTTATCAATCTTAATGTGTATATGAGATGGGCTTGCAAAAAAATATGATTAAGAGATCGAGTATAGATTGACAATATTGATTTTCTCATAGTATTAATTGAAGTGCTCCTTAATCTATAATATATATGATTAAGAGAGTAAGAGATATTTACTAGCTAGTTTGGTTGAACATATATATATATATATATATATATATATATATTTGATAAGGAAAGTGATTCGAAGTACCAGACAAGCCTGATGCATCGAAAGACCGAGTTGAAACTCAGTAGTCGGGCAAACCGATAAGAAATAACAACCACAACGAAAGCAAACCAACAAAAAGACAAAAACAAGGTATACAAGCAACAAGCACCGAACAAAGAAGTCGGGAAGACTAGGATCAGGTTAGAGAAAGGCAATTCCGCGGGTTAGTAAGTAGAGAACTAACACAGGAGTATAAAGGCGCCGGAGAGCAAGCAGCAGGAAGCCGAGTTGGGGAGGTGTGACGAATCGCTTGAAACAGCACATGAAACACACCACCGAACAACACCAAAACATCATCTCGAACCACGAACCAAAGCACGACCAACAATCGGAACTTGAGGCAAACGAAGACCCCAATGATGGGTTTTTTACCCCTGATTTTTATCACTTTTTTATTTTTTCCTTTTGTAGTGTTTCCACTCATAGGAAGGTTGTTGTTATAAGATTTGCTGAAACCAGAGGAGAGGGAGAGACCGAGAGACGGAGCAAGCGCCGAACAATCCACCACCACAAGGGAAAGACCCCCAAACAACAAAACCCGAGCGGATCCAACAGGATCGACGCCACCAAAGCGTCGAAAAAGGGTACACCGAAGGATCGGTGAAGTTGTTGGACAAATTTGTTGAATGAAAGAAGAGAGGATCGGGTTGACCTCAAGAGGCTCCGAAAAGAGAATCTGGTCACTAGGAATTTTAGAAGTAACGCTTGAAGAGCAAAAGACTCAACAAAGCAACAAACGATTTTGCGCGGATTAGTTGACGGGTACAATCCGCAACCTCGCCATAAGATCTTTAGAGTGATCTGTTCTTGACTTTTGAGATCCGAAAAGCTTCGTTCGAGGGAGCGGCCATGGAAGTTTGCTTCTTCCCGAAACCCCAAGAATTAGGTCATGGGTGTAGATCTGCTGGGTATATTGGTGAGAGGAGGGATTCACGGGACTCAAGCCATATGAGACACCTCGGATTCCTGTGTTGGAGGATGAACGCCGATCTGAAGGGCCATCGACATTTTTGGCGGTTGAGTAGCCGCTAGGTTTTTTTTTGGAGCGTTTAGCGGTTGAATGGTTGGTTTGAACATATATATTATTGATTCAAGCGCTCCTTTTATTTGGATTTCTCTGTAGAACTTCACTTGAAACTAGTGCTTTTGTACTATAATTTTTATATTAATTTGAAATCTAGAAACCAAAAAAGAACCAAACATATTGATCAATGCTCTATGCCTTACAAACTGAACAAATGATTAAAAATAATAAGAATATTTTTTTTATAAAAATAATAAATAGTAATAACACCACCACAAATCAGGAGGTAAGGTACATAGTTCATCTTAAATTGAACAGATAACAAAAATTGAAAAACAAAAACACCAAACATGCCAAAATGAGTGCACACAAGCACCATTTTAGTCCCAACAAATCGTAAAACACAGATTGTAGACAAAACCTTCAAAGCTTGTGGTGCGGGAATCGAAAATTTCCCTCCTGATACTGTTCAAGAAATGAGAACCTAAGCATTCAATACACCATTATCATAAAACAAACATCATTGACAGGGTCGGTCCATACATTTTAGATGCCCGGGGCGAATTATAATAAAAGGGTCCTTTTTATATAATTTTTAGACATTTTTCGTAAAATTTTATAATACTTTCGTATAAATTTGATCTTGTTATAATATTAAGATACGAAAAATTTATAAAATAATTCGCTAAATTTAACTTAATTACATACGTAAAATTGGGTGTTATCATCATATAACAATGTATGAATAAAGAAATACGATTTTTTTAAATGCATATGCCATATATTTTAAATCTAATAAAAAGTAACCAATATAGACAATTATATAAATAAGAATCATTTACAATAACTATAGTAATACATGACTACACTAATTGATTAATAGTAAAGAAAGATAAATTAAATAAAAAATATATAATAGGGCCCACATTTAAAATTAATATAGTTAAAGTGGTGGGATTTGAACCCAAGACCTCTTTAATAAAGATAAGAACACTATTCCACTAGACCAACTTGTAATTTATGTTGTTTCAAACACTCTTTTATATATACTACATTTTTAAAAAATTGGGCCCCTAAAAATTATGGGCCCTGAACTTACGCCCACCCTGCCCCACCCTCTGGGTCGGGCCTGATCATTGACCTAGTGAAATTCCGCTACAACAGAATCTAGAGTGGCTAAGAAAATAACATTACCTTCTTAATGCATTTCCATTAATTCTCAATGCTTGTAGCATCGGTTCAGGCAACCACTGGCCAATGAATTTGTATGATATAGAAATACAAATCAAGAAATGTTTTAAGAAAAACACATTTGAAAGTCAAAGGCTTAAGATAACAACTTACTGTCTTTAGGAATTTCGTTCTAGGTTCGTGAAGCCCTTGGTCGTCGATTAAACATGTCAATATCTGACCGACCCGTGCAATATTTACTATTGATCACACGATCCCAAAGAAATGTGGGTTGTTGAAGAATTCACCAATCGATATTTGCAAGTATAAGGCATCATTAGTTTGTTGCCTGAGAAGTTGAAGAATTCACCAACCGATCGCTTCGCAAGTAAGGCATCATTAGTTTTTTGCCTGGGAAGAACTCCCAAGCATCCTACCTTACGAGTGAGAAAGTTTTTCCATACAAATGAGAAGGGATCTAAATATTTGACTCAAGTGAACAAGTTTTTCCAAAAACATAATAAAGAGATATGGAAACAAGGGATCACCTTGTCGCACATCACGAGGAGTATACACACCCGCCTTGTCGCTATTCTAGAGCAAAGTAGCTTTCCGTTTAGTTTGACACATCATAATTATACTCCCAAATTGATCAGGAAAATCGGCTTGTAACAGAACACCTTTTAAATAGTTTCTCTTTAGAATTTCACTCATAGAGTTTCTGACAAATTTTGGGAGAATAAGAGTGTATTATATTAGGCACTCTTATTTTGCTAAAAAATAGATTGTAAATTATAAGCACGTGAGAATGCAATAAGAGAAGTTCGATAATTTATTCTCTTCTTATTTGTTTATCGATACAAAATTATCTTCTTATTGATTACAATAGCTTAATTATATGATGATTGATTGAATGATTTGATTTGATCATTTCGGTTACTTATTTATGTCTTTTTTAGGCCATGATCGAGTGAGTAGTTGCGGGAAGAATGGTGCATTCGAGAGAAAGGGAACGAAAAACAAATCAAATTTATTCATAAACAGTCCAAAAAGAATCTGGGAATAACTACTAAACGTATCCCTCCAAAATAAGTAGGATCAATATATTCATTACAACATCGTATAACAATACAATATAAATATATATTTGCACCAAGAAAATACAATATATATAAATAAATCAGAATATTAATCTTAATAATAGTAATTCAAAGTATTAGATAATGAATGAAATTACAATAATAAGTAAAGAACCATTCGGGTCCATCGATCCTCACTCGAGTAATCTTTCATTTAATACAATAGTTATCTTAGTTTTCGTATGAAGGAATATGATTAATATGCCCAATTTAGAAAATACGATTTTCGATTCTAGTAGGCCGGAGAAGGAGTATATGATGGACTTTTGTATACTGGTGATGGAGTGTATACGGGAGCCTTGTACACTGGAGTGGATGTGTACTCTGGACTCTTGTACACTGGTGTTGGGGTGTAAACAGGAGAAGGTGTGTAGACTGGTTTTGGAATAAATGGTTTTGGAGTGTAGACAGGCTTATAGGCCGGTGTAGGATGGTATTCAGGGACCTTGTAAATAGGCTTGTAGGCCGGTGTAGGGTGGTATTCAGGGACCTTGTAAACAGGCTTTGGAATGTAGATAGGGCTCTTGTAAACAGGTGATGGAGTGTACACGAGGCTCTTGTAAATAGGAGATGGGGAGTACACAGGGCTCTTGTAAACAGGAGATGGGGAGTACACGGGGCTCTTGTAAACGGGAGACGGGGAGTAGTACACGGGGCTCTTGTAAACGGGAGACGGGGAGTAGTACACGGGGCTCTTGTAAACGGGAGACGGGGAGTAGTACACGGGGCTCTTGTAAACGGGAGACGGGGAGTAGTACACGGGGCTCTTGTAAACGGGTGATGGAGTGTACTCGGGGCTCTTGTAAACGGGAGATGGGGTGTACACGGGGCTCTTGTAAACGGGAGATGCGGTCTTCACAGGGCTCTTGTAAACGGGAGACGGGGAGTAGTACACGGGGCTCTTGTAAACGGGAGACGGGGAGTAGTACACGGGGCTCTTGTAAACGGGAGATGGGGTGTACTCGGGACTCTTGTAAACAGGTGATGGGGTGTACGTGGGGCTCTTGTAAATAGGAGATTGGGTGTATTCCGGGCTCTTGTAAACAGGAGATGGAGTGTATGCAGGACTCTTGTAAATGGGAGAAGGAGAGTAAACTGGCTTGTAGATCTGTGTAGGTTTGTATGTTGGTTTTGGAACGTAGATTGGTGATGGAGTATAGACAGGGCTGTTGTATGTGGGAGATGGAGTGTATACTGGTGTAGGATGGTACGCAGGCTTTGGAATGTAAACAGGAGAAGGAGTGTACGTAGGCTTCTTGTAAGCCGGAGATGGGTAGTAGACCGGGCTCTTGTATTCAGGAGTAGAAACATACACTGATGCTTTGTAGTATGGCGATGGAGAAGGAACATACGGGAGCCTTGTACGCTGGAGTGGATGTGTACTCTGGACTCTTGTACACTGGTGTTGGGGTGTAAACAGGAGTAGGTGTGTAGACTGGTTTTGAGATATATGGTTTTGGAACATATGGTTTTGGAGTGTAGACAGGCTTGTAGGCCGATGTAGGATGGTATTCAGGGACCTTGTAAACAGGCTTGTAGGCCGGTGTAGGGTGGTATTCAGGGACCTTGTAAACAGGTTTTGGAATGTAGATAGGGCTCTTGTAAACAGGTGATGGAGTGTACACGGGGCTCTTGTAAACGGGAGACGGGGAGTAGTACACGGGGCTCTTGTAAATGGGAGATGGAGTGTACTCAGGGCTCTTGTAAACGGGAGATGGGGAGTACACGGGGCTCATGTAAATAGGAGACGGGGAGTAGTACACGGGGGTCTTGTAAACAGGAGACGGGGAGTAGTACACGGGGCTCTTGTAAACGGGAGACGGGGAGTTGTACACGGGGCTCTTGTAAACGGGAGACGGGGAGTAGTACTCGGGGCTCTTGTAAACGGGTGATGGGGTGTACTCGGGACTCTTGTAAACGGGAGATGCGGTGTACACGGGGATCTTGTAAACAGGTGATGGGGTGTACGTGGGGCTCTTGTAAATAGGAGATTGGGTGTATTCCGGGCTCTTGTAAACAGGAGATGGTGTGTATACGGGACTCTTGTAAACGGGAGAAGGAGAGTAAACTGGCTTGTAGATTGGTGTAGGTTTGTATGTTGGTTTTGGAACGTAGATTGGTGATGGTGTATAGACAGGGCTGTTGTATGTGGGAGTTGGAGTGTATACTGGTGTAGGATGGTACACGGGCTTTGGAATGTAAACAGGAGAAGGAGTGTACGTAGGCTTCTTGTAAGCCGGAGATGGGTAGTAGACCGGGCTCTTGTATTCAGGAGTAGAAACATACACTGATGCTTTGTAGTATGGCGATGGAGAAGGAACATACGCGGGCGACTTGTATTCTGGCGATGGTGTGTAGGAGCCATAGTAGCCATCGGCTAAGGCAATGGTTGCCATGGACAAAATGAGTAGGGAGGAAACCAAGAGACGCATGGATGATGCCATTTTATACCCTTTCTTCCTTTCGGTGCTAAATTGGCTATAGAAGGAAAGAGAAGAAGATGAGATGGTGATTGTTGAGGCTATGGATGGGCTTTATATAGTCTTTCTCTTGCTTACCATGATTATACATAATACATCAATAGCACTTACTTGGTTGCAGACTATGATTATACATCAATGGCACTTACATGGTTGCACACTTGCACGATGCCAAGAGATTTTGTATATACACATCTGTCACATAGCTATTTGATGGTGACTTGTTTTATTATTGACAATTTGAGATTACATTATTAAGTTTTTGGGTCGATTTGCCGATGAATAGTACACTAATTCTTATTAGACGTGCAATGTGGTCATTAGAAGATGGCCTCTCCCTTCTTCTCCCGTCGTGTGAAGTGCCGAAAGATCAATTAACGAAAGTAACGAAAGTAATGAGCTAAGGCAATTGATTCAAGTGCTCCTTGTATTTGGATTTCTCTATAGAACTTCACTTGAAACTAGTGCTCATGTACTATAAAATTTTGGGTTGTCGAACGGGATGGTTGACCCATAACCCGACCCGACCCGACCCAACCCGACCCGAATCAAAATTTTGCGGATTACGTGTCAAATTTTTTAGTTTATGGGTTACGGGTCGGGTAATGGGCAGTGTTTAAAAATGCTAGGTGGACTAGACGGGCGCCTAGACGGAATAGTGGTAATGGGTCACCAATTTTTGAGTTACAGGTCGACCCACCGGCTTACGTGTCGAGCTGTGATATTAAAAAAAAAATATTAGTGGTGTAGTTAGTAAAAGGAAGAAATAGAATTTTACGAATTAAACGAGTTAAAATGGATGAAAAATGGTTAAACGGGTCAAATGTATGAGTCATCGTCATCATCATTGACCTAGTGAGGCTCTACTACAGCGGAATCTGAGGGGTCAAGATGGGGGTACCCCCGATAGACCCAAGAAAAACTGAAATTCAGCTATGTGACAATCATACCTGAATTTATTAAGAATGCATCAAAATTAATATAAGGACTAAATCCATCTCAAAGGCAGTGTATAAAAGTCAATGAGCATGAGGATGTGCCCCAGAAAAAAGTGTTGCGGGTCAAATTTACCAGTCAAACGGGTCAAATAGTGACCTGACCTGTAAACATGTAAACAGAGTTGTGGGTCAAGTCACGTGTCCACTTTATTTTATTTTTTACGGGTCGTCAACCCATAACCCATAAAATTAGTTGCGGATCGGGTCGGGTCTACCCGTTAACAGCGCTAATAAAATCATATTGATTTCCATATGAATAGCATTGAAAACCACAAAAAAAAAACATTGCTCAATGCTCTAGCCTTCACAATGAACAAATAATAACAATAATAAACATTATTTTTTTATAGGAATAATAAATAATAATAACACCAACATAAATCAGGTAATGTACATGGTTCAGCTCAAACTGAACAGACAACAAAAAAATTGAAAAACAAAAACACCACACAAGCCAAAATGAGTGCACACAAGTATCATTTTAGTCACATCAGCTGATAAAACATGGATTGAAGACAAGACCTTCAAAGCTTGTCCTGCAAATACTTCAAAATGCCTTTGGTCCCGCGATCCAAAATTGTCCTCCGGATGCTGTTCAAGAAATGAGAACATAAGTTTCCGATACATCATTATCATAAAACAAACAACATTGACCAGTGTAGTTCCGCTACAGCAGAATCTGAGGTGCCAAGAAAATAACATTACCTTCTTAATGGATTTCCATCAAGTCTCAATGCTTGTAGCGTCGGTTCAAGCAAGCCCTGGTCAATAATTTTGCATGATATATAGAAATAGGAATCAGGAAATGTTTTCAGGAAAAAAAAACAGATAATAGGATTAAAAACTGACCAATTGTGGTGGTAGAGATGATATGCAGTTATCTGACAAGTCTAGCTCTGTAAGGGAGCTCATGTTCTTGAAACCCTGCAAGAAAACAAGATTAAAATTTGACTATAACTTCTTACAAAATTTTATATCGAAATTGGAAACTACCCAATTGCATTTTCAGAAGTTAACCAAATCAGAAAATTCAGAGTCACAATTTCATGCATTATAAATCATTCATGCATTGTCGGTAATGTTCTAAAAAACGCTAGGCAAGCCTTCGGCAGAGAAGGGTAGCCTAGCGCCTAGACGACCAGAAAGGTTGCCTAAGCGGTCCTAAACGGGCGCCTAGACAGGTTGGACGGCTAGGCAGGCTAGGCAATACTAGCGCCTAGGTGGGGCCTGAACGGGTCCTAGACATGATTTTTAGAACAGTGATTGTCGAACATTAAAATTAAAAATGCATAATAATTTGGATATCCAAACAGCGCGTATACAAAGCGACGTTATACTACCTAATCATGTAGTATAAAGCAAGTTTTATGCATCCAAACACACACTACCTACCTCTGGAACTGATTGGAGGGAATTTTGGCTGAGGTCGAGAATTTGCAAACGCTGTAAACCGAGAATATCCAATGGGACTTCACTTAGTTGAATCCTTCTGTTAAGCAAAAAAAAAAAAAAAGTATAAATAGGTAAAAAATGACACAAAGTTAGATTATTGAGTAAGAAGTTGTAAGATTTCAACCTAAGGTAAAGCTCCACCAAATGTGGAATGCTAGAAAAGGATGGATTCTCAAGTAAAGTAGCTACACAGCCACTTAAATCCAGTATCTGCAGTTTAGATACAGCTTCAAAGCCATTGGATGGAATCTGAGCGAAGAAAAATTGGATAGCGTTAGATGAATGAATTGAATTAAAATTAAAAAAAATCATGAACTTGGGACAGATTAATATATGAATCAACTAGAAAATGCTGAAATTGGATTATCTTAAGATAAAAGTGCAATACCGAAATCAGCGTACCTTCTGAAGAGGATTATTGTTCAATTTTAAGCATGAAAGTTTAGGAAGCAATTTTAGTACTTCACCAGGCCAAACCTTGATCTTGTTCCCAGATAATATCAAAACCTGCAAATTTTAGCCGTTTGTAACTACTGAAGCTACCGCGTAAAGATCCATTGATGAATCAATAAAGACAGTCATGTTAGCTAGGCCTTTTTTTCTAAAGGCTTACATACAAAACTACAAAGACGTATACCTCAAGGGAAGTGCACGATGAAAGTTCCAAAGGCAGCTCCTCAATTGCATTCTTGGAAAGATCAATTTTAGTCACCTCAGGTGAAGCCAAGACTTCTGAAGGGACAGCAACCAGTCCTGTCCCTCCTAAGAGAAGTTCCTGAAGTAACATACATAGCTATTAGATACAGCGAGAAATTTTCACACGATAATGGCTCCGCGGCATACCGGACATATGCGATTTTCAGTAACCCAGATAGTGATTTAGTTGCTTTGGAAGACTTGGCCACACTGCACTAGCGCTGTTGTTGCCCCGTGTGCCACACAGAGGGAGTATAACAGCGCTAGTGCCGTGTGGCCACGTCTTCCACAGCGACTGAATCGCTTTCTGTATTACTGAAAATTACATATGTCCGGTATGCCGCGGAGCCATTATCGGATGATTACTGAAAATCGCATAGGATTGATAGTAATGTGTAGTTTTTTTCGAGTATATAACCAATATATCAGGATATTATGCGCAGTATCCCCGACTTTGTTAATTTTTAATGTAAAAACAGGCGTATACCTTTGAAGTTATAGACAAACGAGCTGCCATAGCTACAACTTCCTCCTTTTTTGGAGTAGAAATATTAGCCTCTGTGTAAAAAAGCGGTAGAAGTTACTCAGAATGCATGACAAAGTAAGAGAAAATATTCCTAAAGCAGGCTATAACAGAGTAATTAGAAGACAAGCCAACAATACCTTCAGCCGAAGGAAGTCTACTTGCAAGATACTTCAGCAAAGCAGGTGTAGGTCCGGCTACTAGAGTACTGTGGAGAGGAGTGACAATCAGTAAAATATAGCAGTAAGCCATTTATAATATAGTAAATCAGTTTGAGTCTGACCTTCGAATAGTGCGCATAGGATTGCCAGCGAGCACAAGCCTACGCAAGCTTGTCATTAGACCTGGGTATAAAAAATAAATATATAAACATGTCAAAAAGAAGAAAAAAAAATCAAAATAGTTCTAAAGTGTATAATTGACGAAATAGAGATGCTAGCCACAATGTTGAAAAGCTACTAAAAAAGAAGGCACTGAGACGAGAAAAAGCTAAACATTTTTCCTTCTTATGAGTGTTTGGATGGATATACAGATTAATTGCAAGGCATTCAAAAAAGATTTAAGGCTTTTGAAAGAGGAACAATACATTTTATTCATGAAACACCATAAATAGCATATGGCATTTGAAAGAGGAAAATTTCGGATTTCAGGTCCTGGACTCAGGAGAGCTCCCTCACTTCCTCTCTATTTGGTAGGAGACAAAGCTTAGTGAAGATGGGAAAATCACGAGGAATGTATCATGATTTCAAATAAAGCTAGTGTTCAGCACACATAATTTTAATGTGAAGGCAGTTGCTCCAAGCTCGGTAATCAATCTACTGCCTATGTTATCTGGTGAGAGGTTTTTATTTCCTGGGTGTGATAGTTAACATTAAACAGTGCACATACGACATAGAGCAAAGCTCACCCATTTCAGCAGGAAGTCCAGACAATGAATTGTTTGACAGATCAAGGACTAATAACCGCAACTTGCACGCTTCTGCTGGATATTCCTTTAACTGAACATATATACAGTACAACAATTTTCAGAGTGACAAATAATAGCAAGGAAGACCGGATAAATAACCAAGTTCCATACTTCTATTCATTGTAATAATAACGAGTTACCTGGTTGGAGTGAAGATCTAGAGTTCCTAAACGAGAAAGCTCTCTGAGCTCCCCGGGTACTGAAGATAACAAGTTGTTACTAGACATAGAAAAACATAAGTACGGAGTGAGAAGCCATGAGTTATAAAAAAAAAAACCATCAAATGATATCCTTAATCAATAATAGCATTACCCCATAAAAAATTCAGCTAGAGATGCACAACCCTTTATTGATGATGGGATGGATGAAATTCCTGAATAAATTAAAAAAAGATAAATCAACAAGGAGCAAGAACTTGATTGGAAAATTTATAATAGGGGTTAAATTTAGAAGATGGACTTAAATCCACAAATCATTTGATCTTACTGTTTTGATGCAGATCCAGGCGAACAAGACGTGTAAGCCCTCCAATGCTCTCTGGTATGCTGGCAAGCAGGTTCTTTGCTGAGGTTTGACAATGATAGTTGGTAACATTGTCCCAAAGCAAAAATATAAATCATCAAACCAAGAGTGAAAAAAGCTAGATACTTACAAGCATTGAATTCAGAGAGTAAGGTCCATGATGCAATCAGTTGCTCAGATATCTGTGTTAGCTTGTTTCCCTGATAGAAAAATGCTTATCATAATCATAGCTCAAGGTTTAGAGCAGATATTTAAAAAAAGACAAATTAAAGCAATTGGCCAAACCTCTACTTCCAATTTCATCATTTTTTTACAATTCATCAGCTCACCAGGCAAGCTTTGGATGTTATTATTTGAGGCCTGACAAATGTATGCAGCAAAATGCAGTTAAACAACAAGCTAAAGAAGAAAGGAAACCCTAACAAAATGTTTGAGGCTATATCAAAAAAGTTGAAGAAGGTAAGTCAATGTTTTCCTGAATGAGGATTTCCCTGATCAATGGAGGGTATTGCACAAGAATGACATAAGATTCAAATATCACACGGTAATGAATACATAGGATAGTATGCACATTCTGGTGCATTATGATTAGAAGGCTGCGGCGACAAAAGTTTTACTTAAACTTGATACATCAAACAGTTTGTCAACTATAAATTATGAGCAATAAAGAACCAACACCTTAAACTCTGACAAATCTTTACAATTTCCAATAGTACCCGGTAGTTCCTTGAGTTGATTGTTTGAACAATCAATCCTGCAAATTTTTTAAAATGTAGGTATAAGAGCGTATCAAGATAACTAAAGCACAAAATTTTATTCAGCAAAAGAGTATCTATTTGCATGAAAAAATGGTGCATGCCATGTAGTTCTGAAAAATTACAAGCTACCATTTGGAGAATTGAAGCTCAAATGTCAATATGCATTATCAAACTGTAAAAGGCTAAAGTAGAACACAACCCTACTTGACCAAAGAAGTAGCCGATCCAATCTCTTCGGGTAAGCTAGCAATCGAATTATGCGAAACATCCAACGACTTTAGCAAGGCAAGCCTGTGAAATTAACTTTCAATGTAAGACAAAGATGAAAAGATACACAACAGCTGTACAAGCACCAGCCAAACAGATTAAACGCACTCTCCAATCGCAGCGGGCAGCTTTGTAAGACTGTTATGGCTAACATTCAATATAGCCAACATTGGCAAATTTCTCAGATCCTCTTTCAGCACTTCTATATTGTTATGAGCCAAGATCAACTTTTGCAGGTCCACAGCCTACCAACACACAATCAAGCTCTTAAATTCGCTAAATTTCATCCCAATACGAGATAATGTGTTCAAGATTTGAGTAGAAAACCTAAACATTACCTCCCACCACTTGTCCTCTTCTCCTGCTGTCTCAAAATTTTGATAAATCTCATCAGGAACTTCCCTGCAATTGAATGGAAAATCTAAGATACTTGAAGAAACAACACATGACTTCCTATTATACTGAAAACGAGAAATTTTCAAAATTTTGGGAAGAAAAAATGAAAGAGATGGAAACCTGAGAGAGCGATTCGATAGATTGAGAGAACCAGCAGTTCTAGCAGCTTTGATCGCCCGATCCATTGATTCCCGACTTGAGTCACAAACAATGCTAGGGATTCATGGCTGATTCAAAAACGAAGCTTTCTCGGAGAAGATGGAAAATTAAGATCTGGAACAACAAATACGTCAACCTCCCTTTTTCTCCTGACAGAGAAATACAAACTAGCATTATCGGGAGGGCATTTTAGTCAAATACCAACACTTTACACGACGGTTCTTACCGTTCTTTCACCATTATTTGGCATCTTTCGCAAAACCCTTCTAATATTCCTGACAATAGAACTGATGATTGATCAAGGATTCAAGGGCAAAGTATCGTTCTTTATATCATCATCTCACGAAGAAGATGATTGATCAAGGGCCAAGCTTCAAACTTTTCAGATTCATACACTTTTGTTTCTTGTGAATTACACCAATTTCATTTTTGTTCAAGTTATATTGCAATGAATCGTGACAACAAAAAAATGAATCCGCCATGGCTGATTATCAAGAAGCCATCTTTGATGATATCTTGATTTTGAGCTTCTAAATTCACTCCTATTTTGGCTGATTATCAATTTTGTGGCACTGATGTGTTGACGTGTCACTCTTTCAGTTTGTGGGTATCGACGACAAAACAAGGACGACTGATTCAAGGATCATAGATCGAGGTGCATAATTGGATTGAAGTGTGATGATTGAGGCAAGATCACATCAGGGCTAGTATCATAAATGCTATGAACATGTGTTTGTCTCCAAGGAAGGGAATGAGGATTAGACTTGCAGAAGCCTCCAACGGCCAAACTTGGCTGAAAATAAACTATGGTGACAACTCTAAACGACCCCGTTTTTGGTGAAATGTCTTATTCAATTATGTTGGATTGGATTGATTCTTGCTTGCCAACAAATTCTTGGATATGGCATGAAAAATACATAAGCCTTTTGGTGTTGTTCTATTCTAAAGATTACATCAAACTTGATGTCAATGTTATAACTCGTCAACATAACTTTTGCACAAATTTTGGTTTCATTAGATTACAATGGATCACAATATAGTGTTATAGATAATACATTAAATGATGTGATTCAAATGCGTTCTAAATAAATTAGGAAAATTGATATCTAGTCTACTTAGACTTGAACAAGAAAAATATACAAAATTACAAAGGATGGACCTGCTAGCCCAACTCAAATAGTCAAATTTACTTTGTGGTAGACCTCGGTCCGATTCCACTAGAATCGAGGAATTGGTCGGAACCGCTTGTTCGGTTCCGGGGGCGGTTACGGTCCCGGTTCCACCGCCCACGAAACCGTGGAACCGGCAAAAATTGCCCAGTTTTGCATCGAACCGATAAATCTGCGATCGCGACACCTTGGACCGTGATCGGGGTTTTGCCTTCTGTATCTTTTCAACATGCTAAATAGCGATTGCGCTTTTCGACAGTTTTTTATAATTATGGCTCTGAACCAAGAGGAACCGGTCTCGGAACTGTCCGGAACTAGACCAGAACCGTGGAATTGGCCAGGTTTCGGTTATGGTTCGGGTTTCGGGTTTAAGAGGAACCGGAACCGCCAGTTTCGAAACCGCCAGTTCCGGAACCGAACCCAAGTCTATTATATGGCCTTGTTTATGAGCCAAAAATTTGCCCGAATCTGCTTTTATACAATATTAAGTGAATAAGCTAAGTTCTTTTTCTAGAAATATGTATGTGTGAGAAAAAGAGTTAATCAGGTTATGTTCCTTTCCTTTTCAACTGGGGCCACAGATAGTATGAAACAATTTTTTTTACATGGATCAGTAGAACCATATAATATAATATCCTTTTTCAGTAGAATATTGTTCATATGCAATTACATGGTCATGAATACCAACATGTGCATGCTGGTTTTAATCTAGGTATTGTTGTCTTGTGCGGGTATGCCCATTGTACCTTCCACAACATCACATGGCTATGACTACACATGTGCATCTTGAAACATAGATTGTGATTAAGGAAACTTGATTGCAATAAAATAATTTTAATTATATTCATAACTAAACTTGATTGCAATAAATATAATTTTAATTATATTCACAGTCTGAGTATTGCTTCTTTTTTTTGGTTGAAAGTATTGCTTTGTTTTAGCAGCTGACAAATTAAGAAAAAATTGTACAACTCAAAGAATTAAGTATTCTAACACATTTTTTTTATTTTATCCCTCAAAATAGAAAAAAAAAAAAGAAAGAAAAGAGATCAACATGTTAACACAAAGGTTGAATATATATACTGATTTTAGTTATTTTGCTGCATTTAATTAAGTAGACCCGCCCAATTTTCCAACTTGAACTTTCTCACATCAATGATGGAGTATTTTTCATGTATTCAATCATCCACTTTTGCAGTTGAAAAGATTCAATTTTTAACCAGCTTTGTTCTTGGCCTCTGGCTTGTACATTGCAATAAATGCAATCTCTTCTGCACCTCTTGACAGAGATTCTCTTTTCCCTGTTTCATTGTGAAAACTGAAAACCCATTAAATTCATCTTCAGAATGAACAAATCCATTTTTTTCTGCTTTATTTAGGAGTAGCTTTTCTTTACATTGATTGCTTTCAAGAAGAATTCAAGAAGTTTTATGGGTTAATTAGGAAAATCCAAAGATAGTTCAAATGGCTGAAGAATCTGAGCAAAGATCTTTAGTCTTAACTCCTACATGGTCTGTTGGATCTGTTCTTACAATCTTTGTTTTTGTTTCTTTGCTTCTGGAGCATTCGATTAACCGCCTACGCAATGTGAGTTTCATTTCATTCTTTTCAAGTTCTTCTTTTACTTCCATCTTTTGATTTATGAGTTCTTTTTGTTCTTTATTACAGTGGCTGCGAAAAACGAATCGTAGGCCCTTACTTCAAGCTGTGGAGAAAATGAAAGAAGGTGATAATTCATTAATTCGTACAAAGTTATCTTCTTTCTTGATGATTGTATTTTTATTTTTATTTTTGAATTTTGATTAATCTGAACTTGGGTTTGCAGAATTGATGCTGGTTGGATTCATCTCACTTCTTTTGACAGCTACATCAAGAACAATATCAGACATCTGTATAGACTCAAAGTATTTTGATAGTGCATTTGCTCCTTGCTCTAGATCTGATGAAGAGGAAGATGAACAAGATGAGATTAATACGTCTGGCGACCGTATGCTCTTAATGACTTCTCTACCTCATGCATTCAGAAGAGGCCTGAATGAGCTGGGCCATAATAAATGTCAAAAGGCATGTCACTTATTTTTATTTAATCTATGATTTTTGGTTTAATTTGGTTATAATTATGTTAAAACTTCTTTTTTTTTTTCTCAGGGTTATGAGCCATTTGTGTCTTATCATGGTTTTGAGCAGCTGCATAGATTTATCTTTATAATGGCTGTCACTCATGTATCTTACAGCTGCTTAACCATGTTGCTTGCTATTGTAAAGGTCAGAACTTGGTATTAATTTTTTGAGGCTTTCATTTATAAGTTAGCAATTTTGAAGAATTGTGATGATATTGGTCAGATTCATAATTGGAGGGTATGGGAAGATGAGGCTCATATGGACCGAAATGATTCATTAACAGGTAGATTAATGAAGCAATTCATGGAAATAAAGCACTTATGCTTTATAAGAACTTTTTCTTGAAAATTGATTAAACAACTAATATGTTTTTCAATCAATAGAACTCACTAGGGATTTGGTGATTCGAAGACAATCTACATTTGTCAAGTTTCAAGCTTCAAACTCCTCGCAAGCGAATGGGTTCATGATATGGGTGGTATGCACAGAAATTGAGTTTTTATTTTGCCAAGTCCATGTTTTATTCTGTTAATTTGATTTGATGGAAATTAATTGTTTTTAGCAATGTGTAGACATGCTTTTTTCGACAATTTGGTCATTCTGTGGTTCGTTCTGACTATTTGACACTTCGCAAGGGTTTCATCATGGTAAGTTTAATCAAAACACTGATATCAAGTATCAAGTGTGTAAACAATCACCACATTTAATGTATTAAGTTGCATTAAATTGGTCTTGTTCTTCTGCTGATCATAGTATCCTTCCTTATTGTTGGCAGAATCACCACCTGACATCAAAATATGATTTCCATAGCTACATGGTTCGCTCCATGGAAGAAGAATTCAAAAGGATTGTTGGAGTGAGGTAAATCTTTTTTTTCTTTTGCAGGCTGTATTGATCATTACATCTTAATTGCAAATGATGAACAATTTTTCATGGGTGATTTGTTTGCAGCGCGCCGCTATGGGGATTTGTTGTAACTTTTATGCTCTTCAATATAAAAGGTATGGAATGTTATAGTACATGAAATTGGTAAACTTTTAACTGTTTTTGCGAAGTTACTGAAGTAACTCTTACAGGCTCAAATTTGTACCTCTGGATTGCTATCATACCTGTTGCAGTAAGTCCTGGCTTTCTGTTTTATTCTTTGTCAAACACTTTCAATACATTGATTTTGGGAATTTATTGCTTCTTTTTTTGACTGAAAATACATGCTGTAACTTGATTCAATTTACAGCTAGTTCTTTTGGTGGGCACACAATTGCAACATGTTATTGCAACTTTAACTTTGGAGAGTGCTGGAATATCTGGATTCTTCACTGGAACAAAGTTAAAGCCACGCGACGATCTTTTCTGGTTCAAGAAACCAGAATTAGTATTATCCATGATCCATTTCATCCTCTTCCAGGTTAATTGTTGACTCTCAAGAAAACTTCTGAACTTTAGCTGTACTTGTGCTAATTGTATACAATTTGACTAATTGTATCCTCAATTTCCAGAATTCTTTTGAGCTGGCTTCATTTTTCTGGTACTGGGTATGAATCCTCATCTATATAGTTACACAAAATTTGCAGTTTATCATGATAGCTTATAAACTTGCCGATTGTTTTTTTGTACAGTGGCAGTTTGGATATAGCTCTTGCTATATCAAAAGCCATCTTTTGGTGTATTTGAGACTGATAATAGGGTACATTCTACTTACATTTTGCAATCAATCTTTTAATTTTACTTCTGAAAACTTAAATTATGCATATAATCTAAATAATTGTCATGTTACAGGTTTGCTGGGCAATTCCTTTGCAGTTACAGCACTCTTCCACTCTATGCTTTGGTAACTCAGGTAATGACAATTTCAAACTTGCAATTGATAAGGGTCTGTTTGGAGGAAAAACCCATGTTAATCATTTTTCTTTGTTTCAGATGGGAACAAATTACAAGGCAGCATTGATTCCTAAGAGAATAAGAGAGACACTTCATGGATGGAACAAGTCAGCTAGGAGGAAAAGAAAGAAGGGCTTCTTTGATGATTCAGCAACAATAGAGACATGTTCAGTGGTATCATTGGAGGAAAATGACCAGCAAACTGTTGACGGCCATGAGAATGAGCCCCGTCCTCAATCCGAAATCGAGCTCCAAGAACAGGATTCTTTGTGTGCAAAGACAAATATTGAACTTTCGGAAGTTATAGCAAGATCAGCTTCAATGCCAGCTGAAAGAGGCGAACGGTGAAGTAAGAGGCTTGTTTGCTGGTTCTTAGGGAGTTGTAGAATCTTTCAGAGAAGTTGAGAGTTGATTTTGTAATTGTAAAGGTTTGTAATAAATTGAATCAGCAAAAAAAATAGATATTGTAACATATGCATATATGCTAACAAAAGATTGGAATGATACATAAACTGTAACATCTTATCCTTTTTCTTTTGTATCTCAAACAGTGATCAGTGATGTGGAAATTTATGCTTTTTTATAATCTGAATCAGGCTTAACTTGCAAACTTCATTCTGAGTCAAATTACTATTGTGACTTTAGTTGGCAGATTTGGACTGAGAAACCCAAAAGTTTTCTACAAGAAAGAAAAAAATTGCTCTAAAGTTAGATTTGGACTAGCAGTTGTAGATAAAACAATATCAGCCCAAGTCTTTGCTGTTCAATCCAAATCTGACTTCAGCTCTCTCTTTTTTATGTTCAAGAAAGATAAATTTCTGTTGTTTCTGCACTGAAGTGCATTGCTTGCAATATCTGCTCACAATTTGCCATTAACTCAATATTATAGGATAAAAATGGCAGAGCAAACAATTTCTGTTAAGCAATGTCATAAGTCATAACCATACCTTTCTCACAAAACTATATATACAGATGACAAAAGATTCGATCATTCGAACTAACCAACAGTAAGAACAATTTTTTTTTTCCAAACATTCTTTGAAGCTCAGAGAAAATCCTCACATAAATAGCTTGTCAGATTTCCCAGGGAGCAACAAGAGAGCAAAAAGGGAGAAATGCTACTTTGAAGCTGTTTTAGTGAGAATCACTGTGTAAGCCTTTGCATCTCATTTTGTTCATTGAGGGTCTCAATGAGTAAGGGCGGCGCATATTGAGCCGTGCCTTGGTGTTCTTCAGAGTCCTGGCAGAATGAGAGTATAATGGTGTCTATTGACATCTCTACCACCCCAAAGAAGAGCGTTGCCACAATATAACCAAGACACCAGCATACCTGTCATAATTTACAGATAAAATATGCATAGTTATCAAAAAGTGGGTTAGGTTACGTTTATCATAATTTGTACTGTTCTCCTGTATATTTTCTAGTTTATGGGGCGCATCCTCATGCTCATTGGCTTTTATACAGTGCCTTTGAGATGGATTTAGCCCCTATATTAATTTTGGTGCATTCGAACCAAATTCAATTATTATTGTCACATAGAAAATTTTCAATTTTCCTTGGATCTATCGGGCGCATCCTCCTAACATGTTCAGGTTATGGGTGCCCCCATCTTGACCCCCCAGATCCCACTTGAGCGGGACAATACTGGGCGATGATGATGAAGTTTTCTCCCGGTTTCTTCTAAGTATGTATCTAATCTAATGGCTTGCTAAATTAATATGGTTAAGGCTTGTTTCTTAGTGTTGTACAACAACAACAACTTTTACCCAGTGGGCTTCCCTTACGGGAAATCTGGGGGGTCAAGATAGGGGCAACCCTTGCTAGACGCAAGGGGGTGCGCCCAAAATTGTTTCTTAGCGTTGTGATCAAGATAATGGTTTTTTGACTTTGCAATAAAGAGAAGGAAGTCAGCAGCACATACCAGAACAGGGAACATTGGAGAGGAGATCTTGTTATGAGCAGATTTGTATTTGTAAGTGTCCAACATCAGTAAGGCAAACAATGCACTTGCTAGGCTGACACACAGCTTTCCAAGGGAGAGAATAACATCTCCAATCACATTCACCTTTCCAATCCTCAGAATGTTGTTCATAATCAGATCTGTTGCAATGGCTGAGGATTTGAAAAAACTTTTCCCTGTTACAGCAATCTGAAAGTGCAACAAAATTAATCTGAAAGGTCTTACAATAGGAATAATCAATGTATAAATGAGAATAATCCAGTTTAGTTAATGTACCACTATGTAAGCATTTCGGTTGATGGATTTGATGGTCCATTCAGTAAAATTGAGACAACCTCGGGAAGAGTGGTAGGCAGCTTTTCCCGTCCAGCCATCAGGAGTTGTATAGGAAACTTTCAGCTTACGGCGAATTGACTCCAGTATAAAGCGGATGGACTCAGTGAAAGACTGAATAAGAGAGCCAAGAGCAACGGATCCAAGGTTGTATCTCATAAGCCGCTTCATTGAGGCAAAAACCGGTAAAAATGGGATGTTGGGCTGCATTAAGAAATTTCATAGGAGAATTTCAGCAAGATAGCAAACTATGACAACATGCATTGAAATAGGACATCATGGATTCTCACCGATGTGTCACCACGAGCCCAATAATAAGAAGCAACAGAACCGGCAATGACGGTAGCTGAGCTTGCTATGAAGAAATGCGTTGCCCAGTAACATCCGAATAAATGAAATAGGATAGCAAATCCTATATGAGGAGTATAATGAGTGCTGTAACCACAACAGCGTTCACAGCTGACTTTATTTGACCCGAGATCATAAGCACAGCAGTTGGAGCTGCAATCATTTTGTCGTTCCTCTCCTGAGCTGAATAGATGGAATGCAGCAGAAAACCAGAACATGTAGAAGATTGCAAGGACTGCAAAGGGTATAATTGGAAATATCATAAGGGCTTGAACTTCACCAATGACCTTGGCAGCAACCTAAAGGGTCATTCAAACAATTTATAAGCATTAGTAGATTTTTAAGTGTAAAATCTCCCAATCATAAAATAACATTATCTTGCTGGTGCATACGCGAACCTTTAGAACTGATGTTGCCATAAGGATTCTCCTCACAATTGCAATAGATGCCAGGATGGCAACAACCATAACTACAGTCATCAGAATTGCCGCACCTCGAATATGAGTCAACTCCTGATAGATGTAACTGTATAAGATTACCAAGATAATGGCGAAAAAAGCACTGAAAATAAAGGATAGAGCCATACCCTTCCATATACATGAATGTAAGGATCGTGCCCTCCAATGATTGGGGTCACAGCATCATTTCCAATCCATCCAGCTAAAACCAAAGAATGGAGAATTCAGATTTTGTTCTAAAACCAAGTGCATTCATAATTTAAAATGCAAAGGATGGCAATTGAAATTTGATAAAAATTGCTGCTGCAGTTCAAATTTCTTATGATTAATCATTGTTCCTACCTTCTGCATAGAAAAGCATTGTGACTGATATTATGAGAATATTGAATAGTATGACTGTTATCCATGGCATCCCAGCAACAAAGTGTCTAATCAGAAGCAGCCAAATAACTGAAAGAAAAAGTGGCAAGATCCCTCCACAAACAATCATTACTGGCCATGCCTTACCAATATCAGCCATGTATCTCTGTCAAAGATAAAGAATACACATGTTATTTTGGCATATTAGGAGCTGAACAACATTTCACAGAAATGAGTAATTTTAATGTTAGAGACCAAAGAGAATCAGATTGACCAACCTTTAAAACAGCAGACCGAGAATTGACGGTTTTGTGTATTGATTTATCAATTTCAAGGCCCTCGTTGATGTTGACTCCACCCATCTGTTGCCAATGCGTTAAGGATGCGTTTGATGCACGGGCAATAAATTGGCAATTCCAGAGAACTGTAACAGGAAGTAAATAAGAAGAAATCCTATATGTAAAAAAAATATTGTAGCACTAGCTAAAGAATTCTTACCATTTACACTGGGGTATATGACAGGGTAACAAGGACCTTGAAGTTGTAGTGATGAGTTTCTCATTTCTGGAGTAAGAAACTCGAAATAATCAAAAGTTCGCTCAATCCACTCACTAGTAGAAAGATGGATATCTCCCTCAGGATAATCACAGACCCAATTCAAAGAGTCATCAGATGGAGTAGGACAATCCAACAAACAGATGCTTCGAGCATCAGCCAATTTGAATTGGCTGTTTTTCAATCCAGTTTCATAGACCTGATTGGGATTCATCCAGTATCTGATTTCCAGTTCACGGAGGTTGGGATTGGCATGCTTGTCTCCACACAAGTTTCCTTTGTAGTCCAATCCATAAGTTAGCCTAGAAAAAAAGGCATGACATTTATAAGCTACAAATCAGAATCTTAAGGACTCCGTATATAGTAAAAAATCCAGCACTTAAAAACTATGCAAAACTTCACAATTCAAAGGACTTGTCTTTCATTTAAGCATTTCAATAGCTGAGGAAACTCAAGAAAGTAGCAGCTCTTTGGTTAAACACTTAAAAACATTAGATTATAAAAAAGTTGCAAGCAAGCCTGTCATCATCCTCACTGATATAACTACAACCCATATATATATACAACATTTTCAGCAAAAGTACCAACAAAACAACTCAGGGAGATTAAAAAGAATCAAGCTATATCTTCAATTCGCACAAATTAAAAAATGGAAAAAAAATCCCTTTCACTTTCAGAATTCCATTCCCCAGTTGGATTTAAGTACTAAAATTCCCCTCTTAACTAACATAATGGGACCATAAAATGACATCCAACTAAAAAGATTAAAACTTGAGACGACTCAATTGAGTCCTAACAAGCAGCAAATCTGACCAGATCAAGGGACTAGTAAAACCAAACAAAAATTCAAGAAGGAACTTCAAAACAGCTACTCATTAGCTCATTGCTACTTGAACCAATACAAAATCCCCAATTTTTACAGTATAAAGCTCCAATCTTCCACTATTGAACCAACAGTCAAGTACTAAAAAGGGAAAGTACAAATAGTCCAATTAGGGACAGAGAGAGTTTGAGTAAGTTTACCTGAGTGGGTTTCCTTGGTTGAATCCAAAGCTGGAGTTAACAATCATAGCAACCCAGAAGGCGATAAAGATGACAAGAAACACAATGTCTCTGCATTTCCTATTGTTGCTTATGATTCCTCCCATTTGGCCTCCATCACTTGATGGGTATCTTCCCATCATTTTTTCCCAATTTCAACCCTCAAACCCAAAATCAAACCCAGAGAAAGAGAAGGGTTTTGGGTGTAAAGAAAGAAGGTGGCAGAAGAGATTTGGCGACTCCCAAAAAGAAGAGAGATGTGGGAAGAAGAGGGGTTTTAAGTGGAAAATGGGTACTGGAAAAAAGAAAGAAAAGCAGGAGGCCCACAATGGAGGATGGGGAAATGTGTGTGTGAACATAAAAGCTGAAGATTCTTTTGCTAAGACAGAAGTAGTTTAATTAAAAACCCATTTTAGATTAGATTTAGGACAAAGATCTTCTGATTTGTTTAAGTATGTTGTGCTTTGCTCTGAATTTTCTTTACTTGATATGCCATGCTGCTATGTTCTTGATTTTCCAAGGCTAAAACACATGAAGACAAAGATGGTTGCAAGTGAAAACACAATATTGTTCCTTTATTTGTTGTTTGTGTAACAAATTGTCATGTGGGCAAGTGTCTCATGCAATAAACCGGCTTTTGCGGTAGGCGGGATGTTGTTAAATTTCTAATCTTTTGACTGTATTTATCATGAAATCTTTAAGTCGGTGTATATTGACCACTCACCATTTTTTTCCATTTTGGTATACTCCAAAAGTAAAAATAATGAGATCAGTAGTGACTTGGAAAATTTTCAAAGTACACATTTATTCTCCCCATTTTGGAATATAGGAGTACATTTTTTAGGTTCACTGGTTTTAAGTACTGTATTTATGGGGTTACAAAATTTATAAATTTTAATATTTTAGAAAAAAAATTAGTGTTTTAGGAATCCTTAATTATTTTTTTAAAACCTAAAATGAAAATCTTTAATGAATGGAGAGAAATTTATTTTATTTATAACGAAAGGAATTCGATGTACGTTTGGTAAATCGAGAGGCTGAAACAATTGACAATCAGACAAGCTAACAAGAGAGGACAAACACGAAAAACTCCTAATAGAGAAAAGTTGAAAAATCAATTGTATTACTCAAGCAAAAAATGTGAAAGGAAAATTTTACCCAAAAGACATAAATTTTTAATAAACTTTAGAACTTTTAATACTTTTGTCAGACCCTATCACCAATTGAACACGGTACAATCTTTTGTTTCTCGGCAAAATTGCCTCGTGCAGACTGGGCCGCTAGCCCGCTACCTAGCGGGCTGATGACCAAATTGATTAACTAATTGGACCCAAATGATGAATACAAGGCTGTAACTTTTTATTCTGAGAAGCACAAGACAACTTCCAACTGAGAAAAAAAAATCATTTGCATTATTGTTCATCTTCCAACTCTAGAAAAACGGTTTATTGGAATTAAGCTAGTCTGAACTCTATACCAAAAACTAGAAACATAAAAACGCTAATAGGCAGAAAAGAGGGGAAAAGATGAACAATTTCAATCAAAATGTTAAGACAGCAAGGCAACTCAAGAGGTAAACTATTTTGTTTGATCAAGAAGATCCTACAAATAGCAAAATCCCAACTTCACATGGAATTGATTTAATGACTGAATTTGAGCACTTGAAAAACAAGCCTGTTACAATCATACAGTTTACCTGCTCCTGAAGCCATGGATGGAACCGAAAGCTTTTACACTATGTCATTATCTTGAGATGAGAATGGTCTTTGTTTCTTCATCTTCATCTATACCATCATCCTTCATTCTCTGTAAAATGGCATCTACTTCATTCCCATGTCTAATATTAGCTTTAATTAACGCACGGTACATGTCTTTATTCACACCAATGACTTTCTTCAGCAACTCTACAAACGCTTCCACTTCACAAATATCTCCCTCATTACCAATCCACTCAAGAATACAAGAAATATGATCAGGCTTAGGCGACCAACCCGGGTGTTGTGGAGCAACAGCAAGCGCTTTCTTCATCGACTCGAAAGCTTTCTTCATACACTCGAAAGCTTTCTTCATATCCAACATATCAATGGCTCCTCCAGCAATTATTCACCAACTATTTGGACTTGGAGTTTTCCCACTCTCAATAATTCCCTGTAGCATCTTTTCAGCTTTATCAGTGAGGCGCCTACATGTATAGCCAAGAAGAAGCACATTAGGAACCCGGAAATCATACAAAGTACCGGCTGATTCCCAATCTTTAAATATCTTCTCAGCCTCTTCAATCTTATCAAGCTTCACCAGTGAAGTCAGTATATTCAAATAGTCAACATTATTTAGTCTAGACCGAGAATTTTTTAGCATTGTCCACAATCTCAACACCTCAGATGTTTTTCCAAGACTTGTGTACATACTAATCAAATGTGCGTAGCGACATGGGTCTCCATTTGCTAAAGCTTCTGCTTTCTTAAGATATTCCGGTGCTTTGTCATCGAGACCTGCCTTCATGTAGAAAGTAGCCATTGTTGAGTACGCCGATGAGTCCATTATAATTCGCGGCTGGGATTCCATTTCCTTTAGAATTGTTTCCATGCCCTCAAAATCAGATTTCAAATAACAGGCCTTCATGCAAATCCTATAGGTCATGTGATCAGGGAGGACGCCTTTTCCTTTCATCTCCACTAGAAGGTCTTGAACTTTCTCGGGTTGTCCCGTGTTCACGAACAAAGTCATTATGTTGTTGTATGTAAGACAAGTTTTTGCAATGCCCATCTTTTTCATCACCTCAAAATGTAAAAGGGACTTCTCGACAAGCCACTCTCTCACATAACAGTTGAGTAAAGAACCATAAAGCCTTTCTGATTTTTCTTCAATTCCTTTGAAGTAGCTCTGTGCAGCATCAATCCCACGGACCTTTCCAATCAGATCAATCTTAACAGCATGATCCCCAGACAGGAATAGCACTTTGGTGCTCATCCACTCAGACACCTGCACCATCAATCATGAAGAAGGCAATGTCTCTTTAATCTAAGTACTCATAGGTCCAGGTTTAACATTCAATCAGGAAAAAGTTAGCTTTACATATGCAAGGCTTGAAACAATATGCAATCTCATTGGAATAACAAACCCTATATTTTTCCCAATGCTTAACATCACATACATAGATAGTACACATATTTGGGTCACTAAAATGAGCATTGCCTTGGCTAACTCGTTTCATATTTCAAAACAAATTCAGTCACGCATTTCATCGAACACCAAGGGGGCACGACCTATCAAAGACTGAAACTTTACAACCAGACCAAATTCGTGACCCAAATAGCAATTCAAGAAGTAAAACCCCAAAAGGTAAAACCAAACAGTCAGCACATTCGCACCAACCTCGAGAGCCTGATCGTATCGATTGCGAGAACGGAGAAGGCGGATAATGCTTCGAAACTCGAGCACGTGAATCCTGTTTCCTTTCTTTACCCATTGATCAAGGAGAGGCACCACACTATTGGATGAACCAAGAAGGCTGATTCGCGTGTACAATTGGGAATCAGGAGGAGGTCTCCCTATGCTGCGTTGGGGTGCACCGAAGGATCTCTTGATGAGCAGCGAACTGAATTGGGTCGTTTGTGCGGGTTGGAGGATGAATTTGGAGCAGAGTTGTCTGAGAAGAAGAATTCTAGTTGGACCCATTGCTCAAATGGAGAATGAGAGGGTTTTGCAGGGGTTTTTGACAAAGTCTCAATCTTTGATTGTCTCGTTAGGGTTTTACAACAGTCCGTCGAACCAATGAAAATGCAAGATCTTTGCTTTCTATCCCAAAAATATGGATTCATTTGTCTATATAGACCACAATAGCCGTGGAAATGATCAATTTTTTTTTTTGAAAATCTTAAAAAATGCAAGAGCTAATTCATTTTGAAAATCTTTGTCATTGCAAAAGCATTTAAAAAAAAAATTGAAGTAGAAAGGATCTTTCTTTTCAAAAGTCAAAAACCAGCACTTAGTTAATTACTTGTAAATTACTTTATAATAAAATCTTCAATTTTTAAAGTAACAAAATAAATAAATAATGTGAGCTATAGCATGAGTCCTTAAACCCATTAGTTGAGCTCAAAGTGAAGATGCATATAGCTTGAATTTATCTAGGTGCCTGCCTTGTTATGTAACCAAACACATTGGTGTGAGCTCAATGTGATGGACCTACAAATCAGCATAATATAGGCTCCACACGATCTTGATCAATTGCACAAGCACAAGTCACGAGCCTGACCACTCGATCTCAATGGCTCCGTCTCCTGAATCTAGGTCATTTTGAACCAACCTGGACACATACACACGTATGAAAGAATGTTATCCCACATCGGAAATTCTAATATAACTTATACACTTAGGTTACTCATCCTATTACCAATTGGTTTTAAGATGGAACCCCATGGGCTTAAGTGATGGGCCTATCGCGCATGTGCGCAGGGACGGTCTCCCCCTCCGTCCGTATTGTGGCCCGCCAAAATTTAACATGGTATCAGCGCCTGTTCGGTCTGGGTCTCGACTCCTGGTCTATATGGGCTGGCCGGCCTAAAGGCATGTCGTCAAGTTGCAACTGGCATATTGCGGGGCTAGGCAGTTGCACTTGAGGGGGCGTGTGAAAGAATGTTATCCCACATCGGGAATTCTGATATAACTTGCCCAACATATATACCCTTGGGCTACTCCTCCTATTGTCAATTGGTTTTAGGATGAAACTCACGGTCACGGGCTTGTGTGTTGAGCCGAACGCGCTTATGCATATGAACCGACGTGTGTACCCCCACATCATATTGGCCCGTCGGAATTCAACAACACAATTACACCGGATCTTACCATAAGCCAAAACATAGCCAAGTTAAATCACTCTGAATTTTACTTGTTTTAATAAAATTTCCGGAAAGTGTACTATGATTTTTTTTTTGTTTTATGGACACTAATCATGAATTAATTATTGAATCAGTACAAAAATAGTTTTAGCAATGAAATTATTAGTGGCAACTGGCAACAATAATAGTATTGTTTCATTGTATATATAAAAACTAAAAAGCAAGAGAGCTAGAAATTAAACTTACTTTGGAAAATTATTTGTTATGAGCGAAGATATACTATTTTTTTAAGAAATAAAAGTAATAAATATGATGAGCCTTAGTGTCTTACCATAATATGTATGAGTCCTTAATAAAAAAAAGTATTTTAGGTAGTGAGTCCAATAATGATCTTGAGTGATAAACCTGAAAAAAAATGACAAAGTAAGCTTATTGGGTTTGTGTTGTGTACATGACCTTAATTAATTTGGAGATGAAGAAGGATGTTAATTAAGTACGTGTGTGAAGATGGATCTCCATCATTTGGAGAAGCAATGTTATTCATCCGAAGAAGAGTCTGAAGAAGGCACATACTTGTCATGCCCTGAAGAAAAAGAAGAGAGTTTAAGATTGGAACATCATTGCAATTATCCTCTTTGTTTAGCGTCTTGGTTCATCTAATCTTTTTTTTGTGAAGAACACTGCCTATGAAAGATTCATCTAATTTTTTTATGAAGGGCACTGACCGTGAGAGATTCATCTAATCTTTTGGAAAAATATGATTACACTTATGCTACAATTAAGTAAGAGCAAGGGAGAATTACTTATGCTTATGTGAGGGATGTGGCGAATGAGAGGCCAATCCTCACCCCTTTCTCTTTCGCATCTCCTTTCCAATTCTTCCGAGCAACTCAAAATTCTAAACCATGTAAGAGAGGTGAGGTGGGGAATCCATTCCGGGACTGATCTCACTTTCGAACATCGAGAAATATCTAGCCATCGCAAGGAGGTAAGATGTTGGATTCCATCGGGCAATTCCTCCATTTCTCCTATTTCTTTAAGATACAAGTGTTGAAGGAATTTTGCAAGGGATTTCCAAGGGATATCATGTACCCATTTCTCCTCCTGTACTCCATATCAGGCCCCAATCATAAACAAACACCATTACTATATAATTATTAAATGTTTTCAATCATAATTTTCTCTAATGTATGTACTAGATTAAAAAAATCACTAAGCTAATGTGTCAGGTTTTGCCTCAGGTTTTGTTTTCTGCAAGACATATTAATCTCTTTATTCACATTTTTTGCTTTGTTCCACCACATAATATGATTTCGAATAAATTCATCAACACTCTTATTACTATCCTGATTAAAAACCACTTGGTTGCAAAGCTATACCATAATTGTAATATCAATCAGATTATAAACCATAGAGGGGTCCAAACCCTCATCCGTAAGGATGTCATAGGCTGACTCAGTCTACCTAATTTTCACCTATTCAAAAAAAAAATCACTAAGCTAAAACAATACCATTTTGATCATTTTTTTCATCTATGAAATTAGGATAGAAAACCATCTATGGAAGAAAGAAGAATATGCATAGCAATTATAAATGAGAAGGCATAATATATGTGCTACTGTTAAATAAAGTAATAATAATGAGAAGGCATACCAAAGTGAAATCAATATCGAGAACACGTAGTTGGCTTCGTTGTTCCACCACCATTTCTTCAACATCAACCACTCTCCCCACACGCATGAGCTCCAACCAATCTAGTTTCATATTGATGAGAAGGGTTTTCCAACCTAAATATAACTCCTTGCAACCTCCGATCTTCAACCTTTTCAAGGAATGAAGGTATTGAATCCCAGCTTTTGGCAAGTGGCATATGATGGACTTGTAATCATCAAACCCAATATGGAGTGTATTAAGATTCTGCAAGGCATTTGATGGCAATTGAACACCTCCCATTTCTCCATCCCCCATCTGTATGCCTTTCCACTTTTCAATTACTAAATCTGTAAGGGATGTGAGGTATTGAAGTCCCTCATGCAAATGACTGTCTCCTATTGGAAGTTTCAATGTTTCAAGTCCCGGTAAGGCTTTCCATGGCATTCCTACTACTTCCTTCTTCATCTTTTCATCATCACCTCTATCCCCTATTTCACAATTACTTCCTTCCAAATTCAACTTCTTCAGGGCGGTTAGATATGATAGGCCACGACGAGATACCAACCTTAGATCAAAACAACAATCAATGTTCAATGTTTTGAGAGCAGTTAAGTTCCTTATCCATCCCTCTGGCAAGCAAACTAGATCTTTAATCGACCAAAGCCTCAATTCTTGTAACTTTCTATTGGCATTATTCCTGTCAAATGGAGTTAAAGAAGAGCAATTTGGATTCACACTCGGTAGTAACTCCATTACCAAGTTCACGTCAACACTTTTTAGATACAGAAATTCAATTCCCTCAAAGAAAGGCATTTGTCCTTTGAGCTCTGGACAATCATGTATAGAAAGTTGTGAAACTTTAGCAAGGCAAGGTCGTTGCATCTCTCCCGGTATATCTTTTCTCCACCAACCTCTAAGCTTTTTCATTTCTCTAATTTCTAGGGTTTGTAAGGATGGTAAGAACAAATTGATTCTCATTTCATCCTCTACATACTCCACATGCTCACACCCACAAAGATGCAGCTCCTTGACATTCTTCATCATACAAAACCAACCTGGAAGCTTCTTACCGCCATAATTTCTGATTTTCAAATGCTCAAGCCCTGGAGGCGGTTTGAGTGTCTCCAACACTGCTTTTGCTTCATCTTTGCCCATTTTCTGTGCAATATTAGATACTTTCTTCTTCCAGTCTATAACCATCCCATCAACTTTATGCTTCTTTGACATATTTGATCCTTTTCCATCTTCAATATCACTTGGCCATCCCTCTTTTGGAAGCTCAATTGTCAAAAATCCACGTAGGTTATCAAGACCTTTCAAGTATCCTAAACCCCCACTGTGATGGTGCACAATTAGTCGATCTAAAACAACAAGTGACGTCAAACTTATCAACCCCGATGGCAAATAATCCAACTTATCACATCCAGCTATACAGAGTTGCCTTAAACTTACCATTTTTTCTATTTTTGGAGGCAATTTCTCAAGGAGTTTGCAACCACGAAGTTCAAAAATCATCAAATGGTGAAGCTTAGAAATCGATAGTGGGAGATTTTTCAACAGTTTGTTGTTTGAAAGGTTTAGGTATCTCAAGTGAATCAAGTCTCCTATAGAATCTGGTATCTTTTTAATGCCTCGATTTTGCAGGTTCAATGTGCGTAGCATTCTAAAACTTGCCAACATTGACATGCTTATAGAGCTTTCACTATAGAATGCTTTATGAAATAAAAGAGTTCTTGTTGCCTTTGCATCAGAAATGAGACTAAGGTAATCAAATGAATCATCAACATCAAAATCAATAGAGATGTGACGAACATTGTCACCTTTGCCCCTTTTGATTAAAACATTATCAAAATGAATACTCTCTGATTTAGCAACATATATCGCCACATCGTGCAATAGATCATGCATTTTAGCTGTGTGCCCATAAAGACAATTATCAACATCTAAACTAAAAGATTTGTCCCTATAATAATATTCTTTAATCTCTTGGAAGAAGCATCTTCCAACCAAATGGAAAAAGCATTCCTCTCCCAATTCCTCCAAACATTCATTGTCAGTCGAAGGCTTAATAAAACCTTGAGCTAACCATGAACGAACAAGCTCATCCTTATCAAAGCGGTACTCTTTAGGAAAGAGGGAACAATAAGCAAAACAAAGCTTCAAATGTAGAGGGAGATCATTATAGCTGACCATTAGAACATTTTTGATACTCTCATCATCATCAACATTCAAAAGAGCTTTTCCTAATTCATCATTTAAAAAATGTGACCATGTACTCCCCTCTCTTTTTCTGTGGCGTACAAGGCTTCCAACAATAATAATTGCAAGCGGGACATTCTTGCAACTACTTACAATCTTCTTCCCTAAGGGCTCTAATTCTGGGTACTTATTCATTTCCCCCTTGTGAAATGCCTTTTTCACAAACAAATACCAAGCACTCTCATTTGACAACTCCCCTAGTTCAACACAGTAAGGCTTTGAGGCATCTAAGTATTTGGCAACCTTTTTATAGCGCGATGTTACCAAAACTTTACTACCAATTTTTCCACAACGAAGGATGTTTTTCAAACGACGCCAATTATTAGAGTTCTCATCCCAAACATCATCCAAAACAACTAAAAACTTTTTCCCGCCAATTATCTCTCTTAGCTTCTCTTGCAACTTTTGTAAACCAAGGTCAGTATGCCTTCTCTCTTCAGATGCTATGATTTCTATAAAGACTTGCTCTAGATTAGAAAGGTCATTTATACAAGCCCAGAGGCGAACATCAAAACCTTGTATGACTCTCTCATCATTGTACACAAACTGAGCTAAAGTGGTTTTCCCTAAGCCTCCAAACCCAATGATTGCAATAGCAAAACAACTTGGAGCATCATATGTACTCTCTCCTTCATCACGAGGGAGTAACATTTTGATTATACGATCCCTATCTTGGGATCTACCTATGACATCCTCCTCATGCACAAAAGAATGGGTTTTGTTTCGATCAAATCTCATGACTTCCTGATTTCCTAGAGGTCGGGGTTGTTTTACAAAGCCACACAAAACCATATCTGCCAAAATCCGATCTATAAACTCTCTAAAGCCCTTGACCTTATGAGCAATCTTAAAACCGAAAGATGATTTGGGCAAGAGAAGTTGTACCACATTACCAGTTTTGGTGTTCTTGTGCAACGCTTCAGCAGCCAATGCGTCGAAAAAGTCATCAACTTCATACATGACATTCCGAATCCGGGAAAGACAGCTTTGCACGGAAAGCTCCTTGGATTGCAATCTATCAACATCTTGGAGGAAACAATTGAGGGTTTCAATTGTATCCTTAAGCCTTTGGAGTTCCTTTCGGGATTTTCGCTGGAGGAGGAACTCGTCTTTAGCAAGGGAGGTGAATAGTTGGAGGGCTGATTTTGCAATGGCCGTTAGTGCAACCTCCGCCATAGTTGGAAAATTGGTTCAAGGGAATTTTGAGTGAAGGGGTTCAAAATAGCTAGGATGTGAGGGCTAGCATGTATAATATGTAACGAGTGACCTTTGATTCTTCATACTAGCTAGTACTCCTAAATCACACGGCTTTTAAAACAACCACTTATTCTGATACATCAAAATAATTAAAAACATATGTTTGAAGAGAGAATTTTTACTCGTTTTTCTTGACAAAAGATTTAAAAACACATGTTTGAAGAAAATGAACTTGCATGATTGCATTCGACAAAAAAAAAACAGGTCTTGAGTCCTCAACTACGGCTTAATTTATACATGGTAGGTCACCAAAAATTGAAATAATCAATTTGCTTTAGATCATCTAATGCGTACCCTCAACTCTATCGTTGAAAAAAAATGAAAATAATATTCCTTCTCTTGGATTTAAACACTAACATCATTTTAATACAGAGCCCTTATTAGGAAAATCTCAGTGGAAAAAAAAAACTAATTGTTATTACCATATAAAAAATAATCGAATTTTAAACTCTTGTTAGTGTAATTTGAAGAAAATTGATGTGAAGAATAGGACTTGCATTTTTTGTAATCAATTATTTTAATAACAAATACATCCAAAGGTTATAACAAAAAAAAGAGGGACGCTAAACTTCTATTGTGATGCGATCCTACTTGAATTCGGGTCCTTAGGGGCTGATCTAGGCTCAAAAAACCAGGATCTTCTCAGAATAATTGTAATCGGGTTAAGTACGAGGCTAATGTTATGGTCTCACGGGCCTCTAATGCTCGTATGAACGAGGGCGGGGCGAGGCTAGACATGAGAGGCGTCTGATCCAAGGGAGGACCGAACAATAGGAAAAGGGATCGAAGGTGGGTTTGTCGACATCGGATCCAAAATGGGAGGAGGGCACTCGACTCAACACTTTCTTGGATTAAATTTGACGTGAGAAATAAGGTTACAAAGAAGCCTATTTAAAGCCTAAGGGGGCGCCAACCCTAGTAGTCAAATCCTAATAGGCTTGGGCCTAACTAGAACAAAGGTTAGCCCATTCTACAAGAATGGAGCACACGCCTAAAATGGAAATAACGGAAATAGAAATGACGGAAATAGAAATTACATAAATAATAGAAATTACATAAAAATGACTAAGTCCTACGCCAAGGTGGTCGTCATGGCCTAGGGCGTCTCGGGCTGGCCGGGATTGGGTCCGAGCCTAGGCAAGGTCACATCACATTGGAAGAGATTTTGTTACAGTTGTATAAAATCATAGAAAGTGGGGGCAAATATTGTAAATTCTGGAAAGATGGTTTACTATAAGAATGCTGATCGTAGCATGTAATTGACATCTTGGAAATAACAGAATCATTTTCTCTCTTCTCTCTTTCTTTCTTTTCTCTCTTTCTTCCTAACAACTTTCTCAGTTAGTTGATTCTAACAGATTTTTTGTGATTCATTCGAATTCGGAGTTTCTCAGATCGATCGTATTATGGATTGTACGTAGATCCAAACATATCATGATAAACCCTAAAACAGAATACATAACATACAATTTTGGCTGGACTGCGTCGCCCCATATACCCTCGTCATAGGCCCTACTGAGTACTGGTCAACAACAGATTTAAAAAACATCAAACACTTCCCATATACCCTCGTCATGAGCCCCTGATGAGTACTCGTCATGGGCCTCCCATCCCAAGCTGATAGAAAGTCATTCCTCTCGCTCGGTTTCATGCAATTCCTATATATAATGTAATTAAACATTAACCTTGTTAAATACTTGGATAAATTTAAACTCATATCATGTTTAGTCATAGTGGAACAGGAATTGTAAACTTGTTAATTACCTTTTTGGTGGACAAAACTACGGTTGGATTGCCTTGATCCCTTCGATCACCATCTTTCAAAACTAACAAAAGAATAATATGAGCTAATTCAGATTATTATATGGTAAGTTCAAAATTAAGTCAGACCAAATAAAGTCTTAAGAAATGCAACAACTTACCCTTGCACCATGCCAATAGCTAGCAGCTGATCCAGTTCTTCCATGGAAATTATCATTTTGTTTGGAAAATCTTTGTTGTTGCAAAATCATTTCTTTCTTTTCAAAAGACAAAAACTAGCTAGCACTTTTTTCACAACCTTGGAAATTGTAAATTACTTTGTAAAATCAAATCTTCAATTTTTGAACAAAAAATAAAATAATGTGAGCTATAGCATGACTCATTAAACCCATTAGTTGAGTTCGCCCGAATTTATCTAGGTGCCTGCCTTGTTATGTAACCAACACATTGGTGTGAGCTCAATGTGATGGACCTACAAATCACCATAATATAAACTCCACTTGATCTCGATCAATTCCACAAGCACAAGTCACGAGCCTGACCACTCGATCTCAATGGTGCCGCCTCCTGAATCCAGGTCAATCATTTTGACCTGGATCAGTTGGCCCGAGAAGCCACATCGATCATCCTGTTTGTTCCAACCATGGAGAAGAAGAAGGAAAGGGTTTAAAATTGGAGCACCATGATTACAATTATGCTACAATTAAAATTGGAGAATTACTTATGCGTATGTTGGGGATGTGGCGAATGAGAGGCCAATCCTCACCCCTTTCTCTTTGGCATCTCCTTTTCACTTCTTCTGAGCAACACCACATGTGAAAGTGTGTGAGAGAGGTAAGATGTTGGATTCCATCGGGTAGTTCCTCCATTTCTCTTATATCTATAAGAAATAATCTCTCAAGAGATTTTGCAAGGGATTTCCAAGGGATATCATGTACCCATTTCTCCTCCTGTACTCCCATATATCGGGCCCCAATCATAAACAAACACCATTACTATATAATTGTTAAGTTTCAAATCACTATTTTCTCTATTGTACGTACAACCGAACTAGTTTCATATTGATGAGAAGGGTTTTCCAATCCTCAAATATTTCAGGGAATGGAGGTATTGAATCCCGGCTTTTGGCATATGTTGGTCTTGTCATCATCAAACCCAATATGGAGTCTACGAAGATTCTGCAAGGCATTTGATGGCAATTGAACACCTCCCGTTTCTCCATCCCCTAATTGTAAGCATTCCCACTTTTCAATAACTAATTCTGTAAGGGATGTGAGGTATTGAAGTCCCTCATGCAATTGTCTGTCACCAATTGGAAGTTCCAATCTTTCAAGTCCTGTCAAGGCTTTCCACGACATCCCTGCTACTTCCTTCTCAATATTCTCATCACCATCTTCATCCCCTATCTCACAATTCTCACTCCTTTCCAAACTCAACTCCTTGAGGGCGGTTAGATACGACAATCCACGACGAGACAACAACCTTAGGTCAGAACAACGATAAATATTCAATGCTTTGAGAGCAGTTAAGTGTCTTATACATTCCTCTCGCAAGCAAACCAGACCTTCAATCAAGCAAAATCTCAATTCCTGTAACTTGCTATTGGCATTATTCCTATCAAATGGAGTTAAAGAAGAGCAGTTTGGATTCACACTCGGCAATACCTCCTTCACCAAGTTCATATCAACACATTTTAGATTCAAATATTCAATTCCCTCAAACAAAGGCATTCGTCCTTTGAGCTCCGGACAATCATCTATAATAACCCGTGAAACTTTAGCAAGGCAAGGTCGTGGCGTCTCTCCCGGTATATCTTGTCTCCACCAACCTCTAAGATTTTTCATATTTTTAATTTCTAGGGTTTCTAAGGATGGTAAACACAAATTGACTCTCAATTCATCCTCTATATACTCCACATGCTCACATCTATAAAGAAAGAGCTTCTTGATATTCTTCATCATACAAAACCAACCCGGAAGCTTCTCACCACCATAATTTCTGATTTTCAAATACTCAAGCCCTTGATGCGGTTCAAGTGTCTCCAACACTGCTTTTGCTTCATCTTTGCCCATTTTCTGTGCAGTATAAGATACTCTCTCGTTCCAGTCTATAACCATTCCATCGCGTTTATGCTTCTTTGACATATTTAATCCTTTTCCGTCTTCAATTGCCCCTGGCCATCCCTCTTTTGGAAGCTCAATTCTCAAAACTCCACGCAAGTTATCAAGACCTTTCAAGTATTCTAAACCCCCATTCTGATGATGCACAATAAGTCGATCAAGATTAACAAGTGACGTCAATGTATTCAACCCCGATGGCAAACAATCTAACTTATCACATCCAGCTAGATGGAGTTGTCTTAAACTTAGCAATTTTTCTATTTTTGGAGGCAAAATCTCAAGGAGTTCGCAACCATGAAGTACCAAAATCATCAAATGGTGAAGCTTACAGATCGACCGTGGGAGATGTTTCAACAGTTTATTCCTTGAAAGGTTTAGGTATCTTAAGTGAATCAGGTCACCTATAGAATTTGGTATTTGTGCAATGCCCAAATATTGTAGGCTCAATGTACGTAGCATTCTAAAACTTGTCAACATCGACATGTTTAGGGAGATTATTTCACTAGAGTATCTTGTATGAAATAGAAGAGTTCTTATTGCCTTAGGATCAAAAAGAAGACTAAAATAGTCAAGGGAATCAGTAACAACCTCAAGAGTGATAGAGATGTGACGAAGAGTATTTATTTTGTCCCTTTTGATTGAAACTTTATCAAGAAGAATGTTCTCTGTTTTAGCAATATATATTGCCACATCATGTAATAGATCATGCATTTTGGCCTTGTGTGAATAAAGATGATTACCAACTACTGAACTATAGGAACCATCCTGATAATATATTTTTTTACCTCTTGAAAGAAGCATCTTTCAACCAAGTGGAAAAAATATTCTTCTCCTAATTCCTCCAAACATTGTTCATTGTCAACAAAAGGCTCAATAAAACCTTCAGCTAACCATAAATGAATGAGCTCATCCTTATCAAAAATGTAATCTTTAGGAAAGAGGGAACAATAAGCAAAACAAAGTTTCAAATGTGGAGGGAGATCATTATAGCTAACCAATAGAGCATCTTTGAAAATCCAATGGAACCCACGATGATGCACAAAGTTTCAATGTGGAGGGATATAATTTCATTTGTATTCATAATGGAACCCACGATGGAGTTAAATATTCACACTTCTTTGTAAAATATTCACACTTGTAATATAGTATTAATTAGCCTTAATCTATCCTTTCAATAATTTCCCTAATCATGCAAATCACGTTCTATCAATAGCAAATGGTCAACGGACTTTAATTATCTTAGTAGTTAGCCTTTTTAAAATCCAAGGTCGTCTCTTTTCGCTTTGCTCTTTGATTTTTGGTGTTATTGATTGATCGTTCGATGATACTCCGTATGTTATAATTGATCTGAATTATTAATCTTATAACCTTTGATCACTATGGACTGATACAACAAAAAGAGTGTTCAATATAACGTTAAGTGGGCCAGCTAATTTTGTATGCCTATTTCTAATGTTAAGTGATAACTATGTGTATTGTGTTTTATGATCCAAAAAAATACCATTGTAGATACATCTTATGAAAGGCACTTGGGTCAACTGATTGATGTAGTTCCTGCTGAACTTTGTTAGGTTAATGGAGTCTAAAAAAATAAATTAATCCAAAATTATATGTTATCCTTACAAGATTGGGTATCAAATGAGATCAACTAATAACCTATAAAATGAGATCAATTCTCATCCATTGATTTTGTTAGGTTAATGGAGTCTAAAAAAATAAATTACAATAACAAGGCGTTTTAAGAGTATATATATAGACTGAAACCCTAATTCGAATTATGGATTATACATAGACCCAAACATATGATCCTAAACCCCAAAACAGAATACATAACATACAGTTTTGACGGGATGTGTCGCCCCATATATATACACCTGTCATTAGCCCCTAATGAGTACCGGTCAGTAACAGATTTAAAACACATGAAACAGTTTCCATATAGCTAGCCTCCCATCCCAAGCTGATAGTCTCATACATAAAGAAAGTCGTTCCTCTCGCTTGGTTTCATTCAATTCCAGGAAATTCCTATATATAATGTAATTAAAGATTAACCTTGTTATAATACTTGGATAAATTTAAACTCATATCATGTTTAGTCTTAGTGGAACAGGAATTGTAAACTTGTTAATTACCTTTTTGGTGAACAAAATTAAACTACGCTTGAATTGCCTTGATCCCTTCGATCACCATCTTTCAAAACTAACAAAAGAATAATATGAGCTAATTAATTCATATTTTTATAAGGTAAGCTCAAAATTAAGTCAGACCAAGTAGGTTTTAAAAAAAACTCAAATAACTTACCCTTGCACCAATAGCTAGCTGATCCAGTTCTTCCATGGAAATTATCTCTTTTTTTTTGGAAAATATATCTTTGTTGTTGAAAAATCATTTCTTTCTTTTCAAAAGTCAAAATTAAAGTAGCACTTTTTCACAACCCTAAAAATTGTAAATTACTTTACTTTGTAAAATCAAATCTTGAATTTTTGAAGTAACATAAATAAAATAATGTAGGCAATAGCATGACTCCTTAAACTCATTAGTTGAGCTCAAAGTGAAGATGCATATAGCCCCAATTTATCTAGCTAGTTGAATGCCTTGTTATGTAACCAACACATTGTTATGAGCTCAATGTGATGGACCTACAATTCAGCATAATAATATAACCTCCACTCCATCTCCATCAATTCCACAAGCACAAGCCCTACCACTCGATCTCAATGGCACCGTCTCCAGAATCCAAGTCATTTTGAGCCAACCTGGACACACACACAATGACACCGGATCTTACTTTGTTTTATGAGCGGTAATCATGAATGAATGAATTAATGAATCAGTATTTGGCAATGGTAGTATTAGAGTTTTAGTTTGGATGTAATATTCTAAAACGTTAATAGCTAGGGAGTATTGTTTAATTGCATATATTAAAATTAGTAAAAAGCAAGAGAAACATACTTTGGAAAATTATTATTATAAGCGAAGATATACTAGTATTGTTTTTCTAAGAAATAAAAGTAATAAATATGATGAGCCTTACCATATATATTATATATGAGTCCTTAATAAAAGGTAGTGAGCCCAATGATCTTGAATGATAATAATCCTGAAAGAAAAAATGACAAAGTAAGTTTACTGGGTTTGTATTGTGTCATTCTGTGCATCATCACGTACCTTAATTAATTAATTTGGAGAAGGATGTTAAGTACGTATGTGAAGATGGATCTCCATCATTTGGAGAAGCCGCCACGTCATCCTATTTCTCTAGCCTCTTCAGGGATCTAAATTAATGTTGAAGAAGAATGAAAGGGTTTAAGGTTGGAACAACATGATTACAATATAAAATGTGCTCCAGTAGATTGCAATTTAATTCTATGGTTAGATTTGGTGAGATCTCTACCCTAAAAATGTAAATTAATGAATTTAATTTATTTATTTTTTCTAATTTTTATTTATCTTTTTTAGGGTTTATTAATTAGAGTAACTCTACAATTAAGTAAGAGTAAGGGAGAATTACTTATGTGAGGGATGTGGCGAATGAGAGGCCAATCCTCACCCCTTTCTCTTTCGCATCTCCTATCCATTTCTTCTGAGCAATCATGAATATGGAGGTATGTGAGAGAGGTGAGGTGGGGAATCCATTTCGGGATTGATCTCATTTTCGAACATCGGAAAGTTTGTAGCAACGACAAGGAGGTAAGATGTTGGATTCCATCTGGTAGTTTCTCCATTTCTCCTATTTCTGTAAGAACTAAGCATCGAAGGGATTTTGCGAGGGATTTCCAAGGGATATCATGTACCCATTTCTCCTCCTGTACTCCATATCAGGCCACCATCATAAACAAACACCATTACTATATTATTATTAAGTTTCAAATCACTATTTTCTCTATTGTATGTACTGGACAAAAAAAACACAAAACTAAAGGCATACCATTTTGATCACTTTTTTTATCTACGAAAAAAATATGCATAGCAATTATATAAATGAGAAGGCATAATATATGTGCTACTATTAAATAAATTAATAATAAACGAAAAAGCATACCAAAATGGAATCAATCCAGAGAGTACGTAGTTGGCTTTGTTGTTCCACCACCATCTCTTCAACATCAAACACGATCCCCACATCCCTGAGCTCCAACCGATCTAGTTTCATATTGATGAGAAGGGTTTTCCAACCCAAATATAACTCCTTGCAACCTCCAATCGTCAACGTTTTCAAGGAATGGAGGTATTGAAACCCGGCTTTAAGCAAGTTGAATATGGTGGTCTTGTGATCATCGAACACAATATGGAGTGTATGAAGATTCTGCAAGGCATTTGATAGCAATCGAATACCTCCTATTTCTCCATCCCCTAATTGTATGCCTTTCCACTTTTCAATCTCTAATGTTGTAAGGGATGAGAGGTATTGAAGTCCCTCATGCAAATGTCTGTCTCCAATTGGAAGTACCAATGTTTTAAGTCCTAGAAAGGCTTTCCACGGCATCCCGACTACTTCCTTCTCCATCTTCTCATCATCATCACCATCTCCATCCCTTATTTCACAATTCTGACTATATTGCAAACTCAACTCTTTGAGGGTTGTTAGATATGACAGTCCACGACAAGACAACAACCTTAGGTCAAAACAACGATTAATGTCCAATGTTTGGAGAGCAGTTAAGTGCCTTATCCATTGCTCTGGCAAGCAAACTAGACCTCTAATCCTGCAAAGCCGCAATTCCAGTAACTTGATATTGGCATTATTCATGTCAAATGGAGTTAAAGAAGAGCAGTTTGGATTCACGTTTGGTAGTAGCTCCATTACCAACTTCACATCAACATGTTCTAGATTCAAATATTCAATTCCTCCGAACAAAGGCATTTGTTCTTTGAGCTCTGGGCAATCATGTATAGTAACCCGTGAAACTTTAGCAAGGCAAGGTCGATGCGTCTCTCCCGGTATATCTTGTTTCCTCCAACCTCTAAGATTTTTCATATTTTTAATTTCTAGGGTTTTTAAGGATGGTAAACACAAATTGACTCTCAATTCATCCTCTATATACTCCACATTCTCACATCCATAAAGAAAAAGCTCCTTGACATTCTTCAACATACAAAACCAATCTGGAAGCTTCTCACCGCCATAATTATTTATTTTCAAATACTCAAGCCTTTGAGGCGGTTCAAGTGTCTCCAACACTGCTTTTGCTTCATATTTTCCCATTTTCTGTGTAGTATTAGATACTTTCTTCTTCCATTCTATAATCATCCCATCGAGCTTCTGCTTCTTTGACATATTTGATCGTTTTCCATCTTCAATTGCACCAGGCCATCCCTCTTCTGGAAGCTCAATTCTCAAAACTCCATGCAGGTTATCAAGACCATTCAAGTATCCTAAACCCCCACTGTGGTGATGAACAATGAGTCGATCCAGATTAACAAGTGACGTCAAAGTTGTCAATCCTGATGGCAAACAATCCACACTGTCACATTTCAAAATATGGAGCCCTCTTAAACTTACCAGTTTTTCTATTTTTGGAGGCAATTTCTCAAGGAGTTCGCAGCCCGTAAGATCAAAAATCATCAAATGGTGAAGCTTACAGATCGACCGTGGGAGGTTTTTCAACAGTTTATTCCCTGAAAGGTTTAGGTATCTCAAGTGAATCAAGTTACCTATAGAATCTGATATCTTTTCAATGCCCCGATTTCCTAGGTTCAATGTGCGTAGCATTCTAAAACTTGTCAACATCGACATGTTTATGGAGGTTTTAAAATAGTATATAAATAGAAGAGTTCGTGTTGCCTTTATATCAGAAATCAGAGTAAGATGGTCAACGAAATCATCATCTTTGGGTAAAATAGAGATGTGACGAAGACTATCCCTTTTGCCCTTTTTTATTGAAGTTTCATCAAGAAGAATGCTCTCTGTTTTTGCAACATCTGACGCCACATCATGCAACAGATCATGCATTTTAGCCGTGTGTCTGTAAAGGCAATTATTAACATTTCGCCAATAAGGATCGTCCTCGTAACAATGTTCTTTTACCTCTTGGAAGAAGCATCTTTCAACCAACTGGAAAAAGCATTCCTCCCCCAATTCCTCCAAACATTCATTGTCAACAGAAGGCTTAATAAAACCTTGAGCTAACCATAAACGAACTAGCTCATCCTTTTCAAAGTAGTAGTCTTTAGGAAAGAGAGAACAATGGGCAAAACAAAGCTTCAAATGTGGAGGGAGATCATTATAGCTGACCATTAGAACATTTTTGATACTCTCATCATTATTATCAACATTTAAAAGAGCTTTTCTCAATTCTTCATCTAAAAAATGCGACCATGTATTCGCCTCTCTTTTTCTGTGACGTAAAAGACTTCCGACAATAATAATTGCAAGTGGGACATTCTTGCAACTACTTACAATCTTCTTCCCTAATGACTCTAATTCTGGATATTGATTCATTTCCTCCTTGTGAAATGCCTTTTTCACAAATAAAGACCAAGCACTCTCATCTGACAACTCCCCTAGTTCAACACAGTAAGGCTCTGTGGCATCTAAACATTTGGCAACCTTTTTAGAACGTGATGTTACCAAAACTTTACTACCAAATTTGCCACAACAAAGGATGTTTTCCAAATGACGCCAATTATTAGAGTTCTCATCCCAAACATCATCCAGAACAACTAAAAACTTTTTCCCACCAATTATCTCTCTTAGCTTCTCTTGCAATTTTTGTAAACCAAGGTCAGTATGCCTTCTCTCTTCAGATGCTATGATTTCTATCAGGACTTGCTCTAGATTAGAAAGGTCATTTATACAAGCCCATAGGCGAACATCAAAACCTTGCATGACTCTCTCATCATTGTACACAAATTGAGCTAAAGTGGTCTTCCCTAAGCCACCAAACCCAATGGTTGCGACCGTAGAAAAGCTTCGATCATCAAATGTTATTTTATCTTCTTGATCTGAATGGAGTAACATATTGATGATGCGATCCCTATCTTGGTCTCTACCTATGACATCCTCCTCATGAACAAAAGAATGGGTTTTGTTCCTATCAAATCTCATGACATCCTGATTTCCTAGATGTCGTGCCGCTTGCTTTACAAAGCCACACAAAACCATATCTGCCAAAATTCGATCTATAGACTCCCTAAATCCCTTGACCTTATGAGCAATCTCAAAACCGAAAGATGATTTGAGCAAGAGAAGTACCTTACCGGCTTTGGTCTTCTTGTGCATGGCTTCAGCAGCCAATGCGTCGAAAAAGTCATCAACTTCATACATGACATTCCGGATCCGGGAAAGACAACTTTGCACGCAAAGCTCCTTGGATTGCAGTCTATCAGCATCTTGGAGGAAACAATTGAGGGTTTCAATAGTATCCTCAAGCCTCTGGAGTTCCTTCTTGGATTTCCACTGGAGGAGGAACTCGTCTTTTGCAAGGGAGGTGAATAAGTGGAGGGCTGATTTTGCAATGGCCGTTAGTGCAACCTCGGCCATGGTTAGAAAATTGGTTCAAGGGAATTTGAATTGTGTGAAGGGGTTCAAAATAGCTAGGATGTGAGCTTGGTGTGAAGACTGACTGATGGAGGATAGCATATATAATATGTAACGAGTGGCCTCGAGTCTTCATACTAGTAGTACTCTTATATCACACGGCTTTTAAAACCACCACTTATTCCCTTACATCAAAATATTCAAAGCCCCCAAGTTTGAAGAGAGAATTTTTACTCGTTTTTCTTTGTACAAGGAAGAAAATGAACTTGTATAATGGGTCACCAAAAATTGAATTCATACTCAAAAATTGAATTCATAATCAACTACACGGTTTCAGTACTAGTAAAAAATAACATTCCTTCTTTCAATTCTTGGATTCAAACACTTACATCATTTTAATACAGAGCCATTATTAGGAAAATCTCAGTGGAAAACAAAAAAACAAATTTGCATTACCATATTAAAAATAACCGAATTTTAAACTCCTCTTAGTGCAATTTGGAGAAAATTTATGTGAAGAATAGGACTTAAATTTTTCGTAAAAAATTATTTGAAGAACAAATACATCCTAAGGTTATAACAAATAGAAAAAGAAGAAGAGGACCACTAGTCTTTTTCGGAAAGGAAGTGAATAATGCAACCTCAACCACGGCTTCGTTATCTATAAACAACAAAGACTTTGATTAGTAGTCATTTTGGGTCAACATGGGTGATGAAATCAACAAAGACTTTGAATAATGCTACATCCCTTGCTCCCTTAATAGAGTTGTTAATTATATAATTTGGCTAATTTTTGCTTAATTTATGATGTTAGTTTTATCGGTTTCTCTATTCCTCCAAATTGTATTTTGGATTTGATTTTATGTGATGTACTTTGACAGGAGGATAAAAAAAAGACATTTGGGCTAATTATGTGTTTGGTTGCCACAATTTCCTATCCATTATATGATATTAGTTCCTAACATTTAAAACTGTGAGAAGTATGTATCCCACGTCGAGATTTTAAAGTAAAGCATGCCTAGTATATATATCTGCCAGTTACTCTTATACTGTCAATTGGTTTTATGATACAATCTCATAGCTTATGTGCTAGGTCACATGCGCATTACAGACACACACTCTGTCAATATTGGCCCATGTACTTTGACACAAACATTTTAATTTAATCCTCAATGCATGTTACCTACATTATTGATCTTTTGGTCCTTTTATGAAATTCTTGACATCTTGTTAAGTGTCATGATTCAGAAAGAAGTAATTGGGTTGATTCAGAAAGATGCCATTGTAGACACATTGTATGAACATTCTTTTTTTTTAATAAAACTTTGTTTAACCATTTCGTATATAAGATCGAAATCTATCTTTTAACCTAAAAATATAAGTCAATGGATAAAGTTTCATTATTCTTGGTATTTGTTATGTGAAATAGATGTGGAAAGACTCCTAGCAAATACAAAGATGAATTAAAATCGAGAACTAATGGGTTAGAAATAGTAGGCAAACATGAAATTGTAGAAGAAAGTTTAGTAGATCGTTAAAATGTGCCACATTCGAACTTCCGTTCGACCTGCTGACCTACCCACTAAAGAAATCGAGCGCCAATAATTTTGATTCTTGCTATTCGAGTTGGGCATTCGAGATCCCCCACGCTCTAACTTGAGGGTGAATAATGGCAGGTATTATAACGTACGATTGCCCATGTGTACATACTACTTTCCTTTAGTTATTCTTTTTGTTATAACGAGAACTATAAAACGAAAAAAGACACCAAGATATAACGTTGTTCACTAACAATGCCTTAGCGACGTCCACGGGCAGAGAAACCGAATTCTTATTATGGAGGCAAGAAAAACAAATTACAATAACAATACGTTTCAAGTGTGTGTATATAAACATTGAAACCCTAATTTGAATTATGAATTGTATGTAGACCCAAACAGATCCGGATAGACCCCAAAACAAAATACATAATAACATACAGTTTTGACGGGAGTGCATCACGCCGTCACCCATATACCCTCGTCATAGGCCCCCGATGAATGAATACTGGTCAACAACACATTTAATTTAAAACACTTCAAACACTTTCCATATAGCCAGCCTCCCATCCCAAGATGATAGTCTTCCTACATATAGCTAGAAAGTCGTTCCTCTCGCTCGGTTTCATGCAATTCCTATGTACAATGTAATTAAACATTAAACTTGTTAAATACTTGGGATAAATTTAAACTCTTTTCATGTTTAGTCATAGTGGAACAGGAATTGTAAACTTGTTAATTACCTCTATCAATTGATACTTGGTGGACAAAACTTGTTAATTACCCGGCGAATTGTAAACTTGTTTAGTCAACAAGGGACGTTGCATGAACTGAGATAGAATGTGAACGGAGTAGCACAAATCAGGCCGGGTAATCGTCAAATAAATGAGGCGGCCAACCAATCGCCGATAGCTCTCAGGATCCGGGTAATCATCACCCGTAGCTTCGGCCAACTTATGATTAGGATCCATGGGCGAGTCGCAAGGCTTAGATCCAAGCGTGCCGGAATCAGAAAGGATCTCAAGTGCATACTTTCGCTGAGAAACGAAGATGCCAGAAGCGTTTCGGGCAATTTCCAATCCAAGGAAATATTTGAGAAGACCAAGGTCTTTCATATGAAAACAACTGCTTAGATAAGCTTTGACTGAAGCAATGACAGAGGCATTATTTCCGGCAATAATCAAATCATCAACATAGACTAAGATGTGCAAGATATTACCATTCAGGAAAGAGAGAAAGCGAATAATCAGCTCTACTTTGACTGAAACCGAACGCACGGAGCACAGCCGCCAATTTTGAGAACCATTGTCGCGGTGCCTGTCGAAGTCCGTAAAGAGATTTCTGAAGCTTACAGACACGACCAGGAGAAGCACCAGAATAACCGGGAGGTGGAGTCATGTACACGTCCTCAGCTAAATCACCATGAAGAAACACGTTGTGTACATCCATCTGATGTAATTCCCAGTTTTGAATAACAGCAACAGTCAAGAAAACACGGACAGAGACCATTTTAGCAACCGGGGCAAATGTTTCGTGATAGTGAATGCCCTCAACTTGCCGGTTGCCAAGAACAACAAGGCGAGCTTTATAACGTTCAATTTCGCCTGTGGAACGATATTTGATCCTGTAAACCCATTTGCAGCCGATGGGTTTCTTGCCTGGCGGTAAATCGGTAACGACCCATGTTTTGTTTCGCTCGAGTGCATCAAGCTCGGAATTCATGGCCTCACGCCATTGTGCATGAGAATTAGCTTCCCGAAATGATTTGGGCTCAAAACCTGCCGTAACAGATGCTAGAAAACGAGCATAATTATCCGAAAAATTAACGGAAGAGACATATGAAGCTATAGGATAGATAGAACCTGAAGACGTGATGGTCGGGTTTGATGAAACTGCAGCAGAGGGGGGTTTTGGCTGTTGAACAGTATTACAGATGAAGCCCCGAAGGCGAACTGAAGGTGTGCTGGGGCGCGAACTACGGCGCAAATGAGGCTGATCAGGCTGTTCGACAACTCCATTCGGCAACTAAACAATGGGCTGAGGAGGTTCTGCAGGCACGGTAGGAGCAGCAGGCGCCGGAGAATCTGGTGGTGCCGGCAATGATGAAGAACTCCCCCTGTCTCCCAGCAGCTCAACGGAATCAAAAATCGTCGGGTGCCGATCCTCATCAGAAGCACCAATTGATAGAGGCAGAGACGTTGTGGCAAAAGGGAATGACGTTTCATAAAAACGAACATCCCGGGAAATAAATGTGCGGTCCGAGTCAATCTCATAAACGCGCCAACCACGTTTTCCGGGTGGATAACCAAGGAAGACACACTTAGAGCTCCGTGGTGCAAATTTGTCCCGTGGTTTCCGATTAATAGACACATAGCATAAGCAACCGAAAACTTTGATGTGGTCATAATTAGGACGATGACCATGCAACAATTCGTATGGAGTTTTGTATTCAATAAAAGTTGATGGAGTGAGATTTATGAGATAACAAGCGGTTAAAATACACTCACCCCAAAAACGAATCGGTAAGTGAGCTTGAAAGCGTAAGGCCCGGGCCACATTTAGAATGTGCCGGTGTTTCCGTTCTACCCGACCATTCTGTTGAGGAGTGTAAACACAAGATTGCTCAAATAATATGCCTTGGGAAGCAAAATAAGAACTCAATGAGAGAAATTCTGCCCCATTATCCGAACGAATACGCCGAACGGATTTTTGAAACTGAGTGTCAGTCATCTTGCAAAAAAATTTGAGAAGGCCGGAGACCTCAGATTTAGCTTTCAACAGAAAAACTCAAGTGGCCCGAGAATAGTCATCCACAATAGTCAAAAAATATGATGCACCGGAAGAAGACGGAACACTATAAGGTCCCCAAATATCACAGTGAATCAAATGAAACAACTCATCAGTTTTATTTGAACTCAAAGGAAAAACACTACGAGTCTGTTCGGCCTTAAAACAAATGTCACATGGACTAGCAAACTTAGAAACTGAAGAAACAGATAGTTTAGATAAAGCAGTAGTGGATGGATGCCCCATACGAGTATGCCTAAGAGAAGTGGAGTCTGAAACTGACGCAGCATGTGCAGCCGAACTAATGTCGCGTAGCCAATAAACCCCGCCTCTCTGCTCACCCAGACCAATCAGCGTCTTCGAAATTCGATCATGTATGAGGCACACCTTGTTAGTGAAGGTAATAACACAGTTTGCAACAACAGCCAATTGGCTCAGAGAAATCAGATTACAATCCAGTGAAGGCACAAACAGAACATGATGCAGAGTCAAAGTAGACGAGAAAGACAAAGTTCCTTCAAATACAGCTTGCACAAATCGATTATCAGGCAATTTAATAGAAATGGGATCGATAGAAACCAGATCATGAAGCAAAGACCTGTCGCCTGTCATGTGGAGCGAGGCGCCAGAATCTAGAATCCAAGGAGTCTTACCAGAAGAATTTGGTGGAAGATGCAAGGAGTTATAGACAGATAGTACTGTATTCCATTGCTCAGGAGTAATGCCAGGGCTGAGAGCGGCTTGATCAGCAAAAGTCAGAGACGCAGCATTAGCAGAAGAAGAAGATGGTAGATGTGCAGCATTAGCGGAGCCAATCTTTCCGCCTTTGCCGCGGCCACGGGGCGGCGCTGAAGAAGATGACGATGCACCAGCAGCGGCAGCAGGAACACGGACTCCATTGCGAATGACGTCCCCGTTTTTGAAAAGAAAACCCTCGGGATAACCAATGAGGCGGTAGCACTTGGACACATCGTGCCCAACAACGCCACAATGAGTACAAGTGGGATGATCTGCTGGTTTCGAATCGCCAGAAACACGACGGTGTTGAGCCGCCAAAGCCAAGGAGTCAGTTGAGCGCGACTCCCTCTCTTTAACAATGTTGTGCTGTCGTTCTTCCTGAATAGCAAGGGCATAAACTCGACCAATTTTAGGAAGAGGATCCTTCGCCATAATATTAGAACGGAATGTGCTGAAGAGAGTATCATCAAGGCCAATCAGAAATTGATGAACACGATCCTCCTCGCGCTTAGCTGTCAAGTAAGATCCGAGATCGCAAGTACACAATCCGCAAGTACATGTGCGAGGCGGATCATAGGTTGCAAGCTCGTCCCATAACTGTTTGAGTACACCGTAATAAGTGACGACGTTTTGACCCTTTTGAGCGCAAGTAGCGATAGAAGCGCGAAGTTGAAGAATGTGAGGGCCGTTGCCCTCATGAAACCGCTGATGTAAATCGTCCCAAAGAACACGAACAGTCTCTGGAACGGAAATAGATGACCGAATAGAGGGATCAATAGCCTGAAATATCCAACCGATCATCATGGCATTGACGCTCCACCAGTCGTCAATTTCATCAGATTGATCGGACGGCTGTATAATACGGCCATCAAGAAAACCCATCTTGCGCTTGGCTCGGAAGGCGTTCTTCATTGCGGTACTCCATTCTTGAAAGTTGTCACCTTTTAACGTGACATGAAAAATTTTGAGGCCTGGATGACCTGAAGGATGTAAATAATATGGACTGGTGGAATCAAGCGCAACCCGTTTTGTGACAGAAGAAGCAGTGGGATTGATGGTGTCTTGCTCGGAGTCCGACATGGCTAGCAAGGAGACCGAGCCGGAACAAGGCAAGCAAGAGAATGTCGGCGGCGGGTGGAAAGAAAAAAAATTGGTAGGGTTAGAAAACCTACTCCGATACCATGAAACGATTGATTTGGAGAATATTTTATGTATTCTCATTAGGCCTCAAAGGGCTAAATATATACACAATATACATAATCTTATCCAAGATAAGATCGGAAAGAATAAATACAATATGGAAACTATCTATCTTATACATAATTAATTATATCTTCTAATAGAACCCAGTAGGATGTATAAACCTCAAGAAAAAAAACACAAATCTTAGTTAACATCTAACCTGATATATCAATATATCTTGAAGGAGAGTGAAATTGGGTGAAGATGGATCTCACCTTAATTAATTTGGAGATGGAGAAGGATGTTATTGTTAAGTGGGTGAAGATGGATCTCCATCAGTTAGAGAAGCCACATCGATCATCTTGTTTTTTACAAAATGATTACAATTATGCTACAATAAGTAAGAGCCCCTTTCTCTTTCGCATGTGCTTATGTGATGGATGTGGCGAATGAGAGGCCAATCCTCGCCCATTTCTCTTGAGCATCTCCTTTTCACTTCTTCTGAACAATCATGAATTTCAAGCCATGCTAGAGAGGTGAGGTGGGGAAACCAGTTCGGGATTGATCTCACTTTCGAACATTGCACAACAAATAGAGACTCCAAGGAGGTAAGATGTTGGATTCCATCGGGTAATTCCTTCATTTCTCCTATTTTCTTAAGTGTTAGATACCGAAGAGATGCAAGGGATTTCCACGGGATATCATGTACCCATTTCACCTTCTGTACTCCACATAGAACCCAATCATAAACAAACACCATTACTATAAATGACAAATTACAACACAACAAAATTACAAAACAAAAAGCACACCAAAGTAATATTAAATGAGAAGGCATACCAAAGTGAATTCAATACTGAGAAGACGTAGTTGGCTTCGTTGTCCCACCACCATTTCTTCAACATCAATCACGCTCCCCACATGCATGAGCTCCAACCGATATAGTTTCATACTGATGAGAAGGGTTTTCCAACCCAAATATAACTCCTTGCAACCTCCAATCTTCAACCTTTTCAAGGAATGGAGGTATTGAATCCCAGCTTTAGGCAAGTGGCATATGGTGGTCTTGTCATTATCAAACCCAATATGGAGTGTATGAAGATTCTGCAAGGCATTTGATGGCAATCGAACACCTCCTGTTTCTACATCCCCCAATTGTATGCCTTTCCACCTTTCAATTACTAATTCTGTAAGGGATGTGAGGTATTGAAGTCCCTCATGCAAATGCTTGTCTCGAACATCAAGTCTCAATGTTTCAAGTCTCGGCAAGGCTTTCCACGGCATCCCGACTACTTCCTTCATATTCTCACCATCATCTCCATCCCCTATTTCACACGTACGTTTTTTATCTTCCAAAATCAACGACTTGAGGGCGGTTAGATATGACAGTCCACGACGAGACAACAACCTTAGATCAGAACAATGATCTATGTTCAATGTTTGGAGAGCAGTTAAGTGCCTTATCCTTTCCACTGGCAAGCAATCTAGACCTTTTATCGACCAAAGCCTCAATTCTTGTAACTTGCTATTGGCATTATTCCTGTCAAATGGAGTTAAAGAAGAACAATTTGATTTCACACTCGGTAGTAGCTCCATCACCAACTTCACGTCAACATGTTTTAGGTTCAAATATTCAATTCCCTCGAACAAAGGCATTTTTCCTTTGAGCTCTAGACAATCATGTATAGTAACCTTTGAAACTTTAGCAAGGCAAGGTCGTTCCGTCTCTCCCGGTATATCTTGTCTCCACCAACCTCTTAGACTTTTCATTCTTGTAATTTGTAGGGTTTCTAAGAATGGAAAAGAAAATTCGACTTTCATTTCCTCCACTAAATACTCAACATGCTCACACCCATAAAGATAGAGCTGCTCGACATTCTTCAGTGTACAAAGCCAACCTGGAAACGTTTCACCACCGTAGTTTGTAATGTCCAAAAGCTCAAGCCTTTGATGTGGTTCAAGTGTCTCCAACACTGATTTTTCTTCATCTTTAATTTTCCCATTTTCCGTGCAGTATTAGGCACTTTCTCCTTCCAGACTATAACCATCCCATCGAGTTTATGCTTCTTCGACATATTTGATCTTTTTCCATCTTCAATTGCACCTGGCCATCCCTCTTTTGGAAGCTCAATTTTCAAAACTCCACGCAAGTTATCAAGACCATTCAAGTATCCTAAACCCCCATGGTGATGATGCACAATAAGTCGATCTAAGTTAACCAGTGATGTCAAACTTGTCAACCCCGATGGCAAACAATCCAACTTATCACATCCACTTATATGAAGTTGTCTTAAACTTAACAGTTTTTCTATATTTGGAGGCAATTTCTGAAGGTTATAGCAACCACGAAGTTCAAAAATTATCAAATGTTGAAGCTTACAGATCGATTGTGGGAGACATATCAACACTTGATTGTATGAAAGGTTTAAGTATCTCAAGTGAATCAAGTCGCCTATAGAATTTGATATCATTTCAATTCTCCTACCTTGTAGGCTCAATGTGCGTAGCGTTCTAAAACTTTCCAACATCGACAGGCTTAGGGAGTTTCCACTGTATTCTTTATGAACTAGAAGAGTTCTTACCGCTTTAGGATCAAAAATGAGACTAAAATAGTCAAAGGAATCAGCAACCTCATGAGTGATAGAGATGTGACGAAGACCATTTCTTTTGCCCCTTTCGGTTGAAGCTTCATCAAGAAGAATGTTCTCTGTTTTAGCAACATCCATTGCCACATCATGCAATAGATTATGCATTTTAGCCGTGCGTCGGCAAACAATCTTACCAACGACTAAGTTATAAAAATATTCTTTCACCTCTTGGAAGAAGCATCTTTAAACCAAGTGGAAAAAGTATTCTTCTCCCAATTCCTCCAAACATTGTTAATTATCAATAGAAGGCTCAATAAAACCTTGAGCTAACCATAAACGAACGAGCTCATCCTTATCAAACTGGTACTCTTTAGGAAAGAGGGAACAATAAGCAAAACAAAGCTTCAAATTAGGAGGGAGATCATTATAGCTAACCAATAGAACATCTTTGATACCCTTATGACTCCTATCACCTTCACTATTGATACGAGCTTTTCTCAATTCATTGTCAAAAACGTTAGACCATATCTTCTCCGTTTTTTCTCTATGGCGTAAGAGGCTCCCGACAATTATGATTGCAAGCGGGACATTCCCACAACTACTTACAATCTTCTTCCCCAATGGCTTTAATTCTGGATGCCTATCCAACTCCCTCTTGTGAAATGCCTTTTTCACAAACAAAGACCATGCACTCTCTTCTGACAATACCTCTAAGTCAACACAACAAGGCCCTATGGCATCTACATAGTTGGCAACCTCTTTAGAGCGTGATGTTACCAAAACTTTACTACCAAGTTTTCCACAACGAAGGATGTTTTCCAAACGACCCCAATTTTCAAAATCTTCATCCAAAACATCATCCAAAACAAGCAAAAATTTTCTCCCGCCAATAATCTCTCTCAGCTTCTGTTGCAACTTCTCCAAACCAAGGTTGGACTGCCCTTCCCCTTTAGATGCTATAATTTCTATCAAGACTTGCTCTAGATTTGACAAGTCATTTATGCAAGCCCAAAGGCGCACCTCAAAACCTTGCTTAACTCTCTCGTCGCTATACACAAGCTGAGCTAAAGTGGTCTTCCCTAATCCTCCAAACCCAATGACCGCGACAACTATAAAGTTTTGGTCATCTGATGTGTCCCCCTTAGAAAGTAAGAGAGTGACTATGTTTTCCCTCTCTTGATCTCTCCCAATTACATCCTCTTCATGCACAAAAGAATGAGCTTTATCTCTATTGACTCTCATAACTTGCCGAGGTACAAGTGGATGTTCTATTAGTCTAAAGCCACACATATTCATATCCTCTCTAATGCCATCTAGAGACTCTCTAAGGGACTTGACCTTGTGAGCAGTCTTAACAACGAAACCCAACTGGTTTGATTTGGAGAAGAAAATTCGTACCTCTTTTGGGAATATTGCACTACGACCCATGGCCTTCTTGCGCAAGACTTGGTAAGCCAATGAATCGAACAAGTCCTCAGCATCGTACATGATGTTCCTCAGCCTGGACAAGCAATCCTGCACAACATCAGCCTTGGATTGCAACTTATCGGCATCTTGGAGCAAGCAACTTATGGTTCCAATGGTGTGTTGAAGCTTTTGGAGGTCCTTTTCGGAGTTCCACAAGAGGAGGAACTCTTCTTTTGCAAGGGAGGTGAATAATTGGAGGGCAGATTTTGCAATGGACGTCAACGCATCCTCAGCCATGGTTGGAAAATTGGTTCAAGGGAATTTTGAGTGAAGGGGTTCAAAATAGCTAGGATGTGAGCTTGGTGTGAAGACTGACCGATGGAGGATAGCATATATAATATGTATAACGAGTGGCCTTGAGTCTTCATACTAATCACACGGCTTTTAAAACAACCACTTATTCCTTTACATCAAAATATTCAAAGCCATCTTGCATAATGAATGGGTCACCAAAAAAAATTGAATTCAAAATCAACTACACGGTCTTAAGTCCTCAACTACAACACGGTTTACTTTATAACATGGTGGGTCACCAAAAATTGATTTCATAATCAACTACACGGTTCAGTACTTTTTTTTTGGTTGAAGGAGAGTCAGTGCTCTCCGGCCCCTCAAGGGGGCGTTTTATTAATAATAGAAAATGGGCTAAGTAGTCATCAAACGGGGGATAGCCCGGCCCCTAACATTGTCATAAAGCAGTAAATTAATCCCCTCAGGCGGGGCACTCAATACATGCAAACCTAACGGAAAAGAAAACGCACTAGACGCGAGGCAATCCGTAACCGAATTTGCCTCTCGATACATGTGACGGAGTTGGATAGTCCAATCCCTACTAAAAAGCCTTGGCATTGAGTAACCAGGCTAAACAACGGATGACTCGTCTTCAACCGCGAATTGATAAGACCGACAACAAGCTGGGAGTCCGATTCCACAATTATCTTTCGAAAACCTTTTTCCCAAGCAACGTGAAGGCCATCAAGAATCCCCCAAAGTTCCGCCATGGGGACTGAGCATGCACCAATATGATGCACGAAGCCACTCACCCACTGGCCATAGTGATCACGAAGAACGCCACCCGCGGCTGCCATGTTCCCATTTCTTACTGACCCGTCCGTGTTCAACTTCACCCAACCATCATTCGGAACTACCCACGTAATATCCTGCATAGTTTTTGAATGAAGAGGAACTGAACAAGAGAACTTACCTGTAGCAGCAACATAATCCCTTGCATAAAGCTTGATGAACTCCACCTTATCCGAAATCCGTTGTTCCTCCGCAAAAAACTTTAGCATTCCTCCACCGCCAAATCCACCAAATTGAAATGGAGAAAATTGCATTCCAAGCAATGCCATCCACCTGAGCACTCTCCAACACATTCCCCCTTATCCAAGCTGCGAAGGGAGCCTGAAAAAAGAAAGGCATCAGATTAGTATTTATCAAAGAGTTCCAAATGTGTTTAACCGCCGGACAATCTCTAAACAAGTGCTCGTAATCTTCGACAGCTCCAGCAACACTCGGACACCAGGGGCAAGCATCAGTGACGGCAAAATGTCTTCTCTGCCTCTCTGCGTTAGATAGAACTCCACCTCTACACGCTAGCCAAACAAAACTTCTCACCCGCTCAGGCACCGCAAGCGTCCAAATTTTCTTGAAGAAACCCATATCTGGTTCATGGCACTGGGAATTCCCTTTCAACAAATCAAAACCAGAAGCAATAGACTAGCTTCCATCCGGCGTAAACTTCCAGCAAATCGAATCCTCTTCCCCAGCAGTGTTCGGAAGCAGAGCAACAGCCGAAATATGCATAAGAACAGCAGCAGACAAAAGATGGGAGAACAGACTCCAATTCCAACCCACTCCATCGATCCAATAATCTCTAACAGATGCGTTCAGCAATTCCTCCGTAACAACACCAGTAGACAGCTTAAATAACGGTGTATCCAAGACCCATTCATCTCTCCAAAAACGAACTGAAACGCCATCGCGCACCAACCACTTCACACCTTTGGTGACCACCTCAGCAAGGCCCATACGCATCCCCTTCCAAATGTAAGAGCAAGCTGTCGATTGCCCAAGAGCGCAATCCACATATTTCTTCTTAAGAACCGAGCACCACATACCGTTGCTTTCCGTGATAAAACGCCAGCCGAGCTTGCCAACTAGCGCGAGATTCATGTCCTGCATAGTTTTAATACCGAGCCCGCCAAGATATCTTGGTTTAGTGACCTCCTCCCACGCCACTTTGTGCATTCTTCTCTTCTCCGCACTACTCCCCCAAAGAAAGGCTCTATTAACTTTATCAATTTCCTTACAAACACTATTCGGAAGCAGAACAGTGGACATAGTATGCACTGGGAGAGAGGTAAGAACCGACTTTATCAAGGTCGCTCGCCCCGCGAAACTAAGAGACTTCGCCTTCCAACCTGACAACCTCATGTTAAACTTGTCAATCAGCCCCGAAAAAGTATTATTGTTAATCTTCTTATGAAGAATCGGAAGTCCAAGATACTTTCCCAGATCCTTTGTAACCCTGAAACCACTTTCATCTTCCAACTGCCGAACCAGATTAGCATTTGTATTTGAGGATACGAATAAAGTTGACTTCTGATTGCTAACCTTTTGGCCCGATGCCCTACAAAACATGTGCAAGCATCTTTTAATCACACGAATCTGCTCAACCGAAGCTTCGGCGAATAAAACAATATCATCAACAAAGAACATGTGTGAGAGGTACGGTCCATTCCTCGTCAAATTGATCGGTTTCCAGCTGCCTTCATCCACCGAATCTTTAATCAAGTGACTTAGTCTCTCAATGCACAAAAGGAACAAATAGGGGGAAATCGGGTCCCCTTGACGAACCCCTCTAGAGGTCGGGAATTGACTTGTAACCTCACCATTCCATAAGAGTTGCAATCTAGGGGAGGTCACACAGGCAATGATCCATCGAACCCACTGTTCGGGAAAACCAGCAATGCCAAGAGTAGATTCAATGAAATCCCAACGTAGACGGTCGTAAGCTTTTTCGAGGTCAAGTTCCAACACCATCCAGCCCTTGGAACCTCGCTTTTTCCTCATAGTATGAACAACCTCCTGAACCACAACGATATTGTCCATAATCATCCGACCCGGAAGAAAACTCCCCTGTGTTGGCCCTATTATGTCACATAGAACACCCTGCATTCTATTCACTAAAACTTTAGTAATAACTTTGTAGATCACATTGCAAAGGCTAATAGGCCGGAAATCGCTAAGAGTTTTCGGTTTATCTTTCTTAGCAAGCAACACAATCAAGGTATCATTCACCCCCTCAGGCAGCTGCGCTGTAGAGAAAAAATCACGAACAAAACTAGTGACCGAGGCTCCCACCGTCTCCCAACAATTTTGGAAAAAACCCGGTTGGAAGCCATCTAAACCCGGCGATTTGTAAGATCCCATACACTTCATCGCCCTCCATATTTCCTCGGCTGAAAAGGGGTCCGAAAGATTGCTATGTTTCTCAAAGTCGATGCTCGGAAAACCATTATCCACTGCCAAAGCCACAGGATATTGAACGCCATCCAACGAATACAAATCACGGAAGAAATCCACAGCCAACTTCTCAAGCTCCTCCTTCTTATCAATCCAAACACCCTGGTCATTCATAAGGCAATCTACTCGGTTTTTCTTTCTTCTAATAAGGGTAGAGGTGTGAAAGAAAGAAGTGTTCCTATCCCCACACTTTAGCCATTGCTCCCTCGACTTTTGAAACCACAAAATCTCTTCTTGCTCTAAAGTCAACTCGAGCTCTCTCTGAATCTTCGCTTCCTTATCAAGAATGACGGCCGACACTGATCTATTAGGAAGGCATTGGAGTCGGTCAAGTTGTTCAAGCAAACTTTTCTTCCTCGAATGAATGTTTCCAAACACTTTCTTGTTCCAAACCAAAAGGTCTTTTTTCAACACTGATAAAGCCCCAGGAGTATCAAGTTCGGATCTCCAAGACTTGTTTATCTTCTCCTTAAACTCAGGATGGGTCATCCACGCAGCCTCACACCGGAACGGTCGTCGACTCTTATCATGATTCAAATCCGGTTTCAGAGTAAGCAGTAGGGGGTTGTGATCCGAGGATAACCTCGGTAGATGTCTAACCCTAGCCTCACTCCAACGAGCACAACCATCGACATCCATAAAAACCCTATCTAGCCTTTTTGACACAACGAAATCCCTAGGTAACCGTCGACTCCAAGTAAAACGAGATCCAACGAATCCAACATCCACCAGCCCTAGCTTATTCTTCCAGTTATTAAACTTGTCCGAGTCACCATGTAGACCCCCAGTACCTCCTTCCCTTTCATGATTGAACAGAATACAATTGAAATCACCACCCACGATCGTCGGCCCTTTGATTCTCATGATTTTAGACTCGAGTTTCGTCCAAAACAACACCCTACGATCCATAGACGGAGGGCCATACACTACAAAAAGATTAACCGTAACACCCGAGTCGTCAAACTCTGCATGAATGAAGTCTCTATTAAGCTCCACAATACTCAAATTCACCGAAGACGTCTTCCAAAAGAGCCAAACTCCACCAGCAAAACCTGTTGCTTCCACTCTCTCATAATTAGAGAAATCACGTTTGATCAGCTTGGCACAAACTTCATCCGCTCTCTCCCCGGAAATCCGAGGTTCGAAAAGCGCCAAAATATCGACCTTAAAATGTAACACCCCTATTTTGCAACGATAGGTGTTACCGCCAGTGACCTCGGATTTTACCATCCAAAGTCACCCTAGGCTTTATAAGGTATTAAGTTAAATAAAACATGCGGAATTATAAAGTTATTACAAATAAAAAGAGTTGCTCACATGTGAGACTTTAGCGGTATCCATTACATACTTTGTACTTGACTTGACAAATCATAAAGCTTAAGAGTTTTTTACGCAGCGGAATATAAATTAACATTGTTCAATCCTACGTGGAGAAACCCATAATTAAACAAAATGCAATTCTTGAAAACTCCTGACCTTCCTTCCTTCACTTGAGTAGTCTTCGTCTTTTATGCCTTCGGTGGAGGTTTCCTAGCGTCTGGCATTTGGCGCGAAAGGCGAGAAATACCAGGCAAAGATGCGGAAAACAGAATTAGTCTAAAGAGACTAAGCAAGCGAGAACGGACATCCTTAAGGTAGTTTGGTAAAGTTTCGAACTTATTACGAGGTATTCGAGATGTGTTTCAAGAAGTGTATAGTTTAAGTGGAGCTATTAAGAACGGAAATGAGTGAATCTCGAGATGAGATAACTCTTAAACCGAAAGAACGATCTACGAGATTGTAGAACGTCGTAGAATAGAATGAATGTTGGGAACGTTAATTACACAGAAGCTATTAGAAAACCTCTCGCGCCCTTGCGGACCGAGAGACGGATCGATCATTTGAGACCGGTCCGGTTTTGGTTTCTTTTAATGTGCTTTAGCACTTACTTTCTTTCGTGATCAAAACCTTCACATTAGTTAACGATTTTTAAGAGTGTGGGGGGCCATGAATGGGCCGACGTACCACTTACGGGAACTGAGTTCCGGCACCTAGCTAGGGTGCACACGTCCCTCCTCCGAGTAGGAGCAGACATAGATCATGATCCGTACAATCGAGGGAAGAGAGGGCATGGTGCCATACCACTCGACATATTATATAGAGATGTTCGGGCCGAGCCCGCATCCCTTATTAATCTAACTACGAATTTCATAACGAATCTCGAAAAGAGATTTTAAACAAGCAACCACACCACAAGTCTAGCAATAATTCTTATTAACGATAGTAATAGTAATAATGCTAACAATGGTCATTATCTCTAACAATCGGTATTTCCTAGGTTTATTTTTATTTAGCAAGCAAAGTGTTCCCAACATAGAACAAGTTAATGGAAATTGAATTATCGAAAGGTTCAAGTAGAAAGTCCACTTGCCTTGGATTTCTTTCGGAATATTCGTAATTCGGAATTATAAGCTCTTAGAGACGTCGAACACTTCGACCTATTTGACCGAAAGGAAAGACGAACGGAAACGTATTAAAATCCTATTTTAATATTAACTACACTTTTCTCTTATTTCCCTCTTCTAAGAGAATGAAAGTTAAATCTAAATTATTTTAGTTAACAATTTAGATATGGAATAGAAAATAATAATCCTTATTATTATTTTCAAAATAATACTCTTTATGATTTTAAAATATTTATTTTAAAGACATATGTAAAATCTTATTTAAATAAAAAGGAAATTCCTTTTAAACCATCATATGCAATAATTGAAATATACTTAAAATATAATTTGCATGCATTTTACTATTTCTAATGTCAAACTTTATTTTATTCTCAAAAGTTTATGTGACAAGGTTAATTTTAACATGCAAGAAAGGATTTTTCATAAATATTTTTATAAAAATCCATGTACTACTATTTTAATTTTCTTAAGTGGATAAAAACCTTATAAGTTCATTTTAAACTCTAGATGGTTTAAAATATTTTATCAATATTCATTTTAGTTAAAAATAACATGCAAAAGAGTTTTAAGCTATAAAAACTCTTTTAAAAATACATGCAAGGCACTTTTAATTTCAATAATATATGTTGTTCTTATTAACTTCTATTTGATCAAAAATCATAGAAAAGATTATTCTTAGGTTTATAAAAACATACCAAGAGAATTTATTTTATAAAAACTCCTTAAAAAAGTACATACAAAGATACTTTTCAATGAATTGTTCAAACTTGTCTTTATTAGACTTATTTATACTAAAATTTCATATAAAAACAACCCAAATGCTCATATAGAGCATGCATAAAGATGTGCATGCATGAAACTTTACATTATAAAATTAACAAGTCAAAACCTTTATAATCTAAGCATTTTTTTTGTATAAAAAGAGAAAGAAGGTGTAGGCTTTTTATATAAAATAAAATCAGAATTTTCTAATTAAAACCACCTTTATAAATTTGGGATTTATTAGAATTTATCTCCTAACTAGTAAAAAGAATATCCCCTTTTAAAAACTTACATGCATGTTGTATTTAATAAGAAATATGCACAAGAGATTATGAATTGTTATAAATATGATTTTTAGATATTGAAAACTGATTTATTAGTTGGGCTTATGACACAATACAATTAAAAAAAATAGTCCAAGAAAGAATTAAATTAAAAGGCCCAAAAATAGATTATACCCTTCTTCTTCTCCTCTGTTGGTTTCACGCAGGAGGAAACCAGAGAAAAATCAGGACGGACGATTACTGAATGCAGGGCAAGGGAGAGGCGGCTCCGGCTGGTGGCTCCTGGTGGTGCTGGCTGGCACCGGTGGTTGAAGGTGGTGGCCGGCGTTGGAGCTTCTCCCGAACCAGACGAGGCCGAGAAGATATAAGCCGGTGTGAAAGAAATTCACTGGATGGTTAACTTGAATTGTAAGAGGGTAGGGGCCACTAGTTATCTCTCTGCCAAAAATAAAATTTGCCTTTTTGAATTAAAAAAAATGGATCTCTATGGCTGGAGAAAAGTGAACGGAGGGAGATTGTAAAAAAAATGAAACGGAGGTGATAAAGAAAGAAATGGCAGAGAAGAATAAAGTGGGTTTGACTTTTCTTACTGGCCAAATGAAGAAATGGAGAAGTGCTAGGGCAGACTAGCCTTCTCCCTAAACAAGAACAACTTGAATTTTGGTTTTTTGTTGGCTGCAGGAGGAAGAATTGAAATTTGTGAATGGAGGAGCTAGGTATTTAAAGGCAAAATGGGTAGGAGAATTGAAGGTAAAACAAAAAGGGAAATTTAAAAGAGAAATGTAATTAATTGGGTGGATTTACCAAATCCAAATAATTACATAGAATCTCTACAAGATCTAGCAATATTTTTATAAGATATCAATTGATGTCGGTACCGAGTATTATTACACGCGTTGGATCGGGATTTGTATTTAGGACGGTAAAAAAAATATACAATCCGGATTAAAATATCCTTTTCATAGAAACGATCCTAAAAATATGTAGACTAATAAAATCAACCCAGATGATTTTTATTTACTACTTTTAATTTCAAGGTTTACGTTCCAGAGTATAACCTTAACGGGTATGTAATTAATTAAGCGGGTCTCTCTCGATCAAGGTACTCCTTTCATGGAAGTGATCCTAAAATATTTGTTGGTTAATAAAATCAACTTGAATGATTTTATTCAGTCACCTTAAATTTTCTTGGAATAATTTCCATTGATGTGATTGTAACAAGTAACGAGATTTATTAAACGAGTCATCGGAACTTGTTCGGAAAAATTCCAAAAAAAAAATCCGAGCGATATTATAATTTATGTGAACTAAGAAAATCATTTTACATGATTACTTTTTGTCACTTGCAAATTCTTAGACCTGAGTTGCAAGCTTAGGGTCAAAACGGGTAACGACTTTGCTAAGCGGGTCTTAGAAAGTCGTCTAAAAAATTCAAATTTATCCTAAAAATCACAGATATTACATAAAATGTCTACACATATAACGAACAGCCCTTCTGAAACCCGACTTTCCTGCACCGAAACAATTCCAAAATAAGCAATTCATAGATAACAAATCGGTAAAAGAAAGGGAAACGAAAAAAAAGATCATATAGGCCCTCGAGCATCCATGCTCTCCGCCATATTATCATCTTCGTCACAATGGACGATAGTTTGCTCCTGCTGGTTCTTAATCAACTTCTCATGCATGGCTTCAACCGGTTGTTCATGCAGCGTAGAAGACATCCCCTCCTGCTTGCAATTCTGGGTTTGCTCCACTGTAATGGCGGAATTCAATCTAACATCACAATCAATTTTTGACTCAATGGACGACCTAGGCCTTTTACTAGGTGCTCCATTAGCATTTAATCTTATTGGAACATTCGCTCCATCTTGATTCTCATTCCCTGGGGAAAAGATCCCTTTCTTTCTGCCTAATTTTATGGCCCGTTTACCCCTGTGGGCTTTAACTTGGTAGAGCCCATTATGGAACACATGGTTGAAACTATTCTGGACCAAAACACCCTCCATATGCGAACTTGATTCGGCTCCTTGTTGGGCCTTAAATAAACTGGGCTCAACATTGAAACTAGGTAAAACAAACTCCTTTCCATCCGACTCATGGTTGTTAATCGAATCTCCAATAGAAGATTCATCAGTTGTCTTGTTTTTATCCTCCCCAGCCTGCGAATTTCCTCCCTTATTTGGTTGAGCATACGTATCTTTGCCTTTCTTTTCTTCCTTTTGCAACGCATTAGAACGGTTCACCTGCGGAACAACTCCTTGAGATCGAGGAATGACAATATCCTCATTATTCTCATCAACGATCCTTAGGGCCCCAAATTGGTTTATCAGTGGAAATAACTCCCTTTGCACTATAACCATCTTTCCTTTTTCTTTTTCTGAAATATTACGATTTTCCTTGTTATTCCCTTTCCTGATTTGTTGTGATTTCTGATTTCCAGAATTTCCTTTTGGAGCGGCTTTCCTTTTTTCCACCTTCATCCATTCACCGTAGAAGCCCTTTTTCCGATCACCGGTTTCTCTGGCCCCGTCGGAAACTTGGCCATCTACACCAGTCTTACTCGTACTCGCTTCCTGTGGAAACCCTTCAGTTGCATTCGACACATTGGTTTGAGCGGCCTGATGGTTAACTTCATGGTGAAACCGCTTGCCATAATCACTTTTCGATTTGACATCTGGTGGCCTATAAGGGCACCCAGTTTTGACATGCCCAAATCTCCCACAATCGAAACAAATCGTGGGAAGTCCTTCATACTCCACGAGGTAACGCTCACAGTTAACACGAACTGATCCTTTAAGAGGTTTCTCCAAATCAACCTCAACGCAAATCCGAGCAAATCTCCCCCGATCTGTATAAAGAGTTTTAGGGTCAATACGAATTGGCCTTCCGATTGCCTCAGCAATTTTCATAAGGATTTTTTCCTCATACAAGTAGACTGGTAGATCCGACAATCGAATTCAAGTAGGAGCGGTTTTAATCGGCTCGGTCGTTCGGAAGGATGGAGTCCAACTTCTAAAACAGAGGCATCGACCAAAAATTGTCCAAGGTCCCTCCGTAAGAGCCGATAAATACTCTTGTTCCTTACAAAACCTCACTAAGTAGCATCCATTCATTAAGTCAAGTATCTGATATCTTGTGTCCGATCTCCACATTTCTCGAATTTTCTTTTCCATGATCGAGAAAGCAATCGGGTGGCCAAGGGGTTTGACCACAACCGACCATTTCCAAACCGACGCAAGAGCATCCATGACTTCTTCAGCAATCGAAATAACTGGCTCGCCATCATCTCCATCTGGAAAATGAATACCCACCTTGCCTTCAAGAAACTTGTCATCAAGTATAGTCCTCTGTTGATAAGCTCCACCTTCGATAACTACATCCTTCCATGAAGATTTCGGGTCCGGCGGGTCGCCAGGCGGACGATCTTTAGGACCCTCATCAAGAATCATGCCATCCGACAATCACAAAATGGTTTTAGTGACAATCACAAAATGATTGCCGCAATGCATATGCAATACATATATATTTTACCTTCCCATGGAGCTGTAATTATTTTTTTTACTCTGGACATTGTCTCCACTTCTTTTTAAGCAAGCAAGTCCAATTCGAGCTTCTTCTTGTACGCATCGCAGGACATGTTGAAGTGCCACAACAACTTGTAGAAAAGTTTACGGCATAAAATGTGAACACCTCAGATTTGGACAATACAACCTCTGTGTACTAGGAATGGAAGATTCTCTTACATGAAGATTCTCCATTACCGCAAACAACGTTTTGGAAAGAATTTTTTCGCAGGATTCGATATTCAGCTTTGATCCACACTCGACTTGATGGCAACGAGGAAGCTTCCTACTGCGAACTTCAATTGTTACATATTTTTGAATACAGAATGTTGAGAATATAGTCAATCACACATCTGAAATATAAAGAGAAAGTATATACACTCTTGGTTACTCCTCCTATTGCCATTTGGTTTTAGGATGGAACCTTATTGGACTTGTGTGCTCGACTTACATATGCACGACTCCTGATTTATTGTCCAACTGAAACAGGTTCAACCTCAAGATCATACAATTAGAGGTAAATGATACTCCAATTTAGCACTTGGGAATAGTATATGTAAATGTATCATGTACTCTCTCATGAAATGTGGTTATGATTTTTTATACGAGCCCGGGGTGGATTTGTATCGGAAACCTTGTTGGTAAAGGCTTGAGACGCTCCCGAGGTGAGAACAACTAGATAATCGTGGTTGGTTACCACGAGAGAGAAAGAAAAATTAGGGTTAGGGCAAAGGAGTATTTCTTGATCGAATGAATGAAAAGATGGTAACAAGAGAGTATAAATACTAAGCCCTAACGGTTCAATAAAAGCGTCCCGTGAAAGAACTGTAAAGAAAACCCGAGAAGGAGTTTATAATATTCTGTTTAAAAGAATTACATTAATTAATTTTAAATCCTAAAACGCGCCGGAGGTCGACGCTCTGAAACGGGCCTCGTTACCGAGGCTGGGGCATCCGATACCGAGGCTGGGGACTCATCCCTCGATACCGAGGCTGAAGCCTTCGGTACCGACCCTGCGGACTCACGACTTGACGCATCAGTTTTCCAGTGTTCCTTTTCATGTTGGAGCTTGGTATACCTCAAGATCATGTGCAAGTAGAGGTAAATGATACTCCAAGATAGCATTGTGCAAAATATTTCTGAAGAAGAATTGCACGATCTGCTAACTCTGCTACTTTGTCATCCTTTGGTTTCTGATCTCCATAGAGCTGAAACATGTATAGGAAAATAAAAAATCAACCAAATGCTAAACCCTAATATACACTAATAGAAAAATGTTAAACACTAATATAAAATCACTTTCACATAAATATTATTTAGAGAAGGGGAAACTTACATAAGGGTAAAGATTGAATTCAAGGCAAGCACATATAACGTTTGTATATACAAGTCGAGAGCGAACTCGAGTCCTTGCACAAAAGCTTCGAGCTCGGCGACTTCGTTTCTCATTTCCGCCTCAGGAATCAAAGATTGCGACACCACGTGCTGCCGTTTGGTGGACAAAACTGCGGTTGGATTGCCTTGATCCCTTCACCATCTTTCAGATTATTATATGGTAAGTTCAAAATTAAGTCAGACCAAGTAAGTTTTAAAAAAAATCAATAACTTACCCTTGCACCAATAGCTAGCTGATCCGGTTCTTCCAGGGAAATTATCTTTTTTTTTTTGGAAAATATATCTTTGCTGTTGTAAAATCATTTCTTTCTTTTCAAAAGGCAAAAACTAGCACTTTTTTCACAACCTTGGAAATTGTAAACTACTTTGTAAAATCAAATCATCAATTTTTGAAGTAACAAAAATAAAATAATGTGGGCTATATAGCATGAGTCCTTAAACCCATGAGTTGAGCTCAAAGTGAAGATGCATATAGCCCCAATTTATGTAGGTGCCTGCCTTGTTATGTATAACCAACACATTGGTGTGAGCTCAATGTGATGGACCTACAAATCACCATAATATAAGCTCCACTCCATCACTCAATTAATTATATTGCACAAGCACAAGTCACGAACCCGACCACTCGATCTCAATGGCGCCGCCACCTGAATCCAGGTCAATCATTTTGAGCCAACCTAGACACAAACACACAAGTCATCTTAGATCATCCTGTTTGTTCCAACCATGGAGAAGAAGAAGGAAAGGCTTTAAAATTGGAACGACATGATTACAATTATGCTAAAATTAAGTATGAGTAGGGGAGAATTACATATGTTTACTTATATGCGTATGTGAGGGATGTGGCGAATGAGAGGCCAATCCTCACCCCTTTCTCTTTCGCATCTCCTTTTCACTTCTTCTGAGCAACCATACATGACAAGCAACCACAAGGAGGTAAGATGTTGGATTCCATGCGGTAATTCCTCCATTTCTCCTATTTTGGAAAGATGTAAATCCTGAAGAGATTTTGCGAGGGATTTCCAAGGGATATCATGTACCCATTTCTCCTCCTGTACTTCCATATCGGGCCGCAATCATAAACAAACACCATTACTATATTATTATCGGTTTTTCTATCCTATGCCCTAAGGGCATAGGTTAAGAGTACTAATTTTAGGAACTAAAACCCTAATAGGAAACTAATAAACCCTATTGAAAAAATAATTAAAACTAAATAAATACAATTCCAAAATATATTACCATTTTGAGACTCTTAACCTATGCCCTTAGGGCATAGGTTAGAAAAATCGTATTATTGTTAAGTTTCAAATCACTATTTTCTCTATTGTGCCTACTAGATAAACTAAAAAAAACCATCTATGAAATAAAAAGAAGAAGATGCATAGCAACTATAAATTAAAAGGCATAATAAACGAGAAAGCATACCAAAGTGGAATCAATCGTGAGATCAACTAGTTGGCTTTGTTGTTCCACCACCATCTCTTCAACATCAAACACGATCCCCACATGGTTGAGCTCCAACTTATATAGTTTGATATTGATGAGAAGGGTTTTCCAACCCAAATATAACTCCTTGCAACCTCCAATCTTCAACTCTTTCAAGGAATGGAGGTATTGAATCCCAGCTTTAGGCAAGTGGCATATGACTGACTTGTCATCATCAAACACAATATCGAGTGTACGAAGATTCCGCAAGGCATTTGATGGCAATTGAACACCTCTTGTTTCTCCATCCCCTAATTGTATGCCTTTCCACTTTTCAATAACTAATTCTGTAAGGGATGTGAGGTATTGAAGCCCCTCATGCAAATGTCGGTCTCCAATAGGAAGTATCAATGTTTCAAGTCCTATCAAGGCTTTCCACGGCATCCCTACTACTTCTTTCTCCATATTCTTATCACCATCTTCATCCCCTATCTCACAATTCCTACTATATTCCAACCTCAACTTTTTGAGGGCGGTTAGATATGACAGCCCACGACGAGACAACAACCTTAGGTCATCAAAACTCAATATTCAATGCTTGGAGAGAAGTTAAGTGCCTTATCCATTCCTCTCGCAAGCAAACCACATGCTTACATCCACGAAGAAAGAGCATCTTGACATTCTTCATCATACAAAACCAATCTGGAAGCTTCTCACCACCATAATTTCTGATTTTCAAATACTCAAGCCGTTGACACGGTTCAAGTGTCTCCAACACTGCTTTTGCTTCATCTTTGCCCATTTTTTGTGATGTATCAGATACTTTCTCCTTCCATTCTATAACCATCCCATCGAGCTTCTGCTTCTTTGACATATTTGATCGTTTTCCGTCTTCAATTGCACCCGGCCATCCCTCTTCTGGAAGCTCAATTCTCAAAACTCCACGCAAGTTATCAAGACCATTCAAGTATGCTAAACCCCCACTGCGATGATGCACAATAAGTCGATCCAGATGAACAAGTGACGTCAATTTTTTCAACCCCGATCGCAAACAATCCAACTTATCACATCCACTTATATGGAGCTCTCTTAAACTTACCAGTTTTTCTATTTTTGGAGGCAATTTCTTAAGGAGACTGCAACCCCTAAGTTCAAAAATCATCAAATGGTGAAGCTTACACATCGATCGTGGGAGCTTTTTCAACAGTTTATTCCCCGAAAGGTTTAGGTATCTCAAGTGAATCAGGTCGCCTATAGAATTTGATCTCTTTGCAAAGCCCCGATTTTGTAGGTTCAATGTGCGTAGCATTCTAAAACTTGTCAACATCGACACGTTTAGGGAGCTTTTTTCAATAGGGTATCTTTTATGAAATAGAAGAGTTCTTATTGCCTTAGGATCAGAAATGAGAGTAAAATAGTCAAAGGAATCAACAGTAACCTCAGGAGCGGTAGAGATGTGACGAAGACTATTTATTTTTTCCCTTTTGATTACAACATTATCAAGAAGAATGCTCTCTGTTTTAGCGACATCTATTGCCACATCGTGTAATAGATCATGCATTTTAGCCGACCATAAACAATAATCATCACCTTTAGTTTCTCTTACGTCTTGAAACAAGCATCTTTCAACCAAGTGAAAAAAGTATTCCTCTCCCAATTCTTCCAAACATTTTTTATTGTCAGCTGAAGGCTCAATAAAACCTTGAGCTAACCATAAACGAACAAGCTCATCCTTATCAAAGATGTAATCTTTAGGAAAGAGGGAACAATAAGCAAAACAAAGCTTCAAATGTGGAGGGAGATCATTATAGCTGGCCATTAGAACATTTTTGATACTCTCATCATCAGCAACATTTAAAAGAGCTTTTCCCAATTCATCATCTAAAAAATGCGACCATGTACTCACCTCTATTTCTCTATGGCATAAAAGGCTTTCGACAATAATAATTGCAAGTGGGACATTCTTGCAACTACTTACAATCTCATTCCCTAATTTCTCTAATTCTGAATCCATATTCACTTCCCCCTTGTGAAATATTTTTTTCACAAACAAAGACCAAGCACTCTCATCTGACAACTCCCCTAGTTTAATACAGTAAGGCTCTGAGGCTTCTAAGTACGTGGCAACCTTTTTAGAGCGTGATGTTACCAAAACTTTACTACCAAGTTTTCCACAACGAAGGATCCTTTCCAAATGACGCCAATTATTAGAGTTATCACCCCAGACATCATCCAAAACAACTAAAAACCTTTTCCCGCCAATTATCTCTCTTAGCTTCTCTTGCAACTTTTGTAAACCAAGGTCAGTATGCCTTCTCTCTTCAGATGCTATGATTTCTATAAAGACTTGCTCTAGATTAGAAAGGTAATTTATACAAGCCCATAGGCGAACATCAAAACCTTGCATGACTCTCTCATCATTGTACACAAACTGAGCTAAAGTGGTCTTCCCTAAGCCTCCAAACCCAATGATTGCAACAGTAGAACAACTTCGAGCATCAAATGTACTCTCTCCTTCATCACGAGGGAGTAACATATTGATGATGCGATCCCTATCTTGGTCTCTACCTATGACATCCTCTTCATGGACAAGAGAATAAGTTTTTTTCCTATCAGATCTTATGACTTGTTGATTTCCTACATGTGGGATTTGTCTTATAAAACTAAATCGCTCCATATCTTTAGCAATATGATCTAGAGACTCCCTAATGGCTTTGACTTCATGAGCAATCTCAAAATTGAGACTCAACTGGTTTGATGATTTAGAGAAGAAAAGCCGCACCTCTTTCGTAAATGCATTACCGGACATGGTCTTCTTGTGCAAGGCTTTGGCAGCCAACGCATCGAAAAAGTCTTCGGCATCATATATGACTTTCCTGAGTCGGGAAAGACAGCTTTGCACGGCATGCTCCTTGGATTGCAGTTTATCAACATCTTGGAGGAAACAACTGATGGTTTCAATGGTTTCCTCAAGCCTTTGGAGTTCCTTCTGGGATTTCCATTGGAGGAGGAACTCGTCTTTTGCAAGGGAGTTGAATAATTGGAGGGCCGATTTTGCAATGGACGTCAACGCAACCTCAGCCATGGTTGGAAAATTGGTAATTTGAGTGAAGGGGTTCAAAATAGCTAGGATGTGTGAGCTTGGTGTGAAGACTGATGGAGGCTAGCATACATAATATATAACGAGTGGCCTTCTTAAATTATCATCCTTAATTAAAAGAAATCGCAATACAACCACCTAATGTTGATGTCTTGATCTACTTTGTACAATTATTACTCTTTTCTTTTCACTACTAGCATGTGCAATGTGTATTGATAGTGAATAGACATATTGACGCTGACACGTCCTTGATTCCTCACTACTAGTACTCTTAAATCATGCGGTTTTTACCGCAACCACTTATTCCGATACATCAAAACCAATTCATTTGAAATCATAATTTTTACTCTCTTTCTTTGTGTACACATGGAAGAAAATGAACTTGCGTGATTCAAGTCGGACAAAAAAAAAATCAGGCTCTTGCTCTTCACTAGTCCACATACTAACGTGTTCTTGACTCCTCAACTACACAGTTTTACTTTATACATGGTGTGGTCACCCAAAATTGAATTCATAATCAACTACACGGTTTCAGTACGAGTACTTTTTTTTTGATAGGGTAATATAAGAATTAGGGCCCGCCACAATTATTAGCTCGTCTAGAGCATCCACAGCAAATGAGAACTGGTTACTAATCAATTTCAAAGAAGAAAGGACAAACCGCCACTTACGAGATTCGAAATGGTGACCTTACTACCCCAAAGGCTTAACCACCGAACGAAATGCCCGAAGGCCAATACTAGTACTCTTATTAGTAAAACTATTCCTTCTCTCAATTCTTGGATTGAAATACTTGAGCATTTTAATATACGGCTCTTACTAGTGTCATGCACGACAATAAGCTAAATATTAATATTATAAATATTTTATTGTAGTGGTAAGAGAATTAAGGAAAAAAATTCTATAATATTTTAAAATATTAAATCTATTTTGTTGTAGTGTTAAGTTAATTTTAAATAATCAATATATAAAAAGATATTAGACATGATTAAGGAAATTTTTATATAGAATATGAATAAAGTAGTTTTTTCAAAAAAAATATTCTAAAACAATAACATTATTTTATTGTAGTGTTAGGCCAATTTTAAATAGTCAATCTTTAAAAAGATATCATACATGATTAAGATAATTTTATATATGTAATAAATGTCATCATCGTCATCATCATTGACCCAGTGAGGTTCCGCTGCAGCGCAATCTAGGGTTTAAGATAGGAGTATTGTTACGTCTGTGAGGGACTTTGATTGAGAAAGAAGATAGAGAGGGAAGAAGATAGAAAAAGATAGATTGAAGAAGAAGAATCAGAGAGAGAAGGACTGAATTCTGTTATTTCATTGATGCCCTTGTATTACACACTCTCCTTCCCTTAATAGTGATTACCGATCTAACAAACTCCTAACTGGCTACCCACAACCCCGGTCTCACAATACTACTCTCAACCGGTTACAAACTATACATCACAATCATATAACATTGCACCCCTAATTGAAAAGCATTGACCTCAATGCTTGGTTACAAAGTCAGGAAATTGGCTAATTATGTGACCAGCTGCTTCCTATGTGGCTTCCACAACATCCAAATGTTGCCACTTGATTAACCATTCAGTAAGTGGATCCCCATTACGCATATACGTCACACGAGTGTCTAAGATTGCTTCAGGATGAATAACAAAGGTGCCATCTTCAAAAACATCAGGAAACTTCACAGATGGAACAACTAATGGACCAAGCTTCTTCTTTAATTGAGAGACGTGAAAGACAGAGTGTACCTTAGCTTCAGGTGGCAACTGTAAACGATATGCCACACTACTCACTCGCTCCACCACTAGAAAAGGTCCAAAGAATTTGGAAGACAATTTCAAATTCTTTCGTATAGCCACAGATGATTGTCTATAAGGTTGTAACTTTACATACACCAAATCCCCAACAGCAAAAGTGCGCTCAGAACGATGCTTATCAGCCACTTGCTTCATTCTTGACTGAGCCTGAAGCAGATTATCACACAACAGAGCAATTACAGATTCCCTTTCTCGAATTCATTCCTCTACAGAAGCTATGGAAATAGCAAAAGCATCTACACCAAGATGAGGAGGAAGATAGCCATACAAAGCTTGAAAAGGAGAGATTTTCAAAGCTGAATGGTAATTTGTATTATACCAAAATTAGCCAATGCCAACCACCTACTCCACTGTTTAGGTTGAGCACTAGTCATGGCCCTCAAATAACTCTCCAAACATTGATTGACCCTCTCTGTCTGGCCATCTGATTGTGGGTGATAAGATGTAGACATATGCAATTGTGTGCCCACAGCCTTGAACAATTCTTTCCAAAAATGGATCACAAAAATTTTATCACGATCTGAAACTATACTTTTTGGCATACTATGTAGCTTATAAATGGTGTTCATGAAAAGCATTGCAACTGAGGCAGCAGTAAATGGATGAGCTAAAGGCAGAAAATGTGCATACTTAGTTAACCGATCAACTACCACAAATATAGTGTCCTTACCATTCGACTTCAGCAACCCTTCAACAAAATCCATACTAATGTGGCTCCATGGCACATGAGGAATCTCCAAAGGTTGCAGCAAACCTGGACTCCTAATGTGCTCATGCTTGTTCCGTTGGCAATTATCACAATACTTGATAAACTCTTCGATGTGATCCCTCATATTAGGCCAATAAAACAGTTGCTTCATTCTTTGATATGTACCTGGATTCCTGAATGACCACCAACTGGAGAAGCATGCAAAGAAGCAATCAACCGTTTTCTAAATTCTTCATTAGCACCAATATACCACCTGCCTTTGTACTTGAGCAATCCATTAATAACAGAAAAATCTGAATCTGAATCAATAACTGCAACAGCCAACTTTTGTTGTGCAACCGAATCAGACTCATAACTTTTCTTAATTTCAAGCATCCATTTAGGCTCCACCACACTTACAGCAAAAAGTGTACCATTACTACCCTCCATTCGCCTAGACAATGCATCCGCAACCTTATTTTCACAACCTCTTTTGTAGATAATGGAATAGGAAAGCCCCAACAACTTCTTAACAGCCTTCTTTTGTAAATGTGTGGACAGTTTCTGATCAAGTAAATGACGAAGAGATTGATGATCAGTTTTTATATAAAAATTCATAGGCTCCAAGTACTGATGCCATTTATCCACAGCAAGAAGTACAACAATAAGCTCCTTCTCGTAAGTAGATAGCTTTAAATGGGAACCATGTAAAGCCTGGCTAATGAAAGCAATAGGATGCCCTTGCTGCATCAACACCGCTGATGAGGTATTTTCAGTGGTCGTTAATACCTATCAAAGAAACCTAACTCAACCAACTCAATAAAGTGGCAAGTAAGGGTCGATCCCACAGAGACTCATGTAATTGTGCTTTACTTGCGTGCCAAGTAATAGAACTAAAGGGGGGTTTTTATGAATGATTTTCTAAACTAAGATGCAAAATTAAAAACTCACTATGAATGCAAAGTTTGATTGTAAAATAGATGAGAGGAAATATGTTCAACTAGTTAAATCCGTCATAGATATGCTTATTGATCATTGATTCTCTTGACTCTCAATTCACTTGAATAATCTACCGTGGATTTTTACCCAAAACTTTATATTTAGTTGAAAGAGCTAACAGTCTGAACAAACCTCATCTAATAACCTAGAACAACGTCTAGATTCAATTAAACGACAGCTTTAAGTTCAAAGTATCAATAGAAACAAATACTCGACGCAAACAGCTAATCAAGTTATCTGTGGTTTATTTCCTTCTACAACTGAAAAGCCCGAACGGGTCTAAACAATTATAGTTGTTACTTTATCTAATCAATCCCGAACAGGACTTGATCAGATTATTTGTAAATTATCCCTGAAATATTATTAGGTAGCTAATCTAACAAAACCCTAGAATAATTCTGATTCAATTAAGCACAAGGAATAAAACCTATCCAAGTTGTTGAGAATCAATCAAACCTCACAATAGTATGCAATCTATGATCTCAATAACTAGTCAAACACAAGGAAATTAGCAATGCATAATTAAATTAAAAGAAAACTTACAAAGGTTCAAAGTTTGCTCCTTTGAGAAAACTCTCTCCAAAGAAACCCTAGCCTCCAAAAGTTTTATTAAAAGTTATGACAATCTAGAGAGAGAAAACTAAAAACAAGGTTTAAATACCCTACAAGATATCCAAAGATAAAAATATCCCGAAATTACATTAAACTAGTCGGAAATCACATAATCAAGGCCCAACTCGAAGCCCAAAACTCACGGCCCAACTTCTCCGCGTAAAACAGCAAGGCGCGGTCTCCCTCTAACATGCCGCGGCCGCGACACCTTGATCTCCACAGCCCGCGGCACTTCTCGGTTCAGCATTTCAGGCGACACTTCATAGGCTGTTTTTACCCCCTTCGAGTTGGAATTTGGACTTGGAGTAAAAATATGAATTGTATCTCTTCCAGTTAGCTTTGCAGTGATACCAAATTCAGCTTCATCCGACCACTGTAGCTCCCAAACCAAGCATTGAAAGATAGAGGTGTCAAAACAAGAACTCCAATGCATGACCCAGATTTAAGCGTTTTTATCCCTCAAGCTCTTGGGCCTTGGTTCTTCCAATCTTCACTTGTATCACTCTAAGCTTCCTCAAACTCCACCATAGTCCTCTAATATCCATCCCGTGCACGCTTGTTTACCTAAAGATCTGCAAAACCGAACAAAACAAGCGCAAAACCCGAATTTCCTAGAAAACCTAAGAACTAGACTAAACTAAGCTAAAACCAAACAAAATAAACATAACTATGCATCCTAAACTATACCTATATGAAAGCTATCAACCGCTCCCACTCCTTCATCACAAGCATATGTCTCAATTGTAAAAGAGGAAGAGAAATCTGGTAATTTTAACACAGGTGCTTCTGTCATCATCTGTTTGAGCTTGCAAAACGTCATTTCAGCTACATCTGACCATTTAAACTCATTCTTTTTCAACAACTCAGTCAAAGGACGAGAAATGACCCCATAATTTCTGATAAATCTTCTGTAATAACATGTAAGCCCCAGAAAACCTCTCAATTGCTTGACTGTTTTTGGTCTTGGCCAAGATCTCATGGCAACTATCTTACTCTCATCAGTAGAAACTCCTTCACCAGAAATGATATGACCAAGATACTCTACTTTCAGCTGGGCAAAGGCACATTTACTCCTTTTGGCAAACAACTCATGTCTCTTCATTACTATTAACACCTCTCTCAAATGCAGAACATGTTGTTGCAGCAAAGAACTATACACAAGGATATCATCGAAAAACACCAAAACAAACTTCCTCAAGAATGGAGCAAACACATCATTCATCAATGCTTGAAAAGTAGCTGGCGCATTTGTTAATCCAAACGGCATACCTTGAACTCGTAATGCCCATGGTGAGTTCGAAAAGTTGTCTTGTGAATATCACACTCAGCCATTCGAACTTGGTGATAGCCAGCTCTTAAATCCAACTTGGAAAATATTGTAGCACCATGCAACTCATCTAAAAGATCCTCAATGTGAGGAATAGGAAATTTATCCTTGATTGTCAACTCATTCAATTGCCTATAATCAATACAGAATCTCCAGGAACCATCCTTCTTCTTCACTAATAGTGTTGGAGAAGAAAAAGGGCTTTGACTCGGTTGTATGATGGTTGATTTCAACATCTCATGCACCTGCTTCTCTATCTCCTTTTTATGAAAGTGTGGGTACCTATAGGGTCGAACACACACTGGTAAAGACCCTGGTTTAAGAGGGATAGAATGTTCATGTCCTCTAACAGCTGGTAGCCCTTTTGGTTCTTGAAAAACCTTCCCAAATTCTTCCAGTAACCGCTGAATCTCCATAGGCAATTCCCCTGCTTCTGTTGATAAGGAAAACAGTCTAGCAAATTGTGTAACAAACATAGGAACCCCCTTTTTGATCAGTCTTTGCAACTGTTTCCCTTTCATACTCTTCAAAGCTGCTGCTTCTTGAACCCCATTGATCTCAATCTGCTTACCCTCCTTGACAAAAGAAATCTTTAATGCTTTAAAGTCAAATAATATCGGGCTAAATTCTCTTAACTAGTCACCACCCAAGACCATATCACAACCTCCCAGCTTGAGGATTCTAGGACTGTAAGAGAACTTAGCTCCTTGCAATTCCCATAGGAAATTCTTGCAAATTTGTTGACTCATCATCTTTTGACCATTAGCAACTGCCATTTCCATTATTCCAGAATCTTGAAGATCAAAGCCAGCCTCACAAGCTTTTCTTGGATCCAGAAAACTATGAGTAGCCCCACTATCAATCAAAATGGTAACGCTTTGACCCCTTGTCAATCCTTTATTCCTAATTGTGGATAAAGGACTGCTACCTACCAAGGCATGTACATAGACCTCAGATTCATCCATACTGTCTATATTTCCTGATTCAAGCTGTATCTCATCTACATTAGTTGCATTTCCCCCATTGTGCTCATCTTCCATTTGCTGCACCAACAAACTATGTAAAGTCTGCAATTTACATCTATGACCCACATGATATTTGTCACCACATTTGTAACACAAACCAGCAATCCTTCTAGCTTCCCGTTCACTATTTTGCTTGGAAGAGTTGACACCAGTAGAACCAACAGTCTTGCTAAATCCACTACCCTGATTGGAACCCAACGCCACATTACTGTCTTTCTGGCTCACCTTCCCATCAGAATTTCCACTTTTATAAGACTGGAAAGATGAATTATACTTCCAAGGAGGCTTGTTGAGTTTCACAATTGCTTGAACTGTCTCATTATGCAAACGAGCTTGTTCAAAAATCATGTTCAAAGAGTCTGGTCTCCCCAATTTAACTAATGACTTGACTTCCCCTTTCAAGCCACTTACAAAACTGGAAACAAAGTAAGATTCCGGCAAATGAGGATCTAGACTAAGCATTCCTGCCCTCAATTCTTCAAACTTTTCAGTATACTCATCCAAACTACCCTTCTATTCCAACTTATTGAATTCCTCTATGATCTCAGACCCTTGACCATCCCCAAACCTCAAACACACGGCTTCTTTCAATTCCTCCCAATTGATCTCAATTTTCTACATCATAAACCCTTGAAGCCAGAAGTCTGCTCTCCCATTGACATACATGGCTGCGAGCTCTACTTTCTGTGACTCAGGAATGGAAAAAATCGAGAAGTACCTTTCGCACTTCCGGATCCAACTCCTTGGATTGACGCCATCAAAAGTAGGAAAATCCAGCTTGGGCAATCGATTATTTCTGAACTCACTACCACCAGAATAGTTTTGACTCCATGATCCTTGCCCCTTTGAAGAATCTTGGAAATTCTTGATTCTGAGCTCCGAAAGTGGGATTCCCTTCCTGTCCATCCCTCCTTACGTTACCAGGAAGAGGATTTCCTCCTGAAGCTAGAAGACCGCGACTCCTGTCTTCGCCAACATTAGGAGGCGGAGGAGTCAAATTATTCGGAAAAAATGGCCTCATCATCTCCATAACCTGCTCAAATCCCCGAGTCGTCTCCTTTCGCATCTCCAAATTTTCCTTTCGCAGCTCATCGATTGACGACTTCGTATTTGCTTTGAGTTCGCCTATCGATTTCTGATAATTGTCCTCTTTTTGCTGAATTTCCTCCATGAATTTCTTTGTTGAATCTGCAAACACCTGCAATTGCTGAATTTGAGATTCCATTGATCGTAATCGTGTGCCGTCAGCCATATCCAGGAAATGGCTCTGATACCAATTTGTTACGTTCGTGAGGGACTTTGTTTGAGAAAGAAGATAGAGAGGGAAGAAGATAGAAGAAGATAGATTGAAGAAGAAGAATCAGATAGAGAAGGACTGAATTCTGTTATTTCATCGATGCCCCTGTATTACACACTCTCCTTCCCTTAATAGTGATTACCGGTCTAACAAACTCCTAACCGGCTACCCACAACCCCGGTCTCACAATACTACTCTCAACCGGTTACAAACTATACATCACAATCATATAACAAGTACCCTTTCCCAAGGAAAAGGGTTACGCCTGATAGACTCAAGAAAAACTGAAATTGTAACAATAATAAGTGAATTTAGTTAGAATGCACCAAAATAGAATCAACAAATGAGGATGACATAAGGTTGTAATTAGCCAAATTAATAATTCTAAATTATGTAATATATCTAATAAATGTGAATAAAATAATTCTAAATTATGTAATAACCAACATATAAGAAGGACATGATAGTAAGTAGCCAAATTAAATTTTTTACGTGGCATAATTAGATGAACGACATGTAAAATAGAGGCATTCGACTTTAGTTATAATATATTGATATTGATGGTTAGGAAAAATTTTGTGAAAAAAAAAATATTTTGCATTACCATATTAAAAATAACCGAATTTTAAACTCCTCTTAGTGCAATTTGGAGAAAATTTATGTGAAGAATAGGACTTACATTTTTTGTAACCAATTATTTTAATAACAAATACATCCAAAGGTTATAACATTTAAAAATAAAAAAAAAGGAACTAGTCTTTTTTGCAACCCGATTAGCATGAGTCGTACTCGGACATATGCTGACACGGATTAAAAGCAATTGATTTGTCATTTGATTATCTATGAAAAGAAACAAAGACTTTGATTAGTAGTCATTTAAGGTCAACATGGGTGTTGAAATCAACAAAATGGTTTACTCTGTATTCTTGTAGGTTTTGAAGCCTCATGCTTAAGACAGTAAGCTTAATTAAGTTTAAAGCCGTTAAAACTAGGACTGAGCAATTCGATATTCGATAATTTTTTCCTAAAAAACTCTATCCGTATTTGATTCATTAATAGTCGAATATACGGTAAGAAATATCTGTTTGGATCGGATATCCGGTAGTAGATAGCCAAACTATATATTTGTTTTGAAAAAGTATTTTAATTATTTTGCATTTAGTCCCAATTAATTACTGAATCGGCGGATATTTAAACCAGATATCCGTCGATCAGATTAAATTGTAAGAGAAATTATACATGATTGAGGAGAATCAAACTCTCGATGAATTGAAATTCTACAAAAAAAATACTCCTAAAAATATCTATGGTACTTAGTATGTATGTACATTTTCCAAAAATATATAGTACGAGATATACTGTATATTCGGTTACCTTAAAATTCCGATCCGTATCCGATGATCCGGAAAAATACATGGATCCAATGCAGATAAAAAAATATTGTGATTCATTCAGATTCAGACTTTATCGAATAAGTCGGATCAACGGATCGCTGGTTTTTCTCACCCTTAGTTATAGAACATACACGAAATTGTAATAGGTTAGTTAGTTAACTAAATGTTTTTTTTTAAAATTGTTTCTCTTCTTTTCACTACTTGCATGTGCAATGTATTGAAACTGACAAGTCCTTGATTCCTCACTACAACCACCGCTTTAATCACCGCTTATTCAGATACATAAAAACATCAAAACCAATTCATTTGAAACCATAATTTTTACTCTTTTTCTTTGTGTGCACATGGAAGAAAATGAACTTGAATGATTCAAGTCAGACAAAAAAAAATCAGGCTCTTCACTAGTACACATACTTGTTAATCATATTTAGATTATATATATTCTAGAAGTATCATATCTTTTATTGTATCCTAGAATAGTCTATCTTATTATGGTTACTTCTCTTGTATAAATACTGCTCTTATTACTTCAATAAAATCACACAAATTATCACACAAAATATCTCTCTATATGGTATCAGCCTAAACTTCCTAGGCCAGTTTCGATTTCTTTTTCATTCCAATGGCAGATTCATCCTCTGTTCTTCCTAATCCTCTCATACCTTCTGAACCCTTTATTGTCGTTCAACTTCCGAGCATTGTAAAGCTCACCCCCACAAATTATGTTGGTTGGAAGACCCAACTCCAAGCCACTTTGGAAGGCTATGATCTCTTCCGATTTGTTGACGGATCTCATATTCTTCCACCAGCCACAATACCAAATACCGAGAATGTCTCTCGACCTCTCTCAAATCCTAGCCATCATACATGGAAACGCCAAGATCGTCTCTTGTATGGTGCGATGCTTGGCACCTTGTCTTAATCGGTTCTCTCTTTAGTGACCCGAGCAACAACCACAAAAGAGGTATGGGACATCCTCAAACAAACATATGCGACTGCCTCACGCGGTCACATTAAACAAATCAAATACAAAATCAATCATGCTGAAAAAGGAACTCGATCCATTGCCGAGTATATGCACTCAATGCGTGAATTGGCAGATCTGCTTGCATCCTTGGATTCTCCACTTAACAAGGAAGACTTCACCGATCATATTCTTAAAGGTCTTGATGAGTCTTACAAATCCATCGTCGATAGTGTCAACATGCGTGATACTCCTATCTCTTTCGAAGAGCTTCATGAAAAACTCATTATTCATGAACTTCGATTGAAGCAAGCATCCAAACCAGAAAGCTCGGTGATTGCTCTTACTGCCCAATCTAAGTCCGTGAAGAACAAAGGTAAGTCCTCTACTTCTCAGTCCAATTGGCATCAATCCAGTCACTCACCACAAAACTCCTCCACCTCACAAAATTGGCCAACAAATCACCATGCTTCCTCCAACTCGTCCAACCCTCAGAATAACTTGGCCCCTTATCAACCTAAACCATTCAAAGGCAAGTGTCAGTGGTGTCAAGGCCAAGGACATGTAATGTCTCATTGTTCTAAGCTCAAGGCCGAGTATCCCAATCTCCCGCTCCCATCATCCAATCGGTTTCCAGCACACACAAATGTGCCTCAAGCTAATATGGCTGTCCAAAACCACAACCCTAACCAATGGCTCTTCGATAGTGGGGCGTCTCACAACGTCACTCACGACCTCTCCAATCTCTCCTTGCATCATCCATATACCGGACCTGATGAACTCGTAGTAGGAAACGGATTTGGATTGCAAATTTTGAACCAAGGTTCTCTATCTTTACAAACTTCAATGCATAATTTTAAATTATCTCAAGTTCTTCATGTTCCTCAAATTTCCAAAAACATTCTTTCGGTTTCTCAGTTTACTAAACAAACTAATCTCGGTGTTTTGTTTTTGGCTGATTGTTTTCATGTGAAGGATCTACAAACCTCGGAAACAATTCTTAAAGGACCTTGCATTAATGGTGTTTACGTGTGGCCTCATTGCTCTCCTACGCTCCACTCGGTTCAACTTCAAACTTCAGCACTTTTGCATCACAAACTTGGGCATCCATCCTCAGAAGTCTTTAATTTTTTAGCTAGAAATTTCAATTTGACCAAACAGTCGTACAAGCAATCGAGTTGCATCTCTTGCCAAACTAATAAGAGCCATAAGCTCCCTTTTAGTCAATCTACTGTTGTTTCAACTCATCCTCTTGAAATAATTTATTCTGATGTATGGTCTTCGCCTATTTTATCTAATGAAGGATTTCGATATTATGTTGTGTTCGTTGATCATTTCACGAGGTATACTTGGTTATTTCCGTTGAAAAATAAGTCTGAAGTAAAGAATGTGTTTCCTGAATTTCGTCTCTTAGTTGATAATTTTTTTAAACAACGCATAAAAATTCTTTATACAGACAATGGAGGAGAATATGTTGGATTAAGACCTTTTCTAAATAAAATTGGAATTTCTCATTTCACATCTCCTCCACATACACCTGAGCATAACGGAATTTCTGAACGGAAACATAGACATATTGTTGAAACCGGTTTAGCATTGTTACATCATTCAAGCATACCAAACACGTTTTGGCCTTATGCCTTTCGACATGCTGTATTCCTCATAAATCGGCTTCCACCTCGAGCAATGGGCAATGAGACTCCATATTTTAAACTCCTTAATCAAACCTTTGATTATTCAAAATTAAGAAGCTTTGGTTGTCTTTGTTTTCCTTGGATTAAACCTTATAATTCGAACAAGCTGCAATCTCGTTCAATTTCATGCGTTTTTCTAGGATATTCTTTGACTCAAAGTGCTTTCCAATGTCTTGATCCTATTACAAGTCGAGTCTATGTGTCCCGACATGTTCGATTCTTGGAGAACGATTTTCCTTTTAAAACCCTCACCAAATCTTCTCTTCCAAATTACCCGGATACATCACATGCTGAATATCATTCTAGCCCCACCCAACCGATTCACTTACCTATTTTATCTTATCTTCCAAGTCAAACCAATCCCATAAATCAAGGACCACAATCATATCCTTTTAATCTTCCACAAAATACTCACGTAGACTTGCCTAATTCACAAACCACCACAATCCCCCTCCCTCTCTCCAATCACAATCAAATCAACGATCTTCCAATTCCCAATCTCATAAATCACAATCCTCTCTCCAATCTGCCAACCAACTCATCTAATACAAATGTGGCCCACCAATCACACAATCTCCCTCATTCAACTCATATCAATCCCAACGATATCTCTACCGAATCTCCACCCGGCATGCTGCCACACGCGCCTGCACTCGTCTCTTCCAACCCGGAAAACCCTAACCCCAATCCATGCCCTAATTCCTCACCCAGCGACCAAACCCTAAACCAAAACCCAAACCCGATTAATACGCCACCAAACCTGGTACCTCCACAAAATCCGATCCCTCCACCACCTTCTCCAAATCCAGTAGCTCCGAACCCACTCCCTCCCCAAGGAATCGTCACACTTTCCAAAAATAATATCCGAAAACCCATACAAAAATTAAACCTCAATGCTCAAGTCCTCTCCACAAAAGAGCCAAAAACAATTTTACAAGCCTTAAAAGACCCTGATTGGAGACATGCTATGCAAGCTGAGTATGACGCACTTTGTTCCAATCGGACTTGGACTTTGGTACCCGCACAACCGAGTCAAAATCTAGTTGGTTCCAAATGGGTGTTTCGCATCAAATATCTCCCCGACGGCAAGATAGATCGTTATAAAGCTCGGTTGGTTGCCAAGGGCTTCCACCAACGTGAAGGGTGTGATTATTCCGAAACCTTTAGTCCGGTTATAAAGTCGGTCACTGTTCGGTTGATTCTCACGGTTGCTTCTCACGGTTGTTGTATCTCAAGGGTGGTGTTTGCGTCAACTTGACGTAAACAACGCCTTTCTCCAAGGAACGCTCCAAGAAGAAGTGTTTATGAGCCAACCTCCGGGATTTGTAGATAAGCATCGCTCCTCATATGTGTGTCGTCTCAACAAAGCGATCTATGGGCTCAAACAAGCTCCGAGGGCTTGGTACACTGAATTGAAAACATTCTTGCAACGAATTGGTTTCCGCAATGCCATCTCGGATGCCTCACTCTTTCTCTATCAGCATAATGGTGTCATTGTCTACATTCTTGTGTACGTTGACGACATCATTGTCACGGGAAATTCTTCAAACTCAGTTGATCCTCTCATTGGTAAATTGGCAAAGCAATTCTCTATCAAAGACCTTGGCAATCTTTCCTACTTTCTTGGCGTCGAGGTGTTGCCCTCACCTTTGGGCCTCTTTTTGTCGCAAAGAAAGTATATCTTGGACGTCCTGGACAAAGCTGGTATGAATGATGTGAAGCCAGTTACTACGCCGCTCACAACCGAGCCGTTGCGTAAGGATCTTGGTGAAGCAATTCCGTCCCCAACTGACTACAGGATTCTTATTGGAAGTTTGCAGTACCTATCCCTCACTAGACCAGATGTAGGATATGCAGTGAACAAGCTTTCACAGTACATGCAGCGTCCAACGTCTGAACACTGGCAAGCTCTCAAAAGATTGCTTTCTCAAAAGATTGCTTCGATATCTAGTTGGGACATCTGATCTTGGTATCACCATCTCCACGACGATCTCACCGGCACTCCATGCCTTTTCCGATGCTGACTGGGCTGGCGATCATGACGAGTTTGCGTCCACCACAGGTTACATACTATACTATGGCAAAACTCCTATTTCATGGAGTTCACGCAAACAAAAATCCATAGCCAGATCGTCTACTGAAGCGGAATATAAGGCGTTAGCGGACACAACATCCGAGTTACTATGGGTGTGTTCACTGTTTTATGAGCTTGGAATTCCAGTCTCTCCCAAACTTGTCATATACTGTGATAATCAAGGAGCTCTCTATCTCAGCTCTAGTCCAGTGTTCCACTCTCGTATGAAACACATCGCTATTGCCTATCATTTTCTCTTACTATCCAAACCATATTTAGATTAAATAGCAGGATGCATATCTTTTATTGTATCCTAGAATAGTCTATCTTATTATGGTTACTTCTCTTGTATAAATACTGCTCTTATTACTTCAATAAAATCACACAAATTATCACACAAAATATCTCTCTATAATACTTACATACGTGTTTCTGACTCCTCAACTACACGGTTTTACTTAATACATGGTGTGGTCACCCAAAATTAAATTCATAATCAACTACACGATTTATTAAGTACTCTTATTAAGTAAAACTATTCCTTTTCTCAATTCTTGGATTCAAACACTTGAAATTATCATTCTGATTTCAGTCGGTGTAATATCCTGCTATTTTTATTAAAAAAATATTTGTAGAATTATTCTATATAAATAAGGATATTCCTTTATTCTGTTACAATCAAATTGAAATTAAGTCCGTCTTTAAAAGAGAAATAAACAAAATTTTGCAAATAAAATTATGTAATAGGACAGATTTTGATAAAAATCACCGAGTGGGCCAATATATGTTTCTCTAGCCCATCGAATTGGGCCTATCCAAATTATTTCGAGCCCAATCTATGCAGCCCATTTAAGTGTTAAAAGGGAGAGATTTTTGGAGAAAAAAATGGAGAGTCTAAATGTGAAAGGAAGGTGTAAAATAAGAATTTTGAAGGGGCTAGCTAGCTAGCTAGTACTTACTGTGAAAGCAAGTTGTGTATACATGCAAAGTCGGAGGCCACTAAACTACTAACTTTATGGTGACTATTCATTAATTAATTAGGAGACCTAACTTTTATTTATGCACTATACTTTATTTTTAATTGACGAAGAAGTCCTAGCACAATAGCGCCTAATTCATGTGGCTTTTAAATTTGGATATAAGTTTTTATTATTGGATCAAGATGTAGTAAGGAACTAGTAATGTTCCTTGAGCAGTGAAAATAGTAACGAAATAGAAACACAATATTTAGAAAGGAAAAGTTTTTGCCCGACCAACAAGTCGTAGAAAGAAAAATCTCTACTCATGAGACTCAATATCAGAGGATTTCAAAAGAATACTTATATATTAAGTTTCAACGATTACAAAGCAAGTCAAGTTCCCTATTAACTAAGTCACCCACCAAAATCGTTCAACCAACTCAACCTCTTCTACCCTAAACGATAAGTGAACTACCTACCTGAGTACTCACACCAACGTGGATTCTTCACCGGAAAAAGTCACATGGACACAAACACTTGAAAAGCACTCTCTCTTCTACTTCACCGTCAACCACTCGAAAAACCACACTTTTACCTAAAAGTCACATCCTTATTTATAGAGCCTCGTGGGATCTGATATCCATTATTTCCTTGTCACGAAATAACATATTTTCCATCCCAAATTCTCCATCAGAAACTCAATCAACCATATCTTCAATCTCTCGGATTATATCCAAAACCGAAAGATCTCGATATCTCATCTTTTTTCTTCAAGATCTATCTTATCTTCTCTCAAACAGCTCAATCTTAGAGTTCAAATCACCGCCAAAGTGGTTTGCTCAAGATATGAAAACTTGCCAAATATAGAAAACTGCGTAGCTTCCCGCGGACATTGTCCAGATCGTCAGTCGTTCCCTCACGACGTCGTACCCTGCATTCCAACGGTTCCGTCTCATAACATTCCTGTGATATTTGTGAAACAACACATTAATCATTTAAAGTTTGTTATCATAAAAACTAAAAGAAAACATGAAACAATAAATATTTCAACAATTTTGTTTTTAATCTTTAAAAAAAACTTTGTATATTTAAAGCGTCCACACTCTATCCTCCATCGATCATGAAGTTTTTCTTCTTTTGTTTTTAGGCTATGATGAAACTTCAACATCATGTACATGTACATGTAAAAGACATATTTTAAAGAAACGTTATCTTCCAATCTTAGTCGGAACTTTTTGTGTAAAGATCATTAGATCAAGCCCCACAATTTGGGAGGTTTGATCATTCAAACTCCACCCTCCAATATTCATTCATTGCTCATCTACCGAGTAGAAGTCTAGAAACTAATTAAAGCCCACTTTCGTGCATATAGCATAATAGTTGCTTGCGTGATGTGCATGGAATCGAACTTTTTGTGTGTGTGTGTGTGTGTTTGAGATATTTGAAAGATGGTTTGGCGAATTAGTGTTATTTAAAGGGATCGTAGTACCTTGTAAATTAAGAACTTGAGATATAAATGGTATATTTAGATGGCAAAATTTAATAGATTATTTTACATTAAATTATATTAAAATATTAAATTGTGCGTCTAAACAAATTCAAAATGGACTTGGATAGAAAGGATTCAAACTCACGACCATCATCAGGTAACGACTAACGAGCCTCATCACTTACCTGAGGCATGACATTGACTTTTTTAAAAGCACACCTTATAAGACAATTTTCCTAATTTGTGTTCATAAGTTAAATTTATACGATTATATTTTGTAAAAAAGTTATAAGATCGGTTTAAAGCACACCTTATAAATTATAGTTCAAAAAAAAAATTGATAAATCACACCATTTATCCAATTTTTTTACCTTATGGTGTGATTTATCCAATTTTAAATTTTATACAAGAAAATACATTAAGTTTAAATTTTATACAAGAAAATACATTAGATTTTATACATAAAAAAATTGGATAATTTTGTTTGGTCTTTATAATTAACGCAAATATTAACCGCCGACTTCATCATATTTGTACAATTTCTAGATTTGACTCTGGAATTGGGTGTGGCTCGTTTGTGATGGGCGCAGTCGCTTGAACGTTTTCGAGGCTGCTGAAGATCCTTCATCCCGGTGGAGGTAACGTAAGTAGTCCATTTCATCATATTTGTTCGCTTTTGACCCGAATGCTAAAGACGTTGCTCTGTAGCTACTCACTTCTCTCGCTACTCCTTTCGTTCTAATGTCTTTTTTCGACTGTTGTACTTATTATCGTGTTTTTTTCATTTGCTTCAAGCTATTTCGAGTCGGTTTCCGACTATCGTTCACTCGGACTCTCGGTTCTAACGGGCCTGTCCGGTAAATCAAATTCTTCCCTATTAAAAAAACAAAAAAAACTAACCGCCGACAGAACTTTCAACCCTGTGGGACCCGTTTGACTAGCCAGACAGAGCGTGACGAAAACAAACCAATGAAATAACGACACGTCACTGAAGAGTATCCCCTGCACGAAGGAATCCACCTGGGCAAACCAGCCACAGGTAAGTTTCAGCCTCGTCATTCCACGCCACGTGTCACCTCACAAAGCAAATGACAACACCTCGTAGACTTTCCATTTCTTCCTCCTTCCCTTCACATTTACTGATTCAAAATTTCACAGAGAAAAAGCCAAACACAGCTCAATGCCGCCATGGACAAAGCTTAATCCCCTAGCTTTCCTCTCTTTCCTCCACTCCTTTGTTTAAAGATTCAAACTTTCTTTTGTCAGTTGTCACCAACCTTTCCTCTTTCTCTCTCTACTGTCCCTTTCTCCCCCGCCCATTACTTAAATCTCCGCACTAATTCCCCCTTTTGATTTCTTCCTTTCGGTTTCAAAACCCCCGACTTTCATCGCATCTCTTTCATTAACCTTCAATTCGGCAAAATCCCTTTCCAATTTCATCCGTGTGCTGTGTTTGGTTTCGGAGGAGTTGCTCTTGATCTGAAGAGAAATCTTCCATCAAGCTAGGTCTAAGAATCGAAGGGCAAGGGGGTTCTGATTTGATTTCTTCTCATGTTTAGTTTTGTGTCACTGCTCAAATCGCCTTTGAATTTCACATCCAAACCCCGATTCCTCTACTCGATCTCTTGTATCTTCCTCCCGTCTGATGTTTTCTTCATATTCTGCTTCAATTGCTCCCGTTTCCGCTTAAAAATTTGATATTCGCTCTCCCTTCTGCATCAATCGGCGTCCAATCCCACGATTACTCGATCCTTCAAAAGAGGGGCAAAATTAGGGTTTCACTATGGCGGATCGTTGCAATCCCTTTACAATCGAAGAATTGCCGTCTCATTTGATCCTCGAAATCCTCACCACAGGTCGATTGAGCGCTGTTGATCTCGTTTGCGTCGAGCTGAGCTCTCGAACATTCGGTGGGAGACAAGGATTGTATCCTCTCAAATTCAGATCTCTGGTGGACTTGGCTACATACCAGCTATGTGAATCGCACCCAATTTATGCTTCACTGAATTCAGATGCTCGCAAAGAGCTTTTCGATCGATGCGCTGGGAATTGGAAGAGGGTTTTGAGGGTTTTGCAATCTGTCGAACAAGCCTCTCACATTGTTGAGACGTCATCAGGCAATGTACTATTTGTTTATTACTTTAAATTTCCTTTCTTTCTTTGTTATCATTATCAATTTTCCGGTTGACAGACTGATTAATTGTTGATTCTATGTATCATTGGCAAAATGTCATAGCAGATGCAGATAAAGACTGGGAAATATCACACTTTGCTGATCAGCAACTCCTCGGTTTATTCCTGTGGTTCAAACTTATGTGGAGTTCTTGGGCATGGTCCTGAAACGACGCAATCTGTAGCGTTTAGCCGGGTCAATTTTCCTTACTTGGCATCTGTGACTCATGTTTCAGCTTCTCACAACCATGCTGCTTTTGTCACACAGTATGGAGAGGTATATACTACCTCTTGTTCGGAAAAGATTGTCATTTTAGCCTTTCTTGTTAAGAAAAGTTTGTCGTTTTAGGGTTTTAGGTAATGATTTATCCGTGATTTAGGAGGTTTGTTATTGGTAAGTGAAAATGTTGATTATATCTATGAAAACTCTCTTTATTCGTTGGTTACAAATGAGGTGGGCATTCTATAAACTGTAAAATTTGAGGAAAAGTTTAGATTTTTATAGTCCTGAGTTCGAATTCTGTAAGTGTAATCTGATTTTTGAAGCATTTGATGGGTTTTAGGCTATGATTTATTGGTGATTTACGAGGTTTGTTATTGGAAAATGCACATATTAATTATTTCTGTGCAAGCTCTCTTTATTCGCTGGTTAGTGGTTACAAATGAGGTGGACATTCAATAAACTGTAAATTTGAGTAAAAGTTTAGATTTTTTTTAGTCCAATGATTGAATTCCTTAATTGTTGTGTCAAATGTAAATGATTTACATGTTTGCTGCAGGTATTTACTTGTGGTGATAATTCTTCCTTCTGTTGTGGGCACAAGGATACAGGCCGTCCCATATTTCGCCCTAGGTTGGTTGAAGCATTGAAAGGAATTCCTTGCCATCAAGTAAGAAAAGACCTTGCTTTTCGGTTATGATTTCAACAGAAATCTTTCACTTGATTAGCCAGCTTGTATATAGTATCTGATTCCTTTCATACAAGAAAAGCATGTGAATAATTTACTTATTCCAATTTGTATGAATATGCCAATGGCACTATTAATTACATGAATTGGCCTTGATAGAGTACTGTGAACATAAAATCTTTCACTTGATTAGCCAGCTTGTAATCCTTACAATAGTATATGATTCTTTTCATACAAGAAAAGCATGTGAAAAACTTACTTTATTCCAATCTGTAGGAACATGCCATTGGCCCTATGAATTGACCTTGATAGAGAACTGTGAACGTAAATTATAAGATAAACTACATAAGAGTATAAAATCACTCCACATTTTGCTCTAGCTTAGCACTGAACCACTTTCAAGCCAATTATGCGCCTGCACAGATCACCTCTTACCCTGTCATCATGCAAACTCCCAATCAATCAGTCATCAGAAAACATGCACACTGAGTCACAGATCTACCGATAAATTTTATATTTTCAGAAATTTGTAGAAGATTCGATTTTTTTTTATACACAAAAAAATCTAAATTGGGCAATGAGTGGAGGGCATGGTAGCAGACGCTAAGCCAGTTGCTTTGCAAGCAATGGAACAAAATAAGGGGTGGTTTAATGTAAATTACCCAGAATTGTAAGTTCAAGTTTAATTTGGAATGGGGCCTGTTTTCCAGTTTAAACTGAAAACTCATTTACTGTGAAAATTCCCTTCAGACTAATTAGAAACCACTTACCTTTCAGAAATTTCAGAATTTTACCTTTACATGTTTAATATTAAGTAAAATCTGTTTCCTATGTTGCTTACATCCTTGTATCTTTGTGCATTTTGATAAATGCCAATGTCATTTCTTAATCTCTATCCTGTAACCTTGTCACTGCAATTTGAATTTGTACCAGGTTGCAGCAGGACTTAGTTTTACAATGTTTCTCACCAGAACTGGCCATGTTTACACCTGTGGAACAAACGCACATGGGCAGCTAGGCCATGGAGACAATCTAGATAGACCAACACCTAAACTCGTGGAGCTCCTTGAATCTACGGGCCCTGTTGCTCAGATTGCAGCAGGTCCTGGTTATGCATTAGCTGTGACTTATGATGGAACACTCTTCTCATTTGGGTCCGGGTCCAACTTCTGTCTGGGTCATGGTGAACAACAGGATGAACTTCAACCTCGAGTTGTGCAATCATTCAAAAGAAAAGGAATTCATATAGTTCGTGTTTCTGCTGGTGACGAACATGTGGTCGCCCTTGATTCTTGTGGCTACGTTAGTCTTGCCTCTTCTTAAATCTTCTTGGTTTCGATTTTTTAGTTTCAAAGTTTTTTTTTAAAAAAAAACCGTTGAAATCATTTGTTTTCAATATATGATACACAATCACCTTAATTCCCAAAGCTGACAACTAAAGTTGCATTCGAAAATTTGTGTAAAACTGGCAAGTCCTTAGATCTTGTCATGATTGAAGATTTTTGTGTTTATGTTATTGTAGGTATATACTTGGGGTAAAGGCTATTGTGGTGCATTGGGTCATGGTGATGAGATTGATAAGATCACTCCATCACTCTTGACTAGCCTGAAGAATCATATTGCAGTACAGGTAAACTTCTGCCTAACATTTCATGTTCATATTATTTATGGGTCTTTCTAGTATGTGTCCATACTGGGTAAGGGTGCGTACATCTCGTGCCCCCATATCCCGTACATACCGGGTTCCACCTGGGTAGATGTTGTTGTTGTTGTCTATAGACATGTGTTAATAACTTAAAATTGGAAATTGTGTCCGAACTATTCCCTAATTTAGAATGCATTAACAAATAATTTATTAGTTTAAAATCCTGATGCTCATTGGCCTTTATACAATGTCTTTGAGATGGATTTAGCCCCTATATCAACTTTGGTGCATTCTAAATTTCTAACTAAATTCAGTTATTATTGTCACATAGCTGAATTTCAGCTTTTCTTGGGTTTGTCAGGCGCATTCTTCTGACATGTTTAGGTTATGGGTGCCCCCATCTTGACCCCCTACATCCTGTTTGAGCAAGACTATACTGATGTTGATGTTGTTCTCACCAAAGAAGGCGTTTTGTGTTGTGTAGGTATGCGCTAGTAAGAGGAAGAGCTTTGTTTTGGTGGATACGGGTTCAGTCTATGGGTTTGGATGGATGGCGTTTGGTAGCCTCGGGTTTCCAGATAGGGGCGCATCAGATAAGATCATAAAGCCGCGGGTGTTGGAGAGCTTAAGAGGTCACCACATCTCTCAAGTAAGCACTGGCCTGTATCATACCGTCGTATTGAGTAGTAGAGGAAGGATGTTTGGCTTTGGAGACAATGAAAGAGCTCAGCTTGGGCATGACTCTTTGAGAGGATGCCTTGTGCCTATTGAAATCTGTGTTGATCAAACAAATGAAACTGTGGATGCGTGATTTGAACAGAAAACTTGAAGCTATGTACCAAATTCAATCATGTTAAGATTAAAAGATACTATGCTCGTCTTGGGAAATTGTAAGGTTTAGTGTGAAGTGAGTTATTGTCATTGTTATTGTTTGAAAATGGTACAATATAATATCCAGTATATGCAATATTATTTGTTTAGACATTTTACACAAAGTTATCTATATTTTCCATCTACTTTCTGAACCTTACTGGTTGATTATGATTATGATTAGCATTGTTATTGTTTACAAATGAATGAAAGTAAGTTCATGCCATCAGCAACCAATTGATTTTTCTAGGGGTGCTTAACGGCTCGACCCGACCTGACCCGCGACATGCAAGTCGGCTCGCGGGTTGACCCGTTGGCCTGCAAAATAATTTATTTACCTTCGGATTGTGGGTTTTGCGGGATGACCTATTTGACCCGTAATTCAAATATCTATATAATTATAATGATTGTTATGTCCTTTCTTGGCCTGCTTCAAATTTTTCTTTAATAACACCATGTCTATAACAATGACAATTCATCTTTGTTTTACCTTAATTCACATATATATTTTTTGAATTATGGATAATTGCACAAATGCACAAGATCATCTATTATTAATTTTTTTAATGAAATAATATAATTTTTTTTAAAGGTTGTTGGTCAACCCTCAACACGGTGGGTTTAACCTGACCAGACCCACAACCTGAAAATTTTAAAAATGATCCGCAACCCGACCCTTTATCTGCAGGTCGGGTCTCGCAACCCGCACCCGTGAACACCCCTATTGATTTCCTTGTCAAATTTTGAGAAAGAATGCTTTCAACTTCTCTCTCTTAACAAAATTGCATGATCCATAAGAATATAGGCCAACACTACAAAGTTAATTAACATGTTGATTAATCAAATAAACATATAGGAAAGACTATGCAATCAAAAATGCATCAGAATCAACTCTTATTTAGATAGTGGATTAGTGGGCAACTAGGCAATTAATAAGTTAATCCTTCATCCAAAATTGTAATGTCTAATGCATTGCAAAACCAGGCTCCTGAACATCTGAAAAGCCAAAAATAAACTATTACCAATATGCTGTTTATAGTCAAGTAAACAAAATCCAAAGTGGTGTTTTGTCATGTAAATTGTTTTGATTCTCTTCTCTTTTGCATGTGTCAGCTTTCCATCCAAGTGGGTTAATTCCAGGTAAGCTTTTTTCTATTTTTAATGTAATTAGATAAGGATTTCAGAGATCATTCACATACTAGAATTTTGAACAATTAATGAAGAAGTCCTTTTCATGATAAGTAGAGTGGATTGGATTTAGCAAGCACTTTAATAAAAAAGTGCAAATAAATTAACTCAGTTGGCATTTGTTGTTGGCAATTGATTGGAAAAATGAATTTTTATTTAAAAGTTTAGATGTGATTTGTTAAGACTGATACACTAGTGAGTGTAGTTATTTTTTGCAAATGGACTCTTTGAGTGGATTAGTTTAGCATATCTTGCTGAAATTTTCATGTTTTTGCAAGATCAATGACAGATTTGATTTAAGAACAGATCATAATGACGTTTAATGTTTAAAAACTGAATATTTACAAAAAAGAACAACAGCAATATTGACCAAGCGAGGTTTCGCTATAGCGGAGTCTAGGGGTTCAAGATAGGGTACCCGTGCCCAAGGGAAGGGTTACAACCGATAAACCCAAGAAAAACTGAAATCAACTATCTGACAATAATGACTAAATTTAGTTAGAATGTACCAAAATTAATATAGGGGCTAAATCAGGATAGTGCATAAAAACTAAATATTCACAAAAAGAAAGAAAAACTAATTTAAAATTTCAGCTTGCATCCTATAAAACCTTAAATTTAAATCCATGAGCTTGATAAAGATCTAAAAACATGTCACCCTAACAACAAATATGTGAACATCTAGCTTGTTGATCCAGAACAACAACAAAAGGGCAAAACTTTTGTGAAAGGGCAGACAAAGGAATTGGAACCTAACCCTAAGAAAAGCTAGAAAATGACATATTAATCATACACTAAGCCAAGATTGGAAAACATAATCTTCCTTTTTTTTAAATGTTTTCTTTTCAAAATGTAGGAGCCACAAAAATTTTATTTTGAAATCTAAGGATGTGAATGGCTTATGAGAACTTGGAAATTAAAGTTAATGAAATACAAACAAGTGCATGGGGCCATGGCTTACCATTTTACCAAACATAAATAATTTGCAATTAGAGAAACAATAAAGGATTATTTTGATGTAAATAAATCATGGGTTTTGCTACTATTATAAAGTATACTTCTCATAGATCTCAAACTGATCCAAGAAAATATGTTCTTGCTTATGAATTTATCGAAAACATCCTCTTGACTTGTTTGGGGCATAGATGCGTATATTCAGTTGGACCCTTCAGACCTCGCTTCAGCGAGATATACTGAATAGTGTTGTTGTATGTGAGTAGATCAGTAACACATGCAAAATTGCACCCTGAAATAACATCAATAATTTAGTGACAGTAAAGATTTTGGCTTTATCTACCTAACTTTTACAACTCATTTTTACATACTATTTCACTCACCCCATCTCAGTAAATACAATTTTATTAATCAAAGGTTTATCCTTAATTAATCACAATTGTATGGTCACCATCTAGGATGGAAGAGTGGGTGATCTTTCCAGTTCATCATGATCATTAAATAAAGATAATCTTATTATATTAAAAAGAACACTAAAAGGGAGTCAAGGGACCCTTCTTGTGTTGTTCTTTTTTTATTTAAAAATACAAAAAACTACCAAATTCTAAAGTGAGTATCATAATTATTTTTTTTGACACTTTCACAAAAAGTGCAGATATAAAATAGCTTTACAAAAGGGTACTTGCAAGGAAGATTTGACCTTGTCTGCCTTTTAAATTGCTTCTATAGATTACACTGCTTAAATTGGTCTCAAATCCAACACTAGGACAAACAAAGGAATCCCATGAGAAAACTAAAATTGGATGATTTACAAGCAATTAAAATACTTTTACAGAAGTACATTTTCAGAGATCCAGAACTTAAAATGCTCTTACAAAAGTACATTTTTTAAAGATCCACAAGTTAAAGATGCTCTCACAAGCCACAAAAGTACATTCCCACAGCTAGATCCATAACTAAAAATCCTATCTAGGTTTCGTCTAGGCATTGAAAGGTTCCAACCCGCCTAGCCGTTCAGTCCGTCTAGAACTGCCTAGGCAACCGTTCTGGTCGTCTAGGTGCTAGACAGCCCCTTTCCATCTAATTTCCATCTAGCGTTTTTTAGAACATTGATATTATCAGAGGTTAGGTCTTCTAACCATAAAAACAAGTAAAAGGAAAGGCCTCATATTCACAAAATAACACCAACTCAACAATCCAAACATGAAACTACAACAAACTTCCTTACTCTTATTAACTCATATGACACTCACATTTTCACAATTTCAAGCTTGATCACACAATTCCTCATCAATCATTGATTGCAAGTACTCATAGAAAACCCTAAGCATGTCATTAAAGGTAACAATCCCAACCAAAGTATTATCATACTCCACAACCCAAACATAGTTCACCCGGTGCGCTATCGCTTGTATCATAACCGCCACCAACGAGCTTCCCGGGTGGCACGTAATCTCCTGAACCCTCCTAACCGTCCTAACCGAATAGCTCCACGACCTATTACACCGCCTCAACTGCCCACGTGTAGGAGACGACAAAACCGAGTCCTCGTCATCAGACGAGGTCGTCGAGAAAGACGAAAACGAGGCAACCGATGACGACGAGTCATCATCAAACAAGGCCAATAGGCCATCTAGGTTCTTTTCCTTGAGCCTTTGCTTGACAACCTTGATCAAATCCTCGGGCGGGCCCCAGTTGTCAATGTAGGCCATGAGGTCCCCACACGAGAGCGCCATGGCGGCGGCCGCCGTTGTCTCGTCGGCCGCCACGAGGGCGGACGGGGAGATCTCGCCCACGAGGCTCCCGTCGAGCTCGTCGATCACAGCCAGGGATGTTTGTGTGGTTAGGGTTTGAGATAGGAGGTGGGTTGATAGGGAGGCAGGAGAGTGGTAGTCAACTGCTAGGGTTTCGGCACGGATGATTCCGAGGTCATCAATGGAGTAAGCTGGGATTGGAGTGAAAAGCCCAATTCTGCTTAGGATGAACCTGATTAGGTCTTCTTGGGTCAACCAGCAATACTCTTGACCTCCATTGGAGGAGGTGGGGCCCAATTTGGAGGTGTAGGGTTTTTGCTGATGATTTCTTGTGGCTTGAATTGGGACAACTAGATGGTGGGCTCCTTGGAGGATCAGGCTAATGGCTTCTAGTAAGCTGCAAAAAATTGATAATTCAGATTATTACCCATTTGCTCAATTTCAGGGTAAAATTAGCATATGAAGCAAAAAATTGATCCAGATTATTACCCATTTCCACAATTTCATGATGGAGTTAGAATACTACGGATTTAACAGAAATTTTACATTTTTACCAATTTGCAAATGGCTATTTAATTCATTTCTGTTTATGTGATTAACTCATTAACATGGAGTGGATAAATAAAGCTAATTGCTTCTAGTAAACTGCAAAAACAATAATCCAAATTATTACCCATTTGATCAAATTCATGGTGAAATTCGAATATCAAGCTAATTGCTTCAAGTAAACTGCAAAAAACAATCCAGAATATTACCCATTTCCTCAATTCCAAGATTGAATTAGAATAATGCTACAGATTAACAAGAATTTTTTACATTTTTACCCATTTGCAAATGGCCCTTTAATTCATTTCTGTTTATGTGATTATCATGGGGTGGTTAAAATAATCACATAATTCAAAGGCTTTTTGCAAATGGCCCATTTTTGTCTTCTCTCTAGCAAAGGCTGTTAAACTGAATATTATTTAAGATTCAAAGAGTTTCAATTGCATGTGAAACTAAACAAACATTAATTCAAAGCTTGAATTAATTACAGAGCAAGTTGGATTAAGTTCTGGGTTCTAACTGCTCAAATTAAGCATTCAAAGCAACAGAAAAATGGCAACTAGGTTCTAAATTACTAATTTCCCCAGACATTTCGGATCTCAAAAATCACTAATTTTATATCAAATTGAACCAAAATTTTATAGAATTAACCAAATGCAGATCTGAATTTCACCTTGTAGAGGGCTCAACATGCTTAACAAAGCCATCATCTTTAGAAAGAACATCGGAGACCGGAGATTGCAGAGCAGAAGCCGGCGAGCTCAAGTTCTCATCTTTACACAGGAAACAGATGATATCGCTCATGCAAATCTTTCCGACGCACCTGCACTCGACTCCGGCGGCGGCGGAACGGCGGTGGAGGTGGCGGTAGCGGTGGTCGCAGGTCCAGATGCTGACGAAGCTGTCGTCGGAGGTCCTGAGCGCCGCCAGAGCGTCGGAAACGGAGGCGGAGAGCGAGAGGGAGATTAGCGATGGCTTCCCCAAGCACAAATCGGAGATGACATGGGAGTTTAAGCTAATTGCCATGCACGAATTCGTTCTTCTGATGATGAAAAAAGTTGGAGTCTTTGAAGAGGGGAAGAAAAAGAGGGAAATTTTTAGGGATTTTGATTTTGGGCTTTGGGTTGGTGTTTGATGGATGGGCTTGTGAAATGGGTGTTATATAGAAATGTGGGGCCGATGTTTTTATAATTAAATTGTACCCGTGTTTTTATATTTTAGTCAAATTTGGACAAAGTTTTGTTTATAGTAAAAATCGAAATTTTAAGTCCCATCGAAATCGATATTATTCGGTTCGGTTTTCGGTTTTAGGAATTTTTCAAATTTTAATTTCGGTTAAATTTCAGTTCGATTTGAATTTTCCAAAGGATAATCATGCACAAAATGCTCAAACCGAAATTTTAAGATGCATCGAAATCAATATTATTCGGTTCAGTTTAAGAATTTCTTAAATTTTGAGTTTGGTTTGGTTTCGGTTAAATTTTTCAGTTCGATTTATTTTTTCAAAGGATAATCTTCTATCCATCTCAAACCGAAAAAATCGAAATGGAATTGAACCAATTCGCTTCGGTTTTCGGTTCACCTTGAACCCAATTAAAATTTTCATTTCGGTTTTCGGTTCACCTTGAACCAAATTAAAATTTTCAGTTCGATTTTCGATTCATCTTAAACCAAATTAAGATTTTCGCTTCGGTTGAAACCGATGCTCAGTTGTAGTGTATAGTGGGTCAACAACAACAATAACATTGACCCAATGCAGTTCCCCTATGGGGGATCTAGAGACCAAAATGGGGGTAGCTCTGACTTAACGCAAAGGGAGCACACCGTAAAGATCCGACGGAACAACTAAACAAATAGACTAGGGTACATGATACAACCACAAAACAATATAGATAAACAAAACCCAAACAAAACAAAACCCCTGTAAAACCGTTTGTCCAGTTAACTAGATGTCTAGTGCTCGTATCTTTTCTCTCTAACTATCCCTGCATACTGTCAACTACGTAGAAATCTCCACCGATTTATATCTTATCTTATACTATCATTCCAATATTTTTCCGGTCGTCCGTTTATAGTGGGTGGAAATGTGAAATTAAAATATTAATATTGTGATGTGGAAATAGTTGTCACTTTTTGGTTTAGATTTTGGAGTTTATTAGATCTGGTTAGTGATTAGAGAGGTTTAATGTTACGTGTAGGGATTAAGAGGATTAATTTAGATAAAATACAAAATGTTTTGAGTGTAATGTGGCTATGGCCTATGGGCAGGTGGGCATTATTTGTACATTGTGCTAAAAATAATGATAATATTTTTGATATTATTCAGTATATCTCATAATTTTTTATCTCTCAAATGCTAATTTATTCAAAGAAAGTTCTCGGCCTTATAATGTTACAAAATTGTCATGTATACCAGCTGTGTTTTTTCTTTGCCTAATAAGCTACTACTAATAATAGCAACGGTTATATAACGCGTTACTTATAGAAAACGTATGTTAATGTTTTCTTATAACTTGTAAGGACTGGATTGTATAAAAGCTTATTTTTCAATCAATTTGTCTAACATGTATTCTAAGGACATTTTTTATTAGAAAGAATTAAGTTAATCTCATCCACAATTTGAGAATAACTTAATACATTATCGCGGATATCATTTTATATTCTGTCATTTGGGAACGAATGATTTAATTTGCATTCTTGTTTGCCATAACATTTGTTTTTCCAACAATTGTGGTTGATTTAGACTTTGAAAAGTCGAAAATGAGCTAAGATCATAAAAAAAAGTTTTATAAATAATAATATTAATTTTTCATAAACAATGTCAAAGTTTCATAATCGAATTTTATAATAAATATATTATCACCCTCGATAACGATTATATTAAAGCGTCGCGATGAGTTTTTTTTCCACATTTTATTGTTCCTAGATCGGGGATATGATAAAAGCCCATAAATAAATAAATGTCTAAGCTATAGTTTAGGATTTTTTTAATTAAAAATTATAGAATTTATCTTTTTCATATCATTGATTTATTTGTGAGAAAAATACACACTTTTTTATTAGTCTAATGACACTCTACACATAACAAAACTAATTTAAATTTTAAGCTAGCATTGATTTTTTTAGAATGAGCAACTTTGGTGATAAATCTCGGATACATAAATTAATCGGCAAAGCGCACGGACCAAGTAAATTAGATCACATCAACTGACTCAACCTAGTAAGTAGTAAGGAGAATGGCGAGACTTGGTTTTTCATCCAAGTGAAGGGGCGGAGACAAGAATCGAACCTGAAGCCTCCTAATATCTTCTCGCGTCTCTTACCACTAGGCCGCCCTCATGTGAAGTCCTAGCATTCATTTTTTTTTATGACGAGGAATCCACCTTCGATGGCAAACCCTGGATGCGTCACTTAGTCGTTAAGAACCACAAACCAGGTAAACCGGCTTGCGCCGACCAACTCGACCCAATTATAAGAGGAATGGTGAGATTTGGTTTTTTTTACTCAAGTAAACGATAAAGAAAAGAATCAAATATAATACCTTCCAAATTTTTCATATATCTTACCGTTAGGTCTCCCACGTAGGGCACTAGCATTATTTTTACTTATCATAAAGTGTAAATCTATAGTAGGACCAATTTTGACAGCCACCGTAGATTTTCATTGTCGTTTTGTTACTGAGTAGACAAAAGGTTCTGAACAGTTTTCTCACAAACTTTTTGCAGGGAAAGACAAGTAAACTCCACTTGATAGTGTCAGTGGAATTTCGAAATGTAGTTCAAGAAACAGCTGTTGAGCATGCACAATTAAACATCTCCAAATGTTACCATCTTTTGTCAAAAAAAAAAAATGTTAGTGTGATGTGCTCTCCACAGACTCCACTTATATATACACACAATATATATTGTATACAATTCTTAATTAGAAACAGTATCCTATGTCCTGAAATTAACTACATTACCAGCAAATGCTAATAGCTTTTTTACATTAATTGCAATTGATTTACCATCCCCTAATTCATAGGGTTGGTTGCGATCCAACCAAGTCGAGCTGAGTTTTGAATTGCTCAAACTCAGCTCAGCTGTTATGAATATATAATCTAATTTATTATAATATGTATATTAGAACTTATTTATGAAATATAATTGAGTTTTTTATGAATGTATAATCGAACTTGTTCATAAGCATATAATTAAGTTGCTAATTAACTCCCCGCCGAGGTGGAACAGAGAGCATTGTACGTCTCTCTTTTTATCAAAAAATATATAATCAAGTTGCTCATAAACAAACAAACCGTTTTTTTTTGCTCGACAATTCATTTATCTTTCAAGCTTTTAAATTTTACTCAAACTCGACTTATTTACAAATCGAGCCGAACACGAATAAGAATTAACCGAGCCGATCACCGAGTTGCTCACAAATGGTTCTATTTATTTATTTTTATGGCATTATAATCGACTTGGACGTGGCTTAGTACACAATCTGAAACGTGCCTATATTTGTTGCGTGGTCGTCCTAAGATTCATAACATCTGGCTTATTGTCGGCAACTCTTGTTTTTTATTCCTGAATTTTGTACCCCTTCTAATTTTAGTTTTAAGTATATATGCTACCGGTTTTTGTATCTCTTAATAAGAATTAAGGTTTTTTAGTCTTTTTTTTTATATTCCACTTTATATTCTATTTATTTTAATTAAGCAAAGCTAATTTCTTTTCAAAATATACTAGTCATTTTTTAAATATTTTTATTCACTTTTCATCAATAAAAGTAGGTGAGCTGGAAAATATCAAAATAAACTGTCAAAATGGACCAAAGAATCATGCATTACCGATTAGTGAAAAGTCTATCTAGTTCTTAAAAAAAGAAGGTCGTCTCTCACCTGAAGTTTAATGTCTTTAGAGTACATCCTTTATATATATACCAATATATATTTTTTGTCTTGTTTTAGGCTCGCCCGATTCGATCGGTCGGACATACTGCTCTACATTCGAATTAGATATTTTGTGGCCTTATTTTGAGAAAGACCCTCCCAATATCAGTTTCTCTATATATACATGACGTTAGTGAGATTCGAACTTAGATTACATTCTTTATATGGTAGGTTGATAAATAAATGTAATACATAATTGTTGGAAAAGTGTTGTAGAACGTGTTGGAATAAGGATTGCTATCTCCAATTTTAATAATGGCGAACATTATTAAGGAACTAACATGTTTATTCAAATATTTCAAATGAACGTTCTACCAAAAAATTAAAAATACTTCATAAGAACCACAAATTCATCGGAAATTACAAAGTCATATGCAAGCGTTCCCAGAAAGTAAGGGAACTCGGATGACTTTTGTTTCCTATCTAAGGGAACTCTCAAGTCATTCGAAAGACAAACCAACGTAAAATACGGAAGCCTGTTACATACATATCAAAAGAACAATCTGCACATCAAATTGTTCCCATACATTCAACGATCCGATAAAACTAAAGAGTTGACAAAATTTGAATCAGTTTGTATCAAGTCACATGAAGGCTTAAAAAATTGCCAAAAAATAGGGAATTGTACAGTAACAGCTAGTGTTTACACATAGAACATACTTGGCAAGAAGATGCATGGTATTTGGAGGAGTCAAATACAACGAACGTACGTGCATGTATATAATAAAACTAATGAGTCATTGCTGACGTCATTTGATACATATATGAATGGCCCTTATGAGGTAGTAAACCCATTGTCATAAAGCCAACAATTTTTCGCATGTGTGCATAGCTTAACGGTTGAGCCTCTTGTACATGATCCAGGTTCGAGCGTCCAAGACGACGGTTTGCCCTTCTTTCTTAGAATTGGTTAGTAAACCAGTTTTCACCCGTTTACGGATGCTCTAGACTACTCCAAGTAGTACTTGGCTATCCTAAATCTTACCAAATCAAAAAAATAAATAAAAAAGCCAACATTTTTCTTAGCTGAAATTAATTAGACTTTGTATGGGCATTTGTTTTGAATTTACGTAACAAAATTTGATATCCCTTACGTTATTTATATCATTTCAAGAAAATAGATGGTTGCCCTTCACCCAAAAAAAAAGATGGTTGCTTTAAAACTCTTATCTTACTCAATTAGATCAACTCATTATGAGATCAAGATCCTATTAATCCTACCATATATGTGAGTCACCATCATCAATCCCACTCTTATATTCCACTTAAGTAAGGTATCATACTCTAACTCTCACAATGAGATGTTTAGAAAAATAATGTTCTTTTTAAGAAAAGTGTAGAAATCAAATAGAACGAAAACAAATTAAATGGAATTTCGTAATTTCGTTGATGGTGTGGCTTAGTGGCATGAAGCATGAGCGATGTTGAGAGATTCTAAGTTATAAATTTGATCTTTTGTTGATTAGTTCCTTTACTTAGATGAAAAATCTCACTAGTCCTCTTTCTATTGGGTCGAATTGATCAGTGCAAATAGGTTTACCTAATTCATAGTAAACTTTACTGACTAATTTACGAATTCGAAATTTACCACCAAAACAAAAGTCGGGTCCATTAAAAATCACACTCATGCAACGTTCTGTTAATGGTCCAATCACGTCTCTTTCGATTGTTACCTCTCAACATTGGTGGGTAGGTGTGAAACGACGTCGCGTCATGGTATGTTAGGTTCACTGTATTGTACTAAGGTTAGATCTGAGATGAATGAGTTGACGTTCTCTGAACTTATCACACATGTGACAGATAAGTACAAATGTACAAGGTCCACATGTTCAACACAAGTTTGGACGATACACTTTAAACGACGCCGTATAGGCCGACGATGTAAAAAAACGCAAAGCTGAAGATGATGAAACGAGGAGTACCAGATCAACTTTTGAAATGTTCCACGAGGGTTCTCTTGTACGAACTCAATAATTGACAAGTATACAAATAATTCACCAAAATCTTTGTTGTTTTCTTAATTAATATACATTTATTATTTATAAACGTGCTAAGATCCAATCTACAGATGTAGTTGCATTGGCTGTCAAGTACTATATATCTACGGATTACGTACTTAGTACATTAATTAAAACACATTGTTTTTTTGATAGAGAAAATAATTAGAGGAAACAACTTCATCGGGACATAGTTAATTAAAGGAAACAACCATTGACCGTCTTAGGACATTCGAACAAATAAAAACCATCAAGATCATGAAGGGTTGCCTGGATCGGGATGTGGTCGATCGAAAAATGCCATCTTCACAATATTGTATGCCACTTTGTTGATTTCTCTGAAGATGTGGTCTAATTGTTTCACCTTTTTTTAACAAGGGACCCACCTTTAGTACAAACCCCGGATTCGTGAACTAGCCGGCAAAACGCACGAACCAGGTAAACCGACTTACACCGACCAACTCGACCTAGTGGTAGGAGTAATGGAGAGACTTAGTTTTTCACCCAAGTATATATAGGGGCGGAGGCAAGGATCGAACCTGAAACCTCCCAACATCCCTCGATGCCTCTTACCACTAGTCCACCCCATGTGGGGCAAGTCATCTCACCTCGAACCTTTGAAAAGAAATAAAAATATCTGCGACAATGAACTCAATCTTCCATAGACCATAGGGACAGTCTCAAATGCAATTGATAACATTGATAAGATAGAAAAATTATATATACTACTTAAATATAAGTAGCTTACTTGACTAATTCAATTTTGGCAAGGGACAGTCTCAAAGGAAGGCGCGCCGCAAGAAAATAGAGGCTTCCGCGGCTGCATTGTGAAAAAGGTGGGCGGCGGCAGGCAACTTGGCTTGGCTTTATATTAATCAATGCTCTTAATTAATCTTACACTATTGATCGTCTTCTGTAATTTTGTATTGTAGTTGTACTTTTTTTATTGACAAATGTTTATTAAAATGTTAAGTTCACTTTCAGTGAAGAAAAAATATCATAAAACGTTGTTGTAAATAGGCCTGCATTGATCCACTCTTTTGCCGAAATTTTCCACACAAAATGATTTCCATTGACTCCTAAAAAATCCTCATTTATCTAAATGATTTTTTTATTTTTTTATAAGGAAAGAAATTAGGATAATCACTAACAGACTAGTGATCGCCCTAGAACATCCTGACGGATGAGGGTAAGAAATTCAGGGTCAACTGCGAGCGGGATGGAAGAGACGCCTCGGAAAAATCCTGCGATGAAGTCCGCCACAGAATTGTACTCCCGAACGGCTTGAGAGATACTCCAATTCTGAAACTGGGCTAGCAGTGGATGTACGAACGTAGAAGCTAAATGATGATAAAGTATATTGCTTTTTTATGGGAAAAAAATATTAAAAAACGAATTATCCTTTTATTTTTATAATTGTTGGATAATGAATTTTCAAAACCAACAACTTGTATTGTCCATATATATAAAATCGTACCCGCAGGATTGCAGCTCAGGTACATATTGTGTTGTGTTCCAATTTGTAATGTTAATCATTCTTATCCTAAGAAAAAAAACATATGTGGCAAGTGTATCAAGATTGTCATTGGGTTGAGCACAAGGGAATAAGGCAATAAACATCCAATTTTGATATGTACTATTTTGTTTTCAATAGAGTTTCTTTTTTTATGATGGGTTGGGCCTCGCCCGGTTCCACACTTTCACGTTTTGTGCCTATGTTCGAACCGGAGTTTGATTGGACTCCATAAGGGGTGTTGCTCCTCCCAAACTTCTTTGTTGCATACACACCGCCAGAGAGTCTCGAACTCAAGAGCTCTTGACAAATGCTTAAGTGACCTAGTGCCAATTATCACTAGACCGATAGGTACTTGGTTTTTCAATAGAGTTCCTTATAATAACCAAATGTAGGATTGTGAAACTAATGTATAACATCTAAATTTACAAAATAAACGAGCCTCGTATATAAGATTTGTAAGTTATGAAGTCTTTTATCTTGCATTTAAGTTCGGATGGACACATTATCTTCCATTTTGCTCTCATTAGTCTTTTATAAAGAAGTTTTCATCTATAAAGACTTTAAAATAGGTAAAAATATAGTTATTTTCAATAATTTCAAGGTCTTTATAAGGAGAACAAATTATTAATAAGTCATCTCGGTTGTCAAAATAACATAAAGATTGCATAAACAAATTTGGGCCTTCAACATGGGCCTAGCTGGTCACTAATTATTTTGGGCCCATATATGATTTCTAAAAGCATCATACCTCAAAATGGACCTAAACTTCAAGTATTTTTTTTTACAAAGAAAAACATTTTCTTGAAAATGTTTTGGATGCTTGATGGATAACTTGAAACCAAATTTGTCCATGATTTGATGACCTTGCAAGCCAATAATATCCAATATGATTTAGGGTTGAGCATGTTCGATTCAAAACTAAATTTTAAGTCGAACCGACCGAACCAAAGACGATATTATTCATTTTGGTTTTCAACTTAGAAATTTTCCAAATTTTAGTTCGATTCGGTTTCAGTTAAATTTCAGTTCAATTCAAATTTTCAAAAGGATAACCTTCTATTTATCTCAAATCGATAAAACCGAAATTGAACCGATTCAGTGCGGTTTTCGGTTCACCTTAAACCAAATTTTAGTTTTTCAATTCAATTTAGATCGGTTTTAAACCGATGCTCAACCTACTTTTGGAGCTTAATTTTGTACCTGGCTTTTGAATCATTTTGAGATTCTAAATGAAATTCCAAGTTTGTGCATTTCTTGTAATGTATCATTTTGCAAAAGGGGAATGAGTTATTATTAATTCCAAATTACATGCTGAAAAAATCAACAACCTTTTTACAAAGGAAATTCCACTTAATAAAAAAAAAACACAAACATCCAAACTAACTCTACACATCCTATTGAAGCCGGTTTCTTGAGCAATTCCCTCTTCTCCCATTGCAAAAAGCTTGCTCTAAACATCACTAAGAACAAACATTAATCTCAAGCCAAACCAACTAGCTTCTCACTAATCTCCCACACCTTCTTCGCCTTCTCCGGATCGCTAGCTTCTTGTGACAATTGATTCTCAAACGACGACGAAACGTTGTTCCAGCTCCAGTATACACCAGACTTTGTCAATGTTGGATCACTCACAACCTAAAATATTTACATGTCACAAACCAACTATTAGTACTAGGCACAATGAACAAGTTCACTTATACTAAGGCTATATATGACCCAAGTTATAAAAGATTATGTGCATATAGTTTATCGGTATTTCTAACCAAAACCCTACTTTAGAAAGTTCCTATTGTTATATGATTTTCTATGTCTATATTTGAACCAAGTTATAAAAGACTATTTGCAGATAGTTTATCGGTTTTTCTAACCAAAACCCTGCTTTAGAAAAAGATCCTATGTCACAAACCAACCATTAGTATTGGATGCAATGAACATATACACTTAAACTAAGGCTATATGCAAACTAAGCTATAAAAGATTATTAGCATATAGTTTATCGATTTTTCTAACCAGAAACACTGATTTAGAAAGATCCTATGTCGCAAACCAACTAATAGTATTGGATACAATGAACATATAAACTTAGACTAAGGCTATATTCGAGCCAAGTTATAAAAGCTTATTAGTTTATCTGTTTTTCTAACCAGAAACCCTCCTTTAGAAAGATTCTATTGTTATTAGGTTTTCAGGTTTTTTGATAGATAAGCTAAACCCATGTCCTAAGAAAGACCGATAAAGAGAGGCAAATGCGGCCTAAACCTTCTTTATCGGTTTTCCTAACCAGAACTCTGTTTTCGAAAGATTTTATACAGTTTCCGAAAAAAAAAGATTCTTAACCTATGTCCTAAGACAGAAAGACCGAGAATTTATATACCTGAGCGAGCCTCTTTCCGGCTTCATCTTCGGAGACATAGCCCTTGGTGATGTACTTTTGGAATGGAGGGAAAAGAAGCCTAAACAAAGGGATGTGTTCCCTAAACAAGCCTGTCGTTGCAATGCAGCCAGGGTAAAGAGAGGCGAATGTGATGCCGGTTTCTTCATGGTACCTCTTGTGGAACTCTTGCATTGTGAGCATGTTGCACACTTTGCTATCCTTGTATGCCTTGGCTCCATCAAAATCTCCTCCATCAATCATGGATGAGCTGTTCATACCGTTCAATCCGCCCGCTAGCCCTCTCATGTCTCCTAGATTCGCCTTTGGAGGCACATTTCCCGCCAATGTGTTTGTGTTACCTTACAAAAACATCAAGGCAAAGAATGTTGTAGTTTAGGACAGTTGTAATAGTGTTTGGTTCAATTCACTACTCCTCATGCTTTATTCTCTTTCAGTACTTATAGGAAATTACATAGTATAAAATCCTAAACAACAAAACAAATCACCAAATATCCAAATTAATCTTAATCCTACTACCTATATATATATTAGATTAAGGCTAGACATGGGTCCAAAACCGAAATTGGACCGAAAATTTTTCAGTCCGGCCCAGCCCGGTTTTGGACCGAAATTTTATATTTTTTGAGGTTTTTAAAAAAAGCAAATTATATCAAATATATTATCTAAAAAATGGGTTTTTTTTTATAATGGCAAAATATTTTGGCTTTATATAATAAAAAAAATGAAAATTGTCAAATAAAAAATAATGGACTGGTTTTGGACTGACCAGAAACCGATTTTCAAAATATCATGAATCGAGGATCAGACAGATTACAGATATTCCCTCGGTCTGAAAAACCGGTAGATAGGGCTGGGCGAATAACCGATCTACAAATATCATGGATCGAGGACCAGACATATACTCCCTCGGTCTGAAAAACCGGTAGATAGACCGGTTTTTCGCCCAGCCCTATCTATTATATAGGTAAGATTATATAACCTTAAAACCTTACTAATATAAGGTTTTGAGGCTATTTTGTTCTTTCACTATACTTTTCTACTAACAATGTCACAAAATAAGCAACTCATTCTACTCTAACGCAAAATTGAAACAGAATTTCAAGAGCCAAGAAGAATTATACCAGTAATTGAGCCCACAATGATCAGCCTTCTTGAAGGATACTCAGATTTCTCCAACTCATCCATCAAAAGCCTTGCCAACAAAAAATGCCCAAGATGATTAGTCCCAACACTAAGCTCAAACCCATCAGCACTATAAGTAGGCTCCTTGGCAGTTGGCAAGTAGACAGCAGCATTACAAACCAACACATCAAGAGGCCGCTCGGATCGCTTGAATCCATCCACAAACTGCCTCACACTATCAAGTGAGGCAAGATCAAGGTGCATTACAGTGTAATTGGCCTTGTCCATGCCAGCTGATTTTGCCGCCTTTTCTGCCTTTAAAAAGTCCCTACATGCCATGATCACGTGCCATTTGCCTGTCTCCGCGAGTGCCTTGGCTGTGGCTAGGCCTAGCCCGGATGAGGCGCCTGTGATTATGACACTGCCTTTTCTTAGTGTCTTTTTGGCTTCGGTTGCGCGGTTTGAGGATGGGGTTGCTACCATGGAGTTTTGCGCGAATATGGGCTTGTTTGATGTCTGCCTCTGGTTGAATTCGCCCTGAAATTGTATAGGAAGTTGATTTGAATGAGTTTGATTGGCAAATTATGAGCTCTTAAAGCTACCATTCTTTGCATTTTGTGGGGACAAAAATTGATAATTTAGGTAGCTTTTGTGTTAGAAGGTGGATGGCAACTTATACTTTATCTGCTCAGAAATAATTATCGTTTTAGTCATGTGTACAATTCTTCATGACTTACATTTATTTTTCTTATGTTTTATTAAAAAGTACAGCTTTTTTCACATATATCAACAATAACAGTTAACTTTCACTAAATAATCCATTAATTAATAAGGTTAAAATGAGAATATAGTTGCAAAAATAGCTTAAATGACAATTATTTCAGAATGGATGGAGTAAAATATAAAATTAGCTCAACATTGTTCAAAAGTTAAACTTGGTTTAGTTTTCAACACATTTAAGTAGTGGCTTTTTCAAGCAGACTAGAGAATAATGTTTTATGTATACTTGAATTTCATATCAGGGTTTAGTTCAAGTCAAATTATTTGAATTAAAAAGCATATAATTCCATTTAATTTTCCAATTCCATAGCTCCACAGCATTGTGTGATGTTAAAGACAATGGTAATTACCTTGCATCTCAAAGAAGAGAAGTTGAATTCAGATTTAGCAAACTCAGAGAGTGACACTCCAAAAAAGTTAGTTTCTTTGAAGCATGCATTTGATTTTCCCTGCAATAAATTTGCACACATTACTCACAAGTTAAAAAAACATTAGGCGAATTCTAGGCAGCCTAAATGGGCGCCTAGGCGGGCTGAAAGATTAGGCGGACTATCACCTTTTAGCGCTTAGGCAGGCCTAGATGGAGTTAGGTGGGAATTTTTAGAACAGTGTAAAATAGTAGTATAAACACTTCATAAACAAAGAATAAAAAATGCACCTCTTTGGGGATGGAGAAAGCAGAATGAAGAAGAGTTGTAGATTGTAGAGCCATGAATTCAAGCAAGCCTTAAAAAAAATGAACCCAATACCAGAAAGATCTAGTTTGATTCTTTAAGTAGAAGCTATGGAGTGATAAATGTGAGGAGGCCTTTATTTATAGGATGAATGAAAGCCTCTAATTTTCACTTCTGCAATAATGGAAGACAAAAGAATCATGAGAAACTATCTCTTAGGATATGAAGATGAAGTAAAGATAAGATAAATCTTGTTGGATTTATATGCCACTTCACTCTCTAGTAGCCAATCAGTGTACAAGCTTTGGATTTCATCCACAAGTTACTAATTTTGTTTTCCTTTTTTTGTTGAAAAGGGGCCCATTGTGGGCCCACTGTCATGTTACAAGAAGATAATGGATATTTTAAGATTTTTTGGTTTGTGTACTTGGTGCATTCCATCACTTTGAGTTATGGGCCAAGAGTAACTTCAACTTGGCCTTTTCAATTTGTCAATCTCAAAGACTTGGGCTGGAAAAATTGCATATAATAACCCCATCTTTGGGTACGGTTGCGAAAAACAGCTCAATCTTTCAAATTTGTAGAGAATAGCCTTAGCCCTTGTTTGGTTCGAGCATTATTTCCTAGGAAGTACAACTAATCCAGAAAGTTATTGTGTTTTCTGTGTTTGGTTCAAAATATAATTGGAGGAAGTAACTTCCTGGGAACTTGAATTTCCTCCAAATCATAAGAATTGCACTTACCAAGATGAGTTAAGTAAGATGCACTTCCTATGAGTTTTTGAGGTAATTTTGTTACTTACTGCATTTATAGAAAATCAAACGAATTAAACCAAACAAGTTGTTCTAATTCCTATGGATTTTCAATCAATTCTTGCGAAATTTACTTCCTAAGAAGCAAGTTCCTGGGAATTGAATTCCTACATTGAACCAAATGAGATTGTCGACATTGTCATTCATGAATTGTCTAGATTAATTATGAGTAAAGTCAATGTTAAATACGATGTCCTTATAATTAAAAAAATGTCATTTTCCATTATGTTTAGGCTAGTGACTACATCTCAGTTCTCACCTCATTGTTGAGGTTATTTTCAACAACTTTGAAAGTTTAGGTGACTTTCCGCAACTAACCCCAAAGGTGGGGCAATTTGAAAGCCATTTCCCCTTTTTTTTTCTTTTTATCAAGTACCACCCCAACCAAAAGATAGCGGGTGGGTTTGTTTGCGATGTGGCTTGTGAAATCAGTAAATATGAGAGGTTGCATTGTGTTGCTGGACACTGCTTGGAATAGAAGCAATTCAAGAATGGGCCGATTATGGATCATGGGCTTAAAAAAGGCCCAATAGCACAGATATCATAGGCTCTTGTGCTGGATGGGATGCACAAATTAGGGATGAAAATGGGTTGGGTGATTGGTGGGTGAGACCACTTTCATCACCCGATCTACAAGGTTAATTGTTTCAATCGATGTATTAGGTCGGAAATCTCAATTACTGATAATATGAATGGTTCGAAAAGAACATCGCAAGAAAATCCTACTCTGTCGAAAAAAAGTGGGGAATACGGATATGAGGGAAACATTTTCCCCGTAAGGGTTTTACGTCTTTGAACCCGCATAGAACCAATGATTATATCTCGACGAAAATCCGCTTCATAGGGATTGATCTCTTACTTATAAAACTTATGACTCGCATCCAACTCACCCATCATTTGTGAGGTTTACAGCAGAGGCGGAACTTAATGGGGGCGGGAGTGGGCCATGGCCCCCCAATCCAAATTTTTTTTGGTATATATGTTCCTCGTGTTAATAGTTTCGATTTGATATATTATACGCCCCAATCTGACATTTGAGCAAAAAGTTATGAACGTTTTAAGATTAGACACATAAAAACCACTTCTAACAAGTCATTTACTTAGAATGTTTTTATCTTTTGCTAAACTTCCTACTTTCATAGTGTAATTGAACCCGGAATCTTTGAATAAGTTATTGTTGGGATCTCTTGAATCACACAATTCATTATTAGTACGAGGGTTTCAGTTTGGATTTTAGTTTTTATTTATGAGCATTTGGTGTTTATAGATTCAATCTGTTTGTATTATGAAACATAATTGTATAAGTTATCTTTATAAACTATTTTTTTCTTAATGCAGTTTTATTCTAAAATATTTTAGTATCTCCTTAATAAAATATATTCCTTTTTTTTACAAATTTTAATTTTAATTTCTACATCTTTCTCAAATCTCAACACTATCTTATATTATAATATTTTGCTATTTTGAAAAAATACTCGTTTTAAGTATTTAGTTTAATTATGTATTAATAATTTTAAGAGTTTCTTTAAATATTTTTCAATATTTTGTACTCCATCCGTTCGGAAATACATGTCGTTTTAAGATTTGTGTCAAAAATTAAAAGACCAATATGATATGACTTAAATACTGTTAATCTTTTTAAGATCTTTTCACTTGTATTTTATTTATACGTAAATATTTTTAATTATTGAAGATAATATTGGAAAAAAAAGTGTGGTAAAATATGTCCAATGAAAAATATTTTTGAGTAAAAGAATTAGGCTAAAACGACATGTATTTGAGGGAATATTTTTTTAAAATTAATAAACATTAGTCAGATTATAAAAATATATTGGCCCCTGCAATCGAACGTTTCTGGTTCTGCCCTTGGTTTACAGATGAGTCTAGTGAACTGAATGGGTGTGCTCTTTCTTACTCTTTCCAAGTTTCCAACCTAAACTAGCAAATTAGTATTTTGAGGGCTGGTTTGTAGGATCATTGTTTGGACCTTTCTTGAGTTGTATTTTGCCTTTGTTCATTTGAGGGTGGGGATTGTTAGGATCATATCGATCCGACTAGGAAATGTTTTTGTTTTATCCACCTTGACCCATCTTTGGTCAAGTGTCTTTTACGCTCCTTTTATACATTTATCATTTCAAAAAAAAAAAACATATAAAATTTCCCCAAAAACATGCATAAAGCTATATTATTATTTTTAAAAATTCCATTATATTGGGACTTAAAAAAGTTGCAATTATAAATTCATTCACAAATATAATAATTAATGGTATAATAATCATCAAATACACATTTTTATTCATAAATTATATACGAGTGGAACATGTGGTTATACTAGTTGTTGGTCGGATGTACTTTCACCTTCATTCGACCCATCACTCCATCTTAGATCGAATTTTCATCCATTTATTCAAGTAGGGTGCTCGGTAGATCAGATTTCCATGTATGATTTCTATCCCCATGCGGCGGTTATGCATAACCCTTTTTATTTTAAATTTAATATTAAATTATCCTCGTTCAGTATTATAAAAAACACTTATTAATAATAATGTGGACCAATTTGAACTTTGATCAATATTGAATTGAATATAGATATAAAGCAGTAAAAACCACCCTTAACTCATCTAAAATTAACTTGAGTAAAATAGAACTAAACTAAAAACTAACTACCTGACCGTTGTACCCGAATACCTGGTTCACAAGTCACCTTTTTAATGTTAGTTAGTACTACTAATTAAGCACATGCAAAGATGCATATTCCTTCCAAACATGTCAAGTACTCCATTATCACTGGTTTCAGTTTCTTTGTTCCCTCTTGCATAAACATAAACACGTTCTAACCCCACCAACTTATCATTCTCCACTTGCAAATATTCTTGCCTTCCATCATCTTCAATTAACCACCAATTATCATCACATCTCTCCTTTTTTCAACTGTTCATCTAAAAGAAACTTCCATCAAGCTTCAAACAATCTCATCTTAATAGCCCAAAACCAAAAATTAATCCTAATTCACATACTAAGGGTGTGTTTGGTATGCTCCATATTGAGAACTTATGAGACTTATCCCACTTTTCGAGAAAAAGCAAATTTATGAAAATTTATCGGACTTATCTCGAGCTCAAAAGATAATCAGCACCCCGACCTTATCGGACTTATCGAAGTAACTTATTGTTACTTTTTTAACTTTTTAACTTACTTTTCCCAAATAATAAACACCTATAATCAAATCCTACTGAACACCTCCTAGCGTATCAAAAAAAATACACACTCAATTCAGCACCTAATTTCAACATCAAAACCGACAAGTATCAACACCGTCAATACCATAATCATCAACACCGATAAATACCCATTTGCCGAACAGATCCTAAGTACCTACAAGTACCTTAACCCAAATCCATGCCAAAAAGAATTCTTTTCAAATTTCATTTCTCCGTAAAAATCTACATTTCTAATTACATAAATTTCACCACTTTGTAATTCTCTCCCTCCTGTTTTTTACCGTTCTCTCTCTTTTTTTTTTCTTTGTTTTGCATGGCTCCTCCAAGCAATAAAAATAAACAAAAATCACCCAAAACGCTAAACCCCAATTTTCCTATACACAAATTTGGCAAACACCTATTATAATAACTAGGCATTTTTTTGTTCAAATCCGAACCGGCAATCCAAAGTTCTGGAAAGTTCTAATCTCACCTCGTATGCCAGCAGTAACAATAACCATACTCCATGCTAACCTGTTATGAACCACTCCATTAGAGCAATCCAAGCTATGGCGAGGGCTCTGATTCTTAGTAGCCAAAACCAGCTTCTCCTCGGGCCACGTCGTTCGCATCCTGTCGAAGAAATACCCGTTTGTCGCACTAGACACAGTCCCACGAAACGGGCTGCTGCTGTTGCCGCAGAACTCGCTAACTGGCGTTGGAGGATGATTGTGGCTCGTTTCGTCTGGCTCGTCACTTGAGCAAGGCTCGTTTGTTGAGGAAGCGGAATCACAAATGCCAGGCCAGGGGATGGCTACAGAGACGTCTTGACAATGGAAGTGCTCGTACGAGCGCGTTGTGTTTAGGGCTTTGGTTTTACCGGGACGAGACCCGCCTTCGTGTTTCCATATGTAGACGTGGGAGTCCTCGCTAGCGGAAACTATGTACTTTCCGTTTTTGGTGATGGAGGCCGAGATTTGGCTGTTAGTGTTGCGAAAACCTGCCAAAAGGTGAACACAAATCTTATTCATCATCACCATTGCCCAGTTAAGATGGGGCACCCATAGCCTAAACATGTCAGGAGGATGCACCCGAAAGACCCAAGGAAAACCGAAATTCAGCTATGTGAGTATGAGACAATAATAACTGAATTTAGTTAAAATGCATCCACTCTTGAAAAAAAAATGAATGGTGATGTTCATGGAAACTGAAAAAAAAAGACCTGCAAATCATATTGAGTAGGAGTGAGACAGGGGTTCAATCATCTACCTTTAAACTTATGGATAAGATCAAGGCCATCAACAACACGAACTCGTGAATCAGCAGATGTTATCAGCACTTCTGAAGAGCTTCTGGGTGCAAACTATTCAGTAAAAATAAATAAATCAAAAGAATCAGCAAATGGTGCACCTTTGATGTGTGTAAACAGAAAGATCATTTAAGGAACATCATCTGACCTGAAATCCGGTAATTTTCTTCAGATGTGCTTTCTTTTTCTTGTTTTGAAGGTTGATATGAGACTTGTGTTGCAATTTGTTTTCTAATCAACAAAAATAAAGAACATCAATATGACTGTTGTCTACATAATAGTGGAACCACATTCATGAGACAGGCAATTAGAACAGTACCACATGTGTTATATAAGCGGCAGCTTCCCTTGTAAGAACCAACTAATGCACCCTTCAAGAACAAAAAACAGGAACGAGTAAGGCAATTTAGTATATAAACAGAGCCGTCTATTTAATCATGATGAACTCAAGAGAGATGTAACAACCTGGCCATCTGGTGTGTAGCAAGCAGCAGTTACCATCTCATGCATATCATTCCAGTCAACAACTTGACCATCAGGAATGCTCCAAATGCGAACTTTGGCATCTAGAGATCCACTGATAAAATATCTATCATCTACTGGGTTAAACTGGATGCAAGTTACTGCACAGAAGAATGGCAAGGATAAATGTTGTGTCTATTGATTAAATGTAGAAAGACTCTAATAAAAAGGGCAATGGTTACTTAGCTACTATTTCATGGTAAAAAAAATTGTGGTGGAGACTTCACAGAACGTAACACCAAGCTTAATAAAAATTGCATTTATTGAGCATATAGCTTAGCCATGATGAAAGAAAAAAAACCTACCATAATCACTGTGTGAAAATGTTTTCAAGCAACTCTTGCTAGACAAGTCCCAGAGCCGTACAGTTTTGTCCATTGAAGATGAAAGCAGAAGCTGAAAGTACAATAGTGACCATCAGCAATTTTAGAACAATTTCAGTAGAAAATTGCATATATATTACTGCTGGGGTATCCAGTTTAATATAAGAAAGGTCACAGAAAACCAAAACTAAGAGTAGCAAAGGTAAAAAATATAGCTGTTATAAATTATAATTCAACAATCTAGAAAAAAAAAATAGTAGCAAAGAATACCACCCAATCATACACCTACAGAATCTCAATTCTATAGTACGAAGTCTGAAATTTTATCCCCATACAAGCCATCATAAAAATGTGAACTGTGAAGAGGCAACATTTGCTCTAGAATTATGAAGCTAATTGCTTTATAAATCAGGTATTCAGAAACTGAAGCTTTGTTCACTGGTCCTGTAGGTCTCTGAAGAGTTTGCCAAATTTATGATATCAAAAAAGCAATTTAAAGAAACTCTCCAGTGAACTGCGTAACCAAGTTTCACACCTAAATCATGTCAACAAGTTCAGCTTAATACAAACTCTTTGAGTATTAGAAACATCTCTATATACATTGAGTTCCATCCTGTAAATACAACATAGAAACTGAACTAAGCCATTCTCATCCTTAGTTTCTTACTTAACTCAGTCAGCATTCAGATATGATATGACACTTAAACTTGATTGAGCTAAGCCATTATCATCTTGTAGTATCTTTAATGAAATTCTCAATCCTGTCGACCAAAACACTTCTGACTGATTTCATATCAGCAAATCATAACTGTCAATCACTTTTCACTGATTTCATATCTGTGAAGCACCCAATCCAGACTTCAACAAAGCATTACTCATATTCATACATAAATATCAACACTTGCAATTGAAGTAATTCACAAACACACAGAATTTCTAATTACTGTAGAACATCAACCACATAATTGACCATTTCATCATTACAAAAACATTCACCCATAGAAGCCAACTGCTTTCAACAAAGAGTCAACACGGTATAACAAGTCAAGAAAAAGGTTAAGCCAACTGACCTGAGACTTGGACCATGAGAGATCAAGCACGTCATCAAGATGCCCCTGGAATGAACAGAAAGGCTTCTCTGATAGCCCGAACACAGTATCCGGAACCAGAATGTGGTCCGAGCTCATTGACTTCCGACCAAAAGAGGTTCTTCCCCTTCTCTTCCTCTCCAAAGGACTACCCAAACTAGAAGAAAATGAGTTTGAATCCTGAAACAGGCTCAAGCTTGATTCATCTGGTCTATCCAATTCACCTTTCCTTTCAGACTCCACCACTTCCCAAACATGAATCACACAATCCTCACCAGCACTAGCAAGATACTTCCCATCCAAACTAAATTTAATGCTCCATATAGACCCATTGTGAGCTTGAATTTCCTGGCTCTTGTAGAGGCCGCTTAAATCCTTAACCGACTTCCCATACTGTCGAACTCGGACTCTCTCAGGCCCATGGAAAGTGACATCCTGACTATCATCTGTAGCAGAGCTAGACCTTCGTCCACCTTTCTCCGATGAAGTGTCCTTCTCAGAGCTACTACGCCTCTCCTTGTGCCCAGTAACACTGCTAGCTACGTTCTTAATGGTCTTCAACCAGCTCACTCTCTTCTTCGACTTGGCTCCATTCTCACCATTCCCGTTTACATTTGAAGCTGAACTATCCCTGGCTTGCTCCTCCACATTGTGCCGCCTCATCAACTCTTGAACAATTGGGGAATTTCCAACACAAGACTCGAATTCCTCCATGGTCAATTGCCTTCCGGTCCCAACCTCCCACAGCTTCTTCCACATCCCATCTTCTCTCACCTCATTGACCACGAATTCTTTCCCCGTGTCCAGATTCTTGATAGTACACATCTGAGCAATTGCATCCTCGGCAGGAATACTACCGCCATCATTCAACAAATCAGAACTCAAATTAGGACCTGAACGAGCAGAATCGCTCCGAATCTCGTCATTATCAACCTCACCACCACAGTCTTCACCACGATCATCAATAGCACGAAGCTTATTACTCTTATTACCAATTGAATCACTATTTACAGTATCAAGCGAGTCTTCCGAGCGAAAGATTGGGGAATCGGGATGAATCCTGGAACCGCGAGTGTCGGCGCTTGCCAGATGAGAGGACGAAACAGATCGAGTAAGATCGAATGCCTCGTAATCGGAAATCGAGTGGCTGTTTCGTGAGAGAGCGGGATCAGACGCGAGTCCGAGCGCGCGGAGGAGGCGATCGCGGCGCTGCTGGAGGGAGGAGGAAGAGAAGGCGGCGTCGGAGATCCAGACGTCGTAGTTTTGGGACGAAATCGGGAGCTTAGGGCTAGGCTTGGAGTGGCGGTAGCGGCGAGCGCGAGGCGGAGAGTTGAAACCGGCGTCGCCGTCGTCTTCGGAGGCGGAGGTTGAGGAATTGGAAGAAGATAAGATTCGATCGAGTGAGTCGTGGAACGAATCCTCTTCCTCCTCCTCCTCTTCTTCGAGTTCTTCTTGTTGTTCTTGTTCTTCGTCGTCGGCGCCGGGTCTGCTCATGGTAAGGGCATTTTCCGGCGAGTGAAAATGCCCAAAGCCCTAGCAGAGCCGGTTGCCGGAGAATCGGCGAATTTGACGGTTAAGAAACGGCCGTATAAAACGCGTACCGATGAGTAGTTTGTTGTGGAAACTGAATCTCCTTCCTAGGGGGAGGAGATTGCCGGGAAAGATGGAGGGATTGAGGATCCGGCGGGGAGATTAGCGAGAGGATTAGGGGAGATCGGACGGATGGGGAGGGGGAGATTAAGGATTAAGGATTGGGATTAGGGGATAATTAGGGAAGTTGCAGATCCGATGAGAGAGAGAGGGGAACGAAGCACTATGGAGTTCGTGCGTTTTACAGGGGAGCAAAAACGGGGAGAGAAGAGGAAACGAAAAAAAGAGAAAAAACGATTGTCGCGTGGAGAGCGAAACGGTGACGCACTTTGTTATTTATTTATTTTTCGTGTTTTTTTATAGAAATTTTAGGGTAACAAAATGTTTTTTTTTTGATAAAATAATCTTTTTTTTGAGAAACAAAATGATCTCGATTAGTATGGCTTGATGGAAATTAATTGTAAAATAATCTCAATTAGTATGGCTTGATGGAAATTTATTGCAATGGGCAAGTGAATAAATTGGTGTATATGATTTCAATTTTTTGATCCAAAAAAGGTGGGTCTTATCCCTTATTATTAAACAATAAAGTCGTAAAATTATACTCCCTCCGTCACATTAAGTTTGTCCAAAAGGACGAAAATCACACATTAAGAAAGTGTATAAAGTGTATTGGAGTGTGTAGAAATTGTAGTGGGAAAGTAAAAAGGTAAGAGAGAGGATAAAATTAAATTAATTTTATAGTTAAATCAACCAATAAAAATAAAGGGAGGAGTATTGGAATTTGAGATTGTACTAAAGTTTGCAAAATTTGGACAAATATTTTAGGACAAAAAAATATACTTTTGGACAAACTTAATAGGACGGAGGAAGTATATTAATAATCATCCAAGAAAGAAATTAAGTATGACTCCTTTGAACAAGATAAAAAATTTCTCACTTTTTCGTTATACCTCGCCATCTAGTTAGCGGCTTGGTTTGTCTAGCTAATAACGTGCTTCACCTCTTTTTCAACTTGTTAAACTTGTATATGATTTCAATTTAAGAAGGATCTCTATTAAAACGATGCCATAAAATGGCACGAGTATATAATAATTCGAGTTGGCAAGATGGGGAAAAAAAATCTCAATATCATCAAAAATCATATTATTTGAGATTCGCCTGCTTAAATAATGTAGATCGGTCTTATCTATAAAAGAAATCTTGAAACTTCATTTATAGAAAAATCTCTATTAAAATAAGGTCATAAAGTATTCGATTCTACACAATAGGAGTAGTTATAAGGTAAGATTAAAAACCAATCTCAATACTATTATTAATTCAGATTGTTATGGGATTCATTCGCTTAAATAATTTAGATCGGTCTTATCTATAAAAATATCTGACTCATCATCAAACAATGAATATATGCTATTATTAACATGAATGTGATATAAAACAACATTTCTTTCAAAAAAATTAACATGAAATGTGATATGTTAAAAAATAGATTTTTGGGGGGAATATTTTGAAGGATTTTTCTCAAATTTAAAAGAATTTTCATTGATTTATTTAACATGCTTTCTCTTTTGGCATATTATTGCAATATGGTGCTTTAATTAAAGTAATAAAAGTGTTGAGCACATTAGTATTTTCTTATCTTCTTCGGTCAAAAACATGTGTATGATACGAACATTGTGTATGTATAGAATCAAAACAAAACAATATCTACCAATTAAAGTGACATTTTATATTAAGTTTGCTTTTGATTAGAAAAAATATTTATTTCTTCCTAAGCTCTTTATAATTGAAAAAATATTTTTCTACCATACTAGTATGTATATTTTAATTATCAAATATAAAGATATTTCTCCAATGTTCTTTATTTATTTTTTTTGTCGAAATTTCTCCAATGTTCTTCCGATTGTCTTTTAGTATTTTGTCTGGCTTTGACTTTGGTATCTCTCGATAATGCTAAACAAGTGGGTCAAATTTATATGCATCTAATTCTTATAGGTGAAATTAATCTCTAAAGTGTAATTTTTCCTTCAATCACAAGTCATGAGCTCGAGCTTTAAAATAAAATAATATTTATAACAAGATCATAATTTATTATTCAATCTTGCTCTCAATTTAAGAGGAAAATCTTCCTTCATCAATAAAAATTATATTTTTTTTAGCTGAAGGATAGGCGGTACTCTCCGGCTCCTCAAGGGAGCATTTTATTAATAATAAAAATGGGCTAAGTAGTCAGCAAAAGGGGGATAGCTCGACCCCTTACATCAGCATCAAGCAGAGAAATAACACCCTCAGGCGGGTCAAGCAATACATGAGTACCTAACCTAAACGAAAAAGCTAGAGTAGCAAGATAGTCAGCAACACAGTTTGCCTCTTTATAAATGTGACGGACCTGGACAATCCAGTTCCTACGAATTAAGCCTTGGCATTGAGCTACCACGCTAAATAAGGGGTGATAGCGATCCACAATAAAAATTATATTAACACCACATAATCTATTAAATATACGTATCTGGTCGGTAAATGAATTTAGTGATCACAAATTGGTTGTTAAATGTGATCGCTAACGATTTTAGCGACAACGTGTTCGATGAATTTAGCGACCATGTAATCGTCATATCGGTGATCGATTTTGGCGACCATGTGATCGCTATATCTGGTCCCGAATTTCGCGACTATGTGGTCGCCAATTATTGACCACGTAATCGCAAATTCCGGCCCCGATTTGGCAACCGCGTGGTCGTTAAATACCTTAAGTAAATGCGTGACTCTGGTCGTTAATTGAGCATTAACGCACAACCTTGCACTATAGCGCCTAATACATAATCACTATAATGATCACGTGGTTGCTAAATAGCGATCATTTAAAATAGTCGTTAAATAGCGACCATTTTAACAAAATGATGTATTATTATAATATGAATGTAAAATTACCTACCAAAGTTTGACTAAGCAAACTTTATAATATGTGGTGTGGTCATTCTATATATCAACGGTCAAAAGAGAAAATAAGAAATTCATGTTCATCTTATTGCGGCTTTTTCTTAACAAGTCAACGTTTTTTTTCCAACGAAATATAATTTTGTACACATTTACACTTTATAATCGGGACGAATATGAAGAGGAAACATTTTTCAACTAAATATTCGCACTTATTTTTGTTATAAATGTTGATTTTTTTTTTTCAAAAATGTGATTGAGAATATACACTTTTATACTAATGCAATGTATAATATACTTTCTATAGCATATATTGGTCATTTGGGTCAATAAAATGATAGAATAATTAAAAAGAAACGAATCAATTGTGACCCCATTTTAGTAATTTTAACACCACATAGCTAGAAAGAATATGATGGACTACCTATTCAATTTAGACCAACCATTTGGCTTAAGAAAAAAAAAAGTTAGACCAACAATTGAGAATTTAGAAAGGAAACTAAAAGCTGGTGACAAAATAATTTTAAAAAAAATTATGCACTTTTAAACAACTAGAAAAGGTAAAAATTATTAGGTTACCGGCCCTAATCCTAGCTAGTCACATAGTTTCTCTTTGATAAGTTGACCAAATTAGGCTATGTTTGTTAAGTCACCAAAAAAACTAGTTGGAGTTGCAAAATTAGCTGAAGTTGTAAAACTAGCTGTAAAAGTAGTTGAAGTTTCAAAAATATTTATAAACACTGTTTGATAATGTTCAACTAGTTTATTGTAATAATTAATAATTTAAAATTTTATTTTATTATAGTTATTCTTATTTAGGAAATAATTATTTTTTTAATTCGAAAAACTACTAAAAACTAGTGCAAAAGCTTTAAAAAGTAGCTTTGTCAAAAAACTAGTTTTACAACTAGTTGTTAGTTTTTATATGTCAAACAAACAACGTTTATACGAGTTTTTGCAACTAGTTGGAAAACTCCAACTAGTTTTTGGTACCTAACAAACACACCCTTAATATGATCGTTCATTTATAAGTTTAAAAACATTCAAATAATCTAAAATATAATTTATAAGAGTTGAGTGAAGTAAATAATTCACTCCTTTAATTAGAAGTTTTGAGTTCCGATTCTGAAAATGAAATAATTTTAAAACTTGTGAATGAGTATTTTATTCTCTTAATGGGTCTATGGGACACAGAGTGAGTTACAACTAAATTAAATGGACAAAAAAAATGAAATAGCAAAATTGAATAAATAAGTTGGGAATTATTTTTTTTCCCTTAAATTCAAGATTATTACGTACGGTTAATGTCCAAAGATTAATTTTTCAATGATGTCTACGAGGTTTTAGGTTTATTTGCCCCGTAACATTGGTAGGGAAAGGGACAGTCAATCGATATACCTTTAAAATGAGCTATTGGAAACCCTTTTAAAATAAATAAATAAAATATAAATATAAAAACATTACTTTCTTCTTAAATTAGGCTCTTAACCTATGCCATTGGGTATAGTTTAAAAAAATTAAAGGAGATGTTTAGGTCTAAGTGTCAAGTCCTACTGATTTAAGGGTGAAGAATGCAATATCTGATTTAGATTTGATTAATTAAAAGAATGTATCTCATATAAGAAATTTTGAGAATAATTGTCTTTTTTTATTATTAGGTAAGGATTAGGGCGCACTCCTTCACGGAGGGCGTCCTAGAGCATCCTTTCGGATGAGAACATTAAGTTCTAAGTGAGTCTTAATAAACTCATCGGGAAGACTATGACCCAATTTAGCAATTTTATCGGCCACAGCGTTGCACTCCCTAGGAACATGCTTAATTATAATATCATGTGCTCCATGAATGGAAGCAAGGATATCGGAGATTATTAGTTTAATGTCCCATGGACATTTGTTTATTTCTTTAACATGCTTAATTATAATTAGGGGTGTTCATAACCGGATATCCGATCCGATCCGGCTAATCGGATCGGATATCCGCAATAAATTTTTCTCTAAAACCATATCCGTATCCGATCCGGGTATACCCAGATATCCGATCCGTATAGCTCGGATCGGATCGGATATTTGTGGCGGATATCCGAATATCCGAATATTCATATTTTTATATTTTTTTTGTATTAAAGTTCCAAATAATTTATTCAGTCGGTAAATTTCACCCAAAAATCATGATCCAAATAATCATCCGCATAAAAGAAAGAGAAAAATAATTTAAAATAAAATAAAAATGGGGTGTTAAATATCGATTTAGGTTTTATTTAACGTTAATTTTATTTGTGAGGTGAAATGTATTAAAAATATTTAAAAAAACAAACAAAAAAGGGGCAGTACTAGAAAGTCGAAGCACGTAAAACTACTTGGACTATTAAATTTTTTGTTATTGCACATAATATATATGTATAGTATAATACCCTCGGATATCCGGGTAGTTTGACGACCCGATCCGTATCCGATCCGATGATCCGGCTAATTTTTTCGGATCGGATCGGATTCGAATAATTTTTCAACGGATTCGGATTTTCGTGGATCGGATCGTAGGATCACCGGATCGGATTGACCGGATCGGATATTTTTGAACACCCCTAATTATAATTGTCTTTTATATAAATACATGGATTATTCACTCTATTGCAAATTAATTTCAAAATGAAACCACACATCAAACTTATGTGTCGAATCTATCACACATGTGTATACGAACGAACAAACACTCTCTCCGTCGGTATTGGTCAACAAACTTTGACATTGACCAAACCAAAATGCATGGAGCACAACTTAAATACCTAAACCTCAAGGATACCGACACCAATTAAAATACTTAATCCCAAAAGCACTAACAAAAATCTCCATATCTTTCTAATCGATTTTTCTAACATATGCCCTAAGGGCATAAGTCAAGAAGCTTAAAAAGGAAATTATTTGTTAAATTTTATTATTTAAAGTTATTTTGACTTTTTTTGATAGAATTTATTAATTTTTAATAGGATTTTAGTTTCTAAATCTAGTATTCTTAATTTATACCCTTAAAAAAACCGTTTTTAAATAAAACCATCGATCTAATGAGATTTGAAGTCACAATCAGGACACGTAGTCCACAATACCACATATAGCCTCTTTCTTCTTGTTCTTCTTCTTGAATTAATTATTGAATAGTTTGAACAAGAAAAGAGATATAAGTAGTACAGCAATATAAGTATGTAGAAGAACATATAATGCAATACTAAGGCAAGCTCATACATACTTTTATTGGTAAATCCCACATGCTAGCCAGGCCATCAACAGTGAGGTGCCAAGCTATACACGTACGTACCTTTTAATCTCCCAACTTCAAACCAAATTTCAATTTAATTGTCTATACATCACTTTTGCCAAATCACCGACCTTTTACTTTAATAAGTTCTCAAATCCTTGCAAACCACCACCAACAACACCAACACCATCACCACCAATAACAATAACAACATTGACCCAGTTCAATACCCCTCAAGAGAGCATCTGAAGGTCAAGATGGCTTAAAAGACCGAAAACCCACAATAGACGTAACAAGCAAAGAGGCAACAAACAGAAATGAAAGCAAAACAAAACGAAAGCGGGACTCGAGGCAAAACAAAACAAGAGTAAGACGGGAGTAAGATAGAAATGATAGCAAGAGGCAAAACGAAAGTTTTTTTCCCGTTTAGTAGCTTATTTGGATAGGGATCGAGTTGTTTCTAGTTAAGGTTGTGGTCAAGCACGGGGATCTTGAAGATGCTTCATTTAAATGGGAGCAATATCAATAGACCAAGATCTGGTTCCATGGATCCAATATGAAACCGAGACCGAAATCGTTGGTTCGGTTCCAGGGGCATTCAACTAAGACAATTTTTTTAGTTATTATTATGGTCGGTTCTAGAACCAGAATTGGGAGGAACCGACCCCAGAACCAGACCGGAACCATGGAAGTGATGAACCGGCCAGGCTCCGGTTATGGTTCCGATTCTGGGTTTCGAAGGAACCGGACCCTATTCTAAATATCAAGTGGTCTATTGTGCACTCTTCAAATGAAGATGGCTTGTTTTTCTCAGTTCCAGCAATTGCACTTTCTGTAGTGCTTATCTCACCTCTCTCATACGATAGTTGGCTTTTGATCGTCTGTTAGGTTTCTCTCTTACTTGTCGAGACGTTTTTGTGTCTATTGTGCACTACTCATATGGAGATGTTTTTTCTATGTTTTAGTATTTTCACTTTTTGTAGTGCTTAATTAGCTCACCCCTCTCATACGGTTTTTGACTTTTGATCGTTTGTTAGGTTTCTCTCTTACTTGTTGAGACGCGCGTTTTTGTGTCTATGTTCTCTTACCGATTTATCTGGCTATCAATTGTTTCGGCCTCTCAATATTGTATTTATCTAGTATATCGAATCTCTTTCCCTAAAATAATGATCTTTCAATACATATTTTTTTTTCACGGTTTACATTTTTTAATTATCTGAAAAAAACGCTTAAGAAAAGTAAAATATCTTTCCATTTATTCTGATCTTCATAATCCCTTTCCGAACCAACATGAATAAAAACACAAATATAATTGATATACAAAAGTATGTTAACATATATGGTTTTTATAACCTATGCCCTTAAGGTATATAGAAGGTTCGACAAAAAAAAATACTATAGAAGGGAACTAAAACCTTATTAGGAAACTAATGAATCCTTTTAAAAAACTAATTAATCTCATATAAATTAAAACTTATAAAATATTATCATTTTAAGGAGCTTGACGTATGCCCATGGGTTAGAAAAATCGTAACAAATATAATGGCGCATAATAATAAAATAACCAAAAAATGATATATAGTAATTTGATAATAGAAATAATCCTCAAATAAAGGTCTTCCCGATCTACATACCTATCTATCTTTAATTTTTTCCTTCTGGATTTGATTTTCTGATCTACCATACCTAATTTATTGTACACAATTTCAACCCATTTCTTGTAAATCATTTTGTGGTCCATTGTTTTGGAGTATACAGCAATCCATGGCAGTTTGCTATGTTCTATAATTTCTTGTACACCAAATGCATTTAGAGTATTATATATAGTTACCCTCCAAATGCATATATATCTTGGTGTGTATTTGGTCGGATCAATCAATCCGGATTTTCAGCTATGAGATATGCTACCAGCCTACCATACGGATAGGGACGAAATCAGAAATTAAAATTTAGGTATATTAATTTTTACAATTCTTTTTAAGTGCGCTAAATTATCTTAATTTAATTAAATTAGTGTTAAATTTATCTTATTTTTTACTATTTTTTATTAAATTTACTTTAATATTAATTTTTTAGGGTGAGTTTTAACATATCCTAGTCCACCGCTAGGTTCGTGCCTGCATGCCGGCATTGTTTCCACGCCATTTACTACAATTTGATAGGAAAAACATAGGTAGAAAATGTATATTTGTTTAATTATAGCAACTACAAGAGATATGCTAGCATACTACTGATACGATGTGGGTTGGTAATACCGTACGAACCTAACATACAAGTCTAATGATGTTTCAATCCAAAATCATATAGCAATGGGTGGAATAGCTCATTAGATTATATACTAGACAATTTTTACTCCTAAAGTTTCAATATGGGATATCTCAAACAAAAACGTTTAGAGGGATAGAATTAGAGTTACAAATCCTTAATTAGATTTTTCCATTTATTTATTTTGTGATGGATTTGTTGTTCCTAGCCAATTTTGAAACACTCTTTGCTTTTACGTCATTGTTTTTACTTTGTTTTATTTGGTCTTTCAGAAACACGTACACCTCGATATATTCAGAATAAAGGTGCATACATCTTAACCCCTTAATTCTTACAACAAAAAAATTATATATTTGGACGATATTCTTACTGTTACTGTAATAGTGTAATTACAAGTCAAGTGATTCAAATTATTTTTTTGGTCTTGCCTTTTGGCTCGTCCGGTTCGATTGGTCGGACACCGCTCTACATCCGGACCGGGTACTTTTTGGTCTCATTTTGGGGAGACCCTCCCAATATCAGTTTCTCCATACATGCCGCCAGTGAGATTCTCATGGACAACATTTAAGGTGTCTAGCACCACTTTACCACTAAACCAATTGAGTATTGGTAAGTGATTCAAATTATGTGTAGTCATAAAAATCATTACGTGTATGTTTGGATCGCACCCGAAAATACATTATCTTGCAAGATAATATATTTTCGGACGTGATTCAAACATGTCCCTAATAATTTTTTGAATTACGTAAACCAAAAGGTAAAATCGTTAGGAATATCGGAAGACTGTACAACTATACAAGTTAGGTTTACAACAGTAGTGCTTCTACTAGAAATTTACAGTAAATACTAAATAAGGTATAGTTGATAATTCTTGCACAGATCGAATTTCCAAAGCTACAAAACTAATTAATAATTCGGTTTCCGATGCCTTAAGAATATAGGTTAAGAATTCTAATTTTGAAAATTAAAATTCTAATAGAAAACTAATAAATCTTATTAGAAAAATAATTAAATCTAAATAAATATAATTTTAAAATATATTATTATTTTTTAACTCTTAACATATGTTTTTATAGGTTAGAAAAATCGTTAATAATTAATTAAATCAGAGAGATGTACGTACGTTACACTTCCTCTACCGTCGAATTAATGTGGAGTATGTTATGACAGCTTTTTAATGTTCACTACCACAGAAAGACATCCCAAACCCATGCCTAACTCATTATTATATACATTTATATTGGGCCACCCACCATTTTTTTTGTAGCAATTAAGGTCAATTATACAATTGATCCCTAATTAATTAGTTTAATCACTTGCTCGATTAGAGATTAACTAAGGGGCAAGTGTTGAATGAAGATCCATATTTCGTAATTTTTACGTCTTTAAATTAGAAGGTATTTTTTTGAGATAGATGATAGTCAACCCCTCTTGAAATCATGTCTGAAGCAAAGGTAAAAGTAGTGACTAGTGACTATATATAATGCTTAATTAATTAAACAAGTTAGGTTTAAGTAATAATACAAATATGATTAATACTAAAACCTAATTTGTCTAGTCCCACCACCTCTTCTGCTATAAGGTTGATGGTAGCAGCGATGAGAATGTGAAGGTGGATGAGCGGGCATTCGGACACACGCTACTAGACAAGATCAGAAATGAGGTGATCAGAAGCAGAGTATGGGTGGCCAGTATAGGAGATAAGTTGCGGGAATCTAGATTGTGTTGGACATGTTCAGAGGCGGGGCGCTGAAGAGCCAGTTCGTAGGTGTGAGAGTCTGGGCTTGGGAGATGATGCGACCTTGCCTAGGCTCGGACCCGATCCCGGCTAGCCCACGACTCCCTAGGCCTTGGCGACCCCCTTGGCGTAGGAGTTAGTCATATATTATGTATTTCCCTATTTTAGCATATTTCTATTTATGTCTTTCTAGATTTAGTTGTTGCTATTTTTAGTATTACTATTTATGTGTTTTATGGGCTTTTGGACGTTGGGCCTTGCTTGCATGCAAACCCTAGTACATTAAGCCTTGTTGCTTGTTAGGGTTTCGAGAGCCTCCTCTTTATAAGGAGCTCTCGGGCTCATTTATTATTCAGCGCACACTTAAGGATTAATATAGTTGCGGGTTTTCTCCTAATTTCTCCTTAGTGCTATTGCGCCGCCAGTATAATTCTCTCAAAGTTCTCGTGTTACGCATTTGTTCAACTTGTTTGTGCCATATTCGAATAATCAAGACTTCCACTGCGTTTATTCGAGACCCAATACTCAAATACCGAGTCGATCCGTCGCATCCCATACGAGGGACGCATCAGGAGACGTACGTAGAGGGAGGGGACTGCCGAAGAAATCTTGGAAGGATAGTACGTCAGCCAGTTGGGGATCTCGACAGATCTTGCAGCGTGCAGGGATAGCTAGAGGGAGAAGATTCGAGTAGTGGACAACTAGCTACCTCAGCAGATCGGTCCACGGGGCCCTGAGGCTTCGGCGTTATTGTTTTGGTTTTATGTTTTTTCTTTTCGGTTTCGTTTTTGCCCTGTCTTTGCCTTTTGGTTGCCTTGTTTCTTATCTGTGCTATGTGGACTATGTGATCTCGTCAGGTCTTTTGGTCACTTCCCCGTTGCTCTAAGCCAGGGGTGCTCCCATCTTAACCTCCAGATTTCCCGTAAAGGAAGTTCCACTGGGTAATTAATTATTTGATACTACTAATTAATGATCCAGCCAAATTAGGAGGAGAATTAATATATGAGAGGGAGTGTCTACCAGGAGTGTTTAAAAGGCGCGTTTGGTTTAAGCATAATATAAACACACCCTAAAATATCACGTTTTTTATAAATTTTATGGTTACTTTGATGAATTAATTTATATTCATATAAATAAAGCCACTATAATTTTTAAAAAAAGGAGCCGAGTTTGATCTTTACCTCCCTCTCATCCTTTCACTTAGATGAATATTTTTTCTTCCATTGGATCGATGTGGTTAACACTAGTCAATTTACATAATTTCCACTCCTTTCTAGATGGGACGTGAGTTCAAAATTTACCTTCGAAGGTGGATTTTTTGAATAAAAGTTATAATATTTTAAAAAATTTCTTAATATTTAATAAAAGAAATATTTTTGTAAAATATTAAAAACCTGTATTTAAAAAAAAAACAGATTTCGAAAGTTGAATAATTACAAATGTATAATTTTTCCTCTAGTATGATTATTGAAATTTATAAAAGTTTATGGACAATGAGTAGTATAATTTGATTAAATTAAAAGTAGTGATTTGACAAACTGGATAGTGTCAGGGCCCAACTGAAGCTGACGAGGTGTAACTATGTGCTCCATTGAAGCTGCCTGGAAGCATCAAGAATCTCCATTTCTGTCATTTTATTAAAAGCTTTCTATTTTTGTAACTATTTTGATGGAATTCTATTTTTGTAACTTTGTTAGTTTGCTCTTTTATCATTATGATCTTTCCTTTTAGAAAAAAATAAATAAGGGTTAGATATAATACCTAGATAAAATTGACCCATAAAATCGACAAATGAAAAAAATTGGAATGTAAAATGAAAAACAAATTATTGATATGTCTTGAATATATCAGTCGTTGACCGTTAGAGGTTCGGGGGCGGAGTCCCCGACAGGGAGTCCGAGGGGCAGCGCTCCTCGACGGTGGTCTCGTTGGTCTATTTGGGCATGCGGCCCATAATCTGTAATTAGAGTTTCCCGAAGGGTAGCACCCCTCGACGGTGGTGTCGCTGATTTGTCTGGGCTTGCGGTCCACCCGCCCAAACGGTATACAGTATTTATCATGTTTGGGCCTCTCATAATCTGTTTGGGCCCGCGGCCCATAATCTGTAATTATGGTTTCTTGAGTCACTATATAAACTCTCGAAATGCCTAATATTATGTACACTGAAATCAGCCTCTGTAATAATATACATTTTCTCTGCTCGTAGACGTAAATAACACACTGTTACCGAACCGCATAAATCTCTGTATTGATCTCGTTTATTTTTCTCGTTCGATCTCTTGTTACAACACAAATCAATAAAAGTGACAAAAGCAATAAAGAGTACGGGATAAACAAAAACTACGCATGTATGTTATCGGGCATTTAGTCAAGCAATTCGGACCTTAAAATAGTATCTTAAAGCGTCTGTTTTGACTCCTATAATCGATGTCATACCAAATTGTTAAGTATAATTTTTAAATGATCTCGGATAGTTTCAAGTATTACTAAACTACCCTAAACCTTACCCTATTAAAAAAATCGCACATCTTCACAAAGTAATAAATAAACTAGATTTTTTTGAAACGAATAATAGCATTTATAGGCGTTGTTAAGTATTTATTACTCCCTTCGACTAGAAATAAGTGTTGATTTATCTTTTGACACTTTAAGAAAATTATTGGTTAAACTCAAAATCCAAGCAATTTTTTTCCTCAATCTTATCACTTTTTTAAATATTTATCACCTTTTTTTCAATCAATGAAGAATATTGATCAAACCAAATAAACTTTTATAACAATTCTCCTATCTCACTCATAATTAATTGTCTTACAAACCTATAACGACACATAAAATTGATCAAATTTAAGTGTCAAAATGATACTTATTTTAGATCGGAGAGAGTCTAAATTTATAATTCTATTCTTCTCCTTCAAATGGATTTCATGGTACATAGCCGACCTAGAACAATTTTGACCGATAAAACCAGTCTAAAAACCAAAACCAAAAAAAAGTTCAATATGTCAAAAAAATATAAAATTAACTCTTTTTTTTAATTCCCACCGGTGGCTGATAACTAAATCTATGTTTAATAGAATGAGCATGGGCATTGTTAATTTTTAAAATGATAAAAATATAAATCTAGATCGAAATTCAATCTTAATTTTAGTGTTAAGATTAGCCTGTGGGAGTAGTTGTATGATTTGATTGGGTGGATCTAAAGTTCTTTGGGCTAAGGCTAAGAGCACTTAAATAAAATACCCAAAACTATATATTATATATAGTATAAAGTTTCTATAAAAGTGGATCACAACATAAATTGAACTATATTTGTTGGCTCTTCACTCTTCAGATTGGCCACTTAGCTAACGACGATTAAGAATTTTTTGAGCCCTTAAATTTTCATTTTTTAAATCTTAATTTATGTCATTTTTGTATATCATACAGATTACATAATAATACACATTATATTATACAATGTTATCGTTATCATCAATCGTCAGTACTAAAATATCAATTAGATCAAGACAAGATGGATGTAAAATAATAAAAATAGAAATTAATACTTCTAAGTTCGATACTCCAAGCTTCAGGGAAAGAAATGGAGAGACCGGTCTAAGAAAATAAGAAATTACTAAACCGGTTTAGGCAATAAAAGAAATACAAACTGAACCAAACTAACCAAACCAAACTAATTTTTTTTGATGAAATTATGGATTCTTCAATAGTTTACCAAAACAAAAGAAACAAAATTATGACATCTTTGACGATGTTGATCAAAAGTCCAACTTGGTTTAATTATAAAGGTTCTCACATTTTGGTCATTGACGGTACTGGGGCTCGTGCCCCTCTTCGGCCGGACTTGTTAATAATATGTATGTAAATTTTAAGTTTAAATATGAATAAATTTAGAAATAATTTAAAAAATAAAAATTAACTAGTCAAAATAGTTTATTACTCAACCTTGCAATCCATTAAGGTTCAATTTCACCGCTTCGGATCGTCTATCCCCTTTATAAGTCCCCTTCCGTGTCCCATAACCATTTATTGGTCCACGTAGATTCAATTTTCCAAATCAGCAATCACTTTTCCTATTTTACTAAATGCTAGTAAAAGCTTTATTTTAATTATTTTTAATTTTAAGAAACAGAAAGTAAAACCTATTATCTAAAGTTCTGAACCGAAGTTGTATCGTCACGAACAAAAAGATCGATCTTCCTCCTCCTCGTTGGCTTTCGTTTCACGATCATTTGGAATCCTCATCTTGAGACGTTGACGTTTCGCTCGTCACTTCACACCGACCCCAGCCGCTTGCAACACCAGCATTACTACTGCGGGCCTCTCCTCGCTCCTACAATTGGTTCGTAAACTACCCTAATCTGATTTACATCATTAGCTAAATCAATATGTGTGTGTATATATAGATTAGTATGCCATTGCTGAAGTTACTTTCAATAGCTAGCAATAGAACGTATAAAAAGTCTACATGCTTTTACAATGATCTACTTTGTGTTTATTATAAATAGAATGCAAAAAATATTGTAAGTATCATAGTATATATACCTGTTTATGAATATCCTAGTACATATGAATGCTAGTCAAAGAACCTTAAGTATAGTGAAGTGTTGGATCGTAAACGAGTTAGCAAGAACTTGGGAACTGGCTGTTGAGCTGTTCCCAAGGCAGCGGAAGAAATAATCGCAAGTAGTTAAGACACTGAAGAAACACAATTCCTTATAGAGGAACCCCACTACAACCAACTAGTTGTATGAGTAAACCTCTACCTCCGCTTGGAGGATTTTGAATGACTTACTTATATTATTGATTTGTTCCTTAGTTACAAACAGCCAGATTCAAACTTCTCTGTCCCTACGAGTTCTACCTAACTCTAGCAACACTAATGAATCTTCTCAACTGAGTTCCTAAGCGAACAACAATCACTAAATAAGTAACTCAAACCTTACACCAAATCGCAGTTCCCTTGCTCTTGGGAACTTGGCTTCACCGTCGTCGAGATCAGACACTCGCCGCCGGGGACTTCTCTTCTTCTTTTCTCTTTCTTCTGTTGTGGGTATTTGTGGGTTCTGGGAGAAGTGCTCAATCCGAGCACTATTCATTTGGCTTTATACTCGGGTGAACTTGGGCTTCAATCACATCTTTCATTTGTGTCCGAAATGCCCTTTGCTTGATGCCCAAGTTGTACTTTCTTCACATGTGACTTCGATTTGAACTAGGTCAACTTCTTGAGATGATCGGACCGTTGGATCAATCGTGACAGTCTGCTCCTCAGACTGTGCCTTCATCCTGTCCAAGACAGGATCCCGTGATATGCGCTGATCGGTCCTTGTCTTCACATGTGGGTTCCCATATCGTGGGAACTGTCCTCTGTTGAGTTCCTTTGAGAGAAACTCTTTCATTGTATAAGCCTGTGTTCTCTGAGCATTCCTGGGAACTTTCCTCTTCAGAGTTCCCTTGATGGGAACTCTTCATTGTGTGCTCATTCATGGAAGTTCTTTGCTAAACCTGTGTTCCTTAGAAATACTTGATCAAATCACATTAGTTCCCTTATAGCGTTTGTCATTATCAAAACTCGGAGAACTGTATCGTTGATCCGATGTATAGAACCAGAGGTCCCAACATCGTTCCAACAATTTCCCCCTTTTTGATGATGACAAACCTATCACAAAAAAATCAGCAAGTATTTCAAAGCATGATATACAAATGAGTTCCTACGCGTGTTCCTAGGGAGCCACTTCTTGTGAATCACTGAGTTCGTACTTAGCTTTTTATGCAATTGTTCCCCCTTAGCTATTGCGTATTCTGTGATATCTTTTCAACTTAACTCATCTCGCATTTTTTGTCTTTCCCCCTTTTGACATCATCGAAAACAAGTAAACACATAGATAAGGAAGAAAGAGAACACGCAATCATACTAAAAACCATGTATTACTTAAGCAAAAATTTGTACATAGGAACACAAGAGAATTTTTGAGGGAACATTGAGGCTTGGAAAAAGAAGGGAAAGATCATTGGCTTGGGAACAGGGCATCACAAAGCCGTGTCAAGACTTGTACAAGCTTTTCCTGGCCTTTGGCAATTTGTTCTTGGTCCCTTGCCATCTTTTCTTGTTCCCTGGCGATCTTGTCAAGAGTGTTGGCAATGTGCACCAACACTGGAGTGTTCCCATCCTGAATGCCTTCTCCAGATGGCAGGCTTTCTTGTTCCTCCACAGGCTCAGAGTGCCGCATCTTGTGGACAACAGAGATGTCCAGTTCCCTACCTATGGTGACCTCTTCCTGGGATGTGTCGTAGAGGCCCTCTCTTAGCAAGAGTTTCTTGATGAGGCCAGCATAAGGAAGGGAGTGGGATTTGGAAGCCATGCACTTCTCCATGTGCCCCAAGATTATGCGAGGAAGATTGATGGGCTTTTTGAGGAGGAAGTGGTAGAGGATAATGGCATCAGGGATGTTGATAACAAGGCGCTTCTCCTGGCGAGGGATCACCATATTGATGATGAATTGATGAGCCAGCTTTGCAATGAGGGACAAGTGATGAGTAGAGGTGCCAGTGGTGGGAACACGGCCCTCGTAGATCGTGTTGTAAATCTCCTCACGGTTGAAGTCGCCCCAGCTCTTGGTGGGCAGTTCTTGTAGGCCCTGGACAGGGACTTGTAGTTGAAGACGGATGGTGGAGGTCGTGAAGATGAAATCATCGCCTTCGAGGGAGAGAGTTCCCTTGGTGCCGTTGTCATGGACCACAAAATGGTTGTAGAATCGGCGCACCTGAGAGAGATCAATGCTCACGGCCTCACTGCACATGTGTTCCCATCCTTGGGCCTTGATCAGGTCCCATAGTTGCCCGAGCCCTTCATCAACGAGCTGTTTTTCAGAGAGGATGAGTGGGGGAAGGAGCTTGCGATTTTCAGAGATATGGACTCTCTTGGGCTTTGCTCCTTTCCCTTTCTTCTTGGAGTTCCCCCTAGAGACCGTAGTCTTTCCTTTTTGCTGAGGGGGGTTAGCCGCTTCGATCAGCAGTGGGCGGGTCCTTTCCTCTGGGACCTGTGTCGACACCACCATTTGTTATTCAGGAGAAAGGGTGGTGGCAAACTCTTTGTAAGTGGGGGCCCCTTCTTCCTCTTCAGCGTCATCACTGGAGGTCCCTTCATCATTGGAGGAGGTCAGCCCAGTTTCCTCCTCGTCGTCTTCCTGACGACTACTACTTGTCTCAGCACCGTCAGAGGGTGTTGGGTTCCCTTCTTCTTGGGCTTTGCCCCCTTGATTTTCGGAAGGCCCGTGGAGTGCGCCTTCGAATTCCTTTTCGAGGGCCTTTAGTTGGGCTTCCTCTTCAGCAGTTCCCATCACAATGGGGGCATTGGTCTTCTGGCGAACAAGGACTCCGATGGGGATATGATCCTCGTCGGAGTCAAGGTCTATTGTTTTCTGGGCCGAGGAAGATGGGGAAGGGAGTTTGAGTGTGGTGGGAGAAGAGGGAGGTAGAGAAGAGTTTTGTGGAGTTGGGACCTTGGGAGTGGAAGGAGGAGGAGTAGGGGTGCGAGCCTTGGGACTTGAGGTCCCAGAGGCAGATTTTGAAGTGATGGGGGATGTGGGAATGGGTGAGGTGGGTGGGGGAACTCTGGGGGAGGAAGAGGGTGGAGGGTTAGTAGTTCCCTCAACCATGGGAACAGGGGAGGAGGTGGTTATCGTGGAGTCCCTGGGACCGGAGGTCTCAGGGATTGATTGGGGATGAGGGAGAAAGAGCTTCTCGACCTCGGATGGGTGAATGATGGTATAGGCGTCGGGTTTGGAGAGATGAAGAACCTCCTCCATGTTGAGGAGGGATTTTTTCTTTGGAATGGGAAGAGATGGGGATGAAGAAGTGGAGATTTGTGAGTGTTTGCGTTTGAATGAGTTGTGTTTGGATTTGGAGGAGTGGTGTTTGGATTTGGAGGGGTCTTTGGACGAGTGTTTGTGTTTGGATTGTTTGGGTTTTTCGTATTTAGAAGGGGGTTCGGATCCGAAAGTGTCGACGATGCGAACTTCGGAGGAAGAAGGAGGTGGAAGGGTGGAGGTCGGCGGTGCTGGAGGTTGCGCCGCCGAGGGAGGAGGAAGGAAGGGACTTACATAATTGTAAAGTCCCTCGATGAGAACATTGCGAAGGGCTTCATTTTGCTCCTTCTCGACGTCCGCCATCATGGTGAGGAAGAGAGCTTTAGGGTTGTTCTGGATCCATGCCTTCATCTCGGCATAAGAATGGGCTGGAGCCATTTTTAGAAAGGTTTGGGAAAGAGAGTGTTTTGGAAGTTTTCTCGAAGGAGGGAGGAGGCAAAGTTGTAGAGAAGGAGAGTGACAGGGAAGAATGAGGAAGAAGGAACCCAAAAGTGGTAAAGTAGGGTTTGATTGAGAGAGAGAGAGACGAGGGTAGAAAGGGAAGTTGAGAAAGGCCTCGATAACCGTTGGCCAATAAGAGCGGAGAGCCGTTTCAACTTCTCGAGCATGCCTCTGACACGTGTCGTTTTCTTCCAGGGGAAGTCTTTTGAATTTTTGAGTGCTTGGCCCAAAACGCTTCAGAGTCTGACACAATTTCCCATTTTCCTAGTGACGGTTCATCTTTTCAGATCCAGTGTTCCCTTGCTTGTGAGCACCAGTTCCCATGATCTCTAGAAAGGTCGTATTGAGTGGAGAGGTTAGGGGAACTCACACTCAATTTTCTTTGTGAGGCTGGGGAACTCAAAAGAGAACCAGACAATTGCAACTCGATTTTGGGATAAAGAGTGGGGCTCATGAAAAACGTTTGTCTGGTCCTTAGCTTAGGGTAGGTTTTATGATCAACCGTCATAGTGGCTTGTAGAGAGGGTTAAAGGGAACTCTGGTTGATCATTTTGGGTCAAAAGAAATAATGTTCCTATATACACATCAAGCTCTAGACTAGTAATATGGCAAAATGAAAGCACTGAGTCCTACAGTTCCCTATCATGCATTTCTAGTTAGACTAATCAAGCATTGAGGGAGAGACAAACAGGGACTTGTTTAGTTTAGAGTTATCATCCCTAGAAGCATTCGAAAACGCTAGTAGGGACGTCTGTCTAAAGCTTTGGTGAGAATGTCCGCAATTTGCTCTTCCGTTCTACAGTGTTGCATAGAGATGTTCCCATTTTCAACATTTTCACGTAGAAAATGATGCATAATGTCTATGTGCTTAGTCCTAGAATGATGTACAGGATTTTTGGAAATGTTAATGGCACTAGTATTATCACAGAGTATAGGAACTGGGCCAAATGACATACCGTAATCCTGAAGTTGGGACTTGAGCCATAGTACTTGGGAACAGCATGATGCGGCAGCCACGTATTCTGCTTCGGCTGTGGAGAGTGCCACTGAATTTTGTTTCTTGGATCCCCAAGAGACTAGGCATGACCCAAGGAACTGGGCCATTCCTGATGTGCTCTTTCTATCAACTAGGTGCCCAGCAAAATCTGCATCTGTATAAGCAATGAGCTCAAGGGAACTGTTCCTTGGATACCAGAGGCACAAGTTGTCGTTCCCTTTGAGGTACCTGAAAATCCTCTTCACCTCTTTCAGGTGTGATTCTTTGGGATTAGCTTGAAAACGTGCACATAAGCACACGGAAAACATAATATCAGGCCTATTAGCAGTTAAGTATAGGAGAGAGCCAATCATACCTCTGAAGTTCCTTTGATCGACACTTACCCCTGTTTCATCAGTATTGAGCCTGGAATTTGGGGAGATGGGAGTGTCAATGGGCCGTGAGTGGTCCATCCCATACTTGACTAGCATTTCTTTGATGTATTTCTGTTGATGAATCCTTGTTCCCTCCTTTGTTTGAGAAATCTGGAGTCCTAGGAAGAACGTGAGTTCCCCTATGAGACTCATCTCAAACTCACTACTCATGAGGTCCTTAAACTTCTCTACAAGAGTTTCGTTAGTTGCTCCAAACACAATGTCATCAACATAAACTTGAACAATCAAGATATCCTTAGACTCTTTCTTAAGGAAAAGAGTTTTGTCTATGGAACCTCGAAGATATCCATGAGACAGAAGGAACTGAGCAAACTTGTCATACCATGCTCGAGGAGCTTGTTTGAGTCCGTAGAGGGCCCTCTCCAGGAAGTAGACGTGGTTGGGTAGTTTTTCATCTTCGAATCCTAGGGGTTGAGCTACGTATACTTCTTCCTTGAGGTGCCCATTGAGAAATGCCGTCTTTACATCCATCTGATATAGCTTGAATCCTTTGTGGGCTGCATAGGCTATGAGAAGGCGGATGGCCTCGATCCTTGCAACTGGTGCGAAGGTCTCGTCATAGTCGATTCCTTCTTCTTGTCTATAGCCTTGAGCAACCAGACGAGCCTTGTTCCTAGCTACTACCCCAGTATCATCTAGCTTGTTCCGAAACACCCATCGAGTTCCTATGATGTTCTTGTTTTTGGGCCTCGGAACTAGCTTCCATACCTTGTTCCTCTCAAATTGGTGTAGTTCTTCTTGTATAGCTTGGATCCAGTCTGGGTCCTTTAGAGCTTCTTTTATGCTTTTTGGTTCCACCATTGAGACAAAGGCATTAAAAGCACAAAAATTATTGAGAGAAGAGCGAGTTAGAACACCTTTTTCATATGGAGTGATGATGTTGTCGATGGGGTGATCTCTCTTTTGTTGGTAGTTTCTTGTTGGAATGTGTGAGACGTCAACCTGTTCCCTTGATTCTTCTCCATCTGTGTCTTGAGTTTCCTCTTCCTTAGGAGAACAGTTATGTTCAGCTTCTTCGCTGGGACTTTCGTCAGGATTCTCTTCGGAGTTCCCTCGTTGTTCCCCCTGAACACTAGATTCTGGTGCATTTTTATTTTGAGGGACGAGAGAATTGGAGACATCTTGTGGTTCTTCTGTTGAAGAGGGAACTTCAAAGGAGCTTTGATCTGTTGAGTTTTGATCTCCTTCGTTGTTCCCTGATTGTAGGGCATTGTTCCCACTTGGATAGTATTCATCTTTCTTTCTTGGTTCATCCTCGTCGTCGTCTTCTTCTTGTCTGACCAGCTTAAACAGAGTTCCCTTTCCTTGAACCTCTGTTCCCATCTTTACAGACTTCTCGTCGAAGATGACGTGAATGCTTTCCTCTATCTTCTTGGTCCTCTTGTTATAGACCCTGTATGCCTTGCTATGGGAAGAGTATCCCAAGAATATCCCTTCATCGCTCCTGGGATCAAATTTGCCAAGGTTGTCTTTCCCATTGTTGTGGACGAAGCATTTGCATCCGAAGGTCCTAAGATGAGCGATATTTGGCTTTCTCCCTTTGATGAGCTCATAGGATGTCTTCTTGATCAAGGGTCTGATCATGGCTCGATTCAGGATATAAGTGGCTGTGGAGATGGCTTCAGCCCAAAAGTACTCTAGAACTCCGCTTTCAAACAACATAGTTCTAGCCATGTCTTCCAAGGTCCTGTTCTTCCTTTCGACAATTCCGTTTTGCTGAGGAGTGCGAGGGGCCGAGAAGTTATGAGAGATCCCATGTTTGTCACAGTATCTGAGGAACTGTGAGTTTTCAAACTCTGTTCCATGATCAGATCTGAGAGCCTTGAGTTTGAGTCCCATGCTGACCTCCATTCTTGTGATTAGGACTTCGAATTCCTTGAAGGTATCTGATTTTGATCTCAAGAATAGCACCCATGTGAATCGTGAAAAATCATCGATTAAAACATACATGTACCTCTTTCCTCCATAGCTTTCGGTGTGCATGGGACCACAAAGATCCATATGAATTAGCTCTAAGGGCCTGGTCGTGCTCACCATCCTTTTGGGCTTGAAGGAGGTCCTTGTTTGCTTTCCTCGAGCACATGCTTCACACATCTTGACTCCTTCAAGGTTGATTCGTGGGAGACCGACGACGAGATCTTGTAAATAGAGCTTCAAGATTTGGTTCATACCTGCGTGTCCTAACCTTCGGTGCCAAAGTTCCGTTTCATCAAGGGAACTTGCCAAGCACAGTTTTCTTGGTGGCTCAAAGTCTGTATCCACCACATATATGTTGTTGGACCTTCTTCCTTTCAGGATGATTTTGTTAGTCTTCTTGTTGATCACTAGACATTCCTTTGAGTCAAAGGTGACGATGTTGTTCCCTTGATCACATATTTGAGAGACGCTCAAGAGATTGAATCCCAGATCTTTCACCAAGTTAACGTTGCTGATTTTGATTGATTTGTTGAGTAGCACTTCCCCTGTTCCTATGATCTCTCCTTTATTTTTGTTGCCAAAGGACACGTGACCTCCTTCGGCCTTTGGGTGGAGTGAGGTGAGGTTGTCTTTGTTTCCAATCATGTGGTTGGAGCATCCACTGTCAATGACCCATGTGCTGTTCCCCCTCACTGCCACCTACAAGAAAAGTTAGTTTTTGAGGACCCAGGCAAGATGACTCTTGCCTGGTTCCTTGCAAGGGAAGACAGTCTCAAATAGCACATAATCGGTAATGTTAATGTCACGAGAGTATTTGTTATAGGCAAGGTTCCTATGGTTGTTTCTTTTAATGGGAACTCTAGCAGGCTTGTTGGTTTGTTGATTCTGCTTGTTCCAGTACTCGTGGTTTCTCTGGGCTTGGGCCTTAGCTTTGGGACAGCTTTCCTTGTAGTGCCCATGAGCACCACAGTTCCAGCAGGTCTTATAGTATTCTCCTAGGTAGTACTTAGGATGGGGTCTCTGTATCCTGTTCCTATCCATAGTTTCCTTGTTGTACACCCTAGACCTGTTTCCCTTAGCTATTTGAACATACAACTTGTGTCCAGTGTTTCCAGTGTAATAATCTGCTTCTCCATTCACCCCACTCTCCAGAACACGGATTTTCTCTTCCAAGTGTGCATTTTTCTGTTTCTCACACTGAAGCTCTAGGGCCCTGCACTCGTTCATCTCTTTTTCACTCAAGGGGGACTTCCCTTTTCTAGGGCTTTCTGACTCATACCCTATTCCGTGTCTGGCTGGGACAAATTTGGTTTGGGAACTAGAGGCTTCAGAGTTCCCTTTTACTTTACTCAGATTTTGTAGAAGGGTGTTTTCATCACTTTCTAGGGTTTTAAGCTCATTCTCAAGTTCTACGATATGAGACACATAAGACTGAAGTTTTTCTAGAAGGGACACACAGTTGGGACATGGCTCTAGACCAACTAGTTCAGCATTTGTGTGTTCCGATTTTTCCAACTTCTTTTGCAATTTAATATTATCTTTGACAAGACTTGTGAGAATTTTAAGCAGTTCAGGTTTCTCATAATTTGACAAGGAAGCAAGAACGGATTCGGTGGTTACCTCTCTGGGTTGTTCCCCAGTGGTTTCTCCTAAGGCCATGGCGCACATGTCAGGTTGAGCCCATGATTCAGGCTCTTCGTCTTCATCGTCACTCCATGTGGCTATGTAGGCCTTTTTTCCTTTTCCTCTGTTGTCCGCCTCCTGAGGGCACTCCTTGGCAAAGTGTCCCTTCTTGTAACACTTATAGCACGTTACATCCGAGAGGTCCTTTTCAGCAGATTTTCTTTGGGAACTCTGTTCTTTTCCTGAGTTCCCATAATTCTTCTTGAACTTCCCTTTGTAGAAAGATCGAAGAGCTTTTGTTACAAGGACCAAATCTTCATCCTCATCTTCTTCAGATTCTCCATGTTGCTCTTGTACTGCCTTGATTACCTTTTCAAGTTTGAGAGCTATCCCCTGATGTGCTCGCTTTTGCTCCCTGTCATCCATCTTTCTCTTCTCATATCCCACCAGTTTTCCAAAAACTTGGTGGAGCATAAGAGCCCTGTTTTCGAGATTCTCTTTGAACATCGTTCTTTCATTTGTCCATTCTCCAGTCAACCAATTGAAGAGTTGTTGAACCTTCATCTTATCGGTGACTTCCTCTTTTGTGATCCCAAGGCCAGTCATCTTGGTGCAAAGTCCCTCAAAACGGGATTGGTAGCTATCAACGGATTCTCCTATCTCCATCTGGAAGGTGAAGAACTCCCTCCTTGCGTTCATCTGAAGATCTTCTCGGAGGTCTGAGTTCCCAATGTGCATTTGCTGAATGGCTTCCCACACTTCCTTTGTCGTGTCTAGGTTTGCCACTCTGTCGCAGTCTTGCACCGACATGGCATTCTTGAGGTACTAGATGGCTTTGAAGTTGGCCTCCATGCACTTGTACTCATTAGGTCCCCATTTTGACAGGTCATTCTCAATTGCTGGATCAATTTTGAAGTTTCCTTTCTCAATGACGCACCAAGCTTGATAGTCCTGGCTGCGCATCCAGTTCTTCATGTCGCGTTGCCAGACTTCGAATCTCCCAGTGATGAGCCTTGGTGGCTTGCTGTTGTGTTGACCGACTTGGGTGAGTTCGTGAGCCATGTTTGAAACCTGCGATGCTACACAAATCTAGAGCAACCTGGCTCTGATACCAATTGTTGGATTGTAAACGAGTTAGCAAGAGCTTGGGAACTGGCTGTTGAGCTGTTCCCAAGGCAGCGGAAGAAATAATCGCAAGTAGTTAAGACACTGAAGAAACACAGTTCCTTATAGAGGAACCCCACTACAACCAACTAGTTGTATGGGTAAACTTCTACCTCCGCTTGGAGGATTTTGAATGACTTACTTATATTATTGATTTGTTCCTTAGTTACAAACAGCCAGATTCAAACTTCTCTGTCCCTACGAGTTCTACCTAACTCTAGCAACACTAATGAATCTTCTCAACTGAGTTCCTAAGCAAACAACAATCACTAAATAAGTAACTCAAACCTTACACCAAATCGCAGTTCCCTTGCTCCTGGGAACTTGGCTTCACCGTCGTCGAGATCAGACACTCGCCGCCGGGGACTTCTCTTCTTCTTTTCTCTTTCTTCTGTTGTGGGTATTTGTGGGTTCTGGGAGAAGTGCTCAATCCGAGCACTATTCATTTGGCTTTATACTCGGGTGAACTTGGGCTTCAATCGCATCTTTCATTTGTGTCCGAAATGCCCTTTGCTTGATGCCCAAGTTGTACTTTCTTCACATGTGACTTCGATTTGAACTAGGTCAACTTCTTGAGATGATCGGACCGTTGGATCAATCGTGACAGTCTGCTCCTCAGACTATGCCTTCATCCTGTCCAAGACAGGATCCCGTGATATGCGCTGATCGGTCCTTGTCTTCACATGTGGGTTCCCATATCGTGGGAACTGTCCTCTGCTGAGTTCCTTTGAGAGAAACTCTTTCATTGTATAAGCCTGTGTTCTCTGGGCATTCCTGGGAACTTTCCTCTTCAGAGTTCCCTTGATGGGAACTCTTCATTGTGTGCTCATTCATGGAAGTTCTTTGCTAAACCTGTGTTCCTTAGAAATACTTGATCAAAGCACATTAGTTCCCTTATAGCGTTTGTCATTATCAAAATTCGGAGAACTGTATCGTTGATCCGATGTATAGAACCAGAGGTCCCAACATCGTTCCAACATGAAGTGAATATTTACTGAAAATCAGACTTTAAGACTGTGATGGCGTACTTGAGCAAGGTTGTTATCATGTTTATATGTATATTAGGGTTGTGATAAAAATAGTTAAACACTGTCTTAAGTTATGTATATATGATATTGACTACATTTGAATGATTTAGGTAATGGATGATGTTATGCAAAAAATGTTGCCCCGAAGAAGATTGGAATTTGGGATTGATATTGATAATATTGAAAATATTGATGATAGTGCTGATATTGATTCTTGTGTAAATGATGAAAGCAAAATTCCTCTTCATGTCAATATATCTAAAGCAATGATTCCAATGGTTGGCATGGAGTTCGAATCTGAAGATGCAGCTTATGTGTTTTACAATTCTTATGCAAAGGAAGTTGGTTTATCTATACGGAGAAACAAGTCACATAATAGTAAGGATGGGAAAATTTTAGACAGAAAATTTGTATGTTCATGTGAGGGTAAAAGGAGAGAAGATAAGCGAGATAATGTTTACAAAGCCCATCGATCGGAGACAAGATTTGGATGTTTCGCCATGATGCAGATTAATGATCGGAGACGATCCGAAGCGAGGCGCTTCGGATCGTCTGTCCCCTTTATATGTCCCCTTCTGTGTCCCATAACCATTTATTGGTCCACGTAGATTCAATTTTCCAAATCAGCAATCACTTTTCCTATTTTACTAAATGCTAGTAAAAGCTTTATTTTAATTATTTTTAATTTTAAGAAACAGAAAGTAAAACCTATTATCTAAAGTTTTGAACCGAAGTTGTATCGTCACGAACAATATATGCTCAGAATATATCTTCAATATATGCTCAAAAAATCTTGGCAACTGATGTTTCGGAGTTGCTTGTATGACGACCATTAATCTGCATCATGGCGAAACATCCAAATCTTGTCTCCGATCGATGGGCTTTGTAAACATTATCTCGCTTATCTTCTCTCCTTTTACCCTCACATGAACATACAAATTTTCTGTCTAAAATTTTCCCATCCTTACTATTATGTGACTTGCTTCTCCGTATAGAGAAACCAACTTCCTTCGCATAAGAATTGTAAAACACATAAGCTGCATCTTCAGATTCGAACTCCATGCCAACCATTGGAATCATTGCTTTAGATATATTGACATGAAGAGGAATTTTGCTTTCATCATTTACACAAGAATCAATATCAGCACTATCATCAATATCTTCAATATTATCAATATCAATCCCAAATTTCAATCTTCTTCGGGGCAACATTTTTTGCATAACATCATCCATTACCTAAATCATTCAAATGTGGTCAATATCATATATACATAACTTAAGACAGTGTTTAACTATTTTTATCACAGCTCTAATATACATATAAACATGATAACAACCTTGCTCAAGTACGCCATCACAGTCTTAAAGTCTGATTTTCAGTAAATATTCACTTCACTATACTTAAGGTTCTTTGACTAGCATTCATATGTACTAGGATATTCATAAACAGGTATATATACTATGATACTTACAATATTTTTTGCATTCTATTTATAATAAACACAAAGATGAACCGTCACTAGGGAAATGGGAAATTGTGTCAGACTCTGAAGCGTTTTGGGCCAAGCACTCAAAAATTCAAAAGACTTCCCCTGGAAGAAAACGACACGTGTCAGAGGCATGCTCGAGAAGTTGAAACGGCTCTCCGCTCTTATTGGCCAACGGTTATCGAGGCCTTTCTCAACTTCCCTTTCTACCCTCGTCTCTCTCTCTCTCAATCAAACCCTACTTTACCACTTTTGGGTTCCTTCTTCCTCATTCTTCCCTGTCACTCTCCTTCTCTACAACTTTGCCTCCTCCCTCCTTCGAGAAAACTTCCAAAACACTCTCTTTCCCAAACCTTTCTAAAAATGGCTCCAGCCCATTCTTATGCCGAGATGAAGGCATGGATCCAGAACAACCCTAAAGCTCTCTTCCTCACCATGATGGCGGACGTCGAGAAGGAGCAAAATGAAGCCCTTCGCGATGTTCTCATCGAGGGACTTTACAATTATGTAAGTCCCTTCCTTCCTCCTCCCTCGGCGGCGCAACCTCCAGCACCGCCGACCTCCACCCTTCCACCTCCTTCTTCCTCCGAAGTTCGCATCGTCGACACTTTCGGATCCGAACCCCCTTCTAAATACGAAAAACCCAAACAATCCAAACACAAACACTCGTCCAAAGACCCCTCCAAATCCAAACACCACTCCTCCAAATCCAAACACAACTCATTCAAACGCAAACACTCACAAATCTCCACTTCTTCATCCCCATCTCTTCCCATTCCAAAGAAAAAATCCCTCCTCAACATGGAGGAGGTTCTTCATCTCTCCAAACCCGACGCCTATACCATCATTCACCCATCCGAGGTCGAGAAGCTCTTTCTCCCTCATCCCCAATCAATCCCTGAGACCTCCGGTCCCAGGGACTCCACGATAACCACCTCCTCCCCTGTTCCCATGGTTGAGGGAACTACTAACCCTCCACCCTCTTCCTACCCCAGAGTTCCCCCACCCACCTCACCCATTCCCACATCCCCCATCACTTCAAAATCTGCCTCTGGGACCTCAAGTCCCAAGGCTCGCACCCCTACTCCTCCTCCTTCCACTCCCAAGGTCCCAACTCCACAAAACTCTTCTCTACCTCCCTCTTCTCCCACCACACTCAAACTCCCTTCCCCATCTTCCTCGGCCCAGAAAACAATAGACCTTGACTCCGACGAGGATCATATCCCCATCGGAGTCCTTGTTCGCCAGAAGACCAATGCCCCCATTGTGATGGGAACTGCTGAAGAGGAAGCCCAACTAAAGGCCCTCGAAAAGGAATTCGAAGGCGCACTCCACGGGCCTTCCGAAAATCAAGGGGGCAAAGCCCAAGAAGAAGGGAACCCAACACCCTCTGACGGTGCTGAGACAAGTAGTAGTCGTCAGGAAGACGACGAGGAGGAAACTGGGCTGACCTCCTCCAATGATGAAGGGACCTCCAGTGATGACGCTGAAGAGGAAGAAGGGGCCCCCACTTACAAAGAGTTTGCCACCACCCTTTCTCCTGAATAACAAATGGTGGTGTCGACACAGGTCCCAGAGGAAAGGACCCGCCCACTGCTGATCGAAGCGGCTAACCCCCCTCAGCAAAAAGGAAAGACTACGGTCTCTAGGGGGAACTCCAAGAAGAAAGGGAAAGGAGCAAAGCCCAAGAGAGTCCATATCTCTGAAAATCGCAAGCTCCTTCCCCCACTCATCCTCTCTGAAAAACAGCTCGTTGATGAAGGGCTCGGGCAACTATGGGACCTGATCAAGGCCCAAGGATGGGAACACATGTGCAGTGAGGCCGTGAGCATTGATCTCTCTCAGGTGCGCCGATTCTACAACCATTTTGTGGTCCATGACAACGGCACCAAGGGAACTCTCTCCCTCGAAGGCGATGATTTCATCTTCACGACCTCCACCATCCGTCTTCAACTACAAGTCCCTGTCCAGGGCCTACAAGAACTGCCCACCAAGAGCTGGGGCGACTTCAACCGTGAGGAGATTTACAACACGATCTACGAGGGCCGTGTTCCCACCACTGGCACCTCTACTCATCACTTGTCCCTCATTGCAAAGCTGGCTCATCAATTCATCATCAATATGGTGATCCCTCGCCAGGAGAAGCGCCTTGTTATCAACATCCCTGATGCCATTATCCTCTACCACTTCCTCCTCAAAAAGCCCATCAATCTTCCTCGCATAATCTTGGGGCACATGGAGAAGTGCATGGCTTCCAAATCCCACTCCCTTCCTTATGCTGGCCTCATCAAGAAACTCTTGCTAAGAGAGGGCCTCTACGACACATCCCAGGAAGAGGTCACCATAGGTAGGGAACTGGACATCTCTGTTGTCCACAAGATGCGGCACTCTGAGCCTGTGGAGGAACAAGAAAGCCTGCCATCTGGAGAAGGCATTCAGGATGGGAACACTCCAGTGTTGGTGCACATTGCCAACACTCTTGACAAGATCGCCAGGGAACAAGAAAAGATGGCAAGGGACCAAGAACAAATTGCCAAAGGCCAGGAAAAGCTTGTACAAGTCTTGACACGGCTTTGTGATGCCCTGTTCCCAAGCCAATGATCTTTCCCTTCTTTTTCCAAGCCTCAATGTTCCCTCAAAAATTCTCTTGTGTTCCTATGTACAAATTTTTGCTTAAGTAATACATGGTTTTTAGTATGATTGCGTGTTCTCTTTCTTCCTTATCTATGTGTTTACTTGTTTTCGATGATGTCAAAAGGGGGAAAGACAAAAAATGCGAGATGAGTTAAGTTGAAAAGATATCACAGAATACGCAATAGCTAAGGGGGAACAATTGCATAAAAAGCTAAGTACGAACTCAGTGATTCACAAGAAGTGGCTCCCTAGGAACACGCGTAGGAACTCATTTGTATATCATGCTTTGAAATACTTGCTGATTTTTTTGTGATAGGTTTGTCATCATCAAAAAGGGGGAAATTGTTGGAACGATGTTGGGACCTCTGGTTCTATACATCGGATCAACGATACAGTTCTCCGAGTTTTGATAATGACAAACGCTATAAGGGAACTAATGTGATTTGATCAAGTATTTCTAAGGAACACAGGTTTAGCAAAGAACTTCCATGAATGAGCACACAATGAAGAGTTCCCATCAAGGGAACTCTGAAGAGGAAAGTTCCCAGGAATGCTCAGAGAACACAGGCTTATACAATGAAAGAGTTTCTCTCAAAGGAACTCAGCAGAGGACAGTTCCCACGATATGGGAACCCACATGTGAAGACAAGGACCGATCAGCGCATATCACGGGATCCTGTCTTGGACAGGATGAAGGCACAGTCTGAGGAGCAGACTGTCACGATTGATCCAACGGTCCGATCATCTCAAGAAGTTGACCTAGTTCAAATCGAAGTCACATGTGAAGAAAGTACAACTTGGGCATCAAGCAAAGGGCATTTCGGACACAAATGAAAGATGTGATTGAAGCCCAAGTTCACCCGAGTATAAAGCCAAATGAATAGTGCTCGGATTGAGCACTTCTCCCAGAACCCACAAATACCCACAACAGAAGAAAGAGAAAAGAAGAAGAGAAGTCCCCGGCGGCGAGTGTCTGATCTCGACGACGGTGAAGCCAAGTTCCCAAGAGCAAGGGAACTGCGATTTGGTGTAAGGTTTGAGTTACTTATTTAGTGATTGTTGTTCGCTTAGGAACTCAGTTGAGAAGATTCATTAGTGTTGCTAGAGTTAGGTAGAACTCGTAGGGACAGAGAAGTTTGAATCTGGCTGTTTGTAACTAAGGAACAAATCAATAATATAAGTAAGTCATTCAAAATCATCCAAGCGGAGGTAGAGGTTTACTCATACAACTAGTTGGTTGTAGTGGGGTTCCTCTATAAGGAACTGTGTTTCTTCAGTGTCTTAACTACTTGCGATTATTTCTTCCGCTGCCTTGGGAACAGCTCAACAGCCAGTTCCCAAGTTCTTGCTAACTCGTTTACGATCCAACACTTCACTATACTTAAGGTTCTTTGACTAGCATTCATATGTACTAGGATATTCATAAACAGGTATATATACTATGATACTTACAATATTTTTTGCATTCTATTTATAATAAACACAAAGTAGATCATTGTAAAAGCATGTAGACTTTTTATACGTTCTATTGCTAGCTATTGAAAGTAACTTCAGCAATGGCATACTAATCTATATATACACACACATATTGATTTAGCTAATGATGTAAATCAGATTAGGGTAGTTTACGAACCAATTGTAGGAGCGAGGAGAGGCCCGCAGTAGTAATGCTGGTGTTGCAAGCGGCTGGGGTCGGTGTGAAGTGACGAGCGAAACGTCAACGTCTCAAGATGAGGATTCCAAACGATCGTGAAACGAAAGCCAACGAGGAGGAGGAAGATCGATCTTTTTGTTCGTGACGATACAACTTCGGTTCAGAACTTTAGATAATAGGTTTTACTTTCTGTTTCTTAAAATTAAAAATAATTAAAATAAAGCTTTTACTAGCATTTAGTAAAATAGGAAAAGTGATTGCTGATTTGGAAAATTGAATCTACGTGGACCAATAAATGGTTATGGGACACAGAAGGGGACATGTAAAGGGGACAGACGATCCGAAGCGCAATTTCACATAGTTCAACCCGAGAGCATGTTCGCCGGTTTGAGAGATTAGCCCTTGGAGACGTACGTAGAGGGAGAGGGCGACCGCAGAAACGTTGGGAGGATAGCATAAAGCTAGATGTCAACCAGTAGGAGATTTCGACAGATATAGTATGCAGAGACAACTGGAGAGAGAAGATCCGAGTGATAGACAGATAGCCACCTGAGCAGACTGGTTCAAGGGGCCTTGAGGCACCGACGCCTTTTGGTTCTATGTTTTTAAGTTTTTAAGTTTTTAAGTTTTGTAAGTTCTTGGAGTTTTAAGTTTTTCCTTGCTTTGCTTTGAGTATTTAAGTTTGTCTGTTTGTGCTCTGCGGTCCTGTTGGGTCTTTTGGTCACACCCCTTTGCGTTAAGCCATGGGTGCTCCCATCTTAACCTTCCCAGATTCTTCGTAAGAGGAGCCTCACTGGGTAAATGTTGTTGTTGTTGTTGTTGTTCATTCACATTTAATGCATTCCCCCTAAAATAAATTTTTTTATAACTAAATAAGTATAAATTTTTCATATTTAAGACCTTTAACTAACTAAACTCGTCTACAATTCTCAAATTATATTATTGCTCTATTTTAGTATTTTTTTCATTCACATTTAATACTTTCCTCCCTAAAATAAAATTTTATAATTAAATAAGTATAAATTTTTCATATTTAAGAATATTAACTAACTAAACTAGTCGACAGTTCCTGTATGAAATTTGTTCAGCATTCGTCACTAGATGAGGGTACACAAACCCGAATCAACGGCAAGCGAGATAGAGGAGACATGTCGGAAAGAACCAGCGATGAAGTCCACCACAGAATTACACTCACAGAAGACGTCTTTGACTACGAAACTCGTGTTTGGTTAAGGTGGGGCGAGGAAGCATGCTTGCCAACCAACAAACGTCGACTTGCGACCAAATAACCCAAAATCAAGGTCTCCATCGGGTTGAAATATACACCAGTCCTTGGAAACGAGACGTGCAAACTCTAGCTCTTCAGGAGCACCACCATACTCATCAAGCTCAGCTCCACTCGCATTTTTCACCAAGACTTCAACCTTGTCATGCACATTTTCATCATCACACAACTCCATAGAGAAAGTGTTGACAAACAGATAATCCGCCGCTTGTCTATCCATATCTTGAACCAAGGTTGCGCTAACAACAGAGCACATTGTCCCCCACTCCGACTCCGCCTCCACATGAACAATGGTCCCACCTCCAATGCGAAATGGTTGCATAGGACCCGCGAAGAAGTTAGGCAGGCGCTGGTAGCAGAGAATCAGCCCCATCGAGGTGACAAGGTAGGCTACCGCCAATGGGGCCAATGAATCGATCCCGTCGAGGAGACAAGGTAGTCTTAACCTCACCAACGCAAAAACCACATAGAGCCTTGCATTCGAGTACAGATAGTATTCGCCAACGCACTTGGCGATTCCACGAGGAAGAATTTGCCACACTCGTCTCTCCTCAAAGGTGTTCAACCATTGTTGTTCTTGTTGACGTCCTTTCCATTTCATAGTCTGGGAGTCGAACTCGAGGTAGTAGTTATCACATCCAATTCCTGCGTCGGTCACTGCAAACAATCGGCTGCCAACCACCACGTGAGAGTGTATGTGCTCCGATCCCTCGATCGTCGAGATTTCATCCCACTCGCCGTCTCCTTCAAGGTCGCGAGCCTCGTGGGTAAAGATCCATTCGCCATCATCCAAGCCAATGAATCCGTAAGGAACAGAGTCCATCACGTGCAGCTTCTTATCAATCTTCTCGACTATAGGCCAGAATTTGGGCTTCTTCAACATCTCAATATCAGTACTAGTACTACTATAAGCCAGATTAAGACCAGCATCCAAAGACACGCGATGGGCGAGATGGTATGAGCCCTTAATGCCCTCTGAATAACAAAGGGCATGGTAAAGATCAATGCCCTTGGGATCATCGCCAAAGAAGCGAGGACTCGGGTCCTTGACCGAAGCAGGGAGGATCTGTCCGCCAATCATGTATGCATCTGAATTCAACTTGAACAGACCTACCGATGCTGGAAGACATCCGCCGAGAAGATTTAGAGTACCGATTCGAGGAGCACGAGAGTCTTTGGTATGGGCCTGCTTGAGATCCAAGCACCATATCTCAAACCCATTCGATACACATAAATACCTTTCCTTATCGCTAATCTCCCTTTTATTCACGCTTGACCATATGTGATCCTCCTGCATGAAATGTTCTTCTTCTTATAATTAACATATTTAATCAAAAATTAAAACTCATCAGTAGAGGAATTCTTAAACTAGCAATCAATCACAACATCATATGTATGTTCTTATCCAAATGTGATTTAGTACTCTTAATGACTCAACAGCCAACGTCAGTGAGTTTCATAACAATTCTCAAAACTGAAATAAAAAGACTTCAAAACCCAACTCAAGATACAGTCTAATTCCTAGGTCATTGACAGCAATTTAACTACTAGTACAATTTATTACAATCCACTAAACTTCTTTTACTTCAAAACACATGTATGATACACTTCTAGACCAGATAACTGAAACTAGAACAGGTACAGAGTATCTCTTTAAGTTTTACATCTATCCCACACAAAAAAAACCTGTTCAAAGAAACATCTAGGTCTGAAGACTCGAGACTATATAACCAAATACCAACAACAACAACAATAACTCAGTGTAGCTTCCCTTATGGGAAATCTGGGGGTCAGGATGGGGGCACCTCTGGCTTAACGCAATGGGAAGCAACCAAAAGACCCGATAAGACCAAAGCAACACAGGAAGGAAAACAAATCATTGACCCAGTGATCATCATTGACCCAATGATCATCGTTGACCCAGTGAGGCTCCGCTATAAAAAAAATCTTGGAATCTATCATAAACAATATAAACAAGTCATCATCATTGACCCAGTGAGGCTCCGCTACAACGGAATCTGGGGGGTCAAGATGGGGTACCCCTGCCCAAGGGAAAGTGGTACGCCCAATAGACCCAAGAAAAACTGAAATTCAACTATGTGACAATAATAACCGAATTTAGTTATAATGCAACAAAATTGACATAGGGACTAAACCCATCTCAAGATTATATAACCAAATACCATTGCATAAAAAAATTCTTGGAATCTATCATAGACAATATGAACAAGTCAGAAGAAACAAATTGAGTTGTCTACAACTGTTTTCATGGTGAGCAAAGGATTTACCCTTCTTGAAGAGTAAATCAAATCAAGCATTCAAGTTTGAGAGAGGAAATTTTACCTCTTTAAACCGCATCTTAAAGGATTCTTCTATTTGCAGAAGGTTTGATCCACTTGCTGCTGGATCAACTCCATCCCCAGATTCATCAGAGCTTTCACAAGACTTGCCCTCCCAATCCACATCCATAGCCTCATCCTTGGCCTCCTCGGAAAGAACATTAAGCAACCCAGCACTTGACTCGACGCAAACGACATCCTCTTGTTTCCGTGTGTCTAGTGATTCTCCTCGAGAAAGATGAACGCATAGTTGCATCTTCAAGAGCTCACCGAGACATTTGGTGATTCCGCATAACGCAATCTTGGTGGTTGGGAAACGAAAACTCGAAGCTTCCTCCATTGATGAAAGTGGCAAAGTTTCCTCCAAAAGCATTTTAATGTTAGCCACAACACTAGAACAGTTGCAAAGGAGCTCTTGTTGCTCCTTGACTAGCACCGATTCGCCTTGCGAAACAGATTCCTCCAAAAGCAATTTAATGTGAGCCACAAGACTAGAACTGATGCAAAGGAGCTCTTGTTGCTCCTCCTTGACTAGAGCCGATTCGCCTTGGGAAACAGATTCCTCCATTTGGAGAATGTGATTTTGCATATTCAAGAGTTCTTGGATGCATTTAGTGAAGGCACTGAATGCAATGCTAGAGGAACTTTCATTTCTGCTCCTTTTCATCTTTCTGTTCTGTCCCTCTACACCCTGTAAGAGTTTCTAAGAACCACAAGATTAGAGGTCAGTATGTTTGAAAAATTGTCACTAGGGGCTGTTTGGATCGCACAAGAAAATGTATTATCTTGCATTATAATGAAAGATAATGCATTATTCAGTATTGTTGGATCGTCGTGCGTTAGTAAGAGCTTGAGAACTGGCGATTAGGTTGTTCCCAAGGCAGCGGAAAAAAAGTAAAAGCAAGTAAAACAGAAAATAATCGACACAGTTCCTTTATAGAGTAACCCCACAACAACCAACTAGTTGTGTGGGTAAACCTCTACCTCCGCTTGGAGGATTTTGAATGATCTTCTTATTTTATTGATTGTTCCCTAATTACACAGGCAAGACTTACACTTCTCTGTTCCTAACAGTTCTTCCTAACTTTAGTAGTACTAACATACCCTAAGAGTCCGTGTTTTAAAATACGCTATGCGGACCCTAAGCGGAGAGGGACCGCCTAGCACCTAGGCAGCCTAAACGGGCGCCTAGACGGACTAGACGGTCTTCTAGACGATTGGAAGGCTACGCGGACTAGCACCTTCAATTCCAGCGTCTAGACGGACCTAGACGTAGAATTTTTAGAACAGTTCTAGGACTGCATACATGTGCAATTGTGAATCAGTTTTTTGTGAATCTTCTCAATTGTCATCAATCATCACAATATTTGGTCTTCTCTAGGTATCCAGATCCAAGGAACGCAAGAAACTCAACCAATAACTAGTTATAAATTGAAACCTAAATTGCTTTTCTTTCCGTTCTAAACCCTAAACCTAAATCTACATAGCATCAAACTCAATTAGAATCTAAGTACAGTATTGCAAATATTCATAGAGAAATTGGGGTAGAGATTACCGTGACTGAAATATATCAGCGGCGGTGACGACGGGCCGTTCGAGTGCCGCCGCGGCCTGCACGAATACTCGAGAGTCGAGATACCACGAAATACGAATTTATATTAGGAGAGTTTATATTATATTTTCCATAAGTTATCTTAATGTTAGTTAAAGTCTTAAAGATAACCGATTACAATATATATAGTTTCCAAGTATGCCTTATAGCCCAAGGAAACTATCTTAACAAGAAATCTATTTTATCTTTAATTGAGTTTGGTTCAAATGAAAAAAAAAACTCTTATCCTAAAAAATAGAAAAAATACACTTTTTCTAGTTCTTAGTGTATTTTTTCTACTTCGCGGAGTGCAGTTTTTTCCATTTGTACTTTTCGTATTTTATAATGTACTTTTTATATTTTTTTCAGCACACTTTTCGAATTGCACTTTTATTATTTTGTAATACATTTTTCGTACTTTGTAGTGTATTTTTCATTTTTCAAGATAAGAGTTTTTTTCATTTGAACCAAACTCATCTTTAACTAACATTAAGATAACTTATGGAAAATATAATATAAACTCTCTATCCTAATAATTTACCAGGAAATTATTGAGGATTTGAATTATTCGGCTCACACGAGTTATTGGATTCAAAATGGGTGTTGTTATCACTAGGTGTATGTGAATCGGGTGGATCGAGTCGAGTCATTTCAATTTCAAGTAAGTTCGGATTCGGATCGAATTCGGATATTTCGCCAATTGGGTCAAAATAGGTTGGATTATTTCAGGTCAGGTGTTCAATTAATTAGGCAAAGACAGTATTTTGGGTCAATTTCGATCGAGTAATTCGATTTTCGGTCCAACTAGAATTCGAATAAGTCCGGTTTCAGATATAATCGAGTTTCGAGTGAGTCGGATTTTGGGTTAATTGAGTTTCGGGTGAGCTAAAATTCGATTGAAATCATATATCGAATGATGATTTTTGTAGTTTAATTACTTTAGGGTTTAAATATTTAATGTAAAATTTAAAGTCAAAAACATAATTATAATAAAATATCAACTATCAACTATTATTAATACTTTTAAAACATAATGTGACTTTCGGATGATTTCGGGTTGATAACCCTGGATTTTAGGATGATTTTGGGTCGGATAACTTTAGATTATCAGATGTTTTAGAATCGGATTGCATCGGGTATTGGATTAAATCGGGCTAGTCCATTCGGATATAATCAGCAGAGGCATTCAATAGCTAGTCCATTCGGATATAATCGGGCTAGATATTTATATTGCACTTAAACAAAGGCCATTATTCTCGATCTACTTTTGAAAATGAATTATTAGGTAAGAGATTAGAGGGCGACTTAACGAATGAGATCCTCAAGATCTCAAGCGCCATTTTAGCAATAAAATCCACCACTATGTTGGTTTCCCGAAAAATGTGAAAGACATGCTTGATCTTGAACCTTTGAAGAGAAACTAGAACGTGTTCGCCACAATCATCTCGACCTCCTACGGACATCACCAATGACATTAATGAGAGCGAGGCAAATCACCTTCAATCTCGATAACTGCCATACCTATTTCATTCTATACCAAACGCATTCCTCATTCCAATCCAATTCCTACTATATACTGTACCAAACGGGCCTTAGAGATTTGGTGTTCAAGAATCTTGATTTGAAATTGAGAATCATGATACTACCATACCAACAAACAAACTGAAATCCAAAACACAATTACTCAAAGGCAAAAGATCTTATTGTGACTTATAATAAACATTGTCAACACATACATGATACAAAAATGATTGAAAAAGTAGAGATAATATGTAGATCTTAACACAAAGTACATTAAAATGTATGTATGATCCATGTAAAATCTGTATGAATGAACCAACAGAGACCGAAGAACATAAGTAACTACAACATTTTAGTTCTGCTTGCTAATTAACATGACAAGATAAACTCATTTGAAGGCTCCAAGACCAACACCAGCTTCTCCTCCAAAAGTCTGAAAGCCTTCTCTTGCCTTGGAGTAGAAGACATAGTAGAATTCCGAGACAATGGCAGTGAAGAAGACGAAGGAAGCCCCAGCCGCGAAAACTCCTTTCCTTAGAGTTTGGCAAGATGGAGGCTGGTCTCCATAGAAGGTCCTGTATTTCGTGTGGTACGCGTTCTGGGCTGATCCCGCCAACAAGCATACCTCGGCAATGAAAAAGAACAGCCTGAAACAGAAAATATATTCAGCTTCATACTTCGGAATTCCAACTAAATTCAGCATCAATTTTGGTGCATTCTAAATAAATTCAACTATTATTGTCACATAACTGAATTTCATTTTTTCTTGAGTCTATCGGGCGTTTACCCCCTTTCCCTTGGGCAGGGGTATCCCATCTTGACCCCCCAAATTCCGATGTAGCGGAGCCTCACTGGGTTGTCAATGATGATGATGATGACTTTGGAATTCCAATCACCGTTCCAAGAAAATCATGTCTAGGCCCCATCTAGGCGCTAGAAGGTCCAAGTTTGCGTAGCTTCCAGCCGTCCAGAACTGTCTAAGAAGCCATTCAGGCCACCTAGGCGCAACGTTTAAAAAACGCTAGGCGGACCCTGGCCGGAGAGGGCCACCTAGTACATCGACGACAAAACGGTTGTCTAGGAGGTCCTAGACTGATTAGGCAGGCTGGTACCTTCCAGCACTTAGGCGAGGCCTAGACAGGGTCTAGACCGAACTAGACTGAATTTCTAGAACACTGCCTACTGCCTAGACGCTAGGCGGCCCTTCTTCGCCCAGAGTCCGCCTAGTGTTTGTTATAATATTGGTTCCAATATCAAGTCTTTAGCACAACTTTTTTTTCCTTCTCAAGTTTACAATTTACTCGCCTCGGTTTTAGCCGATGTATAGAGAGAATTTACATAGAAAGAATCTATATACGCAATTTCCAATAACAAACCTCATAACACACCAATAAATTATTACCGAAAAAACTCTAAAATGACAAACATTTGTAAACTGTTACCCTAGATCAATAAATGTAGAGATAATTTTCCGAATTTGGATTCTTAGGATAGAAAAACCGATATAGATATACGCAAATGCACATATGTATTTTTTGAGTGTATATAGGATTTTTTCTTAGAATTTGTATTTTACCAGCAAATCATGAAGAGGATGACAGAACAAGCCCTGGATCCATTGGGTTTCAAGGCTTTGCCAAAGCAAAAGCATTTGCTAACCACCATTATGAGGACTTGGCTAGCCATGAGGAACAAAAATGCACCCACTCCATAGCCTGTTGAAATGTCTGAATCATACACACAATAACTGTAGTTCATATCTTGATCATGTGCAATAGTTGCCTGTTTACAAGAATCACAAAAAAAAAAAATCATTTTTCAACAATCAATTAAAAGAAAATCCCTTAGCTATGGAAAATGAATATTGGTAATATTCCATCCATTAGGAATTATTTATCGTTCTAGACTTTAACAAAAATATTAAGAAACTACTTATCCTTAATTATTTTACTCAGTTTTGTTTTTGGAAAATATGATTTTTTTTGCCGAGAATTTCTTCAAGGATAAAATTGGAAAAACCTTGAAAAATATATAGAATGATAAGTATTTTTTAACAAACAAAACATACTAAAATGATAAATATTTCCTAACAGATGGAGTAAGGTTTATGGGAAACACAAATCCAGGAGTAATTTTCAAAAATTGTATTGAAACTAAGGATAAATAAATGTTTCTAAACATTTGTAAAACAGATTTTTTTGCATAAATATCTCTGTATTAAGAACAAATTAATGAAATTTAATGGATTGATTCATGATCATCAAATGATCAACTTACAGTGCTCTTTCTCTGCTCAGCAGCAATGGCGAGACCAAACGCGATGAGATCGAAAACAAAGACAGTGATGAGTACCAATTTTGAAGCCATTGTTGCAAGGCAGCCTTAGCTAGAGATTGAACCTCTGAAGCTAAATAACACAAATTAGCACCACTCAAATTAAAGAATAAATTCTCCCCTTTGTTCTTCTTCACTTTATCTTGCTTTCTTACTTTCACTATCTATTTATCTATTGTGGCAAGAAAGTGTTACTTATACGCAACAAAAAAATTAAAATAAAAAATGAAGAGGGTCAGTTTGAAGTAAAGGTGAAGCATGTGAAGAAGCTTCAAATGGGAGATGCCATGCAAGAGAGAAGAAAAAGAAGATTGTGATATCTCACCCTTAAATTCAAAGTAGGTATATATTCGATTAGATTTGGCTAAATCATATATTATTTTTAGAGAAATGAATATAATCCCATTACCCCATATCAAATTTTTGTTGTATTAACTAAATTCAGCTAGTATTATCACATAGTTGAATTTTAGATTTCTAGCATGGGCGAATCTAGGCCGAGGCGGGCAGGGGCGGTCCCCTCCACATCCGTCTGGAGGAGCAAGAGTTTACATGGGGAGACTCGGAAGTGAAGAATTTTTTTGAGAATTTCACTCGGACTGCCTGGTCTGGGGTGGGGCGAGTGGTGGGGGAAAATGTAAAAATAAAAAATTAGACTTAGTCTAAATTTTAGGGTTTCTAAACCCCGGTTTTCTGAATTAGTTAATAAATCGACTTGTGGTAACCGGCTCGACACGATGGAAGAATGATCCCCATTGGGTCAAGCTAGACGCATGTTCGTTTTTTTTCTCAAACTAGCTTGATTTGTCCCAGATTAATTTTTTGCATATTAGCTTGATATATTAAAATATTTTTAGGTTCAAACTCCATTCCCATTTTCGAACAATCCTGGATCCGTCCCTGTTTTCTAGTCTTGCTCTTTGTCATTTTTGGGTCTATCGAAATTTGAAAACACCATCCTTTAAAATATAGGTGCATATATCTTGACTCCATAGATCATGTCAAACCGGGACTATAATAGGCGGAGGTTGTATATATTAATTTTTAGGTTATAACTTATATCCGGTGTTTTAAATTTTTTTTGTGACAGAGCTCTTTTTCTTTGTTTTTTTTTCCTACTTTTTCACTCTTTTGGTTCAATGCTAATGACGGGGAATTTGGCAGTTGGGTTTGATCCATCTGTGGGTTGGCTTTTCGTTGTCGGGATAGAAACTTCGTTATCAAGTAAACCAAACGAATAAAGAAGTTTATTTTATGTGTTTGGATAGCAACTGATAATTTGTCATGTGTAAGCTTCTAGTCCTTTACAAGGTATAAATTATCTTCATGTGTTTTGTGTGCAGGTCAGCATGTGTGTGTGAATTTCCTGTTAATTATAACTGGGATTAGTAGTAGTTGTGTGACTTAAAATGGACTTTTGTTTTTAGTGGAAATATAAAAACAAAAATTTGGCTTGTAGGAAAGTGAAAATGCAAGCCAAATTTTGTTTTTATATTTCTATTTTGGAGTTTTAACAATAATATATAAGCCAGTTAGCTCTAATGTGATGACAACATTAATGAAATAGGCTTATAAAAGGATGAGTAAATTAGGCCTTGTTATAGTTATTTAATTAAAAAAAGCAAAATTTGAACCCTAATCTAGTTGTAAAGTAGTGCTAGACTCTAAGTGTTGTTTAGAAAATTCATGTTAAGATTCCTTGGCAGGATGTATGGAGAGACCGATAATGGGACTGGGAGGATTTTCCCAAATAAAGCATTATGATATCCGATACAAATATTGACCGATTAAAGTGGGCGAGCCAAAAGCAGGATCAAAAACATATTTTTTTGAACAAAAACATTTTTTTACATTAAAATACGTCAATTATAGTTTGATGCTACATCTTTTTCCTTCTTTGTTGAGACACATACGTAGGAACATCTTTTGAAATGCATAGTAAGGTTTATAGTGATGTAATTATTCCACTCACATGGTAAATCGTCACCTCATTAACACTTGCTTTTAAAACAAAGGAAATTTGGTTTGTTTGAACCAATTAGTAGTTCAGCATTGCTAACCCGTAGAAACCAACAAATCCAAACAACAATTCATACATGGTAAATCGTCAGCTTTTTCTTGCATTGAATTTTCTTCAAACCAACGACCAATCGATTGAATCGAACAACTTCACGTGCGACCCAGTGCAACAATATGAACACATGATCTAATCACGTGGCATGTAAGCCACTGCAAAGATGTTCAGAAATGTTACACCTTGGGCTTCTGAATTGTGAATAAACAAGAAACTAAACCAAAATGCAAATTAGAAGCTAAAAATGAACTCAAAACATTCAATTCAAGCAGAAGCAGCAGCATTTTTGTTCTCTGGCGACCAGAAGAAATAAATAATATACAAAGCTACACACAAATTTTGACAGCATAACATAAATTATTACAGACCATCACCCAGAAACAGAAGAAAAGAATTATGAATAAAACAAGACATATAGTTTATGCTCATATTGATTCACTGCCAATGCAATTATCAATCAGAATCGAGATTCTCAGGGCACGACCAAAAATCTGAATAATAATTACAGAAAATTAAATGGCTATCCTGTCCAGCGATTTTGTATTGCAAAGCTTACCTGAATGGATCTGTTCTTCAGATTCATCAAAGCAGAAAAACGGATTTGGAAATGCCCTTCTTGAGTTGAGTTGATTTAGGAGTAGCGGAATCCGTGTTGATTGATTTTGCAGCAGCGAGACGTTCAATGGTTGAGCTCCTTATAACTGGCTTGGTGGCAGCTTTCTTCATGTCTTCATTTGATGAGAGAGTTTTTGGCTTTTGGGTTTTTTCTGATATGCGTTTTTGGCGTTCAAGTAGTAGCTGTTCTCTTCTCTTTTTGGTCTCTTCTTCCTGTTTTGTAACAATGGTGAGCAAAATGTAATCAACAAATGGAAAGAGTAATTAAGAAACCATCTTTAGCAAGAATGATAATTATTTATCGGTTTTTCTAGCCTAAGCCCAACGACACACAGGTTAATAAGCTCAATATGGAAAGATTCAATAAGATTTCAATGATTTTGGATTCTAAGTTTTTATAGGATTTATAATTCCTAATTTACATTATTTATTTCTAGAAAGAGAAAAATTAACTTATATCGAAACCAATTATTTATTTATAGGATTTACCGTGCCCTTACGACACATTATAAGAAGCTCGACTTAGAAATATTTTATGAATCTTTTGTTTGAGGTGTTTTTTATAACGGTTTTTCTAACCTATGCCCTTAAGCATTCTATTGTTAAAACCTAAAACCCTAAAAGGAAATTGATAAACCCTATTAGATAATAAATTAAACCTAAATCATTTTTATAATTATTATAGGGTTAATTTATTCCAATTTAGGGAAAAAATTGCAAATAGTTTCCCATTTTAAAATCTCTGTGGTCATGGGCACAGACTAGAAAGACCTATTAAGAAAAAATCTTTCTATAAGAAGCAATATTTAGAAATTAATACTTTAGTTTAGAAAAGAAAAATCCTATAATTATATTAAAAAAAACATAACTCAATACGTCTAGAGAATAGTTTCTATAACAGTATGAAAAAAATGAGAATCTAAAAGATTATATTTAGGAGTTTTTAGTACCTTCTGTAGCTTGCTTTGGTTAGCAGCTGTTCTGCTTCCCCATGCAGGCCTAGTGTTTTTAGCTGCTACCTCGGGTTTCTTTCTTCCAAGTGGTCCATTCAAGGATCTTGACTTGGGATCTCTTGCCAAACCAGGTCTAATCTTTTTATTCCCAGATTCCTGACCATTTGAAGCTACAGGTGACTCAAGGCTAACATCCACCTCAGACTGCGCTTTTTTAGCTTCATTCAAGGAAACATTATTTTCATAATCTATCTCAGGGTTCCAAGATGCCACAGAGTAATTCACTGGCGTATCACGATCAAGTACCATATACAGCTCCTCTGGTTCATTAACAGCATTGGTCTCGGACTTACCTTGCTGTGTTTCTAGTGCAGGCGAGGCCTGAACATTGTCAGAACCAAAATCAATATCAAATCTCAACTGGCTATCAAAACGGTCATCCACTGATGATGTCTGGATCATCAGAGAATCATCAATAATATCTTTCTTCAATTTGTCGCTATGGCCATTTGATAATCTCGTGGATTGTCCATCAATTAATCCCAGGTCAAGGCTTGCATCTTGATTTGCTGCTTCTGTTGATGCATTGGCAACAATCCAATCATCGCTGATGTGGCGTTTAACAATAGAACCAGAATCACAATCAGCAGGTGAAACTTGAGAATGATACCCCATTTCTTCATTCCTCTGAGACATTAAGAATTCCTCAGGATTGCTTCCCCTTCTAGATGCTACCCTGATGCTTTCCCCAGCTTCAAAGTTTTGAATTGAACCTAGGTTAGTCTCATTGCATGTACCTCTTTCTGTGACAAGAAATGCATCAGATGTAATTGATCTTGGCTTTCTGGTCTCATCTTGCTCCAAAGATCTTTTTGTTGCAGGATAATCCTCTTCAACATGTATAGGTTGTGTTTCAATGGAGTCTGAATCATCCTTCAACAAGAGTTGTTGAAAAGCATCCCAGTTCTCATTTCCTTTTTTCCCATCACCATTTTTCAAAGTCTCCTCACTTTCAGAAGATTCTTGCCCGTTCTTGTGTTTGATTCCATTGTTCCTCTTTCGATGATGGGAATTTTTGTGATGTTTCTCCAAGGATCCAACGGCTTTCTCCACCTGTTGTTTGATGGAATCCCCATCCAAGTATTCATCACCAGATGAAGTTTCCTCAGAAGAATCAGCCCTCTCTCTGTCTTTCTTTGACGTAATGTAGTTAATATTGCGTATAACAACTTTTCTTGAGGATTTCTTCCCATGCTTTTTCTTGTGTCGCTCCTCTGTAGAGGAATCGCTTTCACTGCCGGAATCACTTGACTCAGTATCTCCAGTCTGTTCCCCATTTTCAGGCCTCACTTTAGATCTACTGCCTTTCTTCTTGGATTTGTGGTTTCGATAATCATCTGGGTCAGTTGCCTGAGTATTATCTTTCACAGGCCATGGCATGTTGTTGAGATGATATGGAGAGGGAACCTGCATTCCAGGGAAGACAAGTCCATGGTATGGAGGCATGTGTTGATATACAGAACCCTGAACGTTTTGCATGTAATTAGCCCAAGGAAATGGAATTTGAGCTTTACCATCATTTGGCGACACCTGGTCTGCAGTAAAGGTAAGAGAAGGAATCAGAATCAGATTTGGTAGTCCAAATCAATTTGCACAGCCAACAGCACATTGATATCTCTTGCATGAATAAAATTTGAATGGAAAAAAACTAGTGTATATTCCACATCTGCTCTTTTCTATTGCAGTTAGGAAACAAATATTACATGTGGCTCTCTGACTTTCCTGGCACAAACCAAGCCTCTGCTGTGTTTGAAATATTTACTCATCAGCAATCGCTAACTAGTAACTTTAGATTATACCATCGTCTCAAACAATTAACATATTTCATCTTAATAACATAAAATTGATGTTATTTGACATCCTTCCAGCTAACAAGAAATCTCTGAGGAACAAACAAGATACCATAACAAGAAAAACATCAATTTAGGATGCATGGAATACCTGCATTATTCACAGTACCTTTGTGACTAACACCCGAGTCAGAAGTTGAACTATCAACAGTTCCATCAGTTTTTTGAAGATTATCTTCACCAGCAATAATAATTCCAGAGTTTCCGAAATATGACAACTCAGGTGGAGGTAAAGCTTGCATTGCAGCAATCTGATCCATCCAAACCTTATCTCCATTCTTTTTCTTACATAAATCAATGAAGCTTACGCAGGCATCCCTAAACAGAACAGATTAAGATGCAGAGTAGTTCAGAAACATGACGTCGCATAATCTATTCTACATACTTGAGACTTTAATATAAATCCTCCAAGAATTTGAAGAGGGATACCTCAAGAATTATTGTCAATTTGTAACACATTAGGGATTTATTAAATTACTTTTTCCATATTTTGTTCCATTCAGAAAAGGAAATTAATCGAATGGAAAGAAAAAGGAAAACAAAAAACTAGAGATGTAGCATTCAATTTCAAAGAAGTTGCTTTATATTATAAACTTCATCACAGTCAGTTATTAAAATTCAAGTGCAAGAAAATGTAAACATTTCCCTTTTCTACTATATTTGAGTTTATGAGAGATCTAGCATGTGCTTATATGTACCTCAAACGCGAAGCTCCAAAAGCATCAGAAAAAGATAAAAGGTCATCCAAATTATCCATTTCATATCCTGCAGCCAAAGCACGAGCATATGCCATTGCTTGCTCTTTCTGAAGCACTGCTTTCCGAGTATCTAGAACACGCTGAAGACGGGCCCTGCTCATTAAGAAGCAAACTGAATAACTGCAATTCAGTGGTAACAATGTACTGCAGAGGAAGAATACCTTACTTGGACTTTTCTTGGGGAGAGCCATCAATGTTCCCATTAATCTGAAATACAGTACTTGAATAATTAATTTAGAAGTGTATGAAGGATGAAAAAAAACAGGATGATAAAATTGTGGGACCTCGTGATAATGATGATAACTAAATACCTTAGTGGAAGCAGCTGACTTCAAATTACCATCAGCACCTGGTAAATTTCAATAAACTTTTCAGTTAGCAAACCGTGTGCATCAATATCTCAAGAATTTAAGATAAACTGTGATGTTCTGAAGATGAAACCGAAAAGGTAAACAATTTAGCCTGAGTGCCTGATATCCCTCCCTTTCACATAACCAATTCATTGAGGTCAAATAGAAAGATATATGTCTATATGCATTTGTTACTCAAAATTTTACAATTAACAGATTTTAAGAGATATGTCAGTCCAATCACAAAGTCAAAATCTAGCCCTATTTGACCAATATTCCAAATCAAAACTATGGATATCATTAGATTACACAAACATATCAGCGTAGTATAACACTACTCCGTATGTTACATGGACACAAAAATGGAAACGATTTTACTCTAGGAAATTTGCTTTTGAGTTTCCGACGCAAAACAGAAATGGAAAACGCTTCCGCAGACATTATCGAATAGCACCTTTTGACGAGAGATATGAACAAGAAGCTTCGTGAAAACTGGTGAGTGAACATAGATATAACCGTCCTAGTAGAGTACAGATGGCAATTCATTTCCCATAAAGGTCAACTCAGATGAGCACTTATCAAGTTCCAGTACAGACATATCAGCATAGAGTACAAATTTGGTCAAATTAAATTGTCAACTATTAATTATTAATGAAATGTTTACTTCAGTAAGAAGGATATCAAGTATAATTAATTTAAGCTTATTCAAAAGAATGAATAACAAGGTAACAACAATTCTCAATGTCTATCAGACAATATCAACAGCATTACCATCTGCTTCTGCGGCATTAGAAGGATCATACGACTGAATTGAATTCTCGATCTGGTGAATCTCCTTCTCTATCGTCACAACTCGCTCAAGAACTTCCGGTGAGCTAACAAACCTCACAAACCTGACAACACATAAGAACACTGAAATTCAGCACGACATGACCAAAACAGCAATCAAGTAGCAGAAATCTTAGTAAATCTAGAAATGATAACCTCTGCAAAGTGGCTTTAGTGAACCAAGACGCATTCCCAGCGGACGGCGGAGGACGAAGCGTGATGGAGTAACCGCCTTTAGAAATCAGATCCTTTGCCGATCGCAGATGCAAAACGAACGGCTCGAGGAATCCATACGCCAGCTTTTCGTTCAATTTCCCAGCGAAGAGGACCAGATCACATCTGTTACAACACCGAGAAACTTAAAAACATCATCCACCGGCGACAATTATCAACAAACGTATACAAAATTGAGAGCGGTTGAGAGTTATTCATGCCTGGTTCTGGTAGGCGTGAGCTGAAACAGAATGTAATCAAGCCTGGCAGCGGACTCCATTGAAACACAAAAGGATAAAGAGAGATCGAAGCTCAAAACTCAGTCAAATTCCTTCTGGAACCTACTCCGCGTAATCTGTAGGCCAAGAGAGAGAAAACAAAAAAAAGCAGTTCGAATCGGTTACGATTTACAGGAATTGAAAGCGAAATTTGAGATGAAACGAAGAAGATTACGAACAGAGAGATTGATTAAAGATCTTCGTCCGATTCATTCATGTGAAATGGCGAAATCTAGATTTCTTGAGGGAGAGAAGATCTTTTGGCGTTTGGGTGACAGCGGGGAGCTGAGCGAGTTGAGCACATGGAAGCGGAAGAGGAGTGAGAGAGGAGAGAGATTAAGATGAATAGAAAACAGTGGGACCCGCCTTTCCAATTTTAACGCCGACACCCTCCCCGCCTTCTCTTGCTACAAGTTTTGTATTTTCTCAATAATGCAATTAGAATATGATTAATTCGTGATTTATTTTTATAATTGTTGATTAATGATAAATTATGGAGTAATAGTATTATATGATTTTTGTGAGACTTTTGTGGTTGAGTTGTTGCTTCGTTGTGAATTCAATTCACACACAACTACACAAGTGCTACTTGAAAGGTTTGGAGTGTGTGAGAGGTAAGGAATCTAGTATTGCTGGAAAAAAAATAAAAAATGAGAGATCAAGTGAAAAATATTTGTAAATTGCTAATTATGATCCATGTTATTAGGCCAAATATATTAATTACTCTAATTGCATTCCTAAAAAAAAAAGGAAAATGGATTTTGGGCGAATAGGTGTAGGACCGACTAATTAGGCAGGTAATATAGGACGGTCGTCATGGATTCATGAATAATAAAGGGTAACAGTTCGATATATAGAAAAATAATGACTATTAAAGTAAACATGTGCTCATGTGTCATAAAGGGTCTTTAATTCTTTTCGCCCTAGGGCCCATAAAATACTAGAACCAAACTTAAATAGGTGCTCGGGTGCAAAGTGGTAATGCATCTTAGAATTGCAGATTAGGTTGGACCGAGAGGCGCTAGCCCGCCCAAAAAAATAAAATTTAATAAAAAAATAGTGGGATTAAGGTCATTTTAGTATTAGATAAGTGAAATTTAATGTAAATTTGACCTATCGAGATAACTTTAATACGAAATAAATAAAAATTAAAATAAATCTAGCATACCAAGATAAATCCAACCATCCAGAATTTAAATTTTGGTTCATTCCTTGAATGAGGGTATGCATAATTTTTTTGTCTACGAGTACATAAATATGGATTTAAATATACATCTATTTTATATTAGTTGTGTATTGCTTTTTTTAAAAAAAAATTGAAAAAGGGTGATTTTTAAGTTTAGGTGAATAAATTTTTGTTTACATGTACTGATGTACCTACAAATTGATATAAATGTGCATTTATTTTATACTAGGCGTGTACATTTATCTGTTTTTTTTAAATAAAATGTACATGGGCTATTAACTTATATGTGTGCGTGATTTTTTCAAGTTAATAAAAATTTGTCTAAATATGCATTTGTTTATGTCTAAAATAGCACACGTGAAAATATGAGTTTGAATCTTACGTAATAAATATTTTGTACGAATATGCGACAAATAAAATTATAAAAGTACATCGTAGAATATTAAAAATGTATTTTTAAATGGCATTATTAAAATGTATTGTAAAGTATTAAAAGTCCATTACTAATTTGAATGCACTTTGACTAATTTGAATGCACTTTTGACATTTTACAATGCACCTTTTAATAAGAATTGTAGATGAAATATATCCAATGATTAATAATGGGTCTCATATTACACATAATTTTTATGTCGTACATGATTTCCACTCGTGAAAATATAATCTAGACCTTTACCTTTATAAATTCGATGATTCACACACATTCTCACTGGCAAAATACATAAACGGCCTCCTGAACTTGTGTCCGTTAGTCATTTAGCTCCCTATACTTTAGCCCTATTCGATTGAACACCTATTGTTGTACTTCGGGACCTATTAAACCCCTGAACGCTGACGTGACACAACGCGTGTATTTTACACTCTTTTGAGCTCTCTTTTAGGCTAGTGAAGTCATGTTCATATATGTTTTCTTATTTTTCATTCTTTTTCCTTTTTCTTTTTTCCTTTTTCTTATTCTTTGGCAAAGTTATCTAGTTTAACTCCCAGCCAATGCTCTCGCTCTCCCTTCGACACCACACGCCGGAATCCGCTCGTCATCTCTTCCCCTCATCGAATCTCCCCTCGTCGATCCAACCCGAGCCCAACCCTAGTGACCCCTCCTGACACAATATCCCGCCCATATCTAAAATTGCGCCATCCCCCGCTGAACCACCCTTCTCCCGCTCATACCCATTGATTTCCGGCACCTTTCGCCCGTCCCCTCGCCATAAACGTCGGCCCTCGCCGGAAACGTTCCTAGGACTGCCACCCGACAACCCACACCCTGACTAACTCAGCTTTTCTCGCCCAACTCCAAACATTGTAGACCCGCCCCACACCCTAACCGACCTGACCAGCATGCCTAGGGCTCCCACCCGGGACGTCCCACCTCACCGCCTTCCCGTGCTGACATGTCAGAAGTGGCCCGTATCGTCACCGTCGGTTCCACCTCTAAAAGGGAACTAGTAATTTTTTGTTTTTATTAAATTTTTAAAAATTAAAACTAAAATTATCAACATAGAAATATATGGCATCTATGTTGTAAATAAATTTTTAAAGTCATCGCGCGTGCAAAATACTTGACAAAATCTGACCATTATAAATATTCAATAAGTCATGAAGTACAATTATAGGAGTTCAATCGAATAGGGTCAAATTATACGAACCTAAATGACTAATGAACACACGTTTAGAGGAGGCGTTTATGTATTTTGCCCCTTCTCACTTCACATATAGACATCATGCGCACCGAAAAAATACTCCAATTGGCTCCCAGTCTCCCACTGTTAAATTATATAAAGAATATGTCAATTTATTTACAAGTATTGCAAGTTTATACATTTGAGTTTAATGAAGCAAAACATTGGTTTTTTGGTTGAAGCAAAAAAATTGTTTATTGTTCACAATTTCACATCACATCTAATAAAGTGTTAGGTAGCAAAAAACAGTAATCAAATTAAGATATACTAGTACTACCATTAGGGAACTCTATATATTGTCTTAAGATTCTAAAAATTAATTATCACGTCCATTATTTGTTTAACTACAACCACACAAGTCATCATCAATCCAATTAAACGCCAATAATATTGGTCATGTTTATCCTAATTAAAGTGATACATAGTGTGTTTAGTTGGCCAGTTGCAATCGTTCAACTCTTTTAGAGCCAATTATGCTTCATAAAAATAGTAGTTAAGCTAACTAATTCAGAAATATGCATACATATCATATATATTATTTGAGTAGTGTTAATTAGCTTAAGTTAGAAGTGGTGTAAATAATACTCCTATGATATATGCATGTTGATTTCATCTTTTTCTATAGGATGATAATTTTCTGATGATAAAAATGATAATTTGTTACTATTTTTTTCACAAGAAAAGTAGTGAGGATGGTCACTAACAAATTAGTGGTCGTTCTAGGGTATTTTTCCGGACGAGTTTATGCAAACCCGAGTCAACTACAAGCGAGATAGAGGAAACCCGTTTGAAATTAAGATCCAGCGATGAAGTCCGCCACAAAATTACGCTTTCGAAAAACATGAGAAATACTCTAATCATGAAACCGGGCAAGCAAACAATGTATGTCCGACCGCAACAACTAAATCTCCCACGGACAACACCAGTCACCAAGAACGGCCTTGACCAGTTGCAAATTATCGTCTTCAATCTGAATCCGGGGAATGCCCCGTCGAATGGCCTCGGGAAGTCCCGTCTCGAAAATCAGAACAGACTGTCGACCAATCAATCTTCCGTCAAAGTTGATGGGAAGCCACCAAGAACGGCCTTGGTTACTAGTGTTTCTTTTGTTGTATGACTATAAATTTATAATTGCTTGTTAATTAGAAATTGAGCTCAATAATCTTTACTGCACATGTAATAATTGATCAAGGTATTAAACTACGATTAGATCAGATCGATGCGATTTGATGGTTGCTAATATTTGTATTCATCCATTCAATTCCCTCAATTTTACTCCACAACAATCCATTTTTTTTTCTTTTAAAAAAACGCACAACTTTGAACGTTGTTAAACGTCGAAATCCTCTAATCCAACAACCATAGCGAGATTAGTTCTAATGTAGTTCGGTTCACTTTAAATCCAATTTCGATTTTCGATTTGGTTCAATATTGAATTGATGATGCTCAATCCTAGTTATTTTCTCTATAGATAAAAATCTTCTAAATTTATATATTGGGACATGAATAAATACCATATTCGTCGGTATCGGTCCACTTGTCCAACAGGCAGATCGACTTGTAACACGACTATTAGAAGATATAATTAATTATGTATAAGATAGATAGTTTCTATGATGTATTTATTCTTTCGGATCCAAGATTATGTATATTGTGTATATATTTAGCCCTTTGAGGCCTAATGAGAATATAGAAAATATTCTCCAAATCAATCATTTCATGGTATCATGGCGATGACACTCTCCAAATCAATCCTTTGAGGATCGTGTTCATTAATTACTGATTGGCATCGATGACACTCTCTTCAGCACATTCCGTTCCAATATCATGGTGAAGGTTCCTCTTCGTAAAATTGGTCGAGTTTATGCCCTCGCTATCCAAGAAGAACGACAGCACAACATTGTTAAAGATAGGGAGTTGCGCTTGACTAACTCCTTGGCTTTGGCGTCTCAACACCGTCGTTTTTTTTGGCGACTCGAAACCAACGGATCGCCCCCCACCCCCCACCCCCCACCCCCCGGTACCTGCAATTTTATGGGTCATGGTTCTAATTTTCATAGTTTACGAGTTACGAGTCTGATAACAAGTCAGACTTTTTTAGTTTATGGGTTATGGGTCGACCCGCCGAGTTACCAGTTGATCCGTAATATTAAAAAAATGTTATTGTTGTAGTTGGTGAAAGAGGAGAATAGAATTTTGCGAGTCGAAAAAGGTCAAACGGATTAATTTTACGAGTCAAACTAGTCGAAATTAAAACGCTTAAATTAATCGACCCGTGACCCAACTCGTAAACGCATAATCCATAAAATGAATTGCGAGTCGAGTCACGAGTTAATTTTATATTTTGAGTTCACCTATTGGACAACCCTAGGGGGAGGGAGTTTTGTTATACCATTTTTCTAAGAGACTAAAAATGGTAATTTATTTTGAAATTGTATTTTATTTAGATTTAATTATTTTTTCAATAGGGTTTATTAGTTTCCTATTAGGATTTTAGTTTATCAAATTAGTATTATTAACATATGACCTTAGGGTATAGGATAAAAAAACCGTATGTTATATAGGAATTGTATTTAGAGCAAGAGTGATTAAAACAGAAATAACCATCAAAATCAAGGTAATTAATAAAGAGGCGGCAGAAGAAACTTAGAAAGACAGCTAATATATGGATAATAGAGAAAGTGTTATAGCTGGATGCAATTAATGAAATGAAATAGTAATAGTTGTCATTTCAAGATGCGTACGTGCTATGAATATTTGATGTAACACTAACACACCCCACCTTCTTCTCTCGTGGATTTTAATTGATTTCGTTAAGAACATTCCTGGCTCTACTATTAATATCAAGGTACAAACTTTTTTGTGGTCTTGGACATTGCCAATCAGAATCGAAACAAAAATCTTATAATAATATTATAAAATTTTAATCGTTTAACTAGATATTCGAAGGTCATATCAAGGCACAAACTAATTTGCTTGTCATAAGGTAAAGTGTTGTTGATTAGTAAAAAGAAAGATAATTGGTATAAATGAATCATATAAGATTTCGATAGTTTATCGTATATTATCCGAAAATTCTAATAGAATAATAGGGAAATGTTTTTCATTTCTGTTTCGTGTTGAAAACTTAAAAACGAAAACTTGAAAATTCATTTCTTCGTATCCGTATATTAAAAAGGTCTTATCTTATTATTAATATATGTGTTATGAAGTGTGTACATTTTTTTTTTTAAATCGACATGTATATGTTGGAGTACGTATAACTTTTTAACATCGAAAGTTTAGACTAGACTAATAAAACATAATATAAAACGTCGAATTTATTTGAAGATGTGCACTTGTATATGAACAACCCCTAGTTAGCATGTCTAGTTTTTTTGTCGATAAATTAAAATATGTTATTAGAGCGGGTCTAGACTGAGTTCGTTTTCTAGGTTGTTTGAGTTAGACTCAGTGTTATGCTACATTGCTACCTGCTTTTTATTCGTCTGATTATATACTAACGACATTGAATTAAGATGTTAATATTTATATCGGTTTTTCTTAGTTAAGTATATCAATTTTAGAAACTAAAACCATACAAAAAAAAATTAATAGATCCTATAAATTAAATGCAAATAAATCTAAATAATATAATCCAAGAATTAATTTTTTTTTTTAAACTTATAAATCTATGTTTTTGAGGCATAAACTAGAAAAATCGTATTCATATATATATAAGGTTGATGGATTACTTATTTTAATTTGAATTTCTTTTAGAATAAAATTCCACTAAATTATGTATATGCTCCACTCGACCCATGAAGAAATTTATGATCTAGAATTGAAGAGTATAGTCATGAATTTTACCAACACCGTCATAATAATTGTTATTTAATCATATCACAGTGACACTTTGTTCTTTTGTAACCCATTTTTGAAGCACATAGGTTATTTATATTATTAATTCAAGTGTTAAATTTTAATTTAATAGGGCAAGACAAGTATACCACTTCAGTTATGCGGATTAATTGGCAGACAAAAAGGATAAATACATTCATTACATATATAAACTATAGATCGAATAAAATTACTCATGAAAGTTGACATTGACAACATTATAATATGTCATTAAGTGGTTGACAAACCATGTGAAAGATGGAGGATTTATGGATTCGACAAACCGCATCCAATGCTCGGGGAAGGATACATTTAGATTGAAAGCGATAATGTATTATCTTGTATTATAATATAAGATTTAATATAAATTATGTTAAATTCTGCATTATAATATAAGATAATGTATTATTATGTGTGATCTAAACAGGCTTGAATCGTAAATTTGAATGTTTTATGTTCTCTCTCTTTCCCATTTTTACACTGTGATAAACCGAATAGTTTCTCTTGATTCCTTTTCAAATTCGATAAATGTTGGTTGATCGTTCATTAAATCATGTGATGGGTTTGATTTGTCCCCTTAATCCATCGAGTGGATACCTGAATGTCAAATATGGCTCCAGTTACACTAAAAGACACGGTCAATACATCTAGTTTGAATTTAGAGGTTGTTCTTATTTACCCGCATCAATACCAAGTACTTTGTGGTTCGGATCTTTAGGACTAAACGGTCAATGCCTAAAAAGAACAAAGGAGTGCAGGTAGTGAATGCTACTAAAGATTAATGCGGGATTGGTTTAGTGTTCGATATCTACTCTATATATTCGATTTACTCATTCGTTAGCCCGTACGCGTAGACTAGAGCCACTTTGGATTTTGGAATATTTTGTTCATCAATCATATTTTCTTACTAAGCTTTGTTATAACATTTATAATTGCTTCTGGTTTAGGTGAGGTCATGAAGATCCTATTGATTGTAATTTTCTCCGATCCAATCCTTTGTAGAAACTACCCGTAATAACAAACTTGCAAAATAAGGGGGATTCCACATTTTTGAACCACGAAACGATGTGAAACAAATATCGGGTGCATCAAGTTCCGGAAAAAGATCTCAACATTGTATTTGTAAGAAAGTGCGATAGCGAGTGCAATAACATCAACTTTAGTTTCGTTTTTAAAATAAAATAAAACGCCTTAATTTCTCATCATCAATCGAAATGTGAATCTAATTATTTTACTCTTTTTTTTTTTGCCTTTGGATATTAAGTCAAATGGCTAGGGTTTCGAAGTAGTATTATGAAATCTCTGTTTTAACTCTTATGGACAATGTTCTAATTATTCTACATTTTTTATTATATTATTTTGATAAAACCTTGGGGATTGGTTTTAATAGAAGCTTAGAATATATTTTGGTCTGTAGTTTGAAGAAAGTCCATATCTACACCGGTGTTGGGCCAAGGTTTATAAAGAACACAGGTTGGGCCTTATTTTAAACCAAACGATCCAACTAATAAATATTGGCATTATATATTTCTTTAATTGGGCTCAAAAGTAATATAGAATTAACAAAACTTACATATATTATTGGGAATTCTATAGGTCTGATTCGAATGAAAACGGACACTTCTTCAAGGACGTGACATCTTCTTGTGTACACACAACATAAAAATAAATGTGTGCATACAAAAAAGATGCACACATGTTTTGAGTAAAAATGATGCCCACATTTTACAGGAAACTACGTGGTAAATAAGCGATTTTGCATGGAACCACCCGTTACATTTTACTTCTTATGATATCGCCCAATAAAAACCCTTTCGTTAACAAAAACCACCTATGATGGATCTCCGTCCACTTAACCATTAAAAGCATGTAAATGATCGTTTTGCCCCTGCTTTTCGAAGAAATTACGGATAATAGAAGCTAATATTGGACCCCTCCAACATCATCATATCCAAAGTGATGAAATGAAATTTAGCCCATCATTATGCACACAAATCATGAACTAGAGTGAAGCTTAATTGGCTCGTCCTAGGAAAAAAGACGGCCACTGGAGTCTTGGGTGGACTTGGGGTCATGGGCGGACTCTAGGTGGCGGTTTTCGGTGACTTGCAACAATGGAACAACAAGTTAGATTAGACCTCAAACCCCAAAAAGAGATTCTCCAAATTGCAAATCACATAGAGGGAGAAGAAAGGCTATTGTGTATCCATTACCCTTTTTGTAACCATTCTTCGAAAAAACAGGGGCCAAAAGGTCATTTCACACTTTTAGCAACTCAGTGGATGAAGATCTATCACATGTGGCTTTTTATTAGTGAAAGGTCGTGCTTAAATCACTTTTCCTAAAAATAAAATGTAACGGATGGTTCTGTGCAGAATCACATATTTAAAGGTTAGTTTCCTACAATTCGACCTAACAACATACACACACATAGACATAGTACTAAATGCAATAAAATTTCGCAAGAAGAAGAAGACGAAGAAGAAAAAGAAGAAGGTGGTGTTGAATTCAGAGGACATTTGAAGGCCGACACAATAGAAGAAGAATCTCAGTAGCGAATTGCATAAGAAAAGGTCGAAGGTAGAATCCCCAAAGTCCGACTGCCCCCATAACCAACTCCACTCCCATTCTCCTCCTCAAATCTTTGTAGCCCAAGAGAGTGAAGAAGAAGAAGAAGATAGGCAAATAATTTTGTGGTGGTATGATTAGATCTTCTTAGGCAGAGAAATATGAAACAAATGTTTTTAAGTGTAAAACATTTTATATTGACCAAACAAAGTAGATTACAACCACCATTCTCAATCTACCATTGTTCCATAATTAATTTCTTCTATTGGGCCTGGATTCTGGCTACACTATAGCCCACGTTTTTCACGGACCCATTTCACATGTCCACGTCACTATCATCTCCCTTTCACACACTCAATAATTCTGCCACGTCACTAGTTGAGTTCCCACTCACACACACCCATATTTTTGTATGGTCTTTTTCTTCCTTAAAAAACAATTGTCTATATGTGCATATGTATGACAGTTGTGTTAAGGTTATGTAGAGGTGGGTTCGGTTCCGGAACAGCGGTTCCGGTTTCTCGGAATACTGGAACTGGGATCGGAACCGGGAACCCCCCGGTTCCTCGGTTCGGTTCCCGGTTTCGATTTTTTCCGGTTTCGATTTTTTCCGGTTCTGAACCTTAAAAAAAAAATTTAAAAATGCAAAACTGCGATCGCGGTTTTGGAGCCGCGATCGCGGTTCTCATTTTCCTGGTATATTTTCTTTTTTTAAGGGATGGAACCGGCGGTTCCGGTTCCGGTCCAGGTTCCGGAACCGCCGGTTCTCCGGTTCCAAGGAACGTGGAACCGGAACCGGCCAACCCCCGATTTCACCGGTTCCGGTTCGATTTCGGTTCCGGTTCAGTTCCCCGGTTCCTTGGAACTGAACCCACCACTAAGGTTATGCCACAATTTGCAGTTGAGATATCTATTGTGTATTCATGAATGAAATCTAGAACTTTCTATAACTAATTAATTTTCACCTCAAACCATATAGGCATAAATATAGCAGCTATGACTTCCAAGTAATTAATCAATGTCATCATCACAAGGCTGTAATTGTCTCAAAAATCTGACGTGGAATGCCTCTGTATGATGAGGTGGACGGCTGATTTGGACGCTTTGTGAGTCTTCTGTAGGGATGAAAATGGATAAGGTGATGGATGAGCGGACTACTTTCATGGCCCGAACTTACAAACAAGTTTTTGGGTAGGTCAATCAGATAAACGGGTGAGTTTTTTTTTTCTTGTGTTTAAATAATTTGAACTTTCAAAATATGTATTAAAACTATTTTCCAACATAGAAAATATATAATATACACAAAAAAGCGTAAAATTAGAATACTATAATAAAATTCATTATCCAAAAAAATAAAAAAATAGTTTGCATTTTGAAATGCCCACTTGCATATATTAAATAATAGACCATGAGGTTTCAGTTTCGACTCTCTTGTACAGTACTTTGACAAAAAAAAATAGATCGACAAGTAAAGTAGGTCTTCAATGTAATTAAGGTAATCAATTACATTAATTTTTACTTATTATAAACTTGAGATTCATCTTTTACCACAAAAGTTAACTAAATTTGTATGGGCCTATCTTATATTGGTACTTTTATTTCCCTTTGGTCTATCTGTGATCCCAACTCCCAACTCTCAAACACAATCATCATACTCTTCACTTCTTATTCATATACCGGTAGAAGGCTACAAAGACAATAATTTCTATAATAGTGCAATGAGTCAGTACAATACAAACATTACATCATTACATTAGATGATATACATAGACAATACAAGAAGAGAATATGAACAACATCCAATTCAAGTATCTCACTTGAGAGCCACTGACCCAAGATTCCGAGGCTGATCGAACGTCTTATTCGCCAGGAAGCTCGAATACCAAACCGAAGAGAGCTTAGGGACCCGAGCAGGGCTGGTTCGGTTGACATAGTAGAGTCCGAACCTAACGCTATACCCGAACGCCCATTCCATGTTATCCATCAAACTCCATATGAAATACCCTCTTACATTTGCTCCCTTCCTGCCCAATTCATCCACACCTTATTACATTTAACTAAAACTTGTTTTTGTTTATCTAACAAAATTTGGCCCAAAGTTTTGTTATTTTCACCTTATTGCCCTAGCCAATGAAGCTAGATAGCCTTTGTGGTACCTAATTCTTTCAATGTCTTGCAATGTGTTCATCTCATCTTGTTTATCAGCATATCCTAGTATACATAAGTTCAAGTGATGTAACTTTTTTGGAGTACTAAGGGCTTGTTTGGATCGTGCATTACTTTTGCATTATAATGCGCGATCCAAACAGACCCCAAAAGTGGACCATATTTGCATGATGAATGAATACTCACCATTTTCAGTAACAAAAATAGGCAGATTAGGATACCTTCTACTCAAGTAAGTCATGATCTTTTCCATTCCTCTTGGGACTGTAAGAAATCGTTTCATCCCGCTCTAACATAGCCAAAAAAATATGTAATAACCAATTTAGGGCCTGTTTGAATCGTCAGGATAATGACATTATCTTGCATTTTTAGGGCCTGTTTGGATCGCGAGGATACATTATCTTGCATTATAAACGAGATTGAGACTGCATGATAATGACATTATAATGCAAGATAATGTCATTATCGTGGCGATCCAAACATGCCCTAAGATTAATCAAGAATATAAACGAGATTGATCTAAAACTAAACTCTTTTTTATCGGCTCTCCAATGGGAATGTCGTCTCGCCACCCTGTAGTCTCAACATAGCCTTGAACCGAGCTCATAAACTTTGCATCACAAGGAGAATGAAGACAGTCCTTTGCATACAGTAATGGTTGATTCCGAGAAAGTCAACGCTTCCGTTGACCAAGCTCCTCTCTTCCTTGCTGAACTCTGGTAGCTCCTTACTCAAAAGTTTTCGCATTTCGAGTGGATAGTCCCCGTGAACAAGAGGATCCAACACCCTAAGATTCATGTTAACATTTCTAATAAGCATTAATGATTAATGTACTTAAATAGCAATGAGTAATGTTGATTACCATAATGCATCAAAAGAAAGGGCTCTATTGACTGCTTGGAGATCAAATTCATTGTTGTCATGGTAAGGTTCATACATCATTGAAGATGTAACAATTCCAATAAGACCGCCTTGTTTAGCCTGCAACATGAAAATGTACATCAAATTCAAAAGTCATGAAATTTAATGAACAATATTATGAGATCATGAATGGTTTCCTTTTGTTGTACTTGAAATTGGTTGCGGTAGAGGGAGGAAGCCTTGGCATGAGTGAGAAGCATATTGTGGGCGACGAGGAAAGGCTCAACATTCGAGTTGCCAACCGAGCAATTAGCAAAAGGGCGAGAGCAGTGCCCGGGTGGGTAAAGTCCAATGAGATACGCGTTTCTTGAAAATATGTTGGGCTCGTTTATCGTTACCCAATACTTTACTCTGTCGCCGAATTCCTCAAAACATGTTCTTGCAAATTCTACAAATTCCTCCCTGCATTTGATCATGGAAACAAGTTTGAAAAAATTGAATAGTGTGAGAGGTTTGAAGTTGAGCATTGTTTGAAGATCTTACTGAATGAGAGGGCTGAGCCAGGCGCCGTATTCTTGCTCGAATTGGTTTGGATGGTCATGATGATGTATGGTCACAAATGGCTTAATTCCTGCTAAAAAAATTGTTGTAACGAGAGATCAAACGAGAAGAATAAACAGAATCGACACATAGATTTACGTGGTTCGGTAACAGTGTGTTACTGACGTCCACGGGCAGAGAAACGATATATTATTACGGAGGCAGATTACAGCGAGACCACCGCCGAGGGGCTCCATCCCCCGAACCCCTAACGGGTTCCGGTCAACGACAGATTCAAGGCATATTAACAAAAATAATCTTTTGATAAACTTGTGAACATGAGATTGATTTTTAGAGGAATGGATCAAGTTGTGACCTTTTAGTAAGAGATTGTCAATGATTTTGTTGTAGAACATGATTCCTTTGCGGTTCACTCCACCACGCCGTCCTTCTGTAGAGACTCAAATCAACATTGGATTCCAATTCAGTAAATGGCTCAAGGTGTAGGCTAGCAAAATTTACCTTTCTTGAGTTAACAACAATTTTATCTAAGAGATTAGTAGGATATTGACATTGACATACTAGGGAGAATTCTTGACCATGAAAGTGAGAAACGGTAAGCATTCACCCCAAGGGACTCTAAATTCTCAATGTCTTCCTGCACATCAGTAAAATTAATCTTAACTATGCAGTAATAAATATTAAAATTAGTTTAGGACAAGTTGATCGGGCGTTCCCCCTTTCCCTTGGGCAGGGGTACCCCCAACCTAAACCCCCAGATTCCGATGTAGCGGAGCCTCACTGGGTCAATGATGTTGATGAGTTTAGGACAAGTTGAAAAGCAATTTGCATTAGTTTGACCATGTTTGTCTAAAGATCAAATGTTTCTGTAAAACGGTCTTGAATGAGAGTAAAAAAAGAGAGAAACTGAAGATATAATTGGCAAACTGAGACAGTAAAAAACAAGTAGACATCAAAATTCTCAATGGTCTTGGGGTAAGCATTCTTCACCCCAAGGGACTCTAAATTCTCAATGTCTTCCTGCACATCAGTAAAAAATAATTTTAACTATGCAGTGGAATTAGGAGTTTAGGACAAGCTGAAAAGCAATTTTGCATTAGTTTGACCATGTTTGTCTAAAGATCAGATGTTTCTGTAAAATGGTTGGGCCTATTTTTACTAATGATCCTGAATTTTAGGGCTGGAAAACACAGGAATTGAAGATATAATTGGTAGACTGAGACAGTAAAAAACAAGTAGACATCAACAGTAAGAAATTGCATTTGACCAAAAACAGTAAAAAATTGCAATTTCATACCATGAAACGATGGTAATGGTCATCAGCAATATCACCAGTATCTCCATTTCTAATTCCTCCTGTTCAATCAACTCCCCTAATCAGTAAATCACTAATCAAACCCACAAATTTGCTCAATTTTTTAACTGCAATCAAGCATTAATTTACCAAGAAATTACCAGGAACACGAGAGAAGACATCCCAATTGTTGAAGCTCTTTCCATCTTCAAGATAGCCTCCTTCTATCTACACAATTTAACCCCATTTTGCTGTACAATTCTCCAATTCCCCCAAAATTAAAAACACAGCAAAAAAATTAACCTGGTAGGCAGAAGTGGAAGTGCCCCAGAGGAAATCATCTGGAAAATCTGATCTTTTGATGGCTTCTTCATCATCTGCAATTGGGTATTGACCCAACAATTCAGCAGAAGAAAGAGTGAAGAGAAGAAATACAGAGAAGTTGAAAAAGATGAGTTCTTTTCTCACTCTCATCTTTGTTTACAGGCTATGAACAAGATGATAAGACTATCAATGCTATAGAATTGGAGTCAATTTTGCTTTGTTGTCTTCTTTCTCTCAATTGAATGATGCAACAATTTCTAGGGTGTAGTAGTGAGAATGCAAAGTGTCATGTGATTTTCATGAATTTGGAGGGAGGCTATGGTGATTGATTGAGAAAGAGATATGTGGATTTGTTGTGGACACTGTTTTTTTTTTCTTGAAGTTTATGAGGAAAATTTTAAAATATTAGGACTTGTTTGGATGTCATTATCAATAACTTGTGAATTATTGGCCACTAAAATTAAAAATGCAAATGCAATAATTTGTATGACCCAAAATACACTAGATCACTGTACATTAAAGCATTACAGTTTTGCTTATCAAACATATGACTTTATAAAACTTGTTGTGCAGAGCCTATATTTATGCATCCAAACATCATTTTGTAATAAATGGAAACGAATCTAATTCATATTGTATTCACGATACATTAATAAGAATTCTCATCTTAGACTTAGTACATCTCATTTACTACATAAAAATAAGCTTGCAACCTTCTATTTATTTCTAACTATAGGGATGAGTTCAAAATGGTGAGCTCATTTCTTTCTACTCATTTCTAGATGCACAAATATTAGAGTTGCGAATCACCAAAAAAAAAATGTTAACTAGATTTATTTTCTATCCATTTTCATTCATAGTTTGGAAGGGTGTTATAAAGCAACCTCACTACTTTGGTAATTTCAGCAGACTTAGCCTTGTGTAAAGAGCAGTGGACGGAAAGGATCACGGCTGAGGAGCATTAATGGCCAAGTAGGCGAGGGCGTGCCGTGTTTTTCCTATTTTTCTCTCTAGTCCTTGTTTTCCTACTTTCCTCTCTTTTCACTTCGTTTTCCATCTTACCTTTGGTCGGTTCCGACCGTTGTTTTGCACCCTTGCCCGCACTACACCCCCCTTCCTTTTTTGGGTTGTTTCAGAGACACCCTCCCGACTTTGTTTAAAGACAAGGGTGTATACATCTTGATCCCTAAATTTCGTCTCATCCAGGATCAAACTGAGTCGATGTTATTGTTGTTTCATTCATAGTTTGCAACCAATCATAACCTTAGGCTTACCTAAGAAAATAGGTTATTGCATGGTTTAGCCTATATAAGCACACCTAGTTGGAAGAATTGGGCTCAGTTTTGGGTGTAAAATGACAAATACTGAATGGGCTTTAACAGCTTGGGCTTCCAAAATTGTACAAGCAAAAGTCCATATAATCATTCACCCACTCTTTTACAGTTTACATAAACAAAAGTCACACACTAACCTTTAACTTTCAACTTCTAGTTGATTATTCCAGTGCTACTGCTCAAGTTTTCAATTGATTAAATTACCTTATACTTAATTATTAAACAATTAAATTAGAATAATTATATCAAATTTAGATAACAGAATGGTAGATTGGTGGTAGGTGTGTGTTAGTCCTTTTTTTTGCAATGAATATGGATGTTATACTGTTATCTGAATCAAATACTATTATATTCTTTACATATGAAATTCCATCATAAGGATTTGCAGATTATGTAACATGTTTATAGTATTATTTTTTTGATGTTAAGTAAAATAAAATTAATTAATTAAATTAAAAGGCTAAACATTACATTAATACGCAATTATAAAAATGGAACAAAAAATATTGGCGGGAAGCTACTCAAATATCAGAGCCAGGTTTCGATCCTGGGACCTGTGTTGTTTTCAATAATTACCGTGATTATTCGAAAAAAATGAATTTTAGGTTATTTATTAAATTATTATACGATAAATGTAACTAAAATATAACTTTATATCAAACAAAATATAAAAAAAAATATAGTGTTAAGATAATCATTAAATTAATAGTAAGTTGGATTTTCTACGCTGTTACAACATCGATCACTTGAACCAAAAATCTAATTAAAATTGCGAAAATATATACATTTGGGGGATTCGTATAATGCTAATTAGTGGATCCTTCTTTTAAGAACACACAATTCGGTTATGAATTTGCTTGATCTCACTATCATGAATTGTCGATTTGATGTATGCAATTTATGTGTTGTGTATAAAAAAAACGTGCAAGTATGCATGTTACATTGAATAGTGGAGTTTGATTTCCAAATTTGAGGTTGCAAAAAAGCAGTTTTAGGTTTAGGCTACATTAATAGAAGTACTTTATTTTATAAATTGTGCTTCAAGTGCATGAATCACGAGTTCTAATTGTTTCAATTCTTGGCATAGGGGGCCTTAATAAATAGCTTGAATTATTGTGACGAAGAACTCATTTTCGGGTTCATAGCCCAGTCAACAAGGACCACAAATCAACTGAACCAGTTTATACTGATCAAATAAAAGGATGATGAGACTTATTTTTCATCCAAATAAAGGAATGGATAATGATCGATTTCATATAAGACGATATATAACTCTTTAGTTCATCTTCGATCATGATATTTTTAGTATCACTATTTTTTTTCAGTAATATATACGTTAGAAAATCGAAAATGCAGAAATTTTTGTCAAGAAAAGTATTTTTTTTTTAAGTCTTTTACCGGTGAATCTCACAACAATTTATAAGTTCTACTTTTTTGGAATTTATCTTTACTTTTTTATTTGGTGAATGGATGGAGATGATTTAATGTAAAAAAAATTCGATTAAAAGTTGTATCAATCTTATAAAAATTATTTATAAAATCGAAATTAAATCTAATATTTTTAATAAAAAATTAAATTTCTACAAATATAAATACAATTGCCACGGCTAAAAATTTTAGTTGAATGTGGAAATGTACTTAATGTGTAACACATTGATAGTTTATAAGGGATTGAGGTTCTTCCATGTCAACAAGAGTTCTTCTTTTTAAGAGTTCGAGTGAAGACAAAAAACTCAAAATTTAACTGTGCAGGAGCGAGAGTAGTATCAGGATGGGTGATCTCATGGGAAGTTCTCGAGTTGGCATGGGATAGCGCTTCTGGGGCCTCGGGCCTTATAAATGGTATCAAAACTGATTCTAGGTTACGAGTGCACTTGGCCTGGAGGACGGTGACTCGACCTGAAGGATGATGCTTGGGCCTTGGGCCCTTGACGAGGACATAAATTGTTCAAATGAAAAATTGTTAATATAATACTTATATAAAAACTAAGTTTTCTTAAACTAGGTTTATACCATCCGACATGAAATGAGCCACCACTATATCATATAAAAAAAACCCAAATTTCTACCACGGCCACACACAATATATGTAGTCTTGGATCGGTCTTGTTTCGCTAGAGCTTATTAGAAACTCCATAGGTGGAGTTTTAAAACCCTATTTTAAATTAATGAACTCTAAATGAAAAATTAAAAACAAAAAAAATATTTGTTGATATGAAAAGAAAATAAACTAATCTTGTTAAATTATATTTGGATGATTGAGATTTTATTCAAATTTACCGATAAATTTTTTGTTAAACTACATGGTAACTAAATCCGTATTGGACCACATCTTGGGTGGCCTAAAATATGCTCTTATTTCCATTTTGAACGAATCACTATAACTTTGACTAATCTTAATATTTAGATGACACATTAAGTTTATACACAGATGTGTGGTCCTAGAATTCCAACATGTTAATCTACTTCCAAGAGCTAAGGTATAGTATATCATAATCACCAATTTAAGTACTAATTAAAGACCAACTTTGTTTACTTTGGGTCATCTAAGTTATATTATAAATTGTTACCAGATAAGTCATGCGTCGACACTTTCTTACATTATGATCACATGTCAAAAGATACAACACTTTAATTAAAACAAGGGGAATTTTTTAATCACATCAAATTGTAAATTTTAGATAGCTGAAATGTGTATTGTTGGAATTCATGCCACATAATAGTCTTCTAGAAGTGGTATCAAGAAGATCGGATGTGGCTGCTTTAGTACCAACTAAACACAATCAATCAATTTAATTACGAGAAGGAAACTCGTCAATTAGAAATTTTCATCCATCGATGATATAGCTCAATTGATTATACATAGTTCAGTCTTGAGATTTCTATGTGCTAAATAATAATATAGATCCACCCACATGTTATGTTAAATTTTTTTAGGGCGGTTCAAACTGAAATATTAAGTCAAATCGAATCGAAATCGAAATCGAAATCATTTAGTTCGGTTTAGAAATTTCTCAAATATCGGTTTTGGTTCGGTTTCGATTGAATTTCGGATCAATTTAAATTTCCTAAAGGATAACCTTCTATCAAACTTAAACAGACAAAAATCGAACCGGGTCAAATTAATTCAGTTCATCTTAAACTAAATATTCGTTTTTGATTTGGTTTAACTTTTATCGATTCAATTTGATATTAAACCGATCAATGTTCAACCCTATTTAATTTCTTTTACCCAATATCGATGTCTATCATCCAAATTCACCATAAATTTAACCTTTATCGATTCGGTTTAACTTTTTGCAGCTTATTCACTTTTGTTGATGAAAAGTAGTTTTTTGGTGAAAAATTAATTTTTATGTCTCGAAAAACGTAAAAAAAAAAATAGTGAGAGTTGTACGAATTGTAAAAGTGTTAAAAGTAGTTTTTTGGTCAAAAGTAATTTTAGGGGAGAAACGAAACAAGGCCATATCATCTCTTATTAATATAAGACAATCTATTCTGATCTCTGAGACCATCGCCTTGCGGCAGGGACTTCTCGTGGCCATCAGACATGACATTCCCCGGATCCAGATTGAAGGCGATAGTTTGCAGCTGGTCAAGGTCGAGCTTAGTGACTGGCGCTGCCCGTGGGAGATTGAGTTGTTGCGTTCGGACATCCACTGCTTGTTTGCCCCGTTCCAGGATTGGAGTATCTCTCATGTCTTCCGAGAGTGCAATTCTGTGGCGGACTTCATCCCTGGATCCTTGAGGCGTGTCTCCTCTATCCCACTTGCAGTTGATTCGGATTTACTTACTCTTATCCGTCAGGATGCTCAGAGCGACCACTAGCTTGTTAGTGATCACCCTAATATCTTTCCTTATCAAATATATATATATATATATATATATATATATATATATATATATATGTGGATATTGCTTTATGTATGTTATTATTATAAGATGCATGCATTATCATTGTATATAATGGTCCTAAAGAACCGGCGAGAGAATGGATAATTAAGTACTCCCACAAGCTTTCTACTTATGGTAATTCATGTAACTTGTTTTCCTAGCTTACTCTTAACTAGAAATGGAGACATAATACAAACAAAAACGTTCGTTCGTACAAATACAAAGATTAAGTAAAAGGATCGGATAAGGATCCCAAAGAGTTGTGCAACTATGCATGCATCTAATTTACAATCTTATCCATTTGGTAATGTACGGTTACTTAACTATTTAATGTTGATTTGAAAATTGATTTAAACCAAACACAAAAGTGAAAGAAATTTTTTTGGTTAAGGCAAAAGTGAGGTGTTGAATATGTATGGGAAAAATTGGTTGGTGTTCTTAAGTTTAAGGGTTTTAAGTTTTGAGTTTTGAGTTTTGAGTTTTGAGACAGATACACCGGCCTCTTTAGTTTAAATTGATTAAATCCAAATCTATTATTATGTTCTTTACTCTTAAATTAATATACTCGACTCCTAATTACTTAATTTTATATTCGAACTATCTCGATTTGGTTTTCTAAGCAATTCTCAATATTAAAGGAGTTTTAAAGTTACTTAGAACCATTATATAAAGGACTTGTTAAGACGTTAAGTACTTCCTAAGCATCTCGTGAGTCGAGTCACACTTGAGCCACACTAAAACAAGCCCATTTAAGTCATGTTTAAGCATCACCAAAAAAAAACCTCACTTACAAAGCAAATAAAACTAAAACCTTAAAAATACTAACTAAAAAAATATTTTTTGAATGCCAACTGAGGTACCCTTAAAACTCAGATACATCAAACACAATTTATTATTGTAATATAAATATTAATTTGATATCAATACCTAACATAGATATACTAATCAATATCCATATATGAAATAGATATAGAATGAACTCTTGATTAGTGTGAGAGTGTTTTTACACGTTGAGAATTTAATGAATTAAAAGCTTAATTTATAATTCTTTTGTTCACTCCTCTTATTACCATTTGGTTTTAGGATGAAATACTGCTGGAGTTATGTGCCAGGCTCGTCTACTTTTCTACCAGCCCATAAATATTCTAAATGGTATTAGAGCAGTTTGATCCTAGACCTACTAATAACCTTGTTTATCTGGGTTGAGCTTAGCGAGTTGCTATCCGCCCATTATCTACCTTGTCTACTTGGTTGGGTTTAGTGAGTCGCTACCCACTCCTAATCTAGCTACTTGTCTACCCGGTTAGGCTTAGCGAGTTGTTACCCATCTCGTTATCTTTTGTGGATTGGGCTAAACTAGTTGCTACTCACCCATTATTTACCTTACTTATCTAACTATCTCCAAGTGTTAATTGGCCGGGTCAACCCCATTGTACTTGAGTGAACGTGTACTGAGAGTGTTTCCCACATCGAAAATTTAATGAATGAAAGCCTAATATTTAATTCTTAGATTATTCTTCACATTACCAATTGGACTTAAGATAAAATCTCACTAAACTTAAAGCAACCCTAACAGCTTCCCCAAATTCTTGAAAATTGAATTTTTGGGGAAACAAGGGCATGTTTTTAGCCCAGAAATTTTCCCATCTTGTTCTCTATAATGGGGAAGGAGGCAAAAATATTAAGCATTTTCTCTAAATTTAGGGAATGTGGCAATTCTCTATAATGGAGAGAGAGGGCAAAAATGATTTATGATTGACTTGGTTAATAAATGAATAAATTTTTATGCAACAACAAATGCTGAATTCTCTAAAATAGAGAAACTGTTGGATTTAGAGAAAATAGTTTTTGTTTTTCCAATTTGAAAAAATATTTAGAAAACCAGTTTAGGTTGCTCTTATATACTAGTCTCGTTTATCTCTCTACCAGCACACAAATATTCTACAATTAGTATTAACCAAAGATATATAATCAATGATAAATCTAATCCATACATGTAAATATGTAATGCACACACGTAGGTCACCAACTCATCACAAAACTACAATCGGGTCAAATTATATAAGCATGCATGCATCTAGCATGCTGTAAAAGTTAATACAATTAAGTGGAGTAGTACTACTACTACTACTACTTTAATAAGGATAAATACAACTTCATTTTCCTACACGTACATTTTTTCCTTTACTTCACACACAAGCTCTACGTTTACAAGCAAAAATCCAAATCTCTTAATTCATCCTCACAAAAAATTAAGCAAAACCTGGTCCCTATAAAATGACCTTGTGATAAGAAATAAGAGTGTGTGTTAGGAGATTTCAGGTTCGATATTTGTTTTTATCTTTTCATTTGTATAAAAACTTAAAGGCTTAGGGTCCGTTTGATAGTGAAGATTTTGGTAGCTTATAGAGCATATCAAGATTGGAGAAACATAAGTTATGTTTTATGTGTTCGGGAATACCAAGCTTACAGTGTTTTATCGGACTTATTTCGAGCTCAAAAGATAATCAGCACTCCCAACCTTATCGGACTTATTGAACTAGCTTATCGTTACTATTTTAACCTTTTAGTTTATTTTTCCAAGAAAATAAACACCTATAAGCAAGTTCCTACCAAACATCCCTTAGCTTATTTAAAAAATAAACGCTCAATTTCAACACCGATAAACTCTAACACCGTCAACACCATAAGGTTCAGCACCGATAAATACTCATTTGTCTAACAAATCCTTACTTTTATTTTTTTTCATTGAATTGATCCGATCGACATAAATTAATTTACCTGATTCATGCGCTTTACCGCCAAATTTCAAGTTTTAGAGTATTCAACAAAAAAAATGAACGCGACAAAGCTAATTGCACACCAATTCCACACTCATATTTGACTAGTCAGCATGTCACACGTGGCACCTCGAGCACCAATCGTTTGACAACGACATAGGTTCAATTCCATCCATCAATCTGTTCATCCGATGACACCTGGGCTTATCTATCAAATCCTAAGAAAAGCCGGCGGGCCCACCACTTTGTAACGATCCCTAACTTGTAAAATCTCCACGTGCCCTAGAAAGTGCCATCTTCTTTGGAGCTTTTAGTGTTGAGTAATTCAACTAACAAGTTAAGAATGTATGTATTTAGAATAAAAAGTAGGTATTCTTTTCACATTAAAGGAGCTATAAGAAAAAGATTAACATCTACATATTTCGTAAAATTTCTATTTATTAGCTTAAGTTTTTTGATTTAAAGATAGATCTTGATCTTATTTGTAAAGTGGTTAAAACTCGACACGTCATTGTTAAGATCAGTCCCCGAAAATTTTATATATATCAGAACAGGTTTGGTCTTGGGTCCATTTCTCTGTCTTCGGGTTAGTTATAAGAGAATGAGAGGATTCTCGTCAATCTTGGACTAGCTATAAAAAAAAAATGATCGAGATGTTAGACCCGTCTTCAAGTATTTATTAGTCTAGGTTAGTTACACTTGAAGAGGCGTGTTGAGATAAAAGTGGGTGCTCATCCCACATTGAAAAAATCATAAGAAAAATACTTCTCCCTCCGTCCGGAAATACATGTCGTTTTAGGCTGGATTTTTTTTGTTCAACAATACTTCTCATTTGACATATTCTATCACACTTTTTTCCTAAAATTAATTATCCTCATTCATTAAAAAAAATTACGTAAATACATAATAGAAGGAGAAAGATCTCAAAAAGATTGAGAGTATTCTAGTCAAATCACATGACTTCTTAATTTTTAAGATCTCAACAAGTAGTGGCCGATATTATCATATAAGTAAGGTGAAATTCATACCCATTGACATAAGCTTTTGTCTTAAAAGACGAATCTCGATCTTATATATAACCATGGTTAAAATTCGACACATCACCCGTTAATATCGACCCTAAGTAACGACAAAGAATGGTTAACACATGTTGAAAGTCGCCTGAAGATGGAACGTTCAACTTTGCGTCCGCCCCCACTACTTTGTGAATTGGCTTTTTACGGTCAAGAGATTGAGGAGTGAAAGAAATACCAAATTTTGAAAACGGCTTATATAACTTTTATCATGATTTGTTATTTTCTCTTTACAATTAGCTAGATTCGATCTTGATACATGCATTCACAAAATATCGACACGTGACTTGCATATATGAGCTTAATTTGAGATCTTACTTAACTTGCAATTTCAATGTGATTTAATCTTACATATATATTCATTTATCTTCCTAATCTAATGTTTCTAATTTCATCTTTTTACTTTATTGTAAAAATTATATAATATAGTAGATGAGATCCCATATGTGAATGGAGTTGATGTGATCTATACTGTTAAAAGTATAAATTAATAATATAAATTTAATTTGCTTCTCTGATTTTTATTTATCTTTTTTAGGGTTTATAAGTTTTTATTATACAGATCTAAGGATTTAATATTAGGGTATGTTAATCTTCACTAATTTTTTTGAGTGGCCTAAATTACCTTAATTTAACACTAAATTTACCTTATTTTTTATTATTAAATTTACCATACTCTTATTATTTTTTATTTTTTTAGGGCGGGCTGGAGCGTACCCCAGCCCGCCCTTCGGTCCATACCTGGTAATAATAACTCTATTCATAGAGTAACTCTACCAAATTCAAACCAACTATAGTTATATACAATATTTCCTCCTATCTAAAATAAGTATTGTTATAATTTTTGACACAAAATTTTAAAAAGTATTAATTAATCTCAAAAATTTTAAATTTTGTTTTCAATCTTATAATTTATTAAATACAATCTCCTATAGAATAAATAAATGAAGAATTTATATTTACGAAAATAAATTTTGGTAACAAAATTTATAATTCACTCTCAATTAGCTGTCTAATTTTGTTTAAAACGATACATAAAATTGATTAAAATCCAACTGCTAAAATATCACTAAGAATATTACATCAATGTATTAGTCAATCTACTCACCAAAGAAAAATACACTTATTTCGTTAAACAATCCCTTTATGTAAATGACACATTAACAGATAAGGATAATTAAAAGCATGAATAATTGAGTCTTTGAAAGTAATCTATTCCACCAAACTCTCTCCATTTGATGAGCTTAGCTACGTCCAAAAAAAAGCAAAAGACAAAATTGATTACTTTCATACAAAATGGAATATATACACGGCACATAATCATAAATATCTTTTGTATTCTAACGAATAAAAATTTACATATATGTATCCATCGACAAAAAAGTTTTGATGGAGACCATGCTTATAACGTGATAGATCCAAAATTGAAAAGTAATTAATAAATTAAGTAATTAATAAAGACAAAGTGAAAAAAGATGAAAAGCTTAATTCCTTTTCTTGGGTCTGTGCTGGATAGTGTGGGAACGTAACGTGTACACAATTAAGTTCGATGTTTATATCTTCCATTGTTATGGCCAAATGTAGAACACGACAAATTCGGATAACCACATCGATGAATAACGAAAATGTTTTATCATATCAATTTTTTAGTGCTTTGTTTGGACATTTAGTTAATTGGTTAGAAATTTAGGGTAGTTTTAAGAAGTTTTTATTTCGACTTAATTTCACATGCAAGATAAAAAAAAATATCGAAATGTAGAGGCGGAACTAGACATGTCAATCGGGTCGGGTTGGGCGGGTTCGGGTCGGTCATTTCGGGTTCGGGTTAAATCGGGTTCCGGGTCATTATGGGTCACGGGTCAATCGGGTCGGGTTGTAGCGGGTTTTCGGTTGGGTCGGGTTGACCAGCGGGTCTAAAATATCTTTTTTCTTATGATTATTAAAATCAAGTTTTAATTAAATAATAATATTTAATTATAATGTATTATTTTCATTTATTTTAATAAAAAAATATATTATAAGTTTCAAAATAAATTCATTTTTTTTATAAATTTGCTACCGGGTTCGGTTTATTTCGGGTTTCGGGTTCAAATTTTCGAGTCTTAACCCTAAAATTATCGGGGGGGGGGGGGGGGGGGGGACGGGTTAGCGGGTTAGGTCAGTTTTTGATAGGTCTAGGCGGAACGAGAAACTTTTTTTGAGGGCAATTTTTTTTCTAGTGCAATTAAATATTTTTTAATTTTTTTAAAAAAACAAAACATTGAAAAACATTAAAAAAGACTTTAAAACTTATAAATGTGTAATTAAATAACTACTTAAACATGTATTTATAATTTACTACTCCCTCGTCCCATATTGTATGGGTTTTCAGCCCAAATTTTTTGTCACATAATCTATGGGGTTTTAGTTTTTCCACACTCCATATTCAATACTTTGTCACTCTTGGTATTCGAATAACATTCAATTCCTCCTCTCCAATTGGGCATGAAAAGTCATCCTCTTGGTATTAGCAGTAATTAATTCATTTTTCACATAAATAAAGGATAAATTATTTTTTCAAAGGCAAAATTAAATACTTTCTTAATAGGTGTGCATTTGGCTAAAAACACATACAATATGGGATGGAGGGAGTATATGATAGTCAAGTATTTTAATATAACCTAATATTTCGAAACTCTCGAGTTCAATTACGCTATGGAGGTATAAAGATTAGCAAAAGATAGAAGCTTTCTAACTATGTAAATGACATGTGAAAGTGGTTTGCATACGTATAATCTTCAAACGTTTATAAGTTCTTTTTGCTCGGATGTCAGATTGGATCTTATAATATATCAAATCAAAGTCGATGAGAGTAAAGTATATACTTGAAAATTTTTGGATTGGGGGCCAGAGCCACTTCTGACCCTGAATAGTTCCGCCTTTGAAATACGGTCAAACTTTTTGCTAAAGTGATAATTTCAGTGCTGTATGTAAATAAAGACCGGCGAGCTAGCTTTGTTCTTTTGACGGGGGACCCATCAAACAAGTTTGGTGACAAATTTCGGGTTCATGAACTAGTCGACAAAGTGCATGAACCAGGTAAATTGACGTGCATCAGCTAAATCGATCCAATGAAAATAGTGAGACTTGGTTTTCCACCTAAGTGAAGGGGCATAAACAAGAATTAAACTTGAGACCTCTCAACATCTTCTCACTATGTCACCCAATATGTAGTCATGCTAACTTTGTTTTGTATTAGATTTAAACTATGTTAAATTATTCGACGGGCAGTGGTTAATAAGAGACGAGAGATTTTATTGTTTTTTTTATTATACGAGGTTTGAGATTAATTAACATGATTGTCAAATCAAGAACTAATTTATTTCAACAAACGCCGGTTAGAATAAGAACCTGAATTTAGAAACTAAAACCTTATTTTGAAAATCATAAACCCTTAAAAAAATTAAAAGAACTCTAAATATAAAATTATTAATTTCTTGCTCTAATTAGGTTCTTAACCTATGAATAGAAGATTAGTTCCATGAACAGAATACTTCCATGACATAAGCTCTATTTCATGACATAAATTAGAAGATTCTAATTATGTATCTCATGATACCCTTTTAGAATTTATCCCATTGTTAATGTTAATTATTCCCTATGACATAAGCTCTATTTGATTACTTCAACCCCAAACACCAATAATTAACACAACTAATAAAATATTCATCAAAATCCCCACTAATCATCTCATCATCACCCACGTGGATAGCACGTGCCAAAATTTTATAATCTCATGCCGCCGGCGTAAAAAATCCTCGGAGCCACGTGTCACATATCTAAACCCTCATCAGCTCAGGCCCACCGCCCACTACAGCACTACTAGCCAAACTCACACAGGTCAATACAACTCGTGGCCAATAAAACGTGGCATTCTCCGATTCGCCAGCTAAGCATTTCGTAGGCCCCACCTTTCCTAACCAAACAATCACAAATCAGCTGACGTTTGTACTTATCTACTCCTCCTCTCTATTCCTCTGTCATCACTCAGGTTTCTCCATTTCTTCACCTCTATATAAACCACATTATGCTTCGTCAAATTAGGATTCAGAAAATTTACAAATTCCCCATTCCAAACATTACTAAAAGAAATCTCACTCAATTCTCTTCTCTGTTCCCAATTATTTACTAATTGATTGAAGAAATGGGCGTGCAAGATTCCGATCCACTCACCCAATTAAGCCTGCCGCCGGGATTCCGATTTTACCCCACCGACGAGGAGCTCATGGTCCAGTACCTCTGCCGGAAGGTCGCCGGCGACGTCTTCCCTCTTCCGATCATCGGCGAAATCGACCTGTACAAGTTTGACCCCTGGGTCTTGCCAGGTACAAAACGCTGCGTTTTGGCCTCAATTAGCTTTTCTTGTAAGGTAATTTGATTGATTGAATATTGTGAGTTTAAAGATTGAATCTTTTTGATTCAGGTAAGGCGTTGTTTGGGGAGAAAGAATGGTACTTTTTCAGTCCGAGGGATCGGAAGTACCCGAACGGGTCGAGGCCGAACCGGGTCGCCGGAACCGGGTACTGGAAGGCGACCGGAACTGACAAGGTGATCACGTCGGCGGGGAGGAAGGTTGGGATCAAGAAGGCGCTTGTGTTTTACATCGGAAAGGCTCCGAAGGGGACGAAGACGAATTGGATCATGCATGAGTATCGTCTCTTTCAATCCACCTGTAAATCCGGTGGATCGAAGGTGAGCAAACTTCAATTCTGGAATTGAGTTTCCAATTTTCGAAATTTGATTTGAGATTTGATTTTGGGGTTTTTTGTTTTTTTTTCAGCTGGATGATTGGGTGTTGTGTAGAATCTACAAGAAGAAGCCGATCGCCGGCGTACAGAGTAAGGAGCAGAGCACAGGGGAATCGTCGTCATCGCCGACGTCATCGTCTTATGACGTCATGGATTCGTCGCCATCGTCGTTCCAAGAGATCGGCGATCGGTTCATGGTCGGAGCAAATGATCAAAACGTGAGCTTCGGGTCTTGTTTTTTCGATTGGAGTAATTGGGCCGGGCTGGTTGATGGGCCGGAGGTGTGCGATATTGGGCCGGTCCGGGATCAGCAAATGGGAGGTCACGTGATCTACGACGGGAGTCATGTGCCGATGATGCCGTCGCTTCCACCGTTGTGCCACGTGGATTCACCGGAGGAGAAGATGCGGAGTCAACGAGTCAACGCGCCGGGGGAGTTCTTCGGGCCGAGGTATTCGGGCTCGGTTGACCCGTTTGGGATCCGGTATGGGCCCGGATTCGGGTGGCAGGGGATGTAAATAGCTCTGTAGTTGGATGGGCTTTTGGGTAATAAGACCCGAATGGCCCAATGAATTGTTATTTAATTAGTAATCATTTTTGCTAAATTGGGGTTGGGCAATTAAACTAGTTATTATATAGTGATTGATATGATTAGTCTAGTGGGATAGTACTATAGTAGTAGTATCACATGCATGTTCTAAAGTAGACCAAGTTTGCTACTTTTTTTTTACATTTTAATAAGCTAATGGTGTGAATACAAGTATTTGTAAACTTAATGTTCATGGAGTGTGTATATTATATTCATTCTCCCATGTCTTAATTAAGAAGTTAGATAAGTATAAGAAATTTGTGTTAAAGTCTAAGACTATGGTCACCTTTGTATGACTTGAAGTCTTCATTATAAGGTGCCATCAGATATCTTGAAAATGGATATTGACATTGAAAGTGCCAAGTATTAAACAACAAAAATTTACATCAACAAAGATGCCAAAAACTATTATTTGGAGGAAAAAAATAGAATAAAAACAAAGAAAAGTGTAGAAGAAAAAAGAGAGAAATGATAGTATCATAGTAATAAAGTTGTGGCGGCTAAACCAAAGAATATTCACATGAATTATAACAATAATCTCCATTGAAAGTCTTAAGGGCTCGTTTGGTATTGATATCTAAGGTATGAGATATCGGATATCGGTATCGGTATGAATATCAAGATATCGGTATGAGTGATATCTAGATATCGGATATGTGTATGGATATGAGTGATATCTTTGATATACCAATTTCGTGGGGTATATGAAAATAACACTCTAAAATCACTCTGATACTAAAATGATATCAGCTGATATCGATATACTCCTATACCAAACAGCAGATATCAATTTGATATCGATATTAGGATATACCAAACAGCAGATATTGATATCAGTCATATCCATACCCATATCTGATATCCTGATATGAATACCAAACGGGCCCTAAGACATATACAACGAATTTGGCTTGGCTGCCTTTTTTTTTGTCCTTTACTTATGTCGTTGTTGGTAGGGCTGAGTATGAATCGGTTCAAATCAAAATATTAATTCGAATCGAACCAAATTAAACCGAAATCGGTATTATTCGGTTTGGTTTATGGTTTAGAAAGTTCTCGAATTTTGATTTAGGCGTTATTTCTTAAAGAATAACATGGTATCCATCTCAAATCGACAAAATCAAAATTGAACTGAACCGAATCAACTCGAGTTGGTTTTCGATTCACATTAAACCAACTTTCGATTATAGTCGGTTCGGTTCGGTGTTGAGTCAATGTTCAACCCTAGTTGTTAGATATTTTTGCGATCGGGGGCATTTGTGTAACACCCCGAATATTTATAAGGGATTTATGTGCTCCCCATGTCATCAAGAGCTCTTTCTTTTCGGGGTTCGAGTGAGGACAAAGAAGTCTAAAGTTAAGTGTGCTGGGGCGAGAGTAATACCAGGATGGGTGACCTCTTGGGAAGTCCTCGGGTTGGTATGGGATAGCGCTTCTAAGGCCTCGGACCTTACAAATGGTATCAGAGCCGACTCTAGGTTATGAGTTGGCTTGGCTTGGAGGGCGGTCACTCGACCTAGAGGGCGGTCCTTGGGCCTTGACGAGGACGTCAAGTGCTTAAGTGGGGGAGATTGTAACACCCCGAATATTTATAAGGGATTGAGGTGCTCCCCATGTCATCAAGAGCTCTTCCTTTTCAGGGTTCGAGTGAGGACAAAGAACTCTAAAGTTAAGCGTGCAGGGGCAAGAGTAAGATCAGGATGAGTGACCTCCTGGGAAGTCCTCGGATTGGCATGGGATAGCGTTTCTAAGACCTCGGACATTACACTCTATACACCCATGCTAAGAATCCGACAAATATTGATGAAACTTCAAAAGTGGTTGAATGGATATCAAACAACAAAACATGGAGGATAGACAAATTAAGGCACAAGCTACCGGATGATATAGTTGACCAAACACAATCAGTACCGATTCTGGCTAATTACATACAAGATCGACTAAATTGGGCACCCAGCAAAAATGGGTGGTTTTCCACAGCCTCGACAATAGAGCTCATTACTAATAGTGCGAACCAAGCGACGAGTCTAAATAACTGGATATGGAAATTGGATACATATCCGAAAGTTAAAAATTTCCTATGGAAAATTGAGAATAACGGCCTCCCAACAAAAGCGCGTCTAAGGGACAAACATGTCGTTACACTAGGAGGATGTACATTGTGCGATTGCACTGACAAAGACACAAACCATATTCTAACAAAATGCCCATATATAATACATATAACCAGTAAAATAAAACCATAACACACCTAGGTTGATTAGGGAATTTGACTATAATAACAAAACCCCTAGACTAATCCTAAGCGAACTTAAACAAAGACTTGGGAAACAAGGGTTCACAGAAATGACAATTATTTGGTGGAGCGTTTGGCATCAACGCAATAAGCTAACATTTCAACAAGATCAATCTAACAGTATTCTAGATTTGACAACATATATTCGAACCCAAATCACAAACTATAATAATGCAAAACAATGGACAGAAGATGCGGGAAACATAAAAAAGGACAAAGTAGACAATACAAAATACAGAAATAAAACAAGTAAAAGTTGGAAAAAGCCTAAACAAGATCACATTAAAATTAATTTTGATGCATTGAGACTTTCTAATAAACATGCAACATGAGGAATTGTAATTAGGAATCACCTTGGTCGAGTGATTGACCTAAAAACTTGTAAATTTGGTAATGTGTCTGTTTTAAAAGCTGAAGCTTTGGCTTTTAGGGAGGCTATACCGGAAATGAAAAAAGAAAAAGAAAATTGAGGAATGTAAAAATTGAGGGATATAATCTCTAATTAATCAATGCGGTTAAAGAAATAAATAAATGTCCATGAGAGATTGAACTTATAATCTCCGATATCCTTGCTTCCATTCATGGAACACATAATATTTCAATTAGCATGTGTCGAGGGACTGTAACGCTATGGCCGATAAAATTGCAAAATTGGGCCATAGTCTCCCCGATGAGCTTATTAAAACTCACTCAGAACTTAATGTTCTCATCCGAAAGGATGCAGGATGCTCTAGGACGCCCTCCACGAAGGAGTGCGCCATAATCCTTACCTATATATATATATATATAGGGGGAGGTTCCGGTAGAAAGCTAATTGTGGTAGAAAGTGAGTGTGAATTTGAGGCGTTGGATTAAAGCGAATTGATGGTGAGATTTGAGAATACAAAATAGTTAAAATATGGTGAATATCACTAGATTAGATGTCATTTGCCAAAAAAATCTCACATTCCTTAAAAATAGCAAACAGATCATTTAAAAAAATAAAAAAGGAAGGAATTATTGATATTGACGTAAATCAAGTCACCTACAAAATCTGAAATTCTATTTTTAATATTGGTTTTATCCTATTTTTAAAATTAATTGATATTGATCGACGTAATTTTGTAATTCTATTCCTGTAGCATATCAGAAGAACGAATACCAACGTGATGAACAATGAATATACATTCTCGTAGACTGCCGAGTGAATACCAATGTGATAAACAATGAATATGTACTTGTGTTACGATGAATATGATTAAAAATGAATGGTTGTATAATCTCGGATATTATAATTCTATAAATGAATATATATATTAAAATTAAAATGAATACATACACTTGAATTGAAAAGCTACACAAATATCACCATTTAATGATAAGAATATCACTATTCAGTTACATGAATATCATTAGCTTATACGGTGAATATGCTCACTCGTTTACATAAATAATGTGGTGAATATGACCACCTAGTTAAATGATTATCACTAGCTAATATGATGAATATGACTGCCTAGTTTCATGAATATCACTAGCTAAAATGGTGAATATGATCACCCAAGTACAAATATCACGAATAAAAAATAAAAAACGTATAATTATAATCCATTGTCCTTATGTAGGCTTCATATTCCTCAACTTCCTTCGATATTTTCCGACCATTGGTACCTTCAAATAAAAAATAGAGTAGATAAATATTTGTAAATCTCTCAAATATTATTTTTAATAGCAATAATGTCATAATTCAATTTCATGAATATTACTACGTACATTTGTGAATATCGTTGCAAATTACAATGAATATCACCCACAAATTGAGGCTAAAATCAACAATGATTTCAAAGCTCTAAAAAAACGTGATTTAATTTTGTATGCAATAGAAGTATATAAGACTAATCAAACTTACCAATAGAATAAATGTGTGTATTAGATGACACCAAAAACGATGATAACAACCTCAAAGATGTTGGTTGGGTTCAAATTGACGTCTTTAAACTCACACTCCACCAAGTCCTCATTTGTTTACTCCTCGATCGGGTGTTAATAGTCCTTGAACAAAGCAAGCAGTAAACCCTAAAATCAAGAATAATAATTTAATTTTTATGCATTGCAAGTATAAATCACAACCTAAAAAGATAAAACAAAAAATTCGAATGATTATACTTTAAAGAAGGAACAAAGAGTGGATTCTTCAATTCTCAACAATCAATCAATCCTACTCGTTCATATATAGATGAGTTGGATCCAATTTTGAAATTTAGGGTTTATAAATTAGTACAAAGTAAATCCCAATACTAAGGTTATACTTAATTGCAAGAGACAAAATATCATACCTGTAAATCGAGAAATTACTTCAATGGAGATCAAATAAACATGGAGGCGACTCGATCTCGCTTTTGATAGAGAGAATAGCCAGACTAGGAGAGAGTATACAGAGAAAGGGGATTAATTTTTACGTAAATTTGGGAGAGGAGATATTATAAATTGGAAAGAGAAAAGATTTTCTATCCAATATTATCTCTAGTAGAAATAATCTTGTATTTAGTAGCCCATATCATATTTTACACCTTTTTTAAACAAAATCTCAGCCATTTAAAAATTCTAATCTAATGGTCTATATTTACCCTCATTTTCTACTCTAAAAGCCTTTCTACTAGATCCTAATACTATATATATATATATAAAATGAGATCCAAGTTCATTCAACTGTATTTTTTTATCTAACGGGCCGATTACAAGCTTGTCCATTTTTTAATTTGTCCAGGGGCCTGTCTGTAAACAGGCCCAAGTTCATTCAACTGATTTCAGTGATTTGTTTTAGGAAAGTTCATTCACATTCATCTGAGGATTCATCAGGACGGAACAGCGACGGACTCAGGAGAAAGAATCCGATTCCGAATTCCTCACTGCTGGTATATCTTCTCTGCCTCGTTAAAGTCTGCAAATTCGTCTCCAAAATTGATCGGTTTGAACATGTCTTTCTCAATTGAATTTTGTTTTTAATGTTTTTGTGACGCTGGCTGAGAACTGCCTCCGCCACTGCCTTGAACTAACCCTAGAATTCTAGAAACGTGTTTTCCCCTAAATTCTCAATTTTGTTTTTTACAAAAGCAATTGATGTTTTGTTCTGTAATTGCACACTTTTGATCAGTTCGAAAATGGTGGAAACTGAGGGGATCGAGCAGTTGAAGATTCAGCTGCTGGAATTTGCAGATCAATTGCAACAGAAAGTTAAGCAGGTGCAGCTGCTGGAACTTGCAGATCAGTTGCAAAAGAAAGTCAAGCAAGTTCCTGAAACTCAGCTTTATGCTGCTGGTGCTGTCGTAATTCTGACTCTGCTTCTTTCATTGCTCGGTAAATCTTCTCCTCTTCCTTGGATGCAATTGAGATTCTTCTATTACGTAATTTTAGATTAAAATTTTGTGTTGGAGTATCTTGAACTACGTTTATTGGCAAAATGGCTTTAAAATTTGAGCTCAAAAGAACAGTTAATGACTTAATGCTAAAAAATCAAACTGAGGATTGTATTGTTTGCTGGTACAAATCCTTGTGACCTAAATCCCTAGGTCTTATTTTCTATTGGCTGTTTCTTTTTGCATGTCCATTTAATTGTGAGGAAATTTAGGACTAGGAAATAGTACAGACTAAGCTGAGTTCCTCGCATCTTCACTGCTTCTCGATTATTGCAGTACGCTTGTTCAATCGCAAGAAACTCAACACTATTGTGCTTGCTGGGGTGAGTGGAAGTGGAAAGACTGTGCTGTTCTACCAGGTAAAAGCCACATGAATATATCTATTGTTGCTTCAATCAGATAACCCTTTTCTTTTGAAATTGCTCTCTTCTAGTCTAGGTGCCATCTTCAATTGATAGGTTTGGGCATATGTAAATGTGCTAGTTGGAATTCTGAAATTATGACTGATAATTAAAAATTTTAACCTGAGGAGGTTTTAAACTGAGCGAAAGTTTATGAAACAAAGAGTTAATATTTAGCATTTTAATCGTCAATTGGTAGTTAGGTTTTTATTGTCCGAAGATTTGTCTTTGATTGGTTGGAAGTTTAGTTGAACTGATAGATGTTTCACTGACTGTAGATATTGGTGTGCAAGCTCAGCTATACATGAACTTTTGTTTGTTTTGCATGTAATTATTCTAGTGTTGTAAAGACATTTTGAACAAACACTGGTTATCATGCAGTAGAAGATAGGTTTGGATTTTGGAGTAACGTCATCTTATGCAGTGCCTAAGCATAGTGACATCCATAAAGGATATATAATTGCATCAGAGTTATTGGCATATCGCATGTAGTTTGGTTTGCTGTGTAAGGGTGAATGTCTTTTCGAAGTGAACATGAGGAATTGACTTTAGATGTCATAAAAAGCAGGAAACTGGATCAGGACTACACCTGAACTTAGAGTTATGTGATTCTTATGGATGTAAAATGGAATAGTGAACCTTTGTAAATGTGTTCTAGGAAACTGACGAGTGATGGTTATCCAATCCAAATAAAATATTCAACTACGAATCTATGATAACTTACAAAATCACACAGAGGATGACCTTTAACCTATATCGTTCAATGTGAGAAGACCCAATAGATTATGATTAGAGACTACTTTTCTTTAGTATATTTCTTTTTTCTTCTGTTTCTATTATTATTGAATTATTGTCATTGCAATGAGGATCACACTATGATTAAAAGGATTGAAAATAGCTTCTTTATTTTTTTAATCTGGTGTCATAGCAGCATTGAAGTTGTCAAATGCTGGTAAAGTTTGCTCTTTTCTAATTGGGTGTACCAGCATCTACTTTTTTAGTGTTCATATTGCAATGAGAGTGCTATTGTTGGTTTTGTTTGTCAGCTTCGAGATGGTTCTTCTCATCAAGGAACAGTAACATCAATGGAACCAAACGAGGATACTTTTGTGCTGCATTCTGAAATCACCAAGGTAATATAATTTTAACCATTTTGTTCTTCACTTGCATACATTGGTTTTGTCTTGGTTTCACGAAATTTCGAGGATGTTATTCTGCGGATCAATGGTATAGTAGTTACCTCATATAATACGAGGAAAAGCCTTCTGTTAGATTACCAATCACATTTCAACTAGTTTGAGTTTATTATTTAGTTTATTGGTCATGAAAAAAACATCTACAGTCAGTGAAACATTTGAATAAAAAACTCAAACCAGTTGAAATAAATCAGCCAATATATCTGCTAATTTATTTGAATAAAAAAAAGAAAAGATTTCAAAAAAAAATATGAGAGAAGATAGTGGGGAAAAGAGAGAATATAGTGGGGAGATAGAATTTTTTAAATCAGCAGTCTTTAAACAAAAAAACTAGATTATGCTAACAAAACAGTTTATTATTTTAACTAATTTTTTATCCTAATTTTTAACTAGTTTTTTTAACTTTAACTAGTTTTTAACCATATGACAAACGCGCCCTTAAACTTTTTGAAAAGCCAAGTTAGCATAATTTTGGGCTTTTGGCTAGCATCTGGATTTGTAGGGTGTTTAGTGGAAGTTGTATATCATGTTTGATTATTCAATGCTCTTTGAATTGTTTTTTTCCCTTTCAAGTAGCAATGTTGATAGTTAGAAACTGTAGGAGGAAAATATTTGATGTGTTAACCAAGGCAAGGAGTGGAACCAGAAATCATTTTATTTGTCTGATCTTGCATATGACCATACTTCATAATTCATATGATCCTGACTTACATGCCGTTTAACTTACAATGACAATGAACTAGTACAATCTCAAAATCTTAAAAAAAAAATTAACACTAGTACAATCTCAAGACCTATCCTATCCTGTTCAAATTCAAGATTATGTCCTTTACTTCGCAAATAAAAGTCATGGTGATTTTTTTTCTTGCGAGTATAAAACGGGTTTCACTTGTTGCATGTTTTTGTGTGGTGTCATTTGGATTACACTGCTAGAGTTTAAACTTCAAGTCAGTGCAGTATGGCTTCCCGAGGTTTATATTATAATTATAATGGGTGATTGACTTCCCTTATTTATCTGGACAGAAGGGTAAATTTAAACCTGTTCATGTAGTTGATGTTGCTGGGCACTCCCGTCTTCGGCCCAAACTTGATGAGTACTTTCTCCAGGCAGCTGGTCTAGTTTTCGTGGTGGATGCTTTAGAGTTCTTGCACAGCTGCCGCCAAGTTGCTGAGTAATTTTCTCTTTTACACGTTGCTTTAATTACACTTGTCATGATGCATGTCAAAATTTCTCACTTGTTGCATTGCTGTCTTTGAAGGTACTTATACGATATATTGACCAAGGCTAGCATTGTAAAGAAGAAGGTGCCTATTCTCATTGTCTGTAACAAAACAGAGAAAGTGAGTGCACACTCCAAAGAATTCATCCGTAAACAGCTGGAGAAAGAGATGTAAGATTTTCCTTCTCTGTTTTCTACACAATCCCTAGTTCCTACCTCATCTAGATTAGTTTAAGACCCTGTTTGGATCGCAGAGCATGATACAAAAATCTTGAGATATAATGCAATTCAATGCACTGTGCCCTGCGATCCAAACGGATCTAAGTGGGTTGGTTTAATTGCAATATGGGCATTTGATCGCTGTATCTGCATTACTACAAGGAATTCAAAGTACAAAACTCCATATGTAATCTAAAGTTAAAAATCATCATCATCATTGACCCAGTGAGGCTCCACTACAGCGGAATCTGGGGGGTCAAGATAGGGGTACCCCTGCCCAAGGGAAAGGGGGTACGCCCGGATAGACCCAAGAAAAACTGAATTTCAGCTATGTGACAATAATAACTGAATTTAGTTAGAATGCACCAAATTGCTATAGGGAATAAATCCATCTCAAAGGCAGTGTGTGAAAGCCAATGAGCATGAGGATGCGCCCATATCTAAAGTTAAAAATGATATAAAAATTTTTCTACATGATTTACAGAGATAAGCTGAGGACTACAAGGACAGGATTATCTGACGCCGACATGACGAACGATTACACACTAGGTGTGCCAGGACAGGTATTTGCATTCTCGCAGTGTGTTAACAAAGTTACAATTGCTGAGGCATCTGCCTTAACAGGTGAGATATCTCAGGTTGAGCTGTTCATTAGAGAGCACGTAAAGCCTTGAAATTTGTCTACATGGTTGTGTTTCTTATTAGGCTACTATCAAGAAGCATACTTCCAATTATTACCTCAGTTGTGGTGTGAATGTGAATTCCTAGCAAGATAGTTTGAGTAACTCTTTTTTTTGTTTTAATGTTTAACAATTGTCTAGTTAAAAAAGATCATTTTGAATCTTTGGTTTTAACAAGGCATTTTTGACACCACTCTACATCGGACCGAGTACTTCGTGACCCCATTTTGAGGAAACCCTCCCAATATCAGTTTCTCCATACATGTTGCCAGTGGGATTAGAACTTCGAATCTCCTGAACAACACTGGAGTCTAGTTTAATGAGGCATTTAAGATTGCATCACCACATACCTGTACATAAACATGTCAAAACTTGACCGACCTGACCCGACAAGCCAATCCTAAAACGCCCATAACTTTTAGGGTTGAAAACCGACCTGAAAATCAATGGGTTATAAAAAAATCGAAACTCAAATGGGTCGAAATCGGAAACTTATTTGATTAATTGAATTATTGTTTTTGTAAAAATTATAACATTTAATATAAATACTACAATGTAATTTTTTATTAGAATAATATTATTTAATTAATAATTTTTTTTAATAATCATAAAAAGTTGGTGCTTTCATTTCGATGGGTTGACCTGAACCTGCACGACAACCTATTATTACATGACCTGTTTTGACATACAACTCTATTTGATTCAAACCTGTACACAAGCTGAATCTAAATGACCGAATTGACAGAACCAACTCATTTAAAAGTCTACTTGTACATGAGATGCCGTCTCAATGTAAATAAATTGGTGATTGTGTTTTTAAAAAGCACTCGTGAATTAGGCCATATTGTTGTTGCAAACCACCTCTTATAGAACGAATTATTGAAAGCCATCCATTAAACTAATCTGTTAAATCCGTGTAATTATTCTCCTGTCTTTACTTTTTGAGATAATTATAAGGATTTTGGAATTTAACTCTTTTTTAAACCAGTTTAGGCTCTGTTCGACATTTTGTAGCGGGAGCTTTTTTACCCATTCAGCTAGCGGAAGTTGAAGAAGCTTGTGAGCAGGAGCTTCTTGAATTCGCTCACTTTTTCCCTCCAGCTAGCTGAATCTGCTCCCAATTCCGCTACTGCCGAATGGAGCCTTAGCCTAATCCCTTCTATCTTCTTCTCCCCTCTTCTTCTCTCCTCCAACCACACTTCACCTCCGCCCTCTTCGCTCGTCTTCTCTTCTCCTTTCCCCGTTGTTGTTGTGCTTTCTTCTTCACACCACTAGATCTAGTCGGAGATTAAGGCAAAGAGATCGGAGTAAAATCCAAGGCGAGCAAGATCATTAAGCCATGTGGAGTCGTAGGTGAAGATGACGGTGCCTTTGAAGGAGACCTCGAAGCTCGGGGGATGGGACTTGTAGAGGCGGAAAAAAGGTGTTTAGGGTCGGTCGGGGAAGATGAACAGATAATAAGCAAGCTTGCAACAAGCAATATAATGTCTGGATTGTACGTAGCACATATGTATGTATGCACACGAGTGTGTGAATTGAACACAATTGAATTTCAATGTGTTCGATCAGTTGCTTTCTATGATTCTCTCTATACGTAGTACACCACCAAATTTATTACTCCGTAATGTTTCTCGGGAGATTGCATGAATTATCATTTATCAAGATCTTCTGGGGCTCGTTTGGCTTGTATCGATATCAAAGATGTGAGATATTGATTATTTTAAATATTAACATATATTGGTGTATAACAATGGTGCTGTGAAAGCAAATCAGATTATGGATTGATGAAAAAACTCAGATTATAGATTGATGAAAACCTGACTTTACATGTATACAAATGTGAGACACATTCTTTAATCTGCACAATATTCCTTTCTTCATGAGTTTCAAGGTTGTGAAATATCACGGACTTGTCACGCGATCAATATCAATATGGCTTTTCCAATAATGTCCTTTATATACTCATATGGGCTTTCAATTTATAATGTATCCATTCATAGTTGCATCCAAATCAGAACTCACTACTTATAAAACAAGGTATTGGATTCAAATAAAAATAACCCCTATCATGAAAACTTGAAATGAATCTAGACTATCCGATTAATTGGTTTTGTGGGCGCATTTCAGCATTGTAAGCGCAAACCCAGTTGCATTTTGGATGTTGAAACTTGAAAGCATGATCATCTTGTAATTTTTTTGGTATGGTTGGTGAATGCAAACCCAGATAGTGAAATAAAATGCAGATGAAATTACTCTATTGTCATACTATCAAAAATAGAACTTAGAATCTCTAATACAACACAAGGTGGGTTCTTCGGCCTCTTTGTGTACTTCCACGCACAAATCCCAAATAGGCAAAACCACAAACTTGGTAAAATGAATCTTGGATACACAATAAGCAACATCACCAATAAATGCATCAGCATTGTTAAACTGGGCTTCTCCCAACTGCAAATGTAATCAAAGAATTCGATTACACCGCCTAAACTAGAGCAAACCTGTCTTATTCTTTGACAATTCGCTCTGCTTCTTCTTGTGCTCCATTTTTGTGAACCCACATCAAGCATGTAATGAACAACTTCCTCTCTCAAGGGCGGCTCAGAACGAGCTTAAATACTCAAGCTGATAAATTGACAATAACTCTGCAGAAGACTGAAAAATGAAGTGCAATTGAACCAAATTGCAAGTTGAATTTCTCCCATCTTTTTCACTCCTTGAGGTTGTATGACCACCAAAGGATAAGAGCAAGTGTAGATTTTATCGGCCTCAAGAGTTGACAATCTGATCCGTAATTTCCCAATATTTGAGTCTCTTGAACCTTCATTTTCTTGTAAATGACAGTTATCAAAGACTCCAACTGTAATAACAGTACAAGGATCAAAAACCTCCCAGGTGCATTGTTCATTCCACTGAGGAGACGAGCTGTCAATGATCGTCCTGGTGCGAACCCACTTCTCACCGTACTTTGCAACACAGTAAGCATCTGTTGCTCCTCTTCCATCTCTCTTTTTCATTGGTGGCAATCCATTAGCATTAAGAATCCCTAGTTCAAGAACTCCAATGCGCGGTTTCCACAACTGCTTAACTGTCGGCCTCAAATCACTACTATAATGAGTAGATTCATCAAGAACATGGTAACCTCCATCCAAACAGACCCTTAGAAGGATCTTACTATTGAGTCTTGAGTCCACATTCTCTGATTCCAAACAGTACCATCTAGCATCAACCGGCTTACTCACAAAGCGTCTCTCCAACATCTTTAACTGAATCATGCATTTCCCCAAAACCTCTTCTTTGTTGTTTAACAGTCTTCTCTTCAACGCTCAAAATCAATTGATTCTCAAAAGGCTCAGCAGCAACAAACAACATGTCTTCATTCCAAATTGGATTGAAATTCCTGCTCTGTGAAGCCTTAGTCTTCATAACAACATTCCCCAGCGCCCCCTTCACGAAAACCTCAGGCCTCCGGTTATAGCTCTTATCCTTGATCTCCAAATCCTGAGAGCTTGAATCACATTAACCCTCAAGTACCACAGTTTAGGAGACAGGTAAACTTTGGATTTAGTATTCATCAAACCAACATGACTAATTCCAGCTGCATCCAAATGCCAGGCTTCAGGAAACGCCTCATCTGCTTGAGTACCAATCCATATAGCCACCATAACATCTCCTGTAGCATTCGCCTGTGTGGGCCCCTCTACCTTATACCATTGACAAGGGCGGAGCTATGTTGGGGCAGGTGGGGGCCATGGCCTCCCCAATCCAAATTTTTGTCCGTATATATGTTCCTCTTGTCAATAGCTTCGATTTGATATATTATAAGCTCAATTCTAACATTTGAGCAAAAAGTTATGAATATTTGAAGATTGGACGCATACAAACCACTTTTAACAAGCCATTTACTTAGTTAGAATGCTTTTATCTTTTGTTAAACATCTTACTTTCATAATGTGATTGAACCCGAAAATTTTGAAACAAGGGTTTTAGTTTGGGTTTTATTTTTTAGTTACGAGTTTTTAATATTTGTAGATTCAATTAATTTGTATTTTGAAACATTTTTGTTTTCTTAATCTAAATGTAGTCTGAAACATAATTCATAATTATATAAGTTGTCATTATAAACTCTTGTTTTCTTAATTTAATTATATTTTGAAATATTTTAGTCCATCCTCTATAAAATATGTTCTCTTTTTTTGTCTAAATTTGTATTTTTTGTTTCTACATCTTTCTCGAAACGTACATTAGATATGTTGGAAAATTTTGTCGACCCCTACAATGATAAATTTCTGGCTACGCCCCAGACCATTGTGGAGCCAAAGGGCTATCCGGAGGGACTCGCTTTGGAGCCTCATTCACATCAAAGACCACTCTTCCCTTGAATGACTCAGAATCATCACAACACTTTTTTTTTTCTAAGGATGATGTCTAGAAATGATGAGTAGATTCGGTCTTTTGAAAAGGCGAAAACTTGATTCCATTCGGGATTCGGGTTTTCATGTACAACTTTTGTGATTCCTTTGTAGTTTCCCAATCTAACCTCAATAAAAGAGTCGTAGACGTCGTCTTGAATGGTTTCACAGAACAAGTCTTTTGCCCTTACAACTCTTATGTATAAGTAGTACATTTGCTCAACAAGGCCAAGGCCAAAGGCGCTGCAATTACTCACCAGATCACTTGAGAAAAAAGTTGCATTAGAAACTGAATAGAAACTGAATAAAAACTTAAGGAATTCAATCATATTACTATAAAAACTGAATAGAAATGAAATGCAGCTGCATATATTAGTCCTAATATATTATCAAACATATATTCTACAATCAACAATTATAAGATAACATACAAGTAATAACATTGTCAACGAAATCATGAAGATAAATCTAAAGCAATAATCCTGAACCACTGATAAAGTGATAATTGATGCTTTAATTGAGCAAAAATCCATATGAAGAACCATAATCATATAGGAGAAAGGCTATCAATTAAGTTGTATAGACATTATCTGTTTAAATATCAATCAATCATGTTGGAATAAGATAAATTATTAAATTACCTCCTCTCTATTTCCGATTGATCTATATCGTCATCATGGTCTTTTTCTAGTATGACAGGTTTAGTTGTAGCAGCCGTCAAGATTATCACGATCGGGATTCTAAGTTGAATTGTTGAGGGTCTTTTAGATCGGATCGCTGAATCGTAAGATCCTACATTATAACTAAAAGTATCCAAGAATAACCTAATATATTGTATATTTTGCTATATATGAAGTAAGAAAATGATAAAACATTATTAATTTGATTATTAAAAATATTGTAGGACAAACTAGTCAACTATGGAAATGATACGTTAATCGCTTAATTATTAATAATATATAGTTAAAATTGCCATTTTATAGGATCGTTAGAATCGTTTGTAAGATCGTTAGAATCGTATGTAAATTCGGGATAGGGTCGAGATTGTATTTAAATCATTTAAGATCCTACTCCAATAAGATTCTACTTGGGATCGTGGATCGTTTCACGTGTTATAGATCGTAGGATCGCTAGAATCGTAGACTCGGATCGGGATTCTGATAACATTGGCAGCCGTCTTCTCCCATATTTTAATTTTTATGACAGGTCTTCTAGCAATGGATATCAAGGAATGGCAAGCCTCCCTATTTCGGAACATCCCATGACTTGCAGAAAATTTTGACGAACCTTGGACAAATTGAGTCTTCCTGTGATAATTGAAATTAAACCTGGTCTAGCAATATTTTGTTGAGAGTTATCCCACACGAGAAACTTGAGACTAAGAATGCTTGGTATATAACCCAATGAACTACTCCACCTATTGCCATATGGTTTTGGATTGAAACCTCATTGGGATTGTATGCTAGACCCAACCCCCATATTATCGACCCACCGAACTTTATCATATCCTGACCCAAATTTCTAGCAGACTTGACACCTTCAACACCATTTTTTGCTTTTTAATGCATAAACAACCTCACCCGTATAGTGGATTTGGCTCATTATCTTACTAGGATTCCTCTCCAAAGGACTGAACTTAGCAACATTTGTCCTTTGATATTAAAAAGCCTATTATCAGTTCCTACTTTTTCTGTGACATATTTATTTTTTACCATACTATTTCAGAGAATATAACGTGGTCCCCAGGGACGGACGCACAATTTAATATTAGGGTGGGCTAATTGTCACTAATTTTTTTTAGGTGCGCTAAATTACCTTAATTTAACACTAAATTTACCTTTTTTTTTATTTTTTTATTATTAAATTTATCCTATTTTTATAATTTTTTATTTTTTTAGGACGGACTGGAGCGTACCCCAACTTGCCCCTAACTAGGTCCGTCCCTGGTGGTCCCTAACCGGAGTGCCGAGGCTTCTTATGATTTTAAAGTCAGAAACTCATCCTAGCAAGAATGTGGAGGGCTTGTAAAGATTCTTCTAAAAATCGTGACCAAACTTTGTTAAAGCATAAGGGATTGAAAGTTGAGACACAATGAAGAAGATTATGAAAGACTAGTTTTCCTTCTTTTTTGCTAGCACGACTAAATAAATTCACACACAAATTGAGGAAAATTGGAATGGGAATTCGCCTAAAATTTGGACTAAAAGTCAATTAAAAAAACTGCGGTCAAACGACATTGTATTATTTTCGCCCCCAATATTCACATACTTCGTCTTCCTCCTCCATTTAATTCCCAACAAAGTTGCACACAACCCTCTCTTCCTAATTCATTCTAGTCCTTCTCGCTTTTAATTTTGTCAATCGCTTCCACTTTCGCTCGCACGGGTCACCCTTTGAGGGCAGAATTCCCAAAATTTACTTCATTCTTGAGCCTTCCTATGTGTTAAAGTCCGGCGGGCCAATATGACGTAGGGTACACACGTCGGTACATGCGCATAAGTGCGTTCGGCCCAGCACATAAGCCCATGGGGTTCTATCCTAAAACCAATTGACAATAGGAGGAGTAGCCCAAGGGTATATATGTTGGGCAAGTTATATCCGAATTCCCGATGTGGAATAACATTATTTCACACGCCCCCTCAAGTGCAACTGCCTAACCCCGCAATATGCCAGTATATGACGTGGGGGTACACACGTCGGTACATGCGTATAAGCGCGTTCGGCCCAACACATAAGCTCATGGGTTCCATCCTAAAACCAATTGGCAATAGGAGGAGTAGCCCAAGGGTATATATGTTGGGCAAGTTATATCAGAATTCCCGATGTGAGATAACATTCTTTCACACTATATAAACCCGTTGCTCCTTCGATTGGATGCGAGGGCAGCTGCCCTCGCTCACCCCACCTAGATTCGTCTATATTGGATATGCATGCATATATAATAAATATAGACAAACATAAATAAATATGCTAAATAAAAACAGATGCCAATGTGAAAGCCAATGTGATAGAAATGAAATAATGAAGCATAAATTAAATCGAATTTAAGGTTCAGATTCGAGTTCCGTCGATAATATAAATGTGGGTCTGTTAATTAGGGTTGAAGTAATATGCAAAGCCAGCTGCCCTCGCCCGCCCCGCCTAGATCCGTCTATATTGGATATGCATGCATATATAATCTATATAGCCAAACGTAAATAAATATGCTAAATAAAAAAGATGCCGATGCGAAAGCCAATGCGATAGAAATGAAATAATGAAGCATAAACTAAATCGAATTTAAGGTTCAGATTCGAGTTCCGTCGATAATACAAATGTGGGTCTGTTAATTAGGGTTGAATTATTATGCAAAGCCAACATAAGAAAATTATTGCTCAAGCAAAAACAAACATAAGAGAATGACATAGAACAAGGTTTATGGACAAATGCACGTGGAAATGGGGATCATGCATATTGTGAGAGTTACACAAATCTGTTACAACTTATACAACATTAGGAAAACAGCCCTTTCACATTGCATGATTTGGAGTTCAATTTTGAGCTTGTCTTCTAATTATGTTTGGCAATTCATGCTCTAATGGAAAAAGGAGTTGTGCAAGACAACTTGATTGCTTACTTTCCTACTTTGCTTATACATATTTGGGTACTACAAACGTTATATTTTAGGGTGACATATGAAATATTAATAACTAACTTTGCTTGTATGATTTTTAAGGTTTAATTTAGAACATGTTGTGTATAGGGGCAATGTCATTGAGCACACATAAATTAATTAGCCTAACATATAATTTTATTTATAAAAAAGTTAAATATGTCTAGTTGTTAAATGGTTTTGCTAACATTTGTGATATTTCGAATAACGGAAATTTCGCGTGGTAACCTTGAAGTTTGACGTTATTCATGAGGTGTACTAAAGTTTGACATAATTCACACGGTAACCCTAAGGTTCATATAAAATTTGCATAATAACCTTCAGATTTGTACTAAATTCATCAAATGCACAAAAAGGTTAAAATTAACAAATATCATTCATTTTGTTTATAAAACAATGATTTTTTAACAATCTTAAAATATAATCTTATTCACTACTTTAATATCAACTAATTATTTTATTTTATTTATTCCAACATTTAATACTATATTTTTATGTATAAATTAATCAACTAAAAAGCTATCAAAATAAATTTTTTTCTCATTTATCAAAGTTACGATGTTTTTTTAAAAAATTTATCAAATAATTTAGTTCTTTTAATTTGTAACTTTTACATTTTTTAGTTTTATTAAAGAAATTTAAAATTAATAATTAATGTTAATTTTAACTTTTTGGTTATGTGACAAATTTAGTTTGAACCACAGGGTTATTTTGTGAATTTTGGCTATACCTCAAGGTTACCGCATAAATTATGTCAAAGTTTAGTACACCTCATGAATAATGTCATACCTTAGGGTTACCATGTGGAATTTCCGTTCGAATAACTTGCAGCCGATCAGAGTCCAAACCGGGTACTTTGTGACCTTATTTTGAAAAAAATGTCTTAATATCAGAGTTTTCGTAATTGTTGTCATGAAGATTCAAACTCGAATATCTTTCTAGTACTTTCGAATTTTCCTAGACCACACTTAATTAAATAGTCTATCGCTACTTTACTACTAGAATTATTGAAAAGTGGTGAAACTGTAATAATCAAGAGAAACAGGCTATATGTATACATCAATAATTCAATATGTATTTCATTGATTATTATAATAAGTAACTCCTAAATTATATTACCTCTGTTTAGAAATATTTATCATTCTATAAAAAGTATTTAAAAATTATTTGATTTATTTAAATATCCTTATATAATTAGTTTGTTTAATTTTGCTTTTTGAGATCAAGAAAAGTTTTTGCCTTTCTGAATAATTTTTAAGAATAAAATTGGAAAACGTTTAATGAAATATATAAAATGACAAGTATATATTGTTAGAAAAAAATGCTAGAAACCTCAAGGGGTTGGTCTAGTGGAGCAAGACAGGAGTCGGATCTGACAAGTCACAAGTTCGATTCCCCACTAGTCTCCTTGAGGTGAGGCAAATATAAATCCCCTTGTAAGAGCTCTCTGAGCCATTGGGTTGCTAGAATGCAAGAATTTGGAGAAAATAAGGTTAGATAAATGCATATATGAGTTAAAAAAGATCAAAAATTTATAATTACAAATCTATCCTAGTACATAAATGCTTGATCTAATGTTTTTTATATTAATTTTATGCATAATACTTTTTTTTATCTTTTAACAAGACTTAGGCTTCAAGTATATATTATTTTTTATCTATATGTTGATAAAATAAGGGGCAAAATCTTAAATTTTGTTTTATAAATTACATAATTTTATTACGATATTATTTATAAGTATTTTAAATTTTATATTAATATTATAATATTGTATAATCTTTAGTAAATTATTCTGTGAGTATCACATGGATTCAACTAGTTACATAATAATGGAGGGTCTATTCATGACCAATTAGCAATCGATCATCGATCATCAATCATCATTAGACCTGTCAAAAGTTGACCGAACCCGCTAACCCGACCCGACCCGCCCGATAATGTTAGGGTCATGACCTGAAAATTTGAACCCGAAACCCGAAATCAACCGAACTCGATAGAACCCGAACCCGTTGGGTTGACCGATTTAGTAATTTTATAAAATTTATAAAATTTATTTTAAAAAATATAATATATTTTATTATTAAAATACATTAAAATAATATATTTAATTAAAAATTATTATTTAATTAAAAATCTATTTTAATAATCATAACAAAAAATTATGTTTTTGACCCGCTGGTCAACCCGACCTGCCCGAAAACCCGCATCGACCCGACCCGGTTTAACCCGTGACTTGTACGTAACGATCCGAACCCGACTCAACCCGAACCCAAAATGACCTAACCCGAACCCGCACGACCCGACCCGATTGACAGGTCTAATCATCATCCATCACCACTAATTAAAAAATAACAAAAAAAAAACTTAAAAAAATCGTTTGATAATAAAAATTAATTAGTGGGAAACTCTAATCTTCGAAAGGGATATGAAAGTCAAGGATGTCAAATCAATTCACATGGCATCATGTATTTGTGGGTCTCATTTATCTCTCCCGATAAGGAAAGGGAAATTGAGATGATGGAAACATAATTAAGCAAGTTGTAAAGCAATTTAGCAAGTGATCGAGTGACGGAGTGAGTGTCCATGGAGAAACTATCTCCTGGTCTATCTTCTTCCTAGCACCATGGGGCCACAATCTTGTTCATGTTTCCCTTTCAATTAGATCTGTCAAAAGCTGACCGAACCTGCTAACCCGACTCGAACCGTTCGATAATTTTAGGGTTAAGATACGAAAATTTGAACCCGAAACCCGTTGGGTTGGAACCCGAAACCCGTTGGGTTGACCGATTTAGTATGATTATAGAATTTTTAAAATTTATTTTAAAATTTATAATATATTTTATTATTAAAATAAATAAAAATAATATATTATAACTAAATAATATTATTTAATTAAAAATTGATTTTAATAATCATAAAAAAGGATATTTTAGACTCGCTGGTCAACCCGAACCGACCGAAAACCCGCTACAACCCGACCCGATTGACCTGTGACCCATAACGAAACCGATCCCGATTTAACCCGAACCCGAACCCACCCGCCCCGACCCGATTGACAGATCTACTTTCAATCGATCTTAACCTAATGATTTTAGTTTTGCATCCGATTTGATTCATTTTAACCACATTTTTATCTCTCGAATGTAAGTTGTTAATATATTAGCTCAACAACGCACTAAGAGCTTGTTTTACTTTTGGGTAATAATGTGTTTTGGATAAAAATGTAATTTGTAGAAATCTGAAATACAATTAATCTGTTAAATTCTCGATTTAATTTTACAATGTGATTCTGCGATTTAAAAATGATATAATATAACGATCTTGATTAATCTGTTAAAATGATCGAGATATGAATCTTGTATACATTTTCGATTCCGATTCCGTAGTGTACAACAACAACAACAACAATTACCCAGTGCGGCTCCCCTTGCGGGAAATCTGGGGGTTAAAATGGGGCAACCCTGGCTTAACGCAAGGGAATGCGCCCAAAAAACCCGACAGGACCACATAACACAGAGAAAAATCAGAAACGAAGGCCGAAACCAAAAACAAAGAGCTTAAAAGTAAAAGAAACTTAAAACCAAAAACATGGCGCCGAAGTCTCAAGATCCCCATGGGTCGGTCTGCTTTGGTGTCTAACTGTCCGAAACGAAGGCCGAAGTCAAAAACAAAGAGCTTATAAGACTTGTTTTTTCAGTAAAAAAAGAGATCGATTAGATGGGCCCTAATTATGGAAGCAGGGTTGACGTAGAGCATCCACACGAATAAGGTCTTAAAAAGATCAGGGTCAGCTGCAAGAGTGACGGATGAGACGTGGTAAAATGACCTGCCAATATAATCAACCAACTCTAATTAAGTTTGTTGGCCCCACATTCCACAAATGAGACATCGTTACGAGCCACCATTTGATGGTTTGAAGATATATAGTCTGCCACAAGAATGACGTATAGGTCGATCATCTTATTCTTGTTCATGAATTGATTAATTAAGCGTTAAGAAATATGTCAATCATCTTATTCTGATTCAAATTTATTATGAATGTTTTTTTGGTCATTGCCACCCCAGTTCAGCGGAGAGTTTGGTTCTATCAAACGCTTACGTTTGGAGTTCGAGTTTCGAGAGGAGATTTTTATTTTTGGGTGAGATCTGCTCTCCCAACAAGTTCATTTCTCCTCCATTGAAAATCGAACACTCGATCTCAACGAAGCGTAGCCCCTCCCACTACGCTCCATGCTTGTTGGTAATTTATTATGAATGTGGTTTATGGGTAGAGAGTGAACTTTTTGTAATCTCTAACAACATATTTAGAATGACTTGTCTCAAATGATTTCTAATGAATATAATGTCAAAGGCTATCATTTCGATTTTCAAAGGAACAATCACATAAATTATTTTATAGCTCTTAGTCTTACTCCATAGAAACATATAACTTCTTAATAATCTATTATTTTTAAGTAAGATATGTATCTTAGATTGATTAAATGATTTTGAATATTTTAATAATACACCGTAACTTTTTATTTATCTTAACTCAAGTTGGACATGTTTTTTCAATCCAAATCCTCCTCTATTTCAATTTTTATGTTTCATTTTCATGCATGTTCCACTTAAATTTTAAATATTAAATTAATATAAAAAATTTAAAAATTATATTTACATTATAAACAACTATATACTATTATATGTTTGCAATTTTTCATCACAAAAATATACTCGGTATTTAAAAGTTTTAAGAAATTAAAGGGTAATATTTTATACGAAAATCATCATTTTGATTTTAAAAATTATTATAATATAAATTTAAAATTTTAAGATAAAAATTTACACACATATAAATATAATTATTAACAATATTAAATTTGTATTTAAAATTTTAAGTAAAATATAAAAATAGAACATAAATGTGAAATAGGGAGTAAAAGATTTGTATAGATGTTTTTTTCCACGTACCGCTACGAAAGTCTATCCATCAAACCCACAACGTGGCGCCACGTGTAAATATCGACGGTCACCGACGTAACCGGATATTCCCTTAATCACCGTGATTAGCTTTCAATTCACCCCACATTACTCCAAACTTTCAATTCATAACAAAATCACCCTCACCACGTGTCACATTCCCATTGGCTCGAACTTCACTTCAGCACGCGAATCCAAGTTGTACTTCCCCCACAAACGCGGTCCCCACATAAACCACCTGTATATAAAATCTCAAACCTCACCATTGAAACTCAACCCAAAATTCAAGCTCCCTGTTTTCTCAATCCCTTTCACAAATCCGTCCCCCAAATCGGCGGTTTTGGATTCCACCGGAAAACCGCCATGAACGCCGCCGGAACCGGAGGTCCGAACCTCCCTCCAGGATTCCGATTCCATCCAACCGACGAAGAGCTCGTAGTCCACTACCTCAAAAGGAAGACTCAATCCGATCCGCTTCCCGTCTCCATCATCGCCGAAGTCGATCTCTACAAATTCGATCCATGGGAGCTTCCAGGTACTCAATTGATCACAAATCAAGCTCAATTTCTCAATTTCTCGATCAATTGAAGTTAATTTGTGTTTAATTAATCAGCTAAGGCAAATTGATCACAAATCAAGCTCAATTTCTCAATTTCACGATCAATTGAAGTTAATTTGTGTTTAATTAATTCAGCTAAGGCCGTGTTTGGCGAGCAAGAGTGGTATTTCTTCAGCCCGAGGGATCGGAAGTACCCGAACGGAGCGCGGCCAAACAGGGCGGCGACGTCCGGATACTGGAAGGCCACCGGTACGGACAAGCCGGTGCTGACGTCAGGCGGGACCCAGAAGGTCGGGGTGAAGAAGGCGCTGGTTTTTTACGGCGGTAAGCCGCCCAAGGGGGTTAAAACGAACTGGATTATGCACGAGTACAGGCTTGCTGGTAACAAACCTCCGGCCTATAATCCGGCGATTAACAAAAACAGCTCTCTACGGGTAAATAAATTTTTACCCTCAGTTACTGGATAAATTTCGATTGTAGTTTTAATATTGTAAATTAATAAAAAAAAATTACTTAAAATTATAGCAAATTTTTTCAATTAATTAAACATAATATGAATTTTTTAATTGACAAAAAATTATACCAAAATTTATCACTTAAAATAATACCAATTTTTTAGGAGTATGAAAGCATTTTTGTGAATATTTCGACAAAACACATGAAATGACAATTGAAATTTGCTTACTAATCTCATTAATAACACTAATGAATATAATTTTAATATAATTTATGCCAATTTTTATCATATAAATTGTATTTAATCTTATTGTAATAAAAAAGTTTGGTATTATTAATGTTCAAACGAATTTCGATAATTATGTCATACTCCGTATGTGAAAACTCTACAAAAAAAAATGTCCCATGTTATTTTTAGCTAATACATTAAAAAATTGGTATTATTTTGATCAATTTAAAATTTTTATATTATTTTTGATTAATAGGTAAAAGTTTGTATTATTTTTTATTAATATATAGGTAAAAATTTGCATTATTTTAAGTAATTTTTCATTAATTAATTAATTAATTGAATTGGATCAGCTTGATGATTGGGTGTTATGCCGGATATACAAGAAGAACGCGACGAGGGCGGCGGAGAGGGAGGAGGAGGAGTCGGTGAATTGCCACGTGGGACGATCATCGGTGGCGGCAACGACGTACGCTGCACCCGCGTCGCAGACGATCGCGGAATTGCGTCGCAATCTTAATGCACACAACCTGTTCGACGAAATGCCAATGAATGTGGACGCATCTGGACCGTCCGATCTATGTATCCCGCCGCCCAAACGAAGGGCTGTGATGCCTTCTTTGATGTTCTGGAACGAAGAGGATACGACGGGGAACGGATCGAACTCCATGACCGGGCTTCTCCATGAGCTTCATCAGCCTACTCAATTTCAAATCTCTGGCTTAAATTGGTATTCTTAGATTAATTATAAGAAAAAAAACAAAAAAAATTATGTTGAATTTGATTAATCGGGATGGTGTTATATATTGTATAAAAAATAAAAAATGTAACATGAGAATGTATATACACTATTTTATGTATAGATATAGTATAGATCAGGGCGGATCCGGATTGTCCGTGGGGCAGACTTTGAACGAAACAATAGATTAGTATATGGAGCTCGTATACGAAATATAAACCTCGGATTCCAATTCTCACCTGGTTCATCTTCCTCCTCCATCGAATCACCGACAAACTTGCACACATCCCTCTACCTCTTTCTTTTCGATCTAGTCCTCCTCGCCTTCCGCCTTCGATCACCTTCGTCTTGCTAGCTTCGAGCCTCCCCGTGGGGGCAAAATTCCACGTTCACGGACCTCCTCGTGTAAACTCATAGCTCTTCCGATTAGACATGTGGGCGACTGCTCCCACCTGTCCCCGCCTAGATTCGCCCTTGGTACAACTGAAATTATCAATATTTAAGATATATATTTTATGGTAATCAAAAATAATTTTGAAATTTTTTCTGTACATTGCAATTGTAATATATGGGCCATTTGCAACTGTTAGTATTGATCATGATAAGGATATGAACATGATGATGATGAGGATGATGGGATTGAAATGGTGTACTTAGATTTTTTTTTTAAATTTATTGTTATGTGATCATTTTGGTTTTATAAAAAAGGTGACGTCGACAGCCCGCCAAATTAAACTTGATTCCATGGCAATAATGCATGCTAGTCATTTCATTCTATGTAATATCAATGTATAATATTTGTTGATCGATGTGAACATTAGTTGAATGTTGTGCTTGATATTTGATTTGATCAAGACTTTTCTTACTATTGATCATCATGTATGGAATTTTTTGTTCCAATCAATATATATTGCGGGCTGAATACTTCATTTAGTTGAGAATTTTTGAGCAATTTAATTGTATTATCGGTTTTTCTAATCTATGCTATGTCGTGAAGAATTCAAATTAGAATGTATTATACGGGGTATGGATTTTATTTGCTTGGGACATTTAAAAAAAATTAGGGTTTAAGATTTCATTTCCACAAACGGAATTTTTGATTTGTCCATTATTTTTCGGTCTTTCTAACTCATGTATACATAACTATTACCCTACAAAAAATAACAAACCCTATAAACGATGAGTTAAAATATTTGAAAAAATAATCCATTTTTTTTTATAAGAAAAGATATTAGATGTATTAGAAAGATTGACCGGTAGAAATAATTGGCAACCGGACATAACGGCACTCGACAAGCTAGAGAGCATATAAACACAAAACACTCCAAGCAAGTAAGAGATAAACATAACAAACGATAAAAAAAAAAAATCAACATGTGTGAAAACCTAAAAGACTAACGACCAATTCTTTGTGCACACAGAAAAAATGTCCGACGTACATAAAAAAATCACTTTTCATGAAGAGTGAGTTCTGACAAACACTATAAACGATGAGTTAAAATATTTGAAAAAATAATTCATTTTTTTTTATAAGAAAAGATATTAGATGTATTAGAAAGATTGACCGGTAGAAATAATTGGCAACCGGACATAACGGCACTCGACAAGCTAGAGAGCATATAAACACAAAACACTCCAAGCAAGTAAGAGATAAACATAACAAACGATAGAAAAAAATCAACATGTGTGAAAACCTAAAAGACTAACGACCAATTTTTTGTGCACACAGAAAAAATGTCCGACATACATAGAAAATCACTTTTCATGAAGAGTGAGTTATATGGATACCAGGTAGACAAAAGGTATCATGCTTCGTGCAGCGTGACTCTTTATTAGGGGTGCTCAATGGGACGACCCGACCTGACTTGCGTGTCGCGGATTGACCCATAAAAAAATTATTTATCTGCGATCCGATCCACGGGTTCTGGGTCGAGTCCGGGTCAACCCGTTTGACACACACAAAGGTACTTCGGATGTCCCATAAGTAGGGGTGCTCAAGGGTCGACCCGACCCGGAAGAAATATAATAAGTTTTTTACTTTTTAATAAATTAATATAATATTTAAAAAAAAGGTTTCGGGTCGGGTCGGGTCGACCCGTTGAACACCTCTACTTGTGGGACATTTGGAGTTGCCTTTGTGTTTGTCAAACGGGTCGACCCACAATCCGACCCGCAAAACACGCAACCCGCGGGTCGGGTCAAGGGTCAACTCGCAACCCGCAAGTCAGGTTGGGTCAACCCATTGAGCACCCCTAATGAAGATTCACGCTTCACGAAACATGATATCTTTTTTCCATCGGGTATCCATAGAAATCACTCTTCATGAAGAGTAAATTTCCGTGTGCGCCGAACACTTTTTATGTGTGTACAATGATTTTTCGTTTTTTTCTGTGAAAGATATTGTTCATAAAGTTGAATCGGAGTCCGAAAACCTCTGACTACTACCTTTGCAGATTTATAGACTTATTTTTCTTGAACTCTCTTATTAACACATTCAATTCCTAGGAACATAAAATAATTGTACAAGTTCTAACTATTAGACCAAACCATGTACATAGACGATTATATACCTTAAGAAATAAGAATATAGGTTTGTTAGATCTAACATTCAACCAAATTCTGTTTCTTATTAGACGGTTGTATGTCATTTTCATACAAAGACTATATATGGACATGACATCATATAGATTAATACAAATTAACCCCACCTCTCTTACTAGTTTTAAATTTAATCACATCAAAAAAGAAATTAAAGAATGATAAATATCAATAAGAGAAAGAGTTACCTCAGCCATGTATTTAGCTTTCTGCCTTTGCTGACCATATGTATACAATTTACATTTATGGTGCCCATCAATCTCCCATATCACCATCATCTTATGGAATCATTATCTCTAAACCACAGATAATTAAATGTATACTAATTGTAAATCAATTTAAACTAATTATGGAAAATTTACTGATCAACTTTATGAGCATCTTGTACCCTTACTTTCTTGTTATAGAAGTTTGGAGGGTGACTTAATTGGTGCAAATTAATTCACACCCTTATCTGTAATTTAATCCTCCTCCACTTTGAATTGAATTGGCCGGCTACAAGCTTTTGCCTTTTCTCAGCCACAAGAATCATTGCCCATCTCAAATTTGTGTTTAGTTACACAATTGATTAAGTCATTAAGGGTTGTAAGTTGTATATATGCGACATGAACAATGATCTTATGTGATATAAAGAAATTAGGGTTGTTCAATGGGTCGACTCGACCAGATCCGTTGATCCATTAAAAAAAATTGACCCATGATATGACCAGTAGCCTGGATTACGGGTTATGGGATTTACGGGTCGACCCGTTTGACCTAGTCAAATGGGTCAAAATGACCCATTTAACCCGTTTGATCCTTAGGATATTAATATATTATTATAAAGAATAAATATAATTATCTAGTATAAAAATATTTCAAAAATAATATTACGGGACACGGGTTAGGTTACGGGTCGACCCGTAATCACAAAAATCTTAACCTTGGCCCGACCCATAATTTACAGATCTAGTCGAATTATAGTTCATTAGGTGTTTTGAACAATCCTAAAAGAAATAATACTTGTAAAAACTGTGGATTGAGATGAATAAACAAATAGTTTATGAAATTGCAAAACAAATAAATAAAGAGAATGTTGTTATACATTATATGATCCAATTCCGCCAAAGCAGTAATGTTAGACAACGGATTCGAACCAATGACTTGTTCATGACCTGAGTCGCAAATTACATAATAAGCTTTTTCCACCCTCATTTTTTTTTTTTGTAAAATTACATCTACTTTAATGCAATAATATACTGCATAATCTTTTCTTTTGAATTTATATGAATATAGTTTATTGTCTCGTAAATATCTTCTCGACTCAATGTGTACATCTCGACTCCCTAGATTTCACTTTTGCACGAAACACTATGTAGATGTTAAATGAATATGTTTTATTTCACTATCTCTATAAAGTTTCATCAAATATTGTCTCTCATATGTTTTTTTTTAGGTATATTCTATCATATATTACTTTCATAAATTTATTTTATATCTCGACCAAAATACATATTTTTAATATGGACAGATTCTATTTTTTTTCCTTTTTTCTATTTAGGTTTCATGAACGATTGTTTATTAGCCAATTATAGGCCCAATTTTGTTTACTGTTGCAAAGATTTTAGGCCCAATTGATATGGATTTTTTTGACGGGTTAGGCCTAGTTTTTCAATCCTGAGCCAAATTAATTTTGGAAATAAGGTGTAATCCTGAGCCAACATTGATCAATACACAAACTAAAAGCATAGTAATTACTACAATTACTAATTACTACAATCACTTTTCAATCCTACAATCACTAATTACAATGAACCAAGAACTTTAACACAATGCTTTCAATCCTGCAGCTCAAAAAGCAATTCATCAATTGCTATGATTTAAGAGCACAATCCTCAAAACACTGAATTGATCAAACACTATATCCATGCTAATATTATTACCACTAAAGTCTACAATCAAAAACTGCATCAGACCAACATAAACCCATGAAGGTAGTTAAAAAGCTAGTATGCAATCTGAATCATGCTTGCAAAACTGAAGGTTGGCTCAGGATTACCAACACAGCCATAAAAGAACTTGGGCTCAATCATACAAGAGAAGATTTATCACCAGGTTCAAAGATTCATCAAAATGCTCTACTAGCCAAATTAAAACGATCAGCATAAACCCTAAACCCTGCAAACAAACATAAGATAAAACATCAAACCACAACATGATAATTTAAGATTACAAAATTTTCAGCCTTCTGTATCTCTATTCTACTCTTCTTCCTCACCATCTTTACTCTTTTTCTTCTTCTTCTTCTTATCCTTCTTCTTCTCACTGTGGTCAGTATCCTCCTCAGCTGGGGTACTACCACCATTCTCAACATCCTTGCTCTTCTTCTTCTTCTTTTTCTTTTCGGATTTCTCCTCATCCGATTTTCCAGCTTCATCTACATCTTTATCCTTCTTCTTCGTCTTGTCCTTCTTAGATTTAGGGGTTTCAGCTTCAACTTCTTCCTCCTTTTCCTTTTTCTTTCTCTTCTTCTCCTTCTTCTCAAGCTCGCCATCAATCTCAGTTTCCTCCAACTTACGCTTATGCTTCTTCGTTTCCTCGGTATCTTCCTTCACAATCACCTCACTCTCCACCTTCACAGGCTCAGCAGCCGCAGCAAGCCTAGCAATCATGGAGTCTCCGCCACTCGGAAGCACTACATTCCTCGCCCACTCCTCGGGAGTCTTCTCATTCGGCTTCCCGTGCTTATCCAGCTTCCCCTCCGCAACCAGCTTCTTCTTCATCGAAGCCCTTGGTCCCAACCCCCATTTCCTCGGGTAAGTATCCCGATCCATAATCACCCTCTTGATCTTCGCAACCACTCCATGATCACAAGTAGCCATGACAGCGGTTGGCATCTCCGCGATCCCCAAAGCAATGGCCTCTCCCTTCGTAGTCATCAACACGACCTCCTCCCCGACATCAACATCATTCTCAAACCTAAGCAAACCCGGGATCATCAACTTCGCACCATAACAGATAGCGTTCACAGCCGAGTCCTTCACAACCAGCCTCTTGTAGCTAGTCAACAACTTCTCCAGAGGCATGATCACCCTCCTCAAATACGCCTCGTCCCTGTAATTATCATACATCCATTGAGCATCCAACACGTCGTGCATCGTCACCATGTTATCCTTCTCCCCCATGATCCCAGACCTAACTCTCCTAAGCTCCTGCATATGAGCGCCCACGCCCAACAACAGCCCCAAATGGACACACATTGTTCTCACATAAGTACCAGCCTCACAACTAATCCAGAAAACCACCAAATGCCTATCCGAATCGTACTCGAGCAGCTTGCTCTCATAAATGGTCCTAATCCTAAGCTGTCTCTTCACAGCAGAGATCAAAGGAGGCCTCTGGAAAACAGCACCAGTTAAAGTCTCAAGCGCCCTTGCCACCTTAGCCACATCAGGGACAGCAGAGTGTAACCTAGCAACACAGACATACTCTTTGCCAGCGCCTTGCTGGGATTTAACAAGACTGGTGGCCCTATCGACACAGACAATTAGATTGCCGGTGACCTTGGGATCTAATGTCCCGCTATGGCCGGTTTTCTCAACCCTAAGAATTCGTTTAATCCAGGCGACTACTTCATGAGAGGAGGGATTAGAGGGCTTATCTAGATTGAGAACGCCGTACTTGAGATACTCGGCGAGCGGGCGCTTCAGAGGGGAGAAGCCGGAGGGAATTGGCGTGTAGTGACCGGTGCGAACGTTAAGCTTCTCGTAGTTCTTGAGAAGGATCGGCCACTCGGAGGTGTCGGTCGCCGGAGTGAAGCTCTGAGGTTTGATGAGGTAGTCGCTGTCGGTGGCGTTGGTGGTGTCCGTTGCGGCAGACGATTCGACGTCCTTGGACTTGCTCTTCTTCTTCTTCTCCGATCGGGACATTTCGACATCCGCCATGGGAGATGTTTCTAGGAGAATTGAGAAATTAGGGTTTTGCAGAAGCTCAAGGGAGGGAAATAGGGAATTCGGCGGTTTTGAAGGGTTTAGGGTTTTTGTTTTAATTTTTAATTTTATTTTCTTCTCAGGCCATTATTTTTGAATTTATTGGGCCTTAGGGTATTCAATAATTTGTTCTGGACATTTATCTGGTCCGGTTGAGAAAGACCAATACGCATTAATGGGCCTAAAGGTGAAATGGGCTTCAAAAGACTCAACGAAACTAATTTTTTTTTATTAGGTAAACATTCGGTATACCGGACATGCCCGATAACCGAGAGGCCGTGTAAACGGCAGCCAGAAACTCGACTACAAGTCTAGAAGAGATATAACAACCACAACAAACACGTAAAGTTAGTACAACAAACGCCGCTAGCATTTGGTCAAAACGGACAAATCATGAAGAAAGGTGGACCACTGATGTTGCCTCCACCGGAATGAAGGGTCTTCAGCAGCCTCAAAACATCCAGCGACCACGCCAATCACAAGCGAACCATACTCAATACTAGAACCAATCTCGGAGTCATGCATACTTTACTCGGACCAAACCTAACAAAAAAACAAAAAAACACACCAAATAAAAAAAGAAACAGGTCGATTTTGCTTACACGAGTAAAAAATCTGAATTTATAAACTAAAACTCTATTAAAAAGCATAATTTAAAAAAAATTTAAATACAAAATTAATTCTTTCTTTCTAAAATTATGCTCTTTAACCTATGTCCCAAACTCCCAATGACATAGTTTAGAAAAATCGTATTTTTAAAAGCATATGTATATAATACCTGACACAGTGAATAGTTTCTCTCAAAATCTTAATTTGTACTCTATTCCAATATGTCCAAATCGGATTAGATACAGATAAAAATTTACATTTAATAATTTGGATTGTGGATGTTTTTGGATTAGATACATTCGCGATTACTTGTAAATGGTACAGAATGAATGATCTTCCAACACGTTTTTTTCATTGGATTTGAGATATTTCCTTTCATTCTTTTTTAGAAACATTTTGATTTGGTAAAATGAATCAAACTCTATGGTTCATCACTCATCAGTTAACATAAAAAATTCAGGTTTACATATTCCAAAGAAAATATATTCATATGTACTATTAGATTTAGAGAAAATTAATTGCTTCAACATTAGTGTACGTAAGTTCACATCACATGTTATATTAGTACGAAGAAATGTATTTATAAAATTCGCAGATGTAAATGCAGAAATTAATACAGATCCAATCCATTGAAGTCACATCTGGCACTTAAATCAATTTCAGATGATTGCCAATGCAATTATTATAAGTACAAGTTTCAATTAGTTGTTTATTCTAAAATCACATTGCATTACAATGAACCTCACTAGTTGTAGCATTAATTTTTTGATCACATCATATGTCAAGTGCAAAATAAAATATCTTGTTTTTTAATCTCTTACCCAGTTTGATAGCCGTTCTATGTCCGGAGTGGGTATTGCAGAAGTTTTTAATAGGGGCGATCCTCTCAATTCAGTCTTTTTTGTTGTTGTTTCTTGCTTGGAAGGTTGTTTCATGTTCGACACTTTGTCGGTTTTGGCCCAAATTCTTTAGCTTGGTTTGCGTACTCATCCGTTTGTGGAGTAATCTTTGGGGTTTCAACTCTCTTCCGAGCTAGATCGCGGTGGTGTGGAGTTTCCTCCTAACATTGCTCGTCAGCCTCGTCTATTTCCAGCTTTTTATTGCACTGGCCTGTTCGGTCACCGAGTTCCTGGTCTCTCGATTGCACCGAACTTATTTGGTCAATTGAATTTTTACCTACTCAAAAAGAAAATATACGCCGTCAGAGAGTTTTAAACCCGAATCCCTAGACAAACGCTTGAGTGTACCTAGCGCATTCCGCTAGATCAGCTTATGATTGGTAGAATAAAAGATCTTTCTGATGGGACGATAATGGTGACTGGTGAACATATGTATTTAAGTTCGATACAAGACCTTATTATTATTTATTTCAAAATTAATTGACAATAGAAAAAATAATATTCGTACATTATATATTAAGCTCAATTTTTATTAACTTTTAACAAAATGTAAATATGCAAGTGCATAAAGATGGAAAAGTGCAATTTCAGCAAACCACATGTAACAAACAGCTAAGAATTTGCTTCACTTGCAAAAAGAAATTGTCCATTGGGGCCAAGCATCCCTACATTAGCAAACTTCAGAATTCAAAAGTGGCCCTTCTGATTTATACAGGCAATTTAACTTTTAGGACCTGTTTTTATTTTTTCAATTAAAGAAACTTTGCTATTTTTTTTTTGTTAATTACCACCCCTACTTTGGTCCTGTTTCGTAATACGATTATTCTAACTTATGTTCTAGCGAATATAACGGATCGACTCGGGAGTCCGTAATAAAAACGAGTCGGCTCATTATTCGGCTTGTCGGGTATTGATAGGACGGGTTACGAGTACCCGTTAGACTCGATTCTTCATTAGAAGAGTAATTTGGATAATTTTATGGGTCAGGTCGACCCATTTAACCCACTTTTTTTTTTTTTTTTTTGTCAAAGGCACTACCTAGGAGAGTCAAAATGGAGAGCTCATGATATCATTTTGAAGTCATAGCCACTTTACTAGATATTTGAAGGCATTTGATGTTCGAGTGTGGACAAAAAATTCTGAAGTTAAGCGTGTTTGGACGAGAGTAGTATCAAGATGGGCGACATCTTGAAAAGTCTTCGGAATGGCATAGAATAACGCTTCTAAGGCCTCGTACCTTACATTTGACCCGATTTGTACCATCCTATCATGTTCTTACAAACCTTTAAATAAAAAAATTTCCATTAGATTTATTTATTTTCTTTTAGAGTTTAGAAGCATCATTTACAATCAAGCCATAGGTTAGATTTTAAAGTATGCTCATAATGTGCTTATTTTTGCAATCTTCCCATATATATACTTGGTCCTGCTTCGTAATTATTTTGTTTTTTAGGTCCTGAAACACAAATATCTTACAATAAAAGTCCTGTTTATTTCTCCTTCCAACTAAAGAAATGTTGCTATGTGACAACTAATGCAACCCCATTTATTTGACATACAAGCAAGCACCAGCTGGTGTGTGATTAACTAGGAAATATGGGCTGTCAAATTGGGCCCAATTAAATACACTCATGATCATTTCATTTTTTTATAAAAAAATTCTTTGATTACTTCCAACTTCATTCATGCCCACAAATCAATTTCTCACACATATAAATATCCCCCCAACAAAACACCACAAATTGATCAAGATTCAAACAACTATTACCCTTTGTACAAAAAAAAAATACCCCCACTCGTCCGACTGTTGCTGAGCAGTTTTTGGATATCAAACGGACCTCCCAAGAAGGTAATTTTATTACACTTTCCTAAATGTGTAGGCAAGATATCCCCGCGGACTCGCAGAATCGGAAGTTTAGGTTTCTGGCCAAGCCGCCCCCTCATCCGACCGGGTCAGGGGCGAAGACGTCGAGATCGTCGTCCCCTCGCGTTCATCGAGGATCGGTTGGGGTGTCGGGTGGAGCGCAGTTGCCAGGTGGACGCGGGCTCGATGAGCTGGACGCGTGCGGGTTGCCAGCTGGCGAGTGGATGAGGAGGCAACAAGCTAGCAAGGAGGTGTTGAGAAGGGCCATTTGGCCAGCCAAGAGAAGGCCTAGTTTGAGGTGGAGGAATTTTGAGCCCAGGCCCAGCCCACTTTCTACTATGTCCAATTCAATTACTGTTTAATTGATTTGCATAATTGGATTAAACTCTCTGTATATATGTGATTAGTTGTTTTAATCATACACAATTTTGTAGTGGTTATATTTAATTGTTCTTTTTTGATTTAGTTTTCGGAATTTGGATCAATGGAGCCATTTTTTAGATGAAGATCATACATTCATGTTTTTTTCTTGTATTTATAGATATGTATATGGTTCGGTTCGAATAAAGGAACTGAACCGAAAACCGAATTGAAATACCTTAACAGTTCACACTAAAGGGTTTAGATTTCCGGTTCGTGGGTTTGAGGAATTACCGGTAAACCGATGGTTGGAGCCGGTATAAAAGTTACCTAACTGAAACCCACAGAGTAGGGGTTTGGAATATAGAGTCACACATTCATGTTTTTTTTTTTCTTGTATTTATAGAGATGTACACGATTCGATTTGAATAAGGGAAATAAACTGAAAACCAAATAAAAATAACTCAACGATTCACCCGAATTATTTAGATTTTTGGTTTAATGGTTTAATTATCGGTAAACCGATGCTCGGAATCAGTCTAAAAGTTGCTCAACCAAAACCCACAATCGAGGAGTTATGCAGTTTCGGTTTCAGTTCCACCAAATTATAGAACCGGAACCGACATTTTCGGAACCTGGACCAAGATTGGGCCATACTACAATAATCAACCAACAAACCAAGAAAAGTAAAAAAAAAAAAGAGTAAAAACATTACCAATGTTAATTCATTCTCATTTCCATCTGAGATGATCATAAGCTATCTCTACAACCGTTTTTTATTACTATTTATAGGCAAAATTATCTTACTTGTTGTAACAAAGTGTAACGCAAGACCTAAAGCGATTAAAATTTAGAAAGTGAAAAAAGTAAAAACATCACCAGTGTTGATTCATTCTCATTTCCACCTGATATGATCATCATCTTCACCGCAGTAAAAACTCGTTCCCTAAATCATCAATTTGATGCTAGCCCACGCCATGTCCAATTACTTGGATCAATTCCAATCCATCAAGAACACATTCCGTCATCCAATCATCGCCGGTAAAATCCCCTATCTCAACCATCCAATTCCCGATTCGCATCGTTCAATTCCATGAATTGATCAACTATTTTTGTTGAATCGACTCCAAATTTGTTGTTCACAGTTGAAGATGTGAGCCATTTGTGGCACAAGGTTGAAGATCGATTTCTTCAGCGATTACCTTTCAAGAGCGTCAGCTTGAACGACAAGGCTCGGAATCCTGTGATCGTCGAGAAATTGCCCGCTGAATTCATCCTAACCTCCGATTCGAGGCTTCGCGATCAGTTTTTACAGGATCAATCGTTCTTCTGGTTTCATGATCCCTACGCAACTCTCATTCTCGTCACCTGCGAGGTAAGAAATTTCTTCAAACCCTAGAATTTCAATTTCAATTTCTCGCCTGATTTCGATTTTTTACATTCACAGGATCTCGATGAGTATAAAAGCGGTGTTAAGTCGCGACTCAAATCGGTTGTTCCAGCTGATGAGAATGAATGGATTATTGTGTTCGTGAATAAAGCGAGTTCGACTGATAATTCGGCGACTAAGCTGGTGAACAAAGTGTACGCCAAAATTGAAGTCGAATTTAACTCGAAGAAACGAGAAAGGTGAGATTTCAGAGTTCGATTCTGCTGATTCAAAATTCAACTCGAATTGTAAATTCTAATCAGTTTTTGCAATTGATCCAGGTGTTGCAGGCTGGATTTACATGAAACAGATGCAAAATTTTGGGAGGTTTTTGAGTCGAAGATCATGGAATGTGTGAGGAATACTCTGGATAAACGGATTTTGTTGTATGAAGATGAGATTCGAAAGAGTGAACAGAAATTGATGCCTGCTTTGAATTTCTGCTATTTCTTTATTTTAAAGGTTCTTTTCGATTTCAAACTTCTTTTTATTTAGATTTAATTGAATGAAAATTTAATGTTAGTCCACTTTTTTGATCTTCTTCTTCTTCGTTGGCTCATCACAGGAAAGCTTGGCTTTGATGTTTGATGTGGTTCATCTTCATGAAGATTCTTTGCGAGAGTATTCTGAGCTGGAGCAGTGTTATACGGAATCAGGTAATTTTGATTTTATTTTAGGAAATATATAAAATTGTCCCAAATTTCGAATATTTAAATATTAGCACTTACAGTAATAAATTTTGAATTTTGATTTGGTACCTAGTTTTAGGAAAATTACAGAATTTCAGCGTTAACTTTATTAGGTGAATTGCAAAATTGCCCCAAATTTTGATTGTGACCCTTTATTTTATATAAATTGCAAAAGCGCCCACTTTAAACAACTGGAAATTTCTACACAGTAGTAATTTCAAAGTAAATTTATTATTGTCCCTGATCAGGAAAATAGCAAAACTATCGTAGCTTTTTGTAAAGTCAAATATATGGTCTAAATATAATGAAAATATGCTCTTTATTCATAGAAGTTATTATTATTTGCCCTTCTAAATCAGAGAAATCACAAACTTGCTCCAAATTTTTTTTTTAAATTTTAATTTCCTCTACTTTAGTCAAATTGCTAAAACACTCCTTATGAACAACTCGGATATTTTATTTGACCCTTAATTTTAGGTAATTATATTTCTCATGGAAACTACAAAACTATCCACCTTTTCTCAAACATTATATTCTTTGATCTTATTAAGCTCACACTACAACTTTGGATTTACTATCCAGTATCCACCTTTTCTCAACCCCATTGTGAAACTGTCACAACTTCCAAGTTTGATTTTGTTACTTATTAACTTTGAATATTATTTTGGCCCCTATTTTTATAAAAATTGTGAAACTATGCCCTGATATCATGAAAGTTATTAATATAAGACCTTTTATATATAGGGAATTGAAAATTTTCCATAATTTAAAAAAACTTATTTTAAAATTTAAACAAATGGTGAAACCTCCTTATATTTTTTAAAAGCTCACCTTACAACTTTGAATTTTGGCTTAATCTTTGCCTGATAATCTTCAACCGATTTTTTTTTAATCTTGTGATGCAGTTAATATGAGTAGGAACCAAAGGTACTATGGTGGAAAGGACAAAGGTGACGATCAAGCCGCATTGCTTAAGCCTGGAAATATAATCTTGAGACAAATTGTTCAATATGAATCATTTAGAGAGTTCGAGTTCCATCAATATCTTTTTGCTTGTCAAGCAAAGGTGTGCAAATTCATAGTTGGCAATGAGAATTGAACTTCACCATGAAACACAAAACAACATTTAATCCAGTATATATGACTACAGTCTGGCTAAGGAGATTTTTGACTCCTCAAATATTGAAATGTACAGCTGTTGTTGAAGCTGAATCGTTCCTATGAGGTTGCATCTAAAGGTTATTCATTTGTAATAAGCTTCTCAAAGGCACTGGAAACACATGAGGTACTTAAGATGAAGTTGCCTTGTTGATTTATTTATATATTTCTAATTTCTTTTAATTATTTTATGTGGATTTTGGGCAGAGCATGTTGCCCTTTTGTATGTGTGAAGTCTGGGTTGTAACAGCTTGCTTGGATTTGATCAATGCTACTAAATCTAAATTTCAAGATGGACTTGTTGAACCTGATATACAAAAGGAGTTCTATCGCTGTCAAGGCGAGCTTTATTCACTAAGCCGAATCAAGGTAATTAATCGTCTGTAAGAAAATCAGGATCTTGGATCTTGTTTAGCATCTATAGCACTCATAATTGAATTAGTCAAGGTAATATTTATTTGCTTATGAGGTGAAATTATTATCAATTAATGCAGTTTATGAGACTGGCTTGCTTGTTAGGATATGGACCAGAAATTGAAAAAAGTCCTGCTAACAGGTGAACAAATTAATGGATGCAAGTTATGAATGTTCATCGCTTTATTTTTTAAGTTTTTATAAGTTATGAATTTTCTTATGTTATGAGCAGTGCTGCTTTGAGCACGCTACCTTGGCCAAAGCCAGCTATGTGGCCTTCGGTTCCACCTGATGCTTCATCTGAGGTGCTTGAAAAGGAAAAGGCAAGTTTTACTATCTACAACTTATTTAAGATGAGTTTGGATTATGCAAATGCATTATAATGCAAATTTGAATGAAAAAATTGCATTAATGATGCATCATAATGCATAACTCATACTTATTCTGGAATCTAGCTTGAGTTCCAAAAAATGTGAGATTAGGAACTTCAATTTATTGAATTTTACCTAGATTTTAATTTTTGGAGATTCGATGTGTTGCAGATGATAAATCAAACAACTCCTAGAGCTAAGCACTGGGGAATTCAGAGGAAGGATTTGCCGATCGAACCGTCAAAGCTTCTATCTGAGGCTAATAGAAGAAGGACTTTGTCAGTGGGAAATATGCCTGAAACGTTTGATGATCAACCAAATAGTGATAATGTGTAAGCTTAAAAGAATGTGTATGTTAACCAAATAATAATTGGTCAATTTGGAGATGAACAACATTTTTTATTATTCTGTTCACAGCTCCATTGCAGATGAATTTGCTGATGACAAATTCTGTCAAAACACGACCGATATAAAGGCGACTGATAAAACTATGTGCCGTAGTTTCTCTATACCTGCAACCTTGGAAGCTTCCAGACCAAAGAAACTTGCAGAAGTCCATGTTGCAGCTGAACATGCTCTGAAAGAAACTATATCCTGCCCTCGATTAAGAAAGTCTTTATCATCTCTTGAGGAGTTTGAGGTATCTTAGCCACTTATATATGCAGTAATACAGTTTAATGCAAGATAATGCGTTATTTGGTGTGATCCAAACACACCCTTGTATATGAGTGTTTGGAATAATGCATCTAAAAATATATACTACTTTTTCACTTTTTAATGTCTGATATGCATAAGTTTTTGATAAAACGTTGAATTATTGTATTTTACAGAAAAAATACTTAGAGCTAACAGAAGGAGCTGCTGAAAACTATCACAAGTCATGGCGAAAAAGAAACGGAGTTATACTTGATGGTGAAGTCGGTTTTGTACGCCACAAGTATGGGAAATTTGACCTAGCAGCTAGATCATATGAGAAAGTATGTGCTCTTTATGCTAGTGAAGGATGGCAAGATTTATTGGCTGAAGTACTTCCGCACTTAGCTGAATGCCAGAAAATGCTCAATGATGAAGCTGGCTATTTAAACTCTTGCATACAACTATTGTCTTTAGATAGATGCCTATTCTTACCTAAAGAACGCCAAGCGTTTCAAGCGGAGGTTGTTCGTGCTGCACATAGTGAAATGAAGGATCCGGTACATGTAGATGTGTCGTCTTTGATCACATTTTCTGGTAATCCTGGAAAGCCATTGGAATTATGTGATGGAGATCCTGGTAATTTGTGTGTTGTTATTTGGAGTGGCTTTCCTGATGAAATAGCTCTTGACTCACTCAGTCTTACCCTCATAGACACACATCATGCTGATGAAGGGGGCAAGGTATTTGGGAAGAAACTTAATTTCCTGTTAAATTAATAAAACAATTTGGTCCGAAGTTTTCGGAACAAAGATTTAATCTGAAAAATTCAGACACATTAATATTCTTTTTCAAATGTTCTACTTGAGAAAAATGAAAATTTCTCTGTTGTGCATGCTGTCACACAATATAGATTTAATCTGGCTTCTAACATGTTAAATTTTGTAATTCTCAGGCGGCGAGCAGTTCTGGTGCCACGGTACTGAAGCCTGGCAAAAATGTTGTTAGCCTCTCAATACCACCACAAAAGCCTGGATCTTATGTTCTTGGTGTTTTTACTGGACATTTAGGACACTTGAAATTTGGGTCTCAACATTTCTTTAAAGGACATTCTGCAGACGCTCATGATTTTTTGAGTTATGAAAAGCCAATTAGACATATCCTAAAGGTACCAATCTTTCTACACCACAGCCAATTAACCATACTCCTGTTTGTTTTATTTATTTTATTACAAAAGTAGTGATTGGCTTGGCTTGACGAGCCTAGAACATCCTTTTAGATGAGAACAAGATGAACGCTACTTCTTGGGCAAATGATGATCGCAATAACTTTTTTCTTATAATTTTTTACTTTCAGGTTTTTAGACCTCTGTTTTTGGTTGAATCAGGTTTTTAGACCTTTTAGATGAGAACCTGAAGATTAATAATATTTTTCCTCTCTTCTATTCCTTTCAGGTTTTTAGGCCAAGAGCTTTGGTTGACCTTACACCTGCAGTTTCATCTGCCTTATTGATAAATGAGCCACAATGGATTGGAATTGTAGTGAGGCCAATAAACTATTCTCTAAAAGGAGGTGTCTTGAGCATTGACACTGGCCCTGGTTTAAAGATTGAGGAGTCACATGTAATTGAGATTGAGAAATCTGCAGATCAAGATCCTTGTACTAATAAGAGTTGTGAAGAAGATGCTAAAGGCGCTAACTTTAATATGGAGGAATTAAATTCAAATGAGATAAAAAGCCCTGAAAATGAAGAACCAAGAATTGCAGAAACCAAGCCCTTAACTCTACAAAATGGCAAAATAACATTGCCTGATTGGGCAAGTGATGTAACTTCTGTACTTTGGATACCGGTTCGTGCTACAAGTGATAGAATTTGTAGAGGTATTTGATTTATGTTAAGATAAAGCATTACTTTTAATTTTCTTGATTTCATTAAGTTAGTTATTCCATGTTTATGAGCAGTTGCATCACAGAGGTGGAGCATTGTGGAGGGATTAAGGACAATGGCTCTAAAACTCGACTTTGGCATATCCCACAACCAAACCTTTGACAGGTACTGTAACATAGTTTTTTAATTGGCTATTATTCTTTATATTATTCAGTTCAAAACTCATCTTATTTATGTGGAATGATTTCAGCACTCTAGCTATCCATTTTACTGATCCTTTCAATGTCAGCACACGCGCCATTGATACATGTAGTGGCACTTTTCTTTATCAGGTACTTGATTTGCTTGATATTGCTTTATCTTTCAGTGAATTGTGTGTGCATTTATACAAATCTCTATACACTGTATTCAGATTACATTACACTCCCAAGTAAAGGCCATTTTGAGCATCGAAGATGCTTGGTTTGATCTTCAAGACGGTTTTCTTCACACTGATCAAAATAATGGAAGGCCAATTTCATCCTTCTTTCCTCTTACTGTTACTGCTTCTTCAACTGCTGGGATGTTGTTCACCATTTGTGTAGGGGTGACTAAATCTGATGGTATGTTTTAACATTGAAAATATATATTAGGGTTGTCGAAAGGGCAGGTTAACCTGTAACCCAAGCCCGCGAACCCATAAAACGGGTGGGAGTCAAAACGGGTCGATCCGTGACCTGATCCGCAAACCCATAAAATGGGTTACGGGCCGGGTCACAAGTCGACATTATTTTTTTACGGGTTGTCAGGTCGACCCATAACCCGTAAAATGGGTTGTGAGTCAGGTCAACCCGTTCAACACCCCTAATATATATGCAGCACTCAACTTAGTAAAACACTTTGAAAGGCTCATTTTTTTTCATTTAAAACAGGTGAAGTAACAGAACCAAAACAAGAAAGCATACTAAATGTAAGATACAGAATTGCTGGAAACAGAACTAGTGGAGCCCACACACCAATCTCTTTGGATGGAAGTAGTGTTGGAGAAATGAAGAAGGATTTGCTCTTCAGGATTTCTCTTCCCTTACTGAAGCCTCTATCGGATCCGTGCTTAGCAGTCGGGTTTCTTCCACTTCCTTATAATGGCCTCAGAGTTGGGCAACTTGTTACTGTCAATTGGAGAATTGAAAGGTTGAAAGATCCTCAACAGACTAAACCTCCTCAATCCAATGTAAGACAATGAATACTCTATAATCTGTGTTGTGCGTTATAAAGAGAAAACATTATGTGCTTTATGATTCATTGACATAAATGGATTTTGGTCCTAAAAGTAAAAGCTTAGGGTCTGTTTAGATGGCACATGATAATGCATTATCACTTGCGATTCAAACAGGCCCTTGATTCATTATTAGGGCTTAATTAGGGTTGAACATGGCTCGGTTCAAACCGAAATTTTAAGCCGAACTGAAACCTATATTATTCAGTTCGGTTTAAGAATTTCTCAAATTTCGGTTTCGGTTAAATTTCGGTTCAGTTCAAATTTTCCAAAGAATAACCTTCCATTCATCCCAAACCGAACCAAACCATCGGTTAAATTTCGGTTTGGTTCAGTTTTTATCGGTTCGGTTTGATTATGAACTGATGCTCAGCCCTAAGCTTAATGCATATTAAATCAAATACTGCATTCTGAATTTTGATTATCTGATGATACAGGAGGAGGTATTATATGAAGTGGGTGCAAGTTCTGAGAGTTGGATGATTGCTGGGAGAAAGCGAGGCCACGTTTTGCTTCCAACAAAGAAAGGTAATTAACACCACATTCGCTCTTGATTACTTGCATTACAAGAAACGCTCCGCGCTTGTGTTTTCTTCTAACCCAAGTAATGTTTGATTCGTTATGAATAGGGACAAGGATTCAGGTATCGATCTTGTGTGTGCCGTTGGTGGCTGGCTATGTCGAGCCGCCTCATCTCGGGTTGCCCAACGAGAAAGAGAACAACATACGGTGTAACCCTCCTGCGCCGCATCTCGTCTGCGTCTTGCCTCCAGCTCTCTGCTCTTCCTACTGCATCCCTGCTTGATGATTTTTGATAGCTTCCATTTTTTGGTTCACTTTCATTTATTCATATCTTGTAACTAGATCGACCTGTCAAATGGATTGCGCGGGTTGGGTTCGGGGTAAAATGAGCCTCGGGTCGTTTAGTCGCTAAATTTACGGGTTTGATCGGGTTGGGTCCTTACGGGTCGGTCACGATCGTCAATTTTGTTAACATTTATTTTATGTTTCTTGAAAATAATTAAAATTAAAAAAATAATTTTAATAATAAAATATGAATTTTGTAAATGTAAATATTTCTTTACCGGGTTGGTCGGCTTAACTCAACCCTTTTTTTTCTCGGTCAATCAGGTTCGGGTCACTCTTGACACATTGATTTCTAAACGCTAAAAACAAGTTTTAGTGTTTCTAAACGCTACCCTATTATAGTTTCCGATAACATAGCTTTGTAACTTCCTTTTGTTAAGCAAAGAATTATCACATTTCATTGCCCTAAAAAAATGATTAAAACCAAAAACTAAACGGTAAAAACAAGTTTTCGTGTTTCTAAACGCTACTCTATTATGGTTTCCGATAACATAGCTTGTAACTTCCTTCTGTTAAGCAAATAAAGAATTATCACATTTCATTGCCCTAATGAAAATGATTAAAACCAAAAAATAAAGGTCCTACCGAGATTTGAACTCGGGTTACTGGATTCAGAGTCCAATGTCCTGACCACTAGACCATAGGACCATTTTTGTTATGCAAGAGCATATTTCAATACTTATTATATTGAATTCCACTGGACTCAATCTCAACTTACTTTCGCTGTAGGAAGTTTCTCTGTGAGTACCATAGAACTTGCTCGGCATTTTCATGTCTTTTACCTCTTCATCTTCCTCTGAATCCCTCATTGAAGCCAATAATTAGGCTTTCTTCTCTGGCCAAAGGATCAAAATTTGGCTTAATACACACCTATCGATCACTCAATTTCAAGTTGTGAAAGACTCTTTTCCTCAATTCCACTTCTCCATGGATCCGTCAGGTGCGCCACAAAATTTTTCAGAATCTGTTAATTTCTAGTAGTACGTTTTTCTGCATCTTCTTCAGTTTTAGCTTTTTAATTCAGTAATGTACAGTAATCTGCCTGCGAATGAAGTAACTGCTGGATGAATTGATGCATTGGATCATGTTTTCTTTCACTTTTCAGTTTATTTCCGATTCAGATCGTTTTTATGCTAGAGCTAAGCTAAAGTTGGCTCAAGATCTGTGAAAAGCTAGATTAAAACTTGTTTAATTACAGCAAGCTTAATTCTTTCAGTATGGCCGTTTTTGTAATCTTGTGGTTAGAGGATTATCAGAGTATTGTTTTAGGGCCCGTTTGGTTCTATACCTAGTGTATAAGGAATCGGGTTAGGTATTGTCTATCCCTTTTTGTGTTTACACATAAGCTAATGAGCCTTGCTTTTGATTCTTCGAATCATGTTCATCAGGTACTCTTATGATTACAGAATTATCAGTATTGTTTTCGATTGGAGCCGCTGCAGCTAAGCTACAGCCAGGTACAGGCTTTATATGGGAGAACATTAAAACTGCGAAGCAGATTCTTGAGTTCATTGGTGAAATTCCTGAGTGGGCAAACTATGAAAGCAATCTAAAGGATAATCTGAACTCCCTCAGATGCAAAAAGAGGGAGCTCAGGTGTATGGAGGAGGATTTGAAACAAGAGGTGAACAATATTGAGTTTCAAACCAATGGGAAGAGGAAGAGAGAAGTTGGCCATTGGCTAAGAAATGTAAATGCAAAACTTGCTGATGCTGGTAACAGAGAAGAACAAGAAGAAGAGATTCTTCAAAGAAGGAGATTCATTCACAGATTCGTTTTTCGGGCGTGGATTGGAAAATGCCTGAAGATGGAAGAGGAAGAAGTTGATAGTCTTATTAAGCGAAGAGAGGCTCTCGGGTCAGGTTCGAAGCTTGTTCTTGATGCTAGAAATGGTATAATTCAACACCATATGATAACAAGGCCTTTAATTGGAAAAGCAAGTTGTGAAAATAGGCTTAACATATGGACAAGGCTATTGAATCCAAAGATTAGGGTTTTAGGAGTTTTTGGGGAGGAAGGGATCGGGAAAACGACTGTGATGGAAAATATATACAACCTTGAAATAGCTTATGATGGTTTATTCGAGCGTGCATTTTATGTTAATGTCGAAGAAGGGTTTGATCTTTACCGGTTGCAAGCTGCCATTGGAGAAGCGATGAACTTGCGTAAGATGGTAAATATCGGAGATGCAAGAATAAGGGCAGCTAGGATACATGAAGCACTTATTAAATGTGGAAAGTTCTTACTGATTTTAGATGGCTTGTCTGAAAATTTTCGGTTTCGGATGAATGAGGTGGGAATTCCAGTTGAAGGGAATGGAGGGAAGCTAGTTGTGGTTTCACGGTCTCAGAGAGTGTGTAAAATGGTTTGTGATCAGGAGTATAGGTTGAAGAAGCTTGCGGAAGAAGACTCGGAAGAGTTGTTCTGGAACACGAGGAGATCATCGGCCGAGCTTTCTCCAGAGATTGTGGATGTTGCAAAGGAGATTCTCAGACAATGTGGAGGCGTGCCTTTGAAGATAGTAGAAACGGCTATGTCGTTGAGAAGCGTGGATGACATCTGCGAGTGGAGAGTGAAGCTCCGCGAGTTGCAGAGGCTTGATCATAACAACACAAAAAATGAATCTGTGTAGCATTACCTAATCTGTAAGAAATTTAGTTTTCTGTTTATATTTAGACTTTGCTTTTGATGATCTTGTATTCTGACATGGTGGTTTTCTACAAGGAAAGAGATGGAAGAATTAAAACAGATTACATAAGAATACTAATCGAATCAAAGCCCTCTAATTTCAATCTTAGGGAGGATAGAAGAATTGGAACTGATCTTAAATCTTTGAGATTATTAGCACTGTCAATTGAGTCTAATAATGTTAACATGGCATATATACATACTCATATCATTTTCTCCCTTCACTAAAGTTGTGAGATTGTGCTTTCCTTTTCGACTTGATTCTCATAATACTTCTTGGAGGCATATATATACATAAACATACCGTTTTGAAGTTACCTTGTACTTTTGGTCCAACTACAATGCTTTGTTTTCTTCTTTAGAAGATTGGGTTAGATGTGAAACTATCAACTGAAAAAGGTGCTTACACTAGAAATGGCTATGTGCTATCAGGTTGCATCTATACCAGCTCTGGTGGACTGAGAAGCTTTGTTAATCTTCGTAATGAGCCAATGAGGTGAAGCCAGTGCCTCGAGTTGACAGTTCTGGTCAAGTTTGTGGTGCAAATTTTCAAAGCGGACACAAGCAGACTGGGATGCCAAGGGTTGGAAGTGAGGCAAATTGATCTTCTGAATATTGAGGGATTGCAAAAGTTGGCTTATTTCAAAATTGCCAGCTTAAGGCTCTGTGCTCTACCTTTATCTGTTATCTATGTCTGAAAATATGTGGTGTGTTCATGCAAACTGTGTTTTGCTAACTAGTAACTGATAGTGTTCAATCTTTTGGCTCTATCTTGCTGTTTGACAAATAGGAATATTCAAGCATTGTTTGCCACCCAAACATTGAATCCATTGCAATGGCATATGATATGACCAAGTATATGGAGTTGTTGGGTGGATGACATTTACTGAAAACAGTTGTATGAAATTGCTTGGTTTTAATAGAAAGATCTATATATTCTATGCTTTTCAATCTATTTAAGCATATATTGCTTACTTTCTTGAGTGAATAGCCATGATTAACTAGCTTAGGGTTTGCTATAACACATAGAAAATACCACACTACAGACATGAAATACCAGGGAACTGTCTATATATAAGCTAGAAGATAAGGTGTAGAAAAACCAGAGTTTCAGATTTATTGCTGAGCAGAAAATGGAGCTATAAGTTCTTCAGTCCTTTGCATCTGCAATGCCTCCTGATGTGATCTGGAAGACGTAGTTATGTCAAGGAAGGCATGAGGTAAGGGTGTCTACAACTAAATCCCCAAACCAACTTGTGAGTGACAACATTGAACAATATAAACAAACATAAATCCTGCTTGCGCGGGACAACACTGGATTGATTGTTGCTGTTGTGAAATGCAATATTGAGCAATATAGATAAGCATACGAATGATCAAGTCTAAATTATGCCTTCATAAGCTTTGGAGATCTCCAAACAACACAAGCCAGTACAAGTCCATCTTGCCACACTCATGAGCAGATAGTGAGGGAAACTAATTACTTGACCAAAAAAGAGATAGCTGAGAAAGTTTAGAACTTTCTTCAATTAAAATGTGAACTCAAAAGAAACTGCCTTATTGTAGATTTCCATCCTGGAAAGAAAAATCTCACTTTAATGTGATCCTTCAGCAACCTTCTGCAAGGAACAGGAAAAAAAAAATTGTATGAGTTGCTGTTTACATGAAGTAAAAATGGGGGACATGGACTCAGCAAAAGAACTAGTATTGAGATTACTGATCAAACTAGGAAAATTTCCATTCATAAACTGATCAAATACATGTAAGAAACTGAAGTCATTGGGAATCAAACAGTGACAGCCAACGGATGCCGGATTGATGAGCAATAATTGATGTCAAAGAATGATTAGCCAATGTTACAACACACAAAAAGTAGCCTAAGCATAATTCATCAGCATACAAAAATGCAGCATGTTAACATTAAGACAACTCTTTTTTATCAAGTTAAATTAAACGCAGTAAGCAAGGAGTTATCAGTCGTCACTCCCAACTTCATACAAGTTAGTGAGAACAAAAGATTGATCACACACAGCAAATTCATCCATTTTCATAATTTCTATCAGTAACAAAGAGACAAGCTTTACAAAAACTAGAAGCATATATCAGTACCTCTTCCTTTTTCTCCTTCTTGCCTCCTGTGAAGAACTTGTAGCCACTGTAGATGGCTAAGCCCCAGCCAGATAGTGAAACAATGACAAACTGTCACAAAAAAATTGCCAATCAGATCCTTGAACAACTTCAAAACTGTGAGAAGGATCATCAATGATTTGATTCATAAACATTAAAGACATCTAACTAATTAAGGATCATAAAATCAAATATCTTGATGAAAGCCTTATACTATACTTCATTTAAGACTCACATGCTCTTCTTTCCACTTGGACGGGCTCATCGGATCCTGCCAGCAGTTCACTTTTGGAGGGCCATGGTGATCTGCAATACAGATAAAAAAAAACCCATATAGAATCAGAGAGTAGAGAAGCCATTAATCAATCCCAAATATTCTTATACCTAATGCCTATTTTCAATAAAAACTTCCGTTTTTTTGGAGATTATCAGAAATTGAAGACAAAATCGATATAAATCGAGCACTGACCAATCAAATAACAAGCTTCGACACTTGATACAGGTCAAAATGAACAATAGGCTTATACACGATCAAAAAGTAGTTAATTCGTGAATTAATCCCTCAAATTGCAATGCCTAAATCGCAATTTCCGATTCAAATATCCTCTTTTTGTTGTGACTAATCAGACGCAAACACAAATCAAAAACTCGATCTTCATTCATAAAACTAATCGATGCATTGTCCAATCAATGACTCAAACATCAAACTTTCGCATTTGAACAAGAAATCAGCACAAAATACCAAGAACACAATCGGCATAAAATTTCAAACAAATTAACGAATCTGCTTTGCGAGTGAGGGATCGAAGAATCAAATTACCGCCGCCACCAGAGAGGCCGCGCCGACGAATCATGTTGAAAGCTTGAGGATTAGCATTAGCAATCTTCGGAGAGCAGAGCCGGGAGAGTTGACCGGCCTGTCGAGCCACCGCCGTCCACGCTGCCATAGTCTTTCGCTAGAAGGTTTCCAAAGCCCTCGGAGGCGTTCTTTGCCCTTGATATTGCTGAAGACAAGTATCGTTGTAATGACGAAAATAGCCCCAATCACCAGGTTTATTGACTTTATTATGCGAAGAGTAAAATTACGTAAAATCACCCGCTTAATGCAACTTTTTAAATAAGCATCCGTTATTTATAAAAAAATCTTAAAAAAACGCCTATCAAACGATCTTATCTAACAAATGCCCAAATCAAATTTTCTACTCCCTAAATATACTCTCTCCTATCCTCCCTTATGATGTAATTGGGTGATGAATTTTCAAATTAAATAAAAAAAAAACTTAAATATTAGTGAAATATTAAAAAAATACCTTGTAACCAATTAAAATAAGGGAATAAAGAAGGAAATACATAAGGAAGTAGAAGATTTGGACCGACAAATGCCACCCGAGAACTTTTAGTTACCAGCTAAATGTTGCCTTCATTTAGAATCCGTTTGGAGTTATAAAACTAATATGAGAAGTTGATACTAACTAAAGTTAAATTTGAAACTTATTTAAAAGCTAAATTTTATAACTAAAATTCGAAACTTATTTTAATAGATAAATTTCTTTAGATGTTCGGTATACAAAGTAGATTGAACTTGATTTTATAAATAATAATGATATAAATTAAGAAAAATATTAAAAGATTTAAATAAAAGATTTTATTTATAATTTAAGGGTGATACATGAAAAAGTTTTTAATAATCTTCAATAAGTTTACACAAGGTTAAGGATTAGCTTATATTTTTAGTAAAATTTCAACCACCTTCAAACTCTGTTAAGTTACAATAACCTTCCATTAACTACATACTCAAAACACTTGTGTGAGAACTTTTTTTTTACCTAAGCTTTGATAACCTTCCTTAAAGTTCAATTTAAGATGCGACAACCAGACCTTATATTTCTAATATGAAGGATTGTCACCAGTTTAACTAGTAGATGATGACATCCGTGATTATTAGGTTGTGTGTTTGAATTTTCTATCCGTTCTAATGGTCTAAATATCTCCTAGTTGGCCAACTCTCTCTTAAATGGGGATAATATATGAAATAAAGGGTTGATACGTTATTTTTAAACATTATTGCTCGGAAAACATTATTGGTGATACAATATACAAATGTGAAATGCACTTTCCATCCGTGAATATTTTTTTTTTAAACGGGGAAAATAATTTGTAAAAATAGAAATATTTCAGTTTTATATTTGTCCATAGAAGTTCAAAAAAAAAAGTTGAACCGAAAATATCCAAACACAATAAAAAGGGGGCCTGAGATTTCTTTCCCATTTGAAGAACACGGTTTTACCAAGGTCAGACAATCAAAGAGGAAGAGGAGAGATCTCCATCTTCCTTCTTCTGCTTCGATTTCTTGATTCCGTAGCGAGATGAACCAGAAGGCCAACGTTACTAAGGAGCTCAACGCTAAGCATCGAAAGGTATTCATCTCTCATTGCGATTGTTGTTTGTTACGAATTTTGTTTTTCGTTTTTTATGGGGATGCTGTGCTCGATTTCTCTTTCTCGGAAATTTTCGGAGTGTTGATCGGCGATCTTCGTTCGCGATTAGGAGTTTCGTTACCTCTTTAATTTACCTGCGGATTTGGGGCTAAAATGAGGAATAATAGAAAGTTTGAGCTCGAGGTTAGGTTATTGTGATCGGTGAAGTGGTTAGATTTTTTGAGCTGTTCATAGGATTATTAGACAAGAGACAACATTGATTATTAATTCTGAATTCAAATACATTTGAGTTTTGTATCTGACTTGAATACTTTAGGTGATCTCATGCTGCAACCTTTCCTGGTGCATTATGTTGGGATGTATTGGGTTTGAGCAGCTGGTGTTGTGCTAAAGCTAGAGTTTGGATTGAGATTACACCTTAATTCATGTTAAAGGGTGTCTAATAATAATGCATTTTGCAACAGCTGTAGTATATGATTGTTACTATACTTTTTTGTCCCCTTTGTTTGATCTAATAGTTTCCCTAGGAATGGGTAGATTAAGTCCCAGGTCTTTGAAACTATGACTTTTTTTTTGGCTTATATTGAACTTATGTGGTCCTCACATGATTTAGTTTGGCATTTAAATTTTTAAACCTTTTACCACTTGCAGATCTTGGAAGGGCTTCTGAAATTGCCAGAGAATAGGGAATGTGCTGACTGCAAAGCCAAGTATGTACCATCAGAAACAAAAACAACATTTTGTTCATGCTTCCACATCTTGAACTTAGGATTTATGGAATTATTTCATCACATATTTATAACAATCACCTCTCTGCATTGAACATTTCCTATTTTTATCTTTTTTTCTTTCTTTTGTTTGAGAGGAAGACTGGATGTTTTCCTTCTTGATTGTGTTCAGAACTCTATAGTCTGTACTTGGTTATGAGTTTATCTTGAATGAGCATACAAGGTGATATTATGCTGTTTTGACTTCAATGCACACCTTTATTTCCTCACTGTTCAGTGCATAGCCTTTGCTGAGAAGCTGCCACCTAAGACTACTATATATGTTATATGCAGAGGTCCAAGATGGGCAAGTGTGAATTTAGGCATTTTTATATGCATGCAGTGTTCCGGAATTCACAGGAGCCTTGGGGTACACATATCTAAGGTATGTCTCTGACATCACTTTTTAAATGTTTAATGTCTTTCCCATTGAAAAGGCAAAAGTGCTACATCTCTATGATTCCGAACTGCAGTCTTACTTGTCCCTGCAGCTAGGGTCTAGGGGAGGAATAATATGTTGTTTCACATCTCAACGTGTTCATGCACCATAGTTGATCAATGTTTACCATTACACAATAAAATATTTTTACTTGTTGGAGTGTGTTTTATTCTGTTAATATTCTCTCCCAAAATAGAGAGTGGGAAATGCAGGGCTGATGGTTTTAACGGCTTAATCAAGATTTTTCTAATCCGGATCTATGAAATATAATTTATTTTGCATAATGACGTTTCCACCAAGAATTTGGTATATTGGCTATGACTTTTATTATGTAAAATGAGGCCATATGGTGGTGGTTTATAGTAGGAGATTGTCCTCTGCGATGTGCATACTTTTTGTCTCAGTGATGTTGGTTTGTGAGGTTAGAGCAAATTTGTCATTTTATGAACTCTTAAAAATTGCCAATTTTATTAATCGGTAATGAGGAATAAGGGGTGAAAAAAATGAGCTCTTTATTTTTGTTATGACCAACTATGGAGTTGAACTTGCAACCCTAATGTCCAAAGTGATCTCCTTTTATTTTTCCAATGGCATTGCTATTTTCTAATGTAAGGATTGCCTGATGTTTCAGTTTTTGGTTCATTTTTAATGCATTCAGGTTTAATTAGACTATTAAGTGTTTTATTCATTGTTTTGTGCATGAATTTTTCATCTTAATTTTATATACGAAGAATCTATCCCCTCAATGAATATTTGATGCAGGTCCGGTCAGCTACACTGGACACCTGGCTTCCAGAGCAGGTTGCATTCATTCAAAGTAAGTTATCAGTACAGGGGAAGTTCTCTTTCGATGATATTGGCTTGACTTAACAATGAGTGATGATAGTCCTCTGTTAACATTAACTCTTTCTTTGCATATAGCAATGGGAAATGCTAAGGCAAACAGTTACTGGGAATCAGAGCTGCCTCCAAGTTATGATAGAGTTGGGATTGAGAACTTCATTCGTGCAAAGTATGAATTTTAGTCATGATCACGACCACTTAGTCCACTTCTTGCCTATTATTTTTGTCTACTTTCTTAATCTGGAAAATATCATTCTCCAGTTGAGATTCAATCTAAAAGTTTCAATGCTATCAGGTATGAAGAAAAAAGATGGGCTTCAAAAGATGGAATGCCAAATTTACCTTCTAGAGCACTCGAAGAAAACTCAACTTTGCACCAAGATGGACCAGATGATGTAAACGGGCATGTGCATGTTACTAAGTCTACATATGTGTCAGATGAGAGGAAAGGTGCACTTCCGTCCAACACAAAGGAGAGCATATCAACTTCAAGAATCAATCTTCCTGCACCCCCTAAAGGATCCGAGCCTGTATTTCTTCTTCTTTTTGTCTCCCCAACTTCTGTTTTGTTTATGACCTTTTATTCCTATTTCAGAAAATATTCTTCTACTAACCACAAATACATGATGTATATCCTACTCCTCTGATCATTGGGGAGAAGATCAGTTCGGTGTGATTACTATTGTTGGTTATGAGTGTTCTTTTCTTTCTGGTTCTACATAAGCATCTTCTAAGATTTTGGTGTGATAGTATTCACAATGAGTCCATGACCATGTGACCTTGCTGCTGTTTTATTCAACTTTTAGTTGGTTTCTTGCTTAATCTGGAGTTTTGCAGTCTTGCCTTTAATTAAGGAAGCGAATTTCTGTCATCTTGGATTCCCTTATAAATTTTCTCCCTAATGTTGCAGGAGCTAGGAAAGATTGAATATATATAGCAATATTTTAATTGCAGGGTTTTTTCTTGATGAAAATGATTTAGTATAATATGTCAGCAATAAATAAACAAAAGGATACGTGTGCTTGCTTGAGCCTCAAATTCAAGTGCCTTGAATGTGTGTATTTAACAAGACCTCATAATGTTTGTAACTTATAAACTTGCTTTTGCTTGTCCTCATTTATGCTTTTTTATAATGTGATGATCAGTTACCTTGTTTTATGTGTGAAGTCTGTAGATATGATGCAGCGTGCACCCATGTGGTTTTTAATGTTTTAATGTTTTTATCTGTTTGGTTTTGTGATTTCTGATTAGGCTGTCACTAGACGTCAACCTCAAGTGGTAAAATCTGAAGCAACTGCAGATGCCCCAAAAGAGGAAGTTGAAACATCTTCTGTTTCTGTGCCTCCAAAGGCTGATTTAGTTGTTGATCTTTTTGGCATGCTCTCCATGGATGATACTCCCAATCAAAACTCTTCCGAAAATTCTAATGATGACGGTGCTTGGGCAGATTTTCAGAGTGAGTGATACCCTTAATCTCAATTCTTATTATATTCTGTCTTTTTTGCCCTTTAGCTACTAAATGGTGTGGAACTTTTGGTTCTGCTATCCATTTATCTCATTGTTCTTCATTTCATCTCATAAAAATGTATAGGTGCTGAGCAAGCATCTACATCTGCAAAAACTGACTCAACAAAGACTGTGGATACCAGTAAGCAATCCACTACAGGAATCGAGGACCTATTCAGTGATGCACCTTCACTTGAACCTGCAGAGCCAGCAAAACCACAGAAAGATATGAAGTCTGATATTATGAGTCTCTTTGAGAAGGTTTGTCTGCTTTTTTGCTTTCAACTATAGTATGATATAATATCCGTATATACCCTCTTGCCCCTGCCCTCTTTTTTTTCGGTTATGTTTTGTTGTGAGCTTTTACTGTCTTTTCATTGACTTTCTCACTTTCTGGCTCTGTTGCTTTCCTTTGTGGGTTTTGATTGACATCTGCATTGCATGTTTTACTCCGTACGTCGTAATTTTTTGCATCGCGAGGTATACACGAGGCACCAATGAATATGATTGGTGGTTCTATGATGACACACTTTCAGGCTATTTGGCAATCCATTTTGTAATGACATTTCTAGTTATGTTCTGGTTTTATGGTAAAAAGTAGTTCTAGCAAACTATTTGAAAAGAAACATGCTACAGTAATTGAAAATAAGTATTTATAACTAAAAGTGTGATTTATAATGTGTATTGTGCCAAACAAGCCCGTAGTTGTTGCTCTCTGATATGTGAAGCTTATCCTGTCATGTGCAGTCCAACACAGTATCTCCATTTGCATTACAACAACAGCAACAACTTGCGATGCTTGCACATCAGCAGTCTCTTCTTATGGCTGCAGCTGCTCAATCCAATGGAGCCTCTAAAGCTCCGGGACAACCTGGGGCAAACGGAGCCAACAACATAGCCGCTCAAAACTGGCCTAATGCTGGTTATCAGATTCCTGGGATGACAATGCCATTGATGGGCCATAATGAGATACAAAAGCTCATGCAGGTGGACTCTTCACTCTTCAGGAAATTTAGCGTCGTATATTTTTTCAAGATTATAATATGCAGTTGAAATTGAAGCAGATGGGGGATTTTCAGACATTGCAAAATCCAGGGAACTCTTCATCTGTTCCAGCAACCAGGTACACCAAAAATGTTGTTTTAGTTTCAATTATCATTTGTGTTCTATTTGCATCTACTTTAGTTCTTTTTAACATTTAAGCTTTCCTTACCTAACAAGGAAGAAGTTCAATCCAGCTGGCTTATAAAGTTGAAACTTGATTACAAACTATTATTTGTGGATAAAATTACTTTCTGAAACACTGTAACTCCTGTATGGCTGAAACTTTGTACCCTGACACGTTCGCTGCTAGAATTTCTTCCTGAATCCATGGTGGATTTTCTGCTGGTCTAACTGATACAAACCTAGATTATCTATTCTATAAGATTAATTATTATCTCATTTCTTCATTTTCTAGTTCATTTCTTTAATTTCCCATATTCCCACTTCCTAGGTTCTAGGCACTCTCCAATTTCCCCCTCTTTCTCTATTTTGTTTTCTGTATTATTATTTGTTTAGTTTTAAGAGTTAGTTATCTTGTTTATCTATCATAAAAGGAGGTTGCACAGATTGTAATTGGGAAACTTGGGGCCTGTTTGGATTGCCAATTTAATGCAATAAGTTGCATTAAGTCACATTAAATCAATTTAATGTAATAGGTTAGGGTGGAGTGGATATTGAATAATGTATTGGAAATTTGGATGAGAATGAAATGGCCTCATAGTTTGAATATGATGCACTAAATTGACTTAATGCAACTTATTGCATTAAATTGACGATCCAAACTGGGGCTTTATGAAAGAATGAATTACAATTGTGAGGAATCCTCAAAACAGTTTGAATATTTGGTTAGTTTAATCCTTCACAAAAAATCTTAACACATTTTCATTACATCTTTCTTGCAGCTTCTACGATATGGCTCAACCCTTGTCTATGAACGGCACAACATCCTCGGACACTACCAAGAACCCAGCGCCGACCTCTGGTTCATCTTCTTCAACCACCTCGACTTTCACCACAACACAACCAGCGAAAGACCATGATTTCTCTTCTTTAACACAAGGGCTATTTACAAAGCGCTGAAGACATCTATGTAGACCATTATATATATACACACACAATAGGAGAAGCTACAATTCTTGAGCATTCGGCATTCGCGGTGAGTAATGGCATTTTTAATTTTTGTATGATTTTCTAAACTCACATTTTGTTTTGGTTAAAAAAGATAAGCTTGTTATCATGCTTTTTGTTTTTGTTCATAAGAAACAATACTACATTGGAAGAGGTTGAGTTATCCATCCATTTCATTCTGTCCATTGTCATCTAGTAAATGTTGCCTCCATTTTGATCTCCGCCAATAAATGTACAGGAATGTTGAAATCTGGTTCAACCAAATCTTCTTGTTAGCCTCATATTTTGTGCATGTTTGTTGTATTCTTCTCTTGGGTTTCAATTTTGCATTGATGTGAGGTCAAAAGCAGACAAAACATGAAGTGAGAGTAGAGTTTCAGTCAAAGGAGAGAGAAATGTAGGTAATGACACGTGTCATCTGCAGACGCATTGGTCGGTGCTTGGTAGTTGGGATAGTTTGGCATGAGGAGCTTTCAATTGTGATTTCTGGTCTCTAAAGGGACCGGTTCGATTTCGGTAAAATTACTCTATCTATAAAGTTACTAATACCCTAATAGAAATTAATGGAGTAAATTTTAGAAAGGATAGATGAAAATTAAAAAAAAAATCTAATCTATTAATTTATATTTAACTCTATTAAAGCACATTTCCTCAAAGACAGGGTAATTTATCTGCAAATGTGAAAGATTATAAACTGTATAAGAACTCATTTGCAACGGTCGACTGATTTGTTAGCCGTTTGGGAAGTGCTGCTAGTACCACCACACCATTTAAAATTTTCATGTGAAACTTGGAAGCTATATAGACAATGTTAGAATAGACTACATTTTTGTCGATGAGAAAAGTGATTTGATTTACCAAACAGGATGTGATGGCCTGAATCGATGGCCTTAAATCAAACCTAAATTACCTGGGCATTGAACCATCGATTTCATACTACCAGGCCAGGCTAACTCAGGATTTGATTGGTTTTGATTCAATAGTAGTTTGGCGGTTCAAGATTTTATTTTTACTTTTTTGAAAACACAATTGACCAAATCAACGGTTCAAACTATTTGAAGCTATATACAATGTTAGACTATACTACATTTTGTCGATAAGGAAAGTGATTTGATTTACCAAACAAGATGTGATGGTCTGAATCAATGGCCTTAAATCGAACCTAAATTGCGGGCCATTGGGCCAGGCTAGCTCAGGGTTTAATCAATTTTGTTCCGATAGCAGAGGCGTCCAATGACTTGTGGGGGGCCTGTTTAAAATAAGTATTGTTGACAGTATTCGAACGCAAACTGGTGAATCAACGATTCCAATAGTTCAAACTATTGACCAAATCAATAGTTTGAACTATTGGAATCGTTGGTTCACCGGTTTCTTACCCCCAAATCGAAACCTACATCGTAGGAATTAAGAGAGAAACTAGTAGTAGTTCTTGTCTAGTTCCGGTTTTGACCTGAGCTGATTCCAGCAGCTCGGGTGAACCATATATATCACTATAGATGGACCTGTTAAATCAAGAGATCGAACTAGACTCAGATATTCAGACAAACTAGTATGAGAAAACAAAACAAAAATTTGCATTGTTGTAACAACACTAGATAAATCAAATGCACCATATTTCTCTCTAGCTTTATATAATAAGATGTAGTAAATGAAGTGATAACAAAACAAAAACGGCAAGTCCTATCTACGGCGCTAAATAGTCGTGATCGTTACGTACATAGCACAAGATTAACCTTTCATTTGAGTATAGTGCTATTTTAATAAATCATAAGGCCACAATTTAGGTGACATTTGACTTCTAAACAGAAGCCCTATGGTCATGTATAGTAATGCTACGTTTGCCGTCTCAAATGATTTGCATCAATTAGTTCATATGGGTACAACAACAACCCTAGCTTTCAACATTTGCAACTAACAAACTTTTTTGTAATGTGTAGATTCAATGAGTTGTACTTACTTGTACAGTGAACAACAATAATAAACCAATAGTGTGTTTTGGAAGAAATAATGCAGGCCAATCATGGTGAGATACCAATAGTAAATCATATGATATGGTAATAATTCATTTGTAATGCTCCACTTTTGAGTTACTAACCTTTGTACAACTAGCTTTTATTAACATAGGTGATAGACACTATTCTTTAATCTTTATGTATCACTTTTTTTTAGAAGGAGATGTGGTACTCTCCGGCCCCTCAAGGGGGTGTTTTATTAATATGAAAAAAGAGGGCAAAGTAGTCAGCAAACGGGGGATAACCCGACCCCTTATAAGGTTGAATTCAACTGCAATAAGATTGGAGTGATCAATATTAGGGATAAGTTGTATTGAGACTGATCTAATAGTTTGGTCATGTGCAAAAAGAGAGTGAGTCGAATGTCCTAGTGCATAGGTGTGAGGATTTGATCCTCAGTTATTTCCTTGATTCAAAAAGAGTTGGAAAATATAATTCAACAAAACCTTATTTTCTTAGCCCTTATAGAGAATATGACCCAAAACTTTGTTTTAGGTCACGTGGAGGGAAAGTTTCGGGCAAAACGTCTAGATAGGAGGGTGCATTTTAAGGTTAAGGTTTAGGGTTTAGAGTATTGGGTTTATGGTTCAGAGTGTTTTGTAGGCCTTCTCTTGTTTCTCTTGTGTGTTCTTTTACTATGAGTTTTCTTATTGATCTATTTTTTACTCTTTAATTATACTTTCTCTCAATCTATTAGAAACATCTTTATAACAAAAACATTGAACCTAGTGAGGTTCCGCTGTACCAGAATTTAGGGGTCAAGATGAGGGTATCCTTGCCCAACGGTAGGAGTACGCCCGATAGACATAAGAAAAACTAAAGTTTAACTATGTGCAATAATAACTGAATTTAAAGACTAAATCTATCTCAAAAGCAATGTATAAAATCCAATAAACATGAGGATGTGTCCCATAACATCTTTATAACTTGCTCCAAATAAAAGTGCTTACAATTTGATGTCCCGAATCTTGTATATGTAATATACATTGGATAGATGTTGTTTTGTTATACTTGATAAGGTCATTTCATTCTCATCCACATTTCCAATACTAGCAATTAGGCCGCGCGTTGCGCGGCGATTATAAGACGGAGACTTCATCAGTGTAGAGATATGGAAATGGCATTTTCGTAAATTTATTTAAAGGAGCATGATTTTTTTGGTATTAATTTACTTGACTTCACGCCATCCAATGTCTTAAAACTTATTTTTATTACGTATACGAGCTTTCTTCACAACTGAGAAACAAACTTATCCGGGCTTGCTTACGAGCGAAGTAACTTGGGCACGTTTTTTGAGACATGTCAAAATTACCCGTTCACATCCAAATATCACCTAAGTCGATCACGCCTTTCCAAGAATATATTTTCAATGTCTTAAAACTTGTTTTATTACGTATACGAGCTTTCTTCACAACTAAGAAACAAACTTATCCGAGCTTGCTTACGAGCGAAGTAACTTGGGCACGTTTTTCGAGACATGTAAAAATTACCCGTTCACATCCAGATATCACTTAAGTCAGGCACGCTTTTCCAAGAAAATATTTTTTCTCGGTCTCCCCGAGAATACTTAAGAGCTAAGAAAGACCGACACGAATTTCAAGGAATATTAAAATAACAAAATTTATTTGAGGGATGAATTAATAACAGCCGCACGATAGTATTTATGAAATCGGATGGTCGTGATCAAAAGCTACGAATTTTAACAGCCGCACGATAGTACACGTAATTTTAAGTAATTGGAGGGGCGAGATCAAGAGTTACATACGCTTTTATAATAGTATAAATATAAATATAGAAGTATAGATATAGATATAGATATAGATATAGATATAGAAGTATAGAAGTATAGATATAGATATAGATATAACTAGTTGTCCCCGTCGTGCCCTGCACGACTATAACTCGATATTTTTTTAGATATACTATAAAAAGATATTTATAAATAAAAATATAATATAAAATTTAATGTAAGTAATTTATTGCCCGTAATATGTATAAAAATTATTTTTTTAAATCAAATAAAATAAATTGAATATAGATTATTAAGTTTAAAATTGAGAATAAACATTATTAACATAATAATCTACATTGCTCATTTTTCTTGGCAATATTTAATAAATAGGTTTAATTTAAAAGAAGAAAATAAAATATGAAGAAAATAAAGCAAAAAAGATATATTTTGAAAATATGGAAGAGATGAGATTGAACATATATATTTTATTGGCTTATAAGAAAAAAAAATACAACCATTAGTTAAAATTTTTTAGTTAAGATATTATCTTCTACTAAAAATTAATAGATTATCTAAATTTGGAAAATAAAAATAAATTTTAATTAAGTGGAAAAAATTTGTCATGTGGAATATGAAGTGGAAAGAATAATTAATATATATATATATATAGTAGATATGCGAGAAACTTCCAAAATTATAATTTTGATTCTTTCTAAAATATTGAATGATATTATAAGATTTGTTTCCAAAACTACCAATTTATTTGTATAATTTATATGAATTAATGAGGAGATGACACGTGTCAAAATCTGATGTGGCACATTGTAGGAATGACATGTGGCAAAAGATGATGTGGCGCAATGTGGTGTGTCCAAACCTTATTGCTTTTATATATATAGTAGATTCAATATCCACTCAATCCTTACGTATTACATTATTACATAATGTGATGGTGACGATTTTATCTATAATAGATAGAACTATAGTGTTGCCTTATTATATAATACATTTTTTACATAAGATTTTAGTCATTCCTATGTAAGAGATGTCCAAGTGCAATTAAATTGCTACATCTTGTACCCAAAATGATTGGTTACAAACGTACACATACTAACTTCACTTTGATTAGGATAGTTGAAAAACAATCAATTTGATTGTTTACCTAACGGATCAATTGCTTCTATCTAGCCTTTGAAAAATCACAATTTGAAAACTCTTCACACCTACAACGCTCTAGTAATTTAACCTTCGTTTAAATTTGCTTCTAGCCTTTGAAAAATCATAACGCTTAAAACCTAACTCTGAGTTAGGGGTGACAATCTCACATGTACCCAGTGAATATCCGATTTATTTGATCCGAAAAATTGGGTGAAAATCTGAATGATGTAGGGTGATGGATGGGTACGGATGAAAATCCTTCACCCATGACTCGACCCAATACACACAAAAAATATATATATATATAGGATCTATAGAGAACAAGATCCTATAGAGAACAAGAGAACAAATCTCATCCATTGGATGAGATTGGGGGTGGATGGTAGGATTAGTATTTACAATATAAAAAAATAGGAAAATAGCAAAAAATCAAAAATAGGAGAGATCTTCTCCCTATGATTTACTCCTTCTAACTACCATAATTAAAATTTTGGAAAAATTAAAAATTGTGATTAACGTGATAATTAGCCCATTGTGGGGAGAAGATCTCTGGAGAAAAATCAACGCTAGAAAACCTCCATTGCAGTTCCGAAACCACCGTATCCCAAACCTCCATTGTAGTTCTGAAACATCCATTGTCGGCGACCACTGTAACCACCATATTTCCGTCCAACACTGTAACGACAGTTTGCTCGACCCCAATTTCACACCGCTCGCCACCCAAATCCACCACCACGTCGGAATTGTCCGCTGCAACTGCACGCTGCTTGCTGAACGTCGGAACTGCTCGCTGGAGAATTCCGGCCACCACGTCGAGCAAGCGTCGATCCTCTGTATATATATACTGTACTATTGTATATAACAACTTGATAAATGTATATACAAAATTGATGTGGTTGGATACTATTTGCATTATTGTATGTACGATTAATGAAAACATGTCTTTTACATGTACAATTTGAATAATGTATACATTCTTTATTAGCGTATATACATGTAATTCACAGTTAATATACATGACTTATTTGTAAACTATTTTTAATTCTACGTCGAATAAAAAAAAATGTACAAATGTTGATCATATACACCGTTTTAATATATGTGTACAATTATTAGAAATTAATATACCAATTATACATGAATGAGTATGATGTGTTTATATTGATCTCAGTATACAATAGTTATACTGTTATATACAATTATTAGAAATTATATACATTTCTATACCCATGACCTCTATGTAATATACACCTGTGATCTATATACACTATGTGTATATATATGTCATAACTCTGTATAAAACATCTTTATTAATGTATATTCTATTTCTATTTCGTAAACATCTTTATGGTTTTAATGCCGACGAATTACATGTATATACGCTAATAAATAATGTATACATAATTCAAATTGTACATGTAAAAGACATGTTTTCATTAATTGTACATACAATAATGCAAATAGTATCCAACCACATTAATTTTGTATATACATTTATCAAGTTGTTATATACAATAGTACAGTATATATATACAGAGGATCGACGCTTGCTCGACGTGGTGGCCGGAATTCTCCAGCGAGCAGTTCCGACGGTTGGGGCCGAGTGCGACTGTGATGGGCGATTCCGGTGGTGGTCGGAAATTGGGGGCGGTGGGCGAGCGGCGATGAATGAAGGTGAGGGTGGTTTCCCTGTTCGAGAGGCGTCGGTTGCTCTTGCTTGAGAAAGGGGGAGGATAGTGACGATGATACAATCTGATAAATTTGGTTTGATAATTATGGAGTAAAAAAAATTGTAAAATAAGTTAAAAATCCAAGATACCCAAAAACCATCGAGATTCATTTTGTGATTTTTCTATAAAATCCTAAAATTAATAAAAATTTGCTATAATTAAGGGATTGGGTTTAAATTTAAAATTGTGTCAATTTTGGATATGTAATCTCAGTCATCCAATGAAATATCATCCAAAGGCCTACAATTGCTCTCGTGCTCTCTCATATTTAATTGTTCTCTATTGAACCTCAATCTCTCTCTCTCTCTCTCTCTCTCTATATATATATATATATATATATATATATATGATTGTGCAGTACACATATAATCTATCTATACAACATATAAAGTTGTCCCTCAATAGGTAAATAAATGATCAATTTTTTGTTTGAATTTAATTTTATAATGAGCTTATACATTTGACCTTCTACAATTAGTATTTTAATAACACTCATTTGAGCTTCTAATTTTCTTATGGTCCTTTGAACTCACTTCTTCAATTTCGTGACAACACTCTTTTGAACTTCCTTCTTCAATGTTGTAATAGCATATAAATCAGTCAATCTATAGTCTTCCTAATCGTCAGCTTCCCTTGCATTATATATATAGTCATAGCCTCCAGAGCATGTGCCTTTTATTTATTCTTAGAAGCCAACAACAGGTTGTCCTTTCATCTTGAGAGCCAGCTTGCACACGCATTTAAAGTTCTAATATAGGTAACATTTTGCGCTCATATTTACACTTCTTACTTTCGTTTTGCTTAAATTAATTAACAACTAACATAAAAAAAATTGACTTCGTCTAATGGACGGACAAAGCCATCTAATAATTACTAATATTCAAAGCTTAATTTATGGATATTGTCCCCATTTTACATTTAATGTCACTTATATATTAAAAATATCTTCTTATAACTTATATAATATTATTTGTGATAAAAACAAAAAATTTGTATTACATACATAAAATACTTTTCATTATTTATAGACGACCCGATCCCACCCGAATTGTTCGATGGACGAGAGATGAAAGCACTCGAATAAGGTAACAGATAGTAATAGGTTGTCCTCCATCCAATCCGAACTCGATCCATTGGATTGTCCTTCATCCGAACCGAACCCGAACCACAAAGCATCCCTAACTCGAGTAAAGCAAATAAGGATGGCAATGGGGCGGGTTCGGGGCGGGGAATACCCTCCCCGTACCCATACCCATTTAGATATATGCTCCCCATACCCGTCCCATTACCCATCGGGTAATAAAATATATCCCCGTCCCCATCCCCGTCGGGTATTCCCCATCCCCGCTTGATTACCCATTTATAATCCCCGTCTGGGATTCCCCATCTCCGCTTGATTTCCCCATTTATAATCCCCGTCGGGGATTCCCCATCTCCGATTGATTTCCCCATTTATAATCTCTAGCTGGGACTCCCCATTCCCCTTTGATTTTGACCTTGTATAATCCCCACGAGTTACTCATTTTATTTTTCATTTACTTTCATGTACAATTTCCTCAAAAATTCTATTGATACATCCGTAGAGTTAAAATTGAGTCGGACTCACAAATCGTGGTGAATTTGTTGAGTTCAAGGGTGGCTAATACCCACCCGCTTTCTAGCCTGGCATTGAAATGCCAAGGCTTTCTTAGTAGGAATTAGAGTATCCAAATCCGTCATGTGTATCGAGAGGCGAATTCGGTTGCGGATCGTCTCGCGTCTTTTGCTTATAACTTTCCTGTTGGTTTTCATGTATTGTCTGCCCCGCCTGAGGGGATTAATTTACTGTTGCTTGATGATGTAAGGGGTCGGGCTATCCCCCGTTTGCTGACTACTTAGCCCTCTTTTTCATTATTAATAAAACGCCCCATTGAGGGGCCGGAGAGTACCGTCTCTCCTTCTACCAAAAAAAAAACAAGAGCTTCAAAAACAAACAAAACAATAATTTTGTAAATCCAATGAGCATACTATTCATACGTATCAAGTACATCATATAAAGATAGAATGATCAATTATTAAAAACAATAATTTAGTTCCCCACCACGGGGTTCCCCGGTGAGAATTCCCCAACGGGTCCCCTGATGGGATTCCCCACGAGGTTTCCGAATGGGTCCCCCAATGGGATTACCCAATGGGTCCCCCGACGGAGATTCCTAATAGGGTTCCCCAATGGGGTCGAGTTCGGGTGGGGTGGTGGGGCAGAGACACTTATCCCCGTCCCCATGCGCATACTCTAGCGGATAATTACATTTCTCTCCATCCCCACTAAAAATCCCTATACCCGTATTCATAAGGGAGAATCCCCACTGATAATGGGCAATCCCCCATTGCCATCCCTAAAACCAAACATTGTCACGAAAATCCCTCCTATCCACGTGTCAGTATCCTGTGCTTCTAGCAATACTCGCTTACCACCACTCAACTGCACAGCCCGCTCCAGTATATATATAGAGTCACGCCTTCTTCATTACACTCTATGGAACCCCCGTTTAATTCATTTGCTCTCTGCATCTCTCCTCCATCTCGGAAAACCCTAATTTTGCTCTCTAGATTCGAGAAGTTTCCGGTGAATTCGAATTTCTCCGAAGAACAGGAAAATGGCGAGTAGCAGCTGGCTATTATCTCTCAGAGTAGCTTTCATGTCCGCCGGCGTCCTGTCGACGGCGCTGCTCCTGAAGCTCTCGCTTCCGGTGATCGTAGAGCTCCTAACCTACGAGCTTCCGTTTCTGTGGTCGATCGTTGTCAGTTGGCTGAAGCCTCCTTACCTTTATCTAGTCCTCAACTGTATCATCCTTACACTCGTCGCCTCCTCCAAGCTCCAACCGCAAAAGTCCGACGCCGATGGCTTTGCGGTCGCTCCCCTTCCAATTCCGGTTCAGATCAAGGCTCAGGAGGATGCGATTTTCGCTGATCCGTTGCCGATTAAGCCTGATTTTGCCGATCCGGTGGATTCTCCTGTTGTATTTGGATATGTTGACGGTGTGGCGGAGGAAAAGGTTTTGGAAGCGTTGCCGGACGAGAAATCGGCGGAGGTGGTGGAGCTTGTAAGTGTCAGCGAGACGGAAACGGAGACCGAGACCGAGAACGAAGAATTTGTGCTTTCCAGGTCTAATTGGATGCCTCCGAAGAAGAGAGATCCGGCGGAACACTGTAGATCTGTTTCCACTGAGAAACCGCTCGTCTCTCAGAGATTCAGCTATCGGAAATCTTTCAAGGCTAATCCCGAAGGTACATCAACTCTCTCTATCCTCTGAAATTCGAAATAAATTCCGTTTTAGTGCAAAGATTGAAGTTGATTTTTCACTCCTTTACATAATTTTATAGCCGGTAAATTAATCTGTAAAACCGCTGGAGATTATTGTGTGCGATGGTACAATTGTTTATTCATGTGAATATTTATTTATTTGAAAGAAGAAAGCTGTAGAATATAGCCGTTGAGTGCACAAGATGGCGAAAGCTCATCTTCTCTCTCTTGATTTTTCATTTTTTTCAGGCGGAAAGGCGCTATTGGGAGTAGCGAAGCCGAAACGGCAGGACACGCTGGAGTCCACGTGGCGGATGATAACGGAGGGCCGTCCAATGCCACTGACACGTCACTTGAAGAAATCCGAAACGTGGGACACGCAAGGCCGTGGGGGTGGGGGTGGGGCCCGGCTTGATGACTCACCCTCCGCCGCGTCACCTCCAGCTCACCTGATGAAGAAATCGGAGACTTTCAACGCTCACACCACCACCAACAACAACAGTCCGTCGCCGAGCCCGTCGCCGGGAAGTGGTTCAGGGAGGCTCAGGCGGGAGCCGTCGCTGAGTCAGGACGAGCTGAACCGCCGAGTCGAAGCGTTCATCAGGAAATTCAACCAGGAGATGAGGCTCCAGCGTCAGCAGTCGCTCAGACAGTACAGAGATGTGGTCGGTCGTGGGGCCCGCTAAAATCCTTGTAAATTAAGTTTTTTTTTAATTTATTTTTGCAGGTTTTGATCGAAAATTTCGGATTTTTCTGCTTCATTTCAGTTTTTTTTTTTTCAAATGGTGAAATTCAAGTTGAGCATGTAAAAAAATGTCCTTAGGTCGTCGATCAACAATGTTGGTGGTGGTTGTTTGCAAATTGCCAACCCAAAAAATTCTTTTGGGCGGTCAATGATAGTTTAAGATAAGGATTATGCTTTAATTTTGTAGACCTTAATCTTCTGGGTTGAATTATGTAGTTCCTTGTCCACCAATTTTCTATGGAGATAAACATGGAATTGATCATTTGATGATAAACACGGCCTTAATTTTTCTTACTTTCAAGTTCTGTCCTTTTCGATCAGAACAGTGTTCAATGCCTGTCGATAAGATTTGGGCGATTGGGCATTTGGGCGGCGTTCATTGGGACCAAAATTTTGGTAATTTGTGCATAGAATATTTCTACACTCAAATAAATTAGGCAAAAACCGTAAAGGTTCAGCCTCTGAGAATTGAACAGTCACTTCTGGGTGAGTCACAAGCAATGTTCTAAAAATTGCTAGACGGACCTTGGACAGAGAGGGACTGTCTAACACACAACCTAAACAAGTCTAGGATGAGTCACAAGCAATGTTCTAAAAATTGCTAGACGGACCTTAGACAGAGAGGGACCATCTAACACCTACACAGTCTAAACAAGTGCCTAGATAAATTAAACGACTTCCTAATCAGGCAGGCGGGCTAACACCTTCCAGCACCTAGGCAGAGATTTTTAGAACAGTGGTCACAAGTGGATCGCTCATACTACCATATACATGTCTTGAGTTTCGGCTTATAGTGAATTGCAGTGTTCTCCCTATTTAGGGTCTACTCTATTGAGATAAGATGATAATGATCTTACGTAATGCATTTATAGCAAGAAAAGAAAGATCAATTTGTTACTAATAATAATAGTACAAAGTTTGTCTTCCCTTCTAAAAATCATCCGTTGTATACTTTGTATTACACACTTTCCCAAAGTGACAATATCTAATTATCTATCAATTGCTTCCACATTTTTCCTGATATGGCCAACTGGAGGAAATCCACTAACAAACTTACTGACCTTAATAATTGTACTTTTTAATGTCAGATTGTATATATACCATTGGTGTCAATTTCACCTTGTTTGCACCAGCTACCAAATATGATGATCTGTCTCTTTCCTTTCATTCTCCTTGTTTGATTGCAGAACACAGAGAGCTCTACATGGACATTGAAGACATGGATGAGATTGGGAAAAGCCTGTCCAAAAGTGTGTATAGACCTCCACCCAAGAGAAGTGCTCCACTGCACAATCATATGCACATCATCAAACTCACATATTAATACTTTATGCGCCCGACAATCAACATCAACATCATGGCCAAGTATAGTCACGCTCAAGCGGGATCTGTGGGTCAAGATGGGGACACCCCATAACCTGAACATGGTCAGGACTCAGGAGGATGCACCCGATAAACCCAAGGAAAACTCAAATTCAGCTATGTGACCATAATAACTGAGTTTAGTTAGAATTCACCGAAATTGATATAGGGGCTAAATCCATCTCAAATGCATTGTTATGCGCCCGAGAAATAGAAAGAAAATGGAATGCAGAATCTCAGCTGAGTGAGTACCTTGTTGGGTTGATCCAAGCTGAAAACTTGCGGAACGAAAGGAGAGACTGGCAAAAAAGTACAAATGTTGGTCATGGTATATGAAAATGGAAACCAGAAGTCATGTTTTCAGTGCAAATGAAGGATTGGGATACAAACAAACAAACAACCTACTCAAATGAAACCTTTTGATATCATTCAGTGTGGAACAAGATCAGCCATCTAATTGGCCCACATTTCAATATGAAATGTTTTGAATCTTTATGTTGTATGACAGAGGCCCAACCATCAAAAACTTTCTTCAAGAATCTGATGTGCTTTATCTTTAGAAAAGATGTAATGCAACTATTTTTTTCATGGGCTTTTATATTATGTAACTAGATAACTCTAGATTGTGTTATCTGACAAAAATAGCTACTCAGAAATCATCTCCAAGTGAGGAAGGAATTAAAGTATAATACCTGCAATGCACCTGCAAAGGAAGCAGCTAGAAGAAGAGGAGCAACATAGCCTGTTGTATACGACAGCAACAAACTACCCCCAACAATTGGGTCCTGCAAACAAGTTTATCATATGATTAATCTCTCTTTAATGACAAGTATTCTCAGCATGAACATAATTATAAATAAGATTTTATCAGTTCTTTACATTCCAATGAACCAGAAACCTATAAATGCTCTCATCTCACTGAAGAACAACTGACCACCTAACCTTTTTCTTCTTCTTTTTGTCTCTTTTTTTTATAAAAAACAGACCACCAAATCCCTATGGAAAGAATTTAGAAATCTAGTAAGAGATGTAAAGTTTAAGGCTTCTTATACCTTAGTTGAAGCTACATAACCGAGCAAAGTGGCTAGAACAGGCGTACTGCAAGGTGAAGCCGCTAATGCAAAAGTGAGGCCAGCTAAATACGCTTGCACACCTGAATTTTGGATCCTTAAAACATTAACAATTTAACATGGGGCCAACTGGCCAAGTGCAAACTGCAAGACCAGGTGGATCATGATTTACTAATGTATAGGGTTTTGATTTTTACTCGATGGAAAGTTTGCAGCAGCTGAGCGGGGATCAAAGCTGTCAAAAAATGACGGGAGTTGCAATTCAATTACCTGCAAAGAGAACAGGAGTAGTGTTCATAATTTACTAATATAATGCATTATCCCAGGTAATCTAAACGCACCCTAAGACTACTCATGTATTTATTTACCTCCAAAAGATTGAGGCCCATGATAATAGCCAGACCTGAAGCGGCTATGGGCAAGCCTTGCCCAACTTGTCCATAAGCTTTTCCAGCAAAAGAAGCTGCAACCCCTAAAATTGCTAACGTAGTGGCCAAACCCATAGCAAATGCAATGGAGTCACCAACAATCTATAAATACCAAACAAGTTAGCAAGTGATACATAAGGAGAGACATACATAACAACATAAATATAAAATTGATGTTGCTGAATACTAGAAACATGACTTTCAACTAGAGAGAGCATAAAAACAATACTTTGCCTCCCTTAACCAAATCTCATGGACAACAAATTAGATCTGATTCTGTACAACATATATGACTAGCAAAATTTAAGAAAATTCAGCCGGATCCTATTAAGTATTTCCAGCTCAAATGAACATCCGTAGTTGACAATACCAGTAAAAGATAGTTCAGATTATTTCAAGCAAATGGATGTCAATTAAAAAAAAATGGAAAAAGCATTACCTCCGCCCGACTTTTACCAGAGCCAAATGCACCTGCATGGATCTATTTATTAATTTCATACACAAATAAGTCATAAGTTGATCAAGTAAAATTGTAAGCTGAATATCAGAACAAAAAAAAAAAACTGACCAATGTAACCAAGTGTCAGTGGCAACACACTCAACGTGCAAGGTGAAAGACTGGTCACTAGCCCTGCCCCGAAAATAACAGCCAAGCTGTAAAAAGAAAAAGAATACAACACGATAATCAGAGGTAACAAACTAGTACACACAAACAAGATGATAGATTAGAGCGTAGTTAATCCTGAACAACCTTGTGAAACTGAGAGCTGATAGCTGGCCTTGAACAGCTTCATTGGCTTGTTGTCCAGCTGAATATAGAAGGCCTCCAAACCAATCCCCAGAGCCACCATCAGCCAATGTATAAATTGTTGAAAGCCCATCCTGACTCGAGTGAAAATAATTACAGTTCTAAGCCCATGACACATTTCAAACAAACAACTAAAAATTATACAATTTCCATCAAGTTTGGCTGAGAGCAAATCAAATGGTAGTTTTAATCATGTATTCACATAGAGTATGTGACCCAGATTGCTTCGGTTACCATCATGAGAAGCGCAGAACCAGAATTCATGACACTGGATCCACTTAGTTCAAAGAAAAAGGAACTGGTTTTTGGTGTAGGAAACAGAAGAAAAATCTTACCACATCCTCTGCAGCTTTGGCTATGTCAAATCCAGCCAAGTTGGCCACTGAAATAAGGATGAATGTTTATAAAGACTACTAGTCACAAAATCATCTATACAATCAAGATATAAAGAAATTAAGTTTATCAAGGGAAAAAAGCATCAGCAACTACATATGGTCAAATAATTAACCAGTTCCCAGAAAGCTATACTCCAACTAAGCATCCTATCATACTCAATTAGATGGATGGAAGGTATAGAATGAACACTAAAGGGAAACTAGGTTTTGATTTCAGTACAACAATAAGTACCTGCTAATGTCTGAATAAATGAATTGATGAGAAGCTTATTCTTCTTCTGATCTGGCTCAGACACAAGGACAGTATTGTGACCAACATCTTTCTCTTCCTTTAAGCTTCTGATAGGTCGCACAAAGCGTCGCCCTACAGATGGAAAATCGCGCGAACAAGTATTTGAAGCATAAAAATGAATCACGGTTTCACACAAGTAGCAGTCTTTTCGCCAAACTCAACATAACAAGTAATTGCTGTTCGGGTAAAAAGGAATTATCTTGTTTCAAATCCATCAACCTGTGATTGATTTTCTTGAGGTAGAGTGAGCATTACGAACAAGAACATCAAACATTGGAAATAAAAAATTGAGCAACGAAGCGAAAGAACTCACCATTAGAGGTTGTGAAGAGGCGATTGGGGAGAACGGAGGAGGAGAATCCGAGTAGATGAATTGAAGAACCGCTAATTTGTTGACACACGCAACTCATCTCCTCAACTTCCTGGACAAACAGGTGTGTGTACTCCACAGAAAAGGGAAAAAGGTCAGATCTTTTCGTCAGAAGCTCGCAATTTGTTTCGAAAACATAATTTGTGTGAGAAAAAAAAAATTGCGCATCCGGGGAATCGAACCCCGGTCAGTACCGTGGGAGGGTACTATGATACCACTACACTAGATGCGCTTGTTTGCTATACCATACATTTGATATTTTATATCTATTTCTTTATTCTCGTTTTTGTCAGAACATGAAGCATTGAAACATGGTGACAATGGGGAATTTTTGGGATGTATAAATCGCGAGAAATAAAAACTCAGAGAGCTACCTCCTCTCTCAATTGTCTAGTTTACTCGTTTTTGCTTCATTTTCTTGCTCAAATTGTACGCATTGAGGTGAAATTTGTTCTTCATTCTTGGATTTGATTTGCACTTCTATTGGTAGATAGTGCGTCTTCTATATGCGCTTTGTTGTCTGATTTTTTCCTTAGTAGTTCGAAATCAATGCAGTGTTATCCTTATAGGAAAGTTCGATTGTTTGTTACTGTAGATTGGATTCGATGCTCTGACGTGATTAGGGTTATGGGGGTGTTAAAGAGAAGTTGCTCATTTGTTGAAATTTGTGTTTTTGAGGTCTTTGAACTTTTGTCTTTTCGCCTTCGATTGACAGATTGCGTTTCATAGAATTCGTGATTGTTCTCGAACAAATTGAACGGCAGAGGCATCGCCATTGATCTTCAACTGCAAAGATCTCACCTTTCCATTAAAATTGGTATACTCTCATGCTACGTTCAATGTTCAATTCCGCTGATAATCTGATGCTTGAGCTTCTGATGATGATATAAAATTTCATTTCTTATTGTCCTTAGTTTGCTATGTACGCTCGCCAAGCATTCTTCCTCTTGAGGAAAAGCCTTCATACTGCATCTCACCATGGACCCAGTGAAGCATTAAAGAGAAAAGTTGCTGAATTTGAGAAGCTGAGGAAGACAAAGAACCCTAAAAAGAATGAACTCTTTGTTGAAGTACGAGAATCACTCGCATTTCTCGACACAGCCCCCGTGTCTTTGTTTCTTACCGTTGTAGGCGTTGCCCTTTTCGCAAAGCTCCTCATGATGGTATACTGTCAATTTACCATTATCATCATCTACTGACTACCATATGATTCTTGCCAGTTTTTTATTATTATTGGCTGTTATTAATCGAGTTATGGTGGATAGTATGATGATTCCAGATCTCAGGAGTTGATTGAGAGGAAGATAAGGAATGCTCCTCCTGGTCAAGGAACAGTCAGGATGCTCACTCGGGAAGAGTGGGATGAGATTCGAGAAGTGAGGCCCCGAACACCATTTGAGTCTAAACTTGCTCGTCCCAATGCAAGAATACGAACTGGAGAACCTATCCACAAGGTTAGGAGATATTAAGCTGTTATTGATTTACTAAATGCTTGAATTGTTTTGATCAAGCTGTTCCCAAGTTTCATATGTTTGTTCAGTTTAGTGATACTACTATACTAGTGCTCAGTAATGAGAGGTTGGAGTGTATATTGGTACCAGACCTGCTTAATTGATATGATCCTTTCTTAAGAGCATAGGATAAGAACCTTGATATGGTAAGCGTTATCCTAAATTGAAAAGGATAAAACCTATAAAGAAAAATCAAAATCATAAATCGTAAACTTAGATGAAAATTTAGATGATCTTTCCCAAATAAGTATTCTTATCCTAGGGCGTATAGGTTCGAAGAATAAGTATTAACATGGGATTTAGGGACTCAATAATGATAGTTTGTGGGTAGGATCAGACCTTGCTGTTCCAATGTTGAACCCTTCTGGTGAAAGAAATGGTATTCAAATGAATGCGAAGATGCAGTTAGTTTATGGCAGATTGCCGGCTAAGAAAGTAATTACCAAAGTCGCGCCTAATTTCACATGTAGTTCTGTGGTTATATATCTTTGCAAGTCTGCTGAAGTTCTGTGGTTATATATCTTTGCAAGTCTGCTGAAGCTGGGTAGTGGAGAATGTGTTGGGGTGATCTGAGATAAGAACTAAAGCCAGAGGAGTGAGGGCTTTGATTAGAATGTCTTATTCATAAACTTTTTCAAATTTTGATATACAGCTGCTTTTGTCCCCTTTTGTGGGAATATTTTCTTATGATCAACTGAAATAGTTCAAGTTAAATATAACAATGTGTACCGTGTATGCTGAAGATCAATGAAACAAGTAGAAAAGCTATTGCTTTAAATTTTGAGACTGGTTGGTACTTGGTAGTATGTCTTACGAAGCATGCCGATAAGAGAAAAATTGAACAGAAACTTTCTATGATTAAAGGATATTGATGAAATTATTTGGTATTTATAAAAAGAAAAAAAAAAAAGGGTCAGAAGGATATATTATTGTATGTTTACAGGCTTTGGGTGTTGAAAGCAATGAGAAGAATGATATGGAGAAATTTTTACAAGGAACTTATTATAGACTAACCAGCGTGTTGTGTATGCGAGTAAGTATGTTAAGTTGAGCTACATGTAGATTGAAAACTGAACTGGCTTCTATATAAAGCCTTCAATTGTAATCTTTCTAATTCATTCAATAAGAAAGTTTCATTCATGATTACCTCACAATTCTCTCCTGTAAACACAAACAGAACTCTGATTCTTGGCTTTATGGTTATGTTTTGAGAGAAAGATACAGATGCATGATATTGACCTTTGTCCTTTTGGCCTCTACTTTCCCTCTAGTTACAACTACAAGGCTGACTTTAGCATTTTTATTAATGGAAGTGTGCTACATTGAATTAATTATGGCTGACATAGTTTTATTTTCTTATGCCACTGTGTTTGCTTAGAAGATTTTATGTCACCTTTTTATGATTCAAGCATGATGTAATTGTTTCTAATGCCTATGAAACTTGTAATTCCTTTGCAGGAGGATTTGAAAGATTGGACGATAGACGTCATCATGGATGCCTTCACACGAGCCGAGGAAACTGTCAAACATAATTCAAGGTGATGTAATTAGGCTACCATGATCTATTGATCTATGGCAATCTTAGTTCAGTTTCTTACATACAAACCCATTTCACTGCAAGATGTTCTGGATCCAAATCACATCTTTGGAATAATAGTAAATTGCTTAGAGTCTACATTTGCAGATTAGACTAGTGTAAACTGATACTGTATCTGTTTTTTTCTTTTTCTTTTGGATACATGATTCCTTCTATCCAATCAAGTTTCTCCATAAGTTGTTTTATTTTGGTTCTATAAAAGGAGTGATTTAGATTGTAATTGTTCAAACTTGATGAATGAAATGAATTATATGTGAGGATTCCTCAAATTGGCTGAATACTGAAATAGTAGTATGTTGAAGTTCAATATAACAAGTGGAAAAGCTATTACTCCAGATTTTAAGACTGGTTTGGTAGTATGTCACTATGTGTGTGATTAAAGGATAATGAAAGTTGTTATGTATTATTGTAAGTGTTAGGCTTTGGTTGTCAATTTAAACTAACACATAATCTTTAAATATTCTCTGATAACGACAAGTATCCTATGATTGCCGTCCAATGATTTTAGGGGGCCCTGTGCGAATTCATATATCGTAAAAAAGTCTATAAATATTAAAAAAATTATCAGGATAAATTAGGTAAATTTATGCAAAAAAAGACCCTATTTATAAACAAAATAAAATATTCACCTTTTTTACAATTTACGCTTATTCATATGCTTAAAGATTGATAATAAGACTTCCTTATTAGAAAACGAGAACTTTCATATTATTTAACAATGAAGTTCACGGTCACCGATTCAAAGGTTAATATTTTATATAATATTGTTATGTATGCTTAGATTGTAAATAGAGTGAATCCTGAATTTTCTTGAAAATAGTATGAATAAATAATCAATGAATTTAGTAAGAACACATGTAAAATAATCAAGCCTTATTTAACGGAATAATCTCAATCTTTACATTTAATTATTAAAATATTATAAAATTAGAAATTCTCTTTTTATTATGTAAATTCTTTTTAATAAAACTAATTAACTTTAAATTAAAACATTTGTTAATATCCACACAGAATAAAATTCGTAACTATGTACATGTCTTCTTATTTCATTAAGAAAATTTAATGCCAACGGGTTCAAGTGACGGATCAAACGCGGGACCTTCGGGTAAAGTTTTGAGATTCTTTCCAGCTTCGTTGCTTGTTCTCTAAGACACATAATGAACTTTCTTATATATATGTGGCCCCTATTATTTGGGGGCCCTGTTTGAATGGGCTCTTTGCACATGCTAATGAACGGGCTTGCCGGCTATGAACTAACTAACCTATGGTGTGGACAATGAGAGGATGATATGCAGAATTTTTTAACAAGGAACTTTGGTTTTTAGCTTTTCGGTTATGTACGTTTTGAGAGAAAGATGTAGCCTTCGAACATTTAGTCAAGTAGTTAAAAAACCTAACAAGACTAGATGATAGGAACATATCTCTTGTCAGCAAAATCCAAGAAAATGATACGAAGATCGTATTCATATTAATTTACCTTAGATAAACCATGGGGTTCGTGGAGTATGACGGCAAAGACCACCAAAGATAGAGTCTGCATTAATAATGAACAATGTAAAGTTATTTATAAAAAAAGATCCTTAGATATATATTGGGAAATATCTATTTTCTAGCCTATTGTTATCTTGTATACATTTTAGTTTTAAAGATAAGATATCACTCATCTCTTGTGTTGTGTATATATCAGGGGCACAGGGCCCAAAAAAATGAGAGGGCCCAAAAAATTTTAGGCACAAATATAAAAAACATACAGAAAGTATCAGCGCCCGGATGATTCATATGAAAACAATAAAAAAAACATACAAAAACAACGGTATGCCTTATTGGGCCTCCAACCCAGCAAAGCTCGAACCAAAAAATTATCATTTAGATGACTTGACAATTTTTTCTCGATTATAAATTACGTTGAAATTCGATTATAAATTACATGCAGATTTGGAAACTCATCATAAATTACTTGACAATTTTTTTTCAAGACCACAAATTTCAATTGAGATATCAGATATTCATTTAGATGATTTTACTCCTATTCTGTTAGGATCCTTTTAATCTTAGAACAGGACCTTAAATTATCATTGACCGCCCCTGTTACTCGTAATGTTAATGAGAACCAACAAAAAAGTCGATGTTTAGGTGTTGCTTTATAAAAGAAAGTCGCTTAAACATACAACAACTCAACCGTTAATATCAATTTTTGCGTCATTTTTTTTTAAATTGAAAAAAATAAAATGCAATGCCCAGATTAGGTTATTGAAGAACAGTGCATTTGCCTTTTTCGGGAAAATTTTGCGCACTCCGGTTTTTCGGATGCGCACTCCGGTTCTTGCCGCCCAAGACAACAGTGAAATGTCCTTTTTATCCTTCAAGATATTTTCCACGTACTCATATGGCTTCACAGGGAATGTTTCACTTGTTTTTCCTATAAACCTGTATCTTTCTTGTGATCATAGGGAATTAGTTCCAATTGTTTTGTCATTATCAAAACTTCGATTACCCGAATAGAGAAACCATTGTTCTAGTATTAGGGAACTAACACTAATCCAACAATAAGACACAAAAACTGTCTAGATTTAGCGAGAACCTGCAAAAAATTATTTGGTAAAGCATGAAGATTATACTATAGTATATTCTAAAAAAAGAAAGAAAAGAGAGTATAGCCAAATGGAGCCTAATTAATGCATCTAGAAAGGGATCATTGTACCTGTCAATGAATGTCATTTTGGCTTCCTTTTGTTCCTGTTCGGCTTCCTCCTGTTCTTGTTCGGCTTCCTCCAGTTCAACACATCCTGCAATGGGCAATGTATAAATTGAAGAAGAGGTGGAGTCAAATAATAACAAACATATATATGTGGGTAACTAATCTTTTTTCCAGCTTCTTTGATCCCTGATAACGTACTGTCGCATTTATATTAAAGAGCAACGAAACAAAATAATAGCATGGATTAGTTAAATGGCAATGTATAAATTGAAGAAGAGATGGAGTCAAATAATAACAAACATATTACCGTTTTTTATAAAATAAACGGTTAGATTTCCGACTTACTTCTCTTTTATAATAGCATGGATTACTTACCTACATTATTTTGTTTCGTTGCTCTTTAATATAAAGGCGACGGTACGTTATCAGAGATCCAAGAAGCTGGAAAAAAGGATTAGTTACCCACATATATATGTTTGTTCTTATTTGACTCCATCTCTTCTTCAATTTATACATTGCCCATTGTAGGATGTGTTGAACAGGAGGAAGCCGAACAGGAACAAGAGGAAGTTTAACAGGAACAGAAGAAAGTCAAAATGACAATCATTGACAGGTACAATGATCACTCTCTACATGCATTAATTAGACTTCGTTTGGCTATACTCTCGTTTCTTTTCTTTTTTTAGAATATACTATAGTATAATCTTCATGCTTTTACCAAATAACTTTTTGCAGGTTCTCGCTAAATCTATGCAGTTTTTGTGTCTTATTGTTGGATCAGTGTTAGTTTTCTAACACTAGAACAATGGTTTCTCTATTCAGATAATCGAAATTTTGATAATGACAAAACAATTGGAACTAATTCCCTATACAAGTGATCACAGAAAAGATACAGGTTTATGGGAAAAACAAGGGAAATATTCCCTGTGAAGCCATATGAGTATGTGGCAAATATCTTGAAGGATAAAAAGGACATTTCACTGTTGTCTTGGACGGCAAGAACCGGAGTGCGGATCCAAAAAACCGGAGTGCGCAAAATTTCCCCGAAAAAGGCAAATGCGATGTTCTTCGATAACCTAATCTGGGCATTGCATTTTATTTTTTTCAATTTAAAAAAAAATGACGCAAAAATTGATATTAACGGTTGAGTTGTTGTATGTTTAAGCGGCTTTCTTTTATAAAACAACACCTGAACATCGACTTTTTTGTGGGTTATTTTTTTGTTGGTGTGTTGTTTGAATATATTCAATATCTAGTTATGAGTAATATATATTTTGAAGAAAACAAGAGAAGGAAATTGAAGAAAATATTTGCTCTGCTTTTCTCATTCACATTACGAGTAACAGGGGCGGTCAATGATAATTTAGGGTCCTGTTCTAAAATTAAAAGGATCCTAACAAAATAGGAGTAAAATCATCTAAATGAATATCTGATATCTCAATTGAAATTTGTGGTCTTGAAAAAAAAATTGTCAAGTAATTTATGATCGAATTTCCAAATCTGCATGTAATTTATAATCGAATTTCCACGTAATTTATAATCGAGAAAAAAATGTCAAGTCATCTAAATGATAATTTTGTGGTTCGAGCTTTGCTGGGTTGGTGGGTTGGAGGCCCAATAAGGCATACCATTGTTTTTGTATGTTTTTTTATTGTTTTTATATGAATCATCCAGACGCTGATACTTTCTGTATGTTTTTTTATATTTGGGCCTAAAATTTTTTGGGCCCTCTCATTTTTTGGGCCCTATGCCCCTGATATATAAACAACACAAGAGATGAGTGATATCTTATCTTTAAAACTAAAATGTATACAAGATAACAATAGGCTAGAAAATAGATATTTCCCAATATATATCTAAGGACCTTTTTTTTAATAACTTTACATTGTACATTATTAAATGCAGACTCTATCTCTGGTGGTCTTTGCCGTCATACTCCACGAGCTCCATGGTTTATTTAAGGTAAATTAATATGAACACGATCTTCCTATCGTTTCCTAATACATTAAAAAACCTAACAAGACTAGATGGCGGAAACTAAGTGAGTATTACACCTAGAATTGACAAAGAAAACTACCAATCCCAGCGTCAGATGAAGATCGGCCCCCTATCCCCATTGAGTTTATGTATCGGGCTTATATATGCACGATCCCTTCATGGATTATGACCCACGTACTTTCACAATTGCAGATGAAGATCATAAGCACGACCTTTCCCTGGATTATGGCTCACGTACTTTCACAATTACAGATGCTAATCATAAAAAGGGTAAATGAACAATTGATTACCCACTGAATAATTACAATTTACCTTTCTTCAAGATCAAAGTGATTAAGCAATGCTTTCGGTAGCATAGAGGAATTGTCAAGCTCTTTTGAGGGGAAGAAAACTCGTTGAAGGAAGCTTCATGCTTGTAGCAAAAGGACTAGAATCATTGGTATTGGAGGTCAACTTGCAATACAATATTCTCTTTTCCATATTAAGAGTAAGATACATAAAACCACCCTTTATTATGAAACTTGTCTATGTTTTTTTAACAATTGAACATCTATTAAAAAAGCAAAAAAGTTCGTGAACGCCATGAATGACGTGTGGAGCTGTCCTTGGGAGATCAAGATCATTATGGCTGACATTCTGGTCTCTTCGTAAAGCTTCGAGTCGCAGCAACTGAAATACATCTTCAGAAAGATCAACAAAGTGGCGGACTTCATTGCGAAGATGACACACTTCCCGGTCGCTCCCCGAACCCGACTGCTACTAGCGAGCTTCAAGACCACATCCTTTGGGATGTTTTAGGGCGAACAACTTCTCGATAAGCTTTTCTTCCTAACTCCTTACCGTGTCAAAAAAAAGCAAAAAAGTTCATGTTTTAATACAATTAATATTCTAAAAAATGTTAGGCGAACTCTGTTTACCTAGGCAGGTCTAGAAAGACGCCTAGACAAATAAGAAAACTAGACGAGTTGGGACCTTCCAACATCCAGACGGGATTTTTAGAACAAGGGATACAATTGAACACGCATTAATGCATATCCCTCAATTACACGAAAATGTGCATTCAAAATGAACAAGTGAAGGTTATTGTGGATAGCTAACACTTTCTAATCAATGTTTTGATAATGGTAAACATAAATTATCTAATTTGTTTCCTATGTTGGACAATTGGGCATAGTCCATTTTCCAGCTGTAAGAAGATGGCAAATGCAGATAATGATATCGTAGTCAATGTCAACCTTGTGGAGCCGTAATTAACACTAATGACCGACTATCCAATTGGGTTTTGAAATTTTGCACTTTTTCAATTGTTTTCCAACCGACCATTTCCAGAGCTAAGCAACGGTTTTACACTATGAAATTTGCATTCAGCTTCAAGGAGACAAGTCTAAACTCTACCATACACATTTCCTTCCATTCTTCCATCTTGGTGTATTATGAACTTAATATTGAGTCATTGACCATAAAATGGGGGTCAAAAAAGAACTAAAATAAAGGCTTTTTCCTTTGAATTTAGTTTTATTTTATTTGCATATTTCAGTCGAAAACATTATCTCAACTTGTTCGGGATATGGGTGCGTACATCTCAACTTCTCAAACTTTGCTTAGGCTAGATACACTGAATAGTAGTAATTGTACTTATGTCGGTTTAGCATGTTATTAATGTATTCGGTCTAAGGTTGAGTATTGGTTTTGAACCAATACTCAACCTTAGACCAAATTTCGGTTTAAACCAAATTTCAGTTTAAGGTGAACTGGCCCGATTAAACCAAATTTCGGTTTAAACCAATACTCAACCTTAAACCAAATTTCAGTTTAAGGTGAACTGGCCCGAATCCGACAAAAATTAAAAATTGGTTTAAGATGAGGTTCGGTTCAGTTTCAATCATGTCGGCTTAAGATGGATAGAATATTATCTTTTGGAAAAATTTCAAGCCGAACCGAAGCAGAAAATTTTCTGAACAGAAAACCAAATCAAATAATATCTATTTCGGTTCGATTAGTTCGGCTTAAAATTTCGATTTGAACCGACTTATGATCAGCCCTAACTCTTGATACGCCCGGCTTGGTATTGAATCACTATTCTTTTTTTAAAAAGGAAAAAAAAAAAAAAAGTGGAACGTACTCTAATCCATTGACTTGCTATATAAACTGAAAAAAAAGGCCAAGGTTGAACTCATTCTAAAGAGAGGGGGAAAGATGGAGATAGATCAATTAGCAATCACCATAGATGATCAATCAAACAGCAACATTGATCTCTCCATCCAACCCAAGATCACTTTATATCAAGGAAACACAGAGATGTTAAGAACAGGAGTTTCAGTTCTACTGATCTCCATCACTCAGAAACTCAACCCTCCCATTGTTGTAAATCTCAACAAAGCTCATGAGATCCTTGCAACAGTTCATTCCTTCACCATCTCTGCAAATTTGGTGATCGGCGTCTTGCTGCTCGTCTTCTCGGCTGTCATGCCGTGGGCTCCAAGATTGGCGGCTTGTGTGGCAAAGAGGTTGATTTGCGTCGGGATGTGGTTGGTGAAGGCGACGATTGGGTTCGGGGCGTCTCTGGTGTTGCTGATGTCGTCGTCTTCTTGGTTAGTGCTTTACCTGGTGTTTCTAACAATTCAGTTCCTGTACTGAGAGCATAATGAGGAACTGGAATGTTGTTTCAACACATTCTTCATTTTGGAGGTGAACGAGTGATCATGTATTTGGGATCATTGTTCAGCATAAGTAGGGTGATTGATCTGAAGGCTAACAACACTAAATAGGATTCCTTAGTAATGTAATTATGCTAACATTAACTTTATGTTTGTTTTTTTTTTAATTTTCATCCTCTGTACTTTTAGATGATTCACAATTTATCATCAAAAACCCGAAAAAAAAAAGAAAAAAGGAAAAAGAAAAGACCCATTCTTCATATTGGAGTTGAACAAGTGATCATGTATTTGAGATCATTGTTCAGCATAAAAGTAGGAAGATCTGAAGGCTAACACTAAATAGGAATATAGGATTACTTATTAAAGTAATTATGCTAACATTAAGTTTATAGTTTTTTTAAAATTTTCGTCCTCTAGAGTTTGTACTTTAAAATCCTTGTGGTTTTGTTATTTTTTTATTTTCCTCCTCTGTACTTTTACATAATTCAGAGTTTATCATCAAAGACCAAAAAAAGAAAAAAAAACAGAAAAAAGAAAAAGAAAAAAAAAGACCCCAATATTTGGGGGAGAAATTCAGGTGTCTGTTACTTTACAATTGTAAGCTCATTATCTTCAGCATTCTCAATTCTAATAGCCAAAACTCAAAGTTGGCTTGGTCAATATCTCATGAAATTCCAGAACTTGATATTGACTTTACACCCATGAAACAATATGATGAGCTAAAGCCAAATCAATATTCATAAATGCTCTACACAGAAACACACCCTTGAATATCATTTAATTTTAATAAAATGGTTTCATGCAAACAATAAAAGACTACAATAGCTATATCCAAAACTGATGAACTTCACACTGAAGTCAGAAAATCAACTGCTTTAGTACCTGAAGTAGCTAGATTTGGCTAAGACAACTCATTCATACAGTGTCTTTGCCAACTTAACTCTCATTTTCTTAGTTTCACTCTTCGAAACGCCTTCTGATGTCCTCTCGACTCGCGATATAGCTTTCGCCAGTGCTTTCTTCTTTCTCATGTTCTTTGACCTCTTCATCTGAACCCCCCTCACCTTCCTGTGTCAAGAATCACAAAATGATTTAACATGTAATTCAATTATCAAACAATACTGAATTATATCATACTAATACTATTCTTATTCCACCAACATTCAAGGTTCACATAGTAAAAAGAAAACAGCTCCATACAACAAAACTTCCTATTGGGATTGATATAGATTCTCAGAATTCACTAAACAAAAGTATTGAATACTCTTAAAACCTCATATACTGGTAAATTCTTCACTCTTGGCGTAATTGACTTCAATGATCAGAAGTCTCGCGAGTGATACAAAATTTAACATGTAATTCAATGATCATACAGTACTGAATTATATCATGCTACTACTATAGTACTATTCTTATTCCACCAACATCCATAGTTCATATAGTTATAAGAAAAGAGCTCCATGGAACAAAACTTCCTGTCGAGGTTGATACAGATTCTCAGAAGTCACTAAAAACTAAAGTATTGATGAATCTTTTTGAAACCTCGTACTGGTAAATTCTTCACTCTTGGCGAAATTGACTCTCAACAACAAATGCATATTTACAGATCATAAAACTGAATTCCATGGAATTAACCTAGTTCAGCTGAATTTCAATTTCTAAAACACACAGTGCAACCAGGAAAAAGCAAGCGAATTTCTGCAAATTCATTAAAGGATTGAAATTTGAAATCCTAACCTGTGACCTGAATTGGATGAGACATTTGAAGCTCCGACCTCCGACGTATCCATGGCTATTCAAATTCAACAATCAAAGACGCAAATATGAAGCTAAGAAAACAAAATCGCATTGAAATTTGGAAAATTGAGCTTAGGCAATAGAAACAGGTGACGTTGGTGATAGTAATAATACCTTCTGGTGAATTGGACTTAACTACCGGTTCCGCGCCGATGTCCATCGGAGCAACTTCCGCATTCTTCTTCTTGCTCTTGTTCCTGTTCTTCGCCATTAGATTCAAGGAGCAACGAAAGGGAAGATTGGAACCCTAGCAAAACGCAGCGCGAAATAGGGAAAGACGATGAGTCGGTGGTTAAAAAGGGTTTTTGGGCCGGAGTGATTTTACATCATTAAATGGCCCAGCTTTTCAGAAGTGCATTTTATTTTGGGTGGCCCGATAATTTGGGTTACTGGTTAAAATTAAATGAGCTATAAGTATGTTGATTATTGATTATTCACACTTGATAATTGCTTATTCACACTGAAGTGACTGTAGAGTGAAGTTTTAGCATGATTAGAGCAAGCCCAACAGATTTTCCAAATTCTTGGAAAATGAACTTTTAGAGATTTTAAACCACTTTTTTGGTCCAACAGATTCCCTATTCCGTTCCCTATTATAGAGTGATTCTCCAAAATGGGTAGAGATCTCTCCAAATTTAGGGAATTCCCTAAAACATTTGGGGAATGCATTAAATGTATATAATAAATTATAGCTTATTTCTATTGGTTAAATAAGTAAGATAATATTTAATTTATTATTAAATATGTATGATAAAATATTTTATATGGTAAAAATAAAAGTATTAAATATAGTATTCTCTAAAATAGAGAATCTGTTGGAGTTGGACTGAATTTTTTTTGGAGAATATGACTATTGGTTCTCTATTTTGGGGTAAATTTTAGAGCATCTGTTGGGGATGCTCTTAGGCCTCTAAATAAACAGAGTCGATCGTGAATAACTCGGTGTTTGGCTCGATTAAGTTTTGTTTGTGTTCGGCTCGATTTCTAATCGAACCAAGCTTGAGCACAATTTTAAGACACAAAAATAAGCGAATGAGTTTGAGTACAAGAAAAGTCGATTCGTTTGTAAACGAGCAAGCTCGATTATAAGCTCATGAGCATGCTCGATTTTATGTTCATAGCAAACTAGATTATATATACATAAATAACCTTCACTATGTTCGACCAAAAAAAAATAATAACCTTGACTATGTATATTAGAATTACATAGTTTTTGTGGTCTCTCTTAAACTAGGTAGTTTAATCTATAGTTTCATTTACTTGTATAGATGATCAGTTGTTCGCAAGCTTGTCTCACGAAGAAACTAAATGAGAGGCTTGTGAGATAAACTCGAGTTCGGTGAACATTTAAATGAACCAAGCTCATACAAGATTTTAAGTTTGAGCTCGAATTTACCTATTGTTAACTGAGCCGAGCTTCGCTCAACTCGGTTTGATTAAAACCAGGCATTAGGTATTTATTGTTAACTGAGCCGAGCTTGGCTCAACTCGGTTTGATTACAACGAGGCATTAGGTATTTATTATGTTACAATCATTTATATGAAAGTTCCGAGTAATTTGGTAAACCGAGTTGTTATTAGACAAAATATTAAATGCTTGATACTTTAAAAAAAAAAAAAATTTAAATGCGGTGAGCGTGGATCGAACACGCGACCTTCAGATCTTCAGTCTGACGCTCTCCCAACTGAGCTATCCCCGCATTGTTGAAATCATCTGTACTAACTTGAAACATATCCATGTTTTTTCAATATTTTTAACACAGCCATTTTTCGCAAAGACAAAGAAATATGTTCATCCCTAACTAGCATACAGCTTGTAGTAATCAGTAATACAATTTCACCACCAATTACAAAGGCAGTCATAACTGGATACACAGTAAGTAACACGATCAACTACTAATATAATGTTAAACCACAAATTAGATCAACTGAGATGACAAAATCTCTACAATTTAATCCAACATTAGCCTCTTAACGAAAAATCTTTACAATGTAATCCAACATAGCCACAATAAATCAAGCAATGGAAAAAGAATCTCTACAGTGTAATCCAACATAGCCTCAGCGAACTACGCAATGAAATAGCCCAAAATTGCTTATGCTGGAGAAAAACTTCACACGACCTGGAATCATCACAGATTCACAAATTCTGTTTTTCTGACGACAGAAAAACAGGCACGCCAATCTGAATTTACTTTCTCAAAGCTCCATAGTTCTTTGTTACCTGCAAATAGGATTGAATGTTATGTATTAGGTATCTTATCAATGCTCTCATTGAGAGATCTTTCTAACTGCACTAAAGTTTTCTGTTAGGTAATTCTCATGCACAATTATGCAACATCAACATCATCGCTCACTATAGTCCCACTCAAGCGGGATATGTGGGGTCAAAATGGGGGCACCCATAACCTGAACATGTCAGAAGGATGCGCCCGAGAGACCCAAAGAAAACTATAATTTAGCTATGTGACAATAAAAACTGAATTTAGTTAGAATGCACCAAATTTGATATAGAGGCTAAATCCATCTCAAAGGCACTATATAAATCCATCTCATGCACAATTATGCCTAACCTCAAATCTGGATAATGCCTGTTTTATTTTTCATATATAAGAAATTGCAGGCTTTGTCCAACTACTAAAACCAACAAATTGATCAGGGTCATCATATGCATGGTGAGCCTAAAATAACTACAAACAGCAATTCACACTCAAAATGAGTGTTTCAGGAATCAATTTATGTTTCAATCCTAAATGAAGAAAAGTTGCTACAAAATTGCACAACACAAGAAAGGCAACAGTATATAAGAACACCAATATCAAGCCCAATATTTTGGATATCGAAGAGGAAACTGCAAACCTTTGGTTGAGACTTGCTAAACTTTTTCGGTATGTCATCATCATCATCTTCATCATCGTTATAGCTCCTAAGCATTCTGTTGACAGAAGTGGCTGCAGAGCCTCTACCCCTCTTAGAAGTGGCTGCAGAGGCTTTACCCCTCGGAGCTGCTCGTTTACGTCCTTTGGCTGGAGGCCTCTCATCCTCCTAGGAAAAAAAAAAAGACACAAAGTCACCTCTTATAATTGGTTCAGGAAGTAGGTCCCCCATATATGTCCTTTAACCCAATGCCTCCACTCTCCAGCAAATAATAATAATAATAATAATAATAATAATAATAATAATAATAATAATAATAATAATAATAACAATTTTCCAGGGCATAGGTTAAGAAAGACTCTGATAGATGTCATGCATTTAGGATTTTTAAAGTCTTTTATAGGGATAGAAATAAACAATAATAATAATGTGGTGAGCTTTACAAGAAGATATAACATACTGAGCTGTCATTGATCTCATTAATTTCAGGCTGCACTGCCTCGTCACTAGAAGCAGAATCCACATTTTCATCCTCATCAGCGAGGCTCCGCTTAGATTGTAAGGAAGAAACAGATGCAAGCCTGCATTCAAGAATAATTGCTGAGATGGAAGGTCTCAATGATTTAATGCTAAAATAACCCAAAATCACCGAGACCCTGAAACAGACCTATCAGACTGACGGAATCCAAGGGAAGAATCAAGTGTTGTCTGCTTCATATTGCTTGAACCTCGGCCTCTTCCCCTTCCCCTTCCTCTTCCTCTTCCTCTGGTCGATGTTTTACCCGCTTGCAGAGCATCAGCAATGGAGCCTACTCCTCGTTTGGTAGATTTTAATACAGACCCCTGTGTTGTGTCTTCATCATCACTAAAAGAAACAGTACTTGCAGCTCCCATATGACCTTTTGCTTTGGCATCCTATATTCAGCATGATGTAAGTATTAACCATATTAATAGGTTGATTGAAAGAAGAAAAAAACAGTACATAACTCAGCATGCTTTCAAGTATCAATTGCACTGTGAATTTGAGAAATAGAGAAAAAACCTCAGATAGAGTACTAGATGTGGGCATTGTATCAATTGATTGTTTTGCTCTTTCCTTGACCCGTTCCTGACAAAATAAGGATTAAGGATATAAGCAAATTCACCTCATAATCCAACTATTGACTATAAACAGATTACAATAGACACAAGTTTGAAGCCTTACCTCTAAGCATTCACCAACTTTAACTATCAGGTCTTCTTCCTCAAACTTCAAGTCATCCGGGTCTCTGGCAATTTTTTTCTACAAATGCAAGTTGTAATTCACCTCAAAATGAAGCTAAGACAATTTAAAGGTTCCATCAACATGCTAGTAGCCATTGGTAGTTTGGTACCATATACAACTTTTTATGATGAAGTGTTCATGTATCAATTTTGTGACTAGCAAGTTCAAACAGGTGCTTATGTAAGGCGGTCTCCTGATTTGGCTCAAAGTTACAGCTGAGAATGTTTCCCTTTCAAGGAATGTAAGGCCTTATTTTGGTTTGCCCCCAAAAGTACATTTTGGGTCAGAAGTAATTTCTGATCTTGAAATATGTGGAAGGCTATTAGTTTTTACACATTTCAATAGAGCCAACCATATGCCAACTTATCAGCTCTGAAGTGTACTAAAGGCCTATATCATCTCCGAAGTGATGAATTATTATGTACTTAAAACAAAATTTTGGAAATTTCTTTCTACACATCTTTTGCCTCCATAGTACTTAACCATGGTCATTGATCATCTCATAGGAAAACAAGATACTTACACGAGTTTCGACAATATTGTATTGCACACATGAATGAAAAGCCATTTTGTCATCCTTGTTGACAAAGTTTTGTAATGCAACGTCCAGATCATTGACCGGAAGAATCTCCATTTTCTACAAAAGTGAATAAAATAATTGTATTAAGTAAAAAATCTAAGGATTTTTGAGCTTTGACTACAATGATCAATCTAAGAACATCATATATGAAATCTGTCAGTCTAAAAAAAATCATTGTATCATTTTCAATGGCACAAAAATGATACAATGACACAAAAAAAAACTACGGATGAATAGTTGGGTTCTCTCCTCGTAACATGAATACTTTGAGCATCAATAGTTTTTGCAGGCTCTTAAAAAATATGAGATTCACACTTGAGATTGTGAAACTTTTACTAAACAATATAGTGCTCCTTTCATGCAATGTCTAACAAGTAAAAAGGGGGGGTATAATAATACTATATGATAAGTCCAAAGAAAGACAAAAAGGTGGCATTCATAATTAAATGCAGAAATACCAGATTACTCTCAGCAACTAATGCCTCGATATTCTGTTGATTAAGTTCTTCTGGTCGGAGCTTCTCCGACTCATCAATCTTTCCTGCAACCAAAAGCTTAATGATATGAGACAACTTTGAGCAGCTGAAATAAATAAGTAGACTGATTAAAAAAAAGGATCATGTTTTTCATTGATCTAACTATTCGTTGTATAAAGTATAAACCAAAGTGGTTTGTTTTATTGTTTGATTCTCAATAATACATCACAACTCCAATGTACAGCAACAAAAAAAGTATATATGAATTACTTGTTATCAATATACTTTTACCTTCAGTTCGACCCCCCTTCTTTGAAGCCTTTGAGAATATCAGAATGTCTTGAGGATTTGCAACCTACACAATCTAAGAGCCATCATGCATAACTGTAAAGCTGAGATGTTCAAAATTTAGCTGGAGAAGCTCGGAAAGATCATAATACCTTACCCACGTACTTCTGCCCAAATCGTTGAGGATTTATTGTCATAAATCCGGAATAATCTACCTGGCCATTAGAAAAAGCTGACACTTAACTAGTGCACATGACAACAAAAGGATAAACACAAAAAACAGTAATCACAATGATTTAGCAAAATCTTAAAAGGGCTAGTGTTAAAAAAAATGCAAGACTAAAAGTTGTCAAAAACAGGTAATGGGGATTTTCACATCCCAGTGTTTTTCCAAAATTGCAGAAGGAATCTCTAAAATTCAAAATGTCAAGAAATATAGAGCAGTTGTAGATATATTTTAGAAAAACACGTCAAAAGTATTGTTACAGTTAAATCAATCACCAACTAAATTACTATAAACACCTACTTCCAATATTTCCAAGCACAGTAGCAACTTCAAATACAGCTGCCAATGTATTATGTCATACTCATCAGACAGCATTAGAGTGACAAGTCCAGAAAATGAAAGTAGCAACTAGCAACACCTTTTGACAGTCCTTAAAAGGACACAAAACCATTTCCAAACAACCATTCATAAGCAACACTAACCTTAACTCGTACCAATGGAAGCTTCAACTCCTTACGGTTGGCAGCCTTTCGGCTAGATTTTTCAATAAGATGTGATACCTAAAGAAAAAGTCTTATCAGCTATAGTTTTCAGAAACGTAGCTTGCTATCACCAAAAAATATTACCAACAGGCAATACTCAATAGTAACAGATTGCCAAGTTCCTTGGCTGAAATGAGAAAGCTATGAAAAAATATAGGAAACTTACAGCTTTATCCAAGTGCTCAAGAATTGAATTCTGGTCATTAGGATCAATATCACCCTCATCCTTTAACACAACCTGGGGAATGAACTTAGGTTAATACTGGAGTTTGATTCCTCAAAAATGTAAAGACAATACCATAAATGTGCATTTACCTCAGCATATTCAAATGGCCTTACTGACTTCAAGGGTATCTTGGTTGGACGATACTGGTTTCCCTATAAAAGAATTTCACAGGTAGATAAGAAAATAATAAGATGATAGATCTGGACTAAAAACAAACGAAAGGATTCATTATAAGAAATAATGAATAGGGTCTTTCAGGAAAACCTTAATTTCCAACAGAAGAACATGCTTTGTTTTGGACTCTCCCTCAATAAGAGAAGTAGCAACACTAGAACCAGGTTGAGTGATGTGAAAGCCCATTCCAGCAGCTTCCTATTAAATATTACTCTTCATTAGTACGGATGATTAGAAACTTAAAATATCTTGACTAGATATTCCATCAAATTGCACCTGAGGATCAACGAGACATTCATGTTCATGCCCCCATACAACGAAGTCCAGAAAACGTGGTAAGAAGTGCTCACTTATTGCATTTTTGGGATTTGATTTTACTCTGCAGCACAAGTAAGAAGAAACTATAAGTTACATAAATAACTATGAAAACCACAAACTTACTACACGTGGCCCATATCAATATTACTCCCAACTTGTAAAGTAAAGATGGAAGGAATAAGTATGAGATATGAAAGATACACCTATTTTGATGAAGAACTAATATATTAAACCAATCTGAAAGTTCCTGCTCCTCTTGAGCCTCAGGTCGCATCCACTGAACAGCATGTGGGGTCTAAAATCCAATAAATCAAACCAAAAAAATTTCCAATCACCAGATGTTTGGAGGCAAAAAAAAATGTGAGACCAAATTTCTAAGAGCATCACCTGAAACATTCTATTCAACCTTTCATCTCGAATGTTTCCAAGGCCATAAAGAGCTACTGATGTGTAACCCTGAATCCTCACAAGTCAGCAAGGATTCATTCATGATGTATAAAAGCCAACAACTGATAATAGAAATTCTGGAAGCTAACCTTCCGAATAAGAATGGGATGAAGTGTAATCTGGCCAACACCCGAACCCTCGAGTGCCATTTTACCAAAATAGTTCACCAGATTACAAGCTGAAAGGATGTCAACTGCAGAAAGATTATCCTGTTACCAGAATAAGCATGTTATTAAGGAGAAATAGGAGATCACTACAAGTTGCTTGTCCTGAACAGACAGCTTCTTCCAATAAAGTAAAGTGCTTCATCAGAGACTGACACCATCTAACCAATAACGTGGATTTATAGCATTTCTAAACACTCATATCCTATTTGCAGTTTTGCACTATTCCAAATCTAAACATTTAGCTGAAAATAGTGTTTGGCACATTAAGCTTATAATAAGTGCTAGAATTCAAGATGCAAATTTGGTTAACATCAAATCAAGACTCAGTTCTAGCTGCATTCCCATCTAAGACTCATAGTAGTGTATTCTAGATGCCCCTGTCATCTAACAAAACGGCCTAAATCCATATACAAGATAAAGCAATGATTCCCCTAACCCAGGATGCTGTAATTGATAATTGTGGTCCAGGAACTTCAAATACTACACAAACATTCACTTTATTTTCCTAGATCAATAATGATATTTGAACTTATTTCAGCACAACATTTTCAAATGGGAATTTTTTATGAAAAAAAATATGTGTTTGAAAGATTAGGGAGTGTGATAATATTATTGTACACAAGGGGAAAAAAGACACATTTTGACAATCACTTAGAATAAAAGAACTTGAAGCTAGGGGCAACTCCTCAAGCACAAGGTAAGTAATTAATGGAAAAATGCAGACATCTCATCACGCATCAGATTAATTAAGGACATAATACAATGACCAAAAAGTAGAAATTGATGTAATTAGCAAAGTCAATATATATATGTGGATTATACTACAGTTCATACCACTCCAGCAGGATCATCATGATTTCCATGAATAGTGAAAACAGGCAACCCAACATTGTAGTGGGGGTCCTCGTAATTTACATGCCCAAATCTGTTTAAAGACAAATATGTTAAAAATTAAGAGGATGTACCATAATCTGGTAAGACATTCTCCTGAACGGTCATCTAATCAGGGTGCAAAAAAAAACCTTCACTGGACATCCAGAGCCATTTGTTTGAACAGGCAAGTAGGATCTAGTATCATAAAGGAAAGCTAGCCCTAAAGTATGACAGGTCCACAGACTCCAAGCATGAAAATCCATATGCACCTTTGAGCATGTCATTATTCAATAAATATTAAAAATTGCACAAAGAACCACAGGTCCACAAGTCATGACAACACCCATTGCCCTACAAAAATTCTACCAAACAAAATTGATAAAAACAAGCAACATAAGGCAAATGGTTTCAAACAGAAGACTACCAGAAGACTACCCTAAAAACATGGTTTCAAACAGAAGACTACCCTAAAAACATAAATTCAAGCCCCATATAATAGGAGAAAAATTCCTGAAACAAAATCATATTTTCATACTTCAAAACATGAAGAAAAAATTCGTATTAGAGAAAAAGAAATTCCATTACATGTTGGCAAAGTTCACAGTCTGGTCACTAACGACTTGAAATTGCACTGGGTGATCATTAAGGCAATAGCGCCTAAGGATCTCTATGGTCTTCACTAGTGTGGTCCTCGAGGGTTTATTCTCATGGAAAAGATCACCGCCCAGAAGTATAAAGTCCACCTGTTCAGATCAAAAAGTAGAAGACCGGCATTAGTAGCAGCCATATGCAGGAGAATGCCAATATGTTGACTAGAGGAGGTCCATCCCACCTTCTTTTGCTCTGCTATAGAACAAATCTCCTCAAAAGCCTGAAACGAATCAAGCCGTCGAATTTCATCCTTTTCCATATACCCGAGATGGCAATCTGTAGCAACAAGCACTCGAACAGTATTGCTAAAATCATCCCTGAGCAATCGCATCAGCAAAACAGAATCACCAATTGGAAAAACCACGGATACAGTTCGCAGAAACAGAAAAGCAAATTTACAATTGAACAAGAAATATTACTGTGATTCGTCTCCCATGTTGCTGCTTTTCGTCAAACGAAGCTCTCCGGGGAGGAAATTCTACTTCCAAATGTGAAATTCACAGCAGATTGTTTCACGATTAAGCACGGAAAACTAAAACCCTAGGACGGTGGAACGAACAACTGAACAAGAAAAGAATGCAATCATGATGAGTAACTTGACAATTGCATAAGAACATCAACAACAATGAGAAAGAGAGAGTATCGAACTTCGTTTGTCAGCAGAAATTTGGGAAAACAAGGGTTTTTAGAGCTCAAAGCTCGTGGAGTCGCGGGTTTTTTGAAAATGGAGAATCATAATGGGAGAGATTTCCTCCCCAGAAGAAGATCGAACGGTGATCTGTGAGCCGTCATTCTGTAAAGAGCCCAAAGTTAATAATATGGGCTTCCTATTGAAAAGCCCAAAATTGGTCCAGTTCAAATTTAGTAACGAAATATGCACACTTAATTACTCCTATCAAATATTTGACCATTAACGAATCGGATACAAATCAGTATTTTAAGGAAAAAAATTAGCGGATAACCTGTATACCGGATCTGGTCAAATTGGATATATCTGATTGCTCAACCATAATTATGCACACTTAGTAATGAAATAATGCACCATTTGTTATAAGATTATGCATATTCTGTTATAAGATTATGCATATTCTGTTATAAGATCATGCATACTCAATTATAAATTTTATGTTTTTTTTTAAATATAATTAGGATGTATTGAATTTAGTGTAAATTTTTAATGAAGTTATAATCTGGATCATTATTTGGTGTGTTTTTATTTCTATCCTCAATGCTTATTCCGCTATTGCCACGCCATCTTATACTCTCCATTAAGGTAAATTTGTCATTTCTAACTTGATTTTCTTGTTTAACAAAAAATTTCATTTGAATTATTTTAAACCATTTTTTCGATAATATTCATCCTACTAATTAAAAATACTTGCACAAATTTACAAAATAAGGTGGAAGATCTTAAAAAATATTGAAGATATTTAAATTAAATTAAATAATTTTTTAATTAAATGTATGCGCATGGAGGAAATATTAATCATCAATGACAAAAAGTCTCATTTTACCATTTGATTGTACAAAACAATAAAGTTTGATTTGACTGTAAAAAGTTAAAAGCGGCTTACAAAAAGAATGTGTAATTTGACATGTTAGAGCTATGGATCACAGTATACTTTTAGCTAGTATTCAAATTGGCATAATACATCAATAGATCCTTGTATTTACATTTTTTTTCTATTGGACCTCTGTACTAAAAAATGTTCAAACAGACCCATGTACTGCCCCCAATTTTGCATATTGAACACTTTCAATCTTATTCTCCTTCCAGTGTACATCACACGCCTTATGTGTCATGTTATTTTGCCAAATAAGCCAAAATGGTCAAATACGTACATGTTATTTTGCCTATTGAACACTTTCAAGTCTTCACGCGCCTTATGTAACATGTACGTATTTTGCCAAAATAACATGTATGTATTTGACCATTTTGGCTTATTTGGCAAAATAACATGACACATAAGGTGCGTGATGTACACTGGAAGGAGAATAAGATTGAAAGTGTTCAATAGGCAAAATTGGGGGCAGTACAAGGGTCTGTTTGAACAAGTTTTTAGTACAGGGATCCAATAGGAAAAAAAATGTAAGTACAGGGGTCTGTTGATGTATTCTGCCTATTCAAATTTGGTAAATTGTCATTACCACACATGTCATCACATCACAATAAATTTGATAAAATAATAGTTAAAAAAAGGTAACAAGTTTACTAATCAAGTTATCATACAACATATATAAATTATCACCGTACAAAATGTCACCACAAATCGCATAAAATCACTTGTAAAAACACGACACCGTTTGATCCACCATAAATTTTAAGAGTTGAGATTCAATTCGAATATCAACGAATGAAGAACTAATTAAAATTGGCTGAATTAAGTCAACCAACCTGTTAGATTGACTTGATTCGTCATTTTAAATGTATTAATAATATAATATTATTATACTTTTTTAATATTCATACAATTTTTTTTAAAAATACAAATATTCTTTACTTATTGTGTCGACTGATCGAATCACACCAAACCCACATTAACCCATCTCAACTAGTCCATAATCTTAATAACCAAACAAACTAAACTCGTTTTGACCCAAACCCGACCCATCCTAACACTTTTTGGCATGTTTTCATAAAACTACGGTCCGTTTGTTTCTATATCAAAATCGGGTTGAAATTAGGAATTAGGTTGGAAAATGAATCACTATTCAAAATGTCACCATATAACGCATTAACGAACTTGTAAAAACACAACACAATTTGATCCACCTAAAATTTTAAGAGTTGAGGTCCAATTCGAATATCAACGAATGAAAAGCTAACTATAACCGACTGAATTGAGCCAACCGACTTATTAGATTGACTCAATTCGTCATTTTCTAATCTATTAATATTATTAAAAAATTTAACTGGTTGTGTCCATTGAATCACACCAAACCCACGACATACCCATCTCGACTAGTCCACAAATTTTAATAACTCGATAATCTGAATTCGTTTTGACCCGAACCCGACCCATTGCCAACCTTTTTGACAAGTTTACATGAAACTAAACAAATGGACTTCAAAATCCATATCCCAGTGAAATAGGAGCAGAGCAGCCAAACAAAACGGCCGATTTAATATAGTACGCATTTATTACACAAAGTCACTTTCTATATCTCCTTCATAGCAATCCATTTGTGATAAAATGCCAAATATTCTATTTTGTTATCTTGCTTAGATGTTGAGATTTCATTTAACCTTACACGAGTAATTTTATCTATGTCAAAAATGAACTACAGTATCTGAAATCTTAATTAGTGAAATGATTTTTCTAACCTATGTCTTTGTGGTATAGGTTAAGATTCTCAAAATAGAAACAATTTGTTAAATTATACAGTATTTATTTAAGATTAATCATTTTTTTACAAAGGGTTTATTAATTTCCATATACGATTTTAGTTCCTTAAAATGGAAAACTTAACCTATGCCCTTAGAACATATGATAGAAAAACCGTTAATAAAAAGGGCGATGACTAATCATATACTTGATAGATTGTCATTAGACATGGATTTTATTGTACTCATATAAATATATAAAATAATAATAATAATAATAATAATAGTAAATAAAAGTATTATAAGAAACATTAATTCCCGACACAAAGATCCAATTCCATTCCATTCTCCTAATACATTATTATTGTTGTCTAATTATACCTATATACCCATCCCTTTTTTTCTATCATTTTAGTGTCTCTTTATAAATTTTGCTACGATATGGTATGACGATTTTATCACTAACTTACCACTAGATAAATTAAATATCAATCATTATAAATTTAGTAGTTTCGCTAATCAAGTAATCAGTATATGAAGTTCTTCATGGACGATACTGATACGATAATACTAGGATTCCCGTACCAAAACGCTGTAAAACAAGATGAATGAAACCATCGAAAGGGAGGGGCCGAATGGCCAGGGGAAGAAAGGAGACGAGATAAGAGAAAGGATATTATTTGGGCAAACTAAATTATTCTTATTATTACTAAGATAATAATATTAGGTTATTTATAATAACAAGTCCTATCGGTTCAATAAAAGCGACATGAGAAAGAACTGAAAATTAAAGAAAACCAATGAAAAAGTTCGTAAACTCTATTTAAAAACTTACATTAATTAAAATAAATACTAACACATGCTAATAATATTCATTCAAGTAACCAGGTTGACGATGTTCACAAACTGGTCTCGTGACCGTTGTTGTACGCTCATGTCGGTCACTCAGTCTGTATCAGATACAATACCTCTCCTCCCCTATACATTAATACATATATTTATGGGTTTTATTTTGCCAAAATCCACATTTTAAAATGTGGTTTTTTTTAAGAAACCACCTTTTAAAATTTTCTTTTAAGTAAAAACACCTTTTATAATACAAACACTCAATTTAAACCACCTTAAGTTATTTTCCGACGAAATTTTATCCTAATTGGACCAAAATGCCCTTTTGAAATTATTTTATTTTCTTTTTAATAATTCATTTATACAAAATAATTAAACAACTTAATTATTTTTAAAAAATATAAATTGGTTTAGTTTTTTTTAACATCGCCTTACATTTTTTTTAAAAAAAATTGTGTGTGATGGATAGAAAAATAGGCCTTATTTTTTTCCGTCTCAAAAAACACCTTTTCATAAAAAAATATATTCATTTTCTCTATTTTTTTTTAAATTTAAGATATAAAAAATAACTTTTAACTTAAAAATCACTTTCAACCGATAAATATGACAAGCCTAATTAAGACTTAAATAGTCATGTATATTCAATGATTCATATGTGTCACTTACTACTCTTCAATCTTCATCTCCTATTTAATTTCATTTTTTTACGTGATAAAAATACCATGCAAGTATAAACGTACGTAAATAGACCCCAATAGAGTTTCGATGCAATTTTATTTTTTTTTTTGGCTTAATTGATTTAATTGGTCATTGTTATTTTATATTTAGACCGGGTACTTCATATCTTGTTTTAAAAAGACTCTTTTAATACTAATTTTTTCATACATGCTATTTCCCGATTTTTCCCGGTTTAACTCGAATTTTCCAATTTTTAACTCGAATTTCCCAATCAGTACTCGGAAAATCTAAGATACATCACTTTATCATTAGCTTAACTGAGTAATTGTTAATCTTTTAATATCTCTCGACCACTTTATCATTAGCTTAACTGCTGATAACCACTTTACGCTCGGATCCGAGTATCGCAAAGGTCTTAAATGGGACAACTCTCTCAATCCAATCTTTTTCATACACGTCGTCAAGGAGATTCGAATCCGAATCTCTAGACAAACACTTAAGGGAACCCAACGTCTCATCCCGCTAGACCAACCAGCGAATATTGGTACTGAGTATTAGTTATTGAAGAAAGTATTTTTTTTTGTTTTTCCAAATATATTGTTCATAAAAGTCAGTGGTGGAACTTGAACATTTTTATTGTAGGGGGCGGCCAATTAAATTTCTTTTTAACATAGCTAACATTTTTTAAATTTAAAAAAATACAAAATACTAAAGAATATTTGAACAAAACCTCAAGAATTATGTGATAATAAATTTAGTATGTGATTCAATACATTTCAACCATAACTAATTGTTTCGACGCTCTTGAGTTCAATCTCATTATGAAATTATGCAATCTAGCAAATGATAAAAACATTTTAATTAAGTAAATGAATTGTAAAAATAGTTTGTTAACCGTCAATTTTCAAATGATTATAACCTTTTACTAGGGTGTCAGATTAAAGTGTATAATATATCAAATCGAAGCTCTCGACAAAATTAAGGAACATATATACTTAAAAAAATTGGATTGGGGGGTCATGGCCATCTTTGATCCCACTATAGTTCCGCTTGTGATGAAAGTTGAAATAGAGACCTTATAGTGTTATCGTGAAATTCTAGCCGATTGATTAAATATCCGGAGGCTCATATACGAAGATATATACAAGATCTATGTGAAAGGAGCATATAACGGCTGAATTGAGCAAATGAGGATTGCCAAGTAAGTAGAGAGTGTAAAGGACACAAGCTAGCAAAGACGAATCCAAATACATGGAATTGAGGAAACAAACAAAAGGCAGGAAATTGCAAAGAAACCTCCCTTATTCGAACTTATTTGCCTACCTTCCTACGTCCTATCATCATTCCCTTCTTTGAACCCTTTTTTTTTTTTTGTTCAAGTGAACTAACTTGCCTCTGTCTAGCTCTGCCCTTTCGTACGTGTATAAACAACTTCAATCTCTTATTAGCCCGATGGGGCTCTATCCTAAAACAAATTAGCAAAAGAAGGAGTAATTCGTTGACTTATATACTAGTCCAGTAAAGTCCCAATTTTCAGATATCTACAAGTGCAATTGGGGAACTGATCTAGTTGACACTTGGACAAGACGGACCCAGGATCGAGAGAGGCCGTTAAGCAGATGGTCATGATACCATATTAGCCAAGTGAGGTTCTATCCTAAAACCAATTGACAATAGGATGAGTAAATCACTGAGTTATATACTAGTTCAGTAAAGTCTCAACTTTCAGATGTGGGATGAACATTCTAACACATCCCCGCAAGTGCAACTAAGAACTGACCCAGTTAACACTTGGACAACACAACGGGGCGGGCCCAAGATCGAGAGAGGCCGTTAGACAGATGGCTCTGATACCATATTAGCCCAGTGGGATTCTATCCTAAAACCAATTGGTAATAGGAGGAGTAACTCGCTGAGTTATATACAAGTCCAGTTAAGTCTCAACTTTCAAATGGGGAAGGACATTCTAACCCTTCAACAAAAAAAAAACTCTAATCTTGTATGTATGATGATTGAACTTAAAACTTATCTACTATGGAGTGTATATCGACTCATTATTATACATGTCAAATCCCCCAAACACCCTTTGGTGTATATGTATCAGTACTCTATATCTTTTTGATCTTGATTTGATCGAATTATGAAACCCTAAACAAGAGGCACATGTACAAAATACATAAAATATACTCAAAACTAGGAATTTAAGTAATAGGTATTATACTCTTCAAAAAAAATGATATAGGTATTACAAAAGAGGTTGCATGTTATAAGGAGTTAGACCTGTCAATCGAGTCGGGTCGGGCGGGTTCGGATTCGGTTTAAATCGAGTTCGGTTTCGTTATGGGTCACATGTCAATCGGGTCGGGTTGTAGCGGGTTTTCGGTCGTGTCGAGTTGAGCAGCGGGTCCAAAATATCCTTTTTTTATGATTATTAAAATCAAATTTTAATTAAATAATAATATTTTATTTTCATTTATTTAAATAATAAATTTATTATAATTTTCAAAATAAATTCTAAAAATCTATAAATATACTAAATCGATCAACCCAACAGGTTTCGGGTTTCGAGTTCTATCAGGTTCGGTTGATTTCGGGTTTAGGGTTCAAATTATCAGGTCTTGAATCGAAAATTATTGGGTGGTTCGAGTCGGGTTAGCGAGTTAGGTCAGCTTTTGACAACTCTAAAAGGAGTTCATTTTATGTAATTAAACAAACAATAAAAAAAATAGAATAAAAGAGTGTTCAATTAATGTATAAGATTATTAATTGAAGATTCATTCCTTGCACGGAGTCTTATTATTATTATAACTAGTTATACCCGTCGTGTCATGCACGACTATGGTTCGGTATTTTATACATATTAAATAAAATATAATATAAAAATTATGTAAGTAATTTATTGCTGTATAATGTACAAAATTTTTATTTTTTGGAATCAAATAAAAAAAATTAAATATAAATTATTAAGTTTAATGTTAAGAATAAAAAATATTATTAAGATAAAATAATTTACATTTCTCCTTTTCCTTAATGATATTTCATAGATATTTAATTTTATAAAAAGATAAAATATGAATAAAAAATATTTATATATTAGTGTATGGAAATGGAAGATATAATATTTACATAAATAATAATTAAATTAATAAATAAGATATAATAAAATACGAAAGATAAAGATAAAAATAACCTATTAACTATTATATTACCTATTTTTATTATTTTTAAACATTATAAGTATTTATCATTAATTTTTTATTATAATAGAAAAAATCTATATATATGTATCTATAAATGAATTCGTGAAAAGATATCATGCTAAAAGATAAAAGATATTTGTACTTATTTGAAAATATTTTAAATTTACTATCTTTAATTTTAAATATTTGTATAAGGAAGTTTTGAAAAGATATTGTTATACTAAATAGATATTTGTTTGATATTAAAGATAGATTTAAATAGTTAAAGAAAAATTTAATAGAAAAAAGTTAAAATATTAAGAATAAAAATTAATTTTGTAAATATGAGGTGGGGTCAGAATCGTTCTGGTGGCTCGAAAAGGTATACCTTTTATATATAGTTATAGATTTTGGCAAGGGGGTCATTTTTTACGAAGGATTACGAGTTTATAAGCTAGCCGACAAAGTTCATGAATTAAGTATATACTGACCTGATTTGACCTAATAGAAGGGGCAAATATAATAATCAAACATGAGATCTTTTAATATCCTCATACCTCTTATTGGCCACTCTGGCCTATAGCTTTAAAAATAATTGTATAACATATTATTAAAGAAACATTAATTTATTTATATTTTTCAAAGTTAATGGCATACCCTATTATGTTAATTTTTCCATATAACTTTTTTAGATTAAATAGAAATTTAAAGTTGCTGATTTTTCCTTAAAAAAAATTATGTTTTTTTTGGTCTTGAACAATGTTCGTAGAAGTCAAAACGAAAATCTTATAATACTACCATAGTACCATGAATGAAGTCTTAACCATTTAACTACATACCCGAAGACAAAAGATTATGTTTTTAGTTCATACACAACTAAAGTCCAATATATAGTAAATTAAAACAAGTCTTTTCTAATTCTTACTATCAAAATTGAATTATATAATTTGAAAACGTAATTCATACAAAAAATTAAAAATATTTACTTAGATTGTAAACAGGAGATTTCGACTTGATTTGTTAGAACATTGCATATGTCGTCTTCCAAGTAAATATGATAAGATGTGGGTCACACATTAAAACACCAGCCGATTAACTCTCTTATGTCTTAACATGGGTGAGGTGATACCATTAACTAACTAATTGACATAATTGAATTAATGATTAATGATGTGTATATATATATATAAGTAGATAAAATGGACAAAGTCTCATTTTTTTTTCTTAATTAATACATGATTACTAGCAATAATTTTTCTAGGTTAAAAAAAGTTCGAGTAGGTTCGGCTCAGTCCGCCACAGTTTAGGACATGTCTCCGAGAACATTGACCATTTACTTATATCGATAATGAAAATTAAACTCACAATCTTTTAAGAAAAAGTGACACGCCCTTACCAACTAAGCCAACTTTTATATGGACACAGTTAATGACAATATATTACTCTTGACATAATTGAATTAATGATTAATAACGTGTGTATATATAAGTATACAAAATGGACAAAATCTCATTTTTTAAGTAATCAATGTATGACTATTATCAATAATTTTTATCGGTTAAAAAAAGTTCAGGTAGGTTCGACTCTGACCACCATAGTTTAGGACATGCCTCCGAGAACATTGACCATTTACAGAATATTCATCAACACAACTCTTATATAAATAATGAAAACCAAACTCACAATCTTCTAAAAAAAAAGTGACGCGTCTTTACCAACTGAGCCAACTTATCTTAACATAATCAATAACAATAAATTATGCTAACACATATGTCTCTTACATTATTCAAAAAGCAATATCATTATTACAACTAGAGTAGTACAATTATAATTCAATGAACAATATCAAGATTACACTAAAACTAGTAACTCCAACTACATTAACAAGTTTGGAAATATCAAATCTACATGATAAGGCAGATCGATAAATCCACCAATCTTATAGATAGTGTCAAAAAAGTTCAGGTAGGTTCGACTCTAACCGTCATAGTTACAAATTGTTTATCCGAGAACATTGACTATTTATAATTGTTCATCGACACAACTCTTATACCAATAATGAAAATCAAACTCACAATCTTCTGGAAAAAAACGACACGTCCTTACCAACTGAGTTAACTTATATTAACACAGTTTTTTTTTTGGTCTTGTCTTTTGGCTTGCCAGATTCGATCGGTCGGATACCGCTCTACATCCGGACCGGGTACTTCGTGACCCCATTTTGGGGTGAACACTTAATGAGTCTAACACTACTTTACCACTAGACCAACTGAATATTGTTATATTAACACAGTTAATTATGCATTATTCAAAAAACAATATCATTATCACAATTAGGATTACATAACTACTACAACTATAATTCAATGAACAATGTCAAGATTACACTAAACTAGTTACTCCAACTACACTAAGTTTGGAAATATCAAATCCACATGTTTGAGGGCAAAACTGTAAAATCCACCACACTCATACTGTCACAGCAACTATGTGTATAAATCTCAGACGCACCAGTCTTCACCAGGCCCACTGCCACTCCTTTCAGTTTCATCCCTCGCCCCCAAATTAACGTGTGAGACAACCTCCCAAACCGCAAAAATGTCCGCCGAATCGGAAATTTCGCTAGCGATTCGCCTCCGCGACACCGCCGCCGATCACATATCCGAGTACGACGCCGTTTCCGACGACGATGAAGTTGAGGAGGAAGCAGAAGAAGGAGAGGAGGAGGAGGAGGAGGAAGAAGAAGATTCTAGAAGCTACAACAAATGGTACTGCGTATTCGGCGGCTCGCGGCGGCGATCGCTGCTCTCAGGCGGTCGGAGCGGCGCCGATTCGAGGTACCGGACGAGCTGGATCGAGGAATGGAACCGGATTTTTTTGTTGGTGAGCGCGACCGGATTGTTCGTCGATCCGCTCTTCTTCTACGCCCTATCGATAAGCAAGGCGTACATGTGCGTGTTCGTCGACGGCTGGTTCGCCATTACGGTGACCGTTTTGAGGTGCATGACCGACGCGTTGCATCTCTGGAACATGTGGCTTCAGTTCAAGACGACGGTCAAGGCCGCGCCCTACGCCGGCGGTCAACGCCGCCGCTGGTGCCTCAAGTTTGGGAGGCGATTTTTGTTCGATTTGTTCGTCATTCTTCCTTTGCCCCAGGTTTGCGATCTCCCTCGCTTTCGTATTCCGGAAACTTCGAATTTGAATTGCACTATCGATCACTGTTTTCGCCTTTTTTCAGTTGTATAAAATATTATTTCATGCTACGCGTGTCTATTCTGGTATGAATTTTTAAATCGTCGATCTCGCCCCCGTGATGAATTGCATACTTAGATTATGAAATTGTAGGCGATCATTGTTAGCATATGAAGGATTATTTAATTCCGTGTTAACTCAATGTCAACTAAACCGGTTAATTTTAGGTTTGACAGGCTATATACATGTGGATTTGATTTAGTTAGTTAAGTATCTAAAAATATAATAATATCAATCGTTCAAACCACAGGGTGCGGAGTTTTTTGAGCTTACAGATTTCCCAACAATTAAAACTCCTGATCAGTACTTTAAACTTTTGCTGTGATGATTTTAGGGCACCTCTCTAATGGCGCAATATTGAGTTTCTTCTTTACACAGATAGAAACAGAAAATTTGGTTTGTTGACCATTTTCTCCGATTCTTATTGAATCTCTTTTCGGATGCTTTTCTTTGAACGTTAAGAAGAAAGTCCCCATTATCTCAAGTCAAGGCCGGTTGCTAGCTGTAAAAAAGCTGTAATTCTATGTGGATGCAATCAGGGTGATCTTATTGTTACTTACAACTGGGATTAAAGATTCTGCACAGTTTGGATTTACATTGTAATTTAGGATGACTACAGAAAGTGCAAAAATTAAGCCCTGATTTCTGGGTTTTCCTTTTTTCCTTATTTTTGGGGGTTTTTGTGTGGTGGTGGGGTGGGGTGTCTCAGTGTCTGTTAGAGTTTGTACAGAAGAGGAGAAAGAAGACAAAGGAAGGGAAGAGAATAAGAGTAGTACTTCTTACGCTGTTTTGTAGTCTGTTACACTTAAGCAAATATGCATGGCAGAAAGAGGTTCGAATATACGCAGTGGCCAACTTCTAGCTATAACCCATGTGATACACCCATGTCTTTTACTGTGGCTCTTTTCTTATTCAATGGGCAATATGGTAATTAGACTCTCTCAAATCTCAATCAATCCCTAAGAAATATCCCTTCACCTATGTCAAGATCAATATCTCCCTAATGCATCATACTTTATATTCGTAGGGGAAAAGTTGAAATTAATTCCTCCCTTTATTTTGTTTTTTTCTGTATGATTGAAATGCGTAATGATGTTCTTAATATGTAGTTTGATTAGATAATATAAAATTAATTTGAAGTATATGTATAAGTCTTGTTTATATAAGATTTGGACCTTTGCAGATTGTACTGTGGGTGGTGACCCCAATGCTGTTAAAGAGGGGATCAACTGCAACAGTGATGACAGCGTTCTTAATAATCTTTGTCTTTCAGTATCTCCCCAAAATTTACCATTCTGTTTGCCTTCTTCGGCGCATGCAAAGCGTATCTGGCTTCGTCTTTGGCACCATTTGGTGGGGCTTTGCCCTTAACATGATTGCCTATTTCGTTGCCTCTCATGTAAGTTCTGAACATCCCAAATCTGTCTACTTCTAAATTGGAGTTAGTGACAATCTAAATTGCATCACTTAATCTGTACATTATTGCTCAGTCACAGATAGGTTTACAATATGTTTTACCAACAGTTGATTAGATGAATTCAGTGCTTGTGTTTATACTGTATATCACTACAGAATGTCATTTTAGCCCTTGGCACAATTACACAACTATTAAAAAATTCATTAACTAAAGTAAAAAATACTATGAAGTCTTTTTAAAATGTACAATTTAATAAATACAGACCCCTTTTCGAGCTGATAAAAAAGAATAAATATGTGCGATTTTCAATTACAAACCTTATAACTCACCAAAATTCATTCCTTTTAACTCTAGAATGACAACTATTTCTTAATAAAATTACATCATTTTCTAAACAGAGATTGTATTTTCTTACTGCTATAGGCAGCAGGAGCATGTTGGTTCTTGCTAGGACTTCAAAGGTCCACAAAATGCCTAACGGAGCAATGTCACATGATGCATGGTTGCACCGATAAGCTATTAGCATCTCAAGAGCCACTCTTCTATGGCACCAGAAATATGGTCAAAGACAATGCCAGGTTAGCCTGGGCAAGCAACAGATATGCAAGGTCTATTTGTCTAGATCATTATGACAACTATGATTACGGAGCCTATGGTTGGGTAATCTATCTTGTTGCCAATGATAATCGTTTGGAGAAGGTCCTTTTGCCCATCTTCTGGGGCCTTATGACTATGAGGTATCAAATTAAATCTCAACCCTTGCCTAGATATTTTAATTCTTTGCATTTTATGTTCTGAGCTTAGCTGAATAACTTTTTTTCCCCTTGTGTTGATTGGATTAGTACATTCGGGAATTTGGCAGCGACGGCAGAGTGGGTGGAGTCAGTGTTCATAATCGTTGTCTTAACAAGTGGGCTTCTTCTTGTCACTATGTTGATTGGAAACATCAAGGTACATATCTAATTAGGATTATGTTTGACATAATTTTAATAAGATTTTTTTACTGAGAAACTTTGTATATATTGTTTTTCCTCCAAGGTTTTCTTGCATGCAACAACATCAAAAAAGCAGGCGATGCAACTTAGGATGAGGAACATAGAGTGGTGGATGAGAAAGAGGAAACTGCCTCCAAACTTGAAGCAGAGAGTGCGTAACTACGAGTGGCAGAGGTGGGCCGCTATGCGTGGAGTCGATGAGTGTGAGATGATTAGAAATCTTCCTGAGGGGCTTAGGAGGGATATAAAATACCATCTCTGCCTTGACTTGGTCAGACAGGTCAGCAAGTACTTTCATCCTCGTAACTTTTGTATACTATCAAAGTTTACAGAAAGGGCGAATTTCAAATATGCTCTTCTGGTTTCTTTCAGGTTCCCTTGTTTCAGCATATGGAAGATCTAGTACTCGAAAACATATGTGATCGCGTGAAATCTCTCATATTCACCAAGGGAGAAACAGTAAGTTCTTATCTTACTCAATGATCATGCTTTCTACCATCTTTTGAGCTCTCATTGTTCATTAAAGAATGTCAATTTAGGATTTGACACAACTATTGAAGAATTCATTAATTAAACTAAAAAATTATGAAAGTTGTTGAAAAGTGCCAATGACACATTATTCTTTGTTGAAAAGTACCAATGACACACTAAAAAATTATGCAATTGTAATAGCAAGTCTAACTCAGTAAATTATGACTCAAAACTCTAAAATGGCGAACATGTATCAACATAATTAGAGAACTAAAATGGCACACTATTCTGAACTGAGGTAATATCAACTAGTAAGCAAATTTGACAGCAAAAACATCACACTATCCTTTGATATTACTATGAAAATGTTTTTTTTTTCTTCTGGGTGATTATGTCAAGCTAATAATGCACGATCAATCCTAATCTGTTTAATTCAGATCACTAGAGAGGGGGATCCAGTGAGGAGAATGCTGTTCATAGTGAGAGGCCATCTCCAAAGCTCCCAAGTTCTAAGAGACGGTGTAAAAAGCTGTTGTATGCTAGGCCCGGGTAACTTCAGTGGAGACGAGCTCTTATCATGGTGTCTAAGACGACCATTTATAGAACGTCTACCGCCTTCTTCCTCAACCCTTGTAACACTCGAAACCACAGAGGCATTTGGTTTAGAAGCCGAAGATGTCAAATACGTAACGCAGCATTTTCGTTACACATTTGTCAATGAGAAGGTGAGGAGAAGTGCAAGATACTATTCGCCCGGGTGGAGGACTTGGGCTGCTGTCGCAATACAACTGGCTTGGAGAAGGTATAAACATCGGTTAACTCTTACTTCTTTGTCTTTTATTAGACCAAGAAGACCCTTGTCTAGGTCGAACTCGCTTGGAGAGGATAAGCTTAGGCTTTATACTGCTCTTTTGACATCTCCTAAGCCAAATCATGATGATTTTGATTACTAGAGTAGGGTGTCTCTAATTTTGTTGTGTTTTTGCTCTGAGTTTTGTGTTTTTATGTGAAAAGGTAGCCAAGAAAATTGTAAGTGTCCTAATAAGTAAATAAGATTTGTTCATTGTTGCCTGTTAGGGTGAATTTGTTGAACTAATAAAGAGATTAGATAAAATAGAGCAAATTTGGAGCTATGTTACCAAGCAAACTCAAATAGGGCAGCGTCTCCTGTTTCTATTTGGTATCGGAAACTCAGAAACTCGTTTCTTAGTGTAAAATTATGGAAATGATACGTTTTCCTTTGTCTTCGTGTCTGTGTAACATAGATTTAGACCAATTGCTCTTTGTATGATATCTCTTTACCAATACTTTATTTCATCACGTCATGTCTACTTTGTTCCCATGCTCAATTATCCTGAACATTCATATATCAAGAGAAGTACATATTTTGCCATGTCCAATTTAAATCCAAATTGTAGCAAGAATCCAAAGATTATGGACACAAGGCTGAAAACGAAACAGAAAGGATTTTTGCCAGAAATAACACTTGTCTTTGTGGCATATATTTAGCCACATGAATTATGCACTTAATAAGGCCAGCTTTGTGTTGTAAACGAAACTTCTCACTAAAAACCAAAATTGACACAAAAAAATGGTCTTCTTTCCATTACACATCTGCAATTTTGAATACTGCTTATGCTACAGATTCAGCTCAAATTTGAACTAGGCTTCTAATTTCTGATCAACTAACATGAACCAAGAAGAACAATAATTTGAACTAGGCTTCTAATTTGTGACCCTTGAAGAGCAAAACTGCCAAGCTGCCAATGCAGAAATATATGAAGCAGCCATGGCAGTGTGTCACGAACGAACCGAAATCCATCCCTACAATGCATTGCCATCCCAAACTATATGCCTTGTCAAACTCCTACATTCAAACATCAAACTTTTCTATAAGATTTCTCCTATGTAAAACATTAAACGCGAGGGTTAGACTAATCATACAAACCTGTTTAATGAAGCGAGCGATCTCGGTTGCCTCAGTGACATCATAGTAGTCGAGCGCCTTAGCGGCGAAATTGATTGCATCTTGTTGCATTGCCTGGAGCATATCCGTATCACCAATTATCGCCTTGCCTTCTAGCATTCTGATCTTGATGACCTCGTAAATTCTTACGAAAAAAAGGTTTTTTTTGTGATTTTTTTTGGGCTTGAGATAGAAATGTCTTGGATTGGATATGATAGCCAAATGAGCCTTGTTATATATTGTGAGTCTTCAAGAAGGATACAAGGTACAAGTTTTTCTAAAGTTGTGGTTGAAAATTTGCCTTGTGGGCAATAAAATATCTAGTCTAAAAAATAGTTCTTAGGATTTTTGAAAGTATATTCTAGCTGAAGATTTAAGGTGGTGGTGTACTTGAATGATGTGGCCTAAGAGCAATGTCGGTGGGTGACTACGTGGCTTGCTATTCTTAGTTTGACGAATCCGAGCTAGCCGTGTGTCGACTTTATACTAGGAGATCCAAGATTGGTGGGTGTGAAGTTTGGCAAATGTTTGACCAAATAGCATTCCAGTTTTAGATGCGTTCGTTCACTATGGTTGCTTGCTTGTTTCGAAATCAACTATAAAAACTAAAAAGACCACATTTCAACAATGCCGCTTCTTCAACTAGGGTTGAGCATCGGTTCAAAACCGAACCGAACCGAAAACCGAAATTCCATTTTATGTGAACCGAAAACCAAACCGAATTGGTTCAGTTCGGTTCGGTTTCGATTTTTGTCGATTTTACATAAATAGAAGGTTATTCTTTGGAAAATTCGAACCGAACCGAACCGAAAATCGAACCGAAACTGAAATTTGGAAAATTCCTAAACCGAAGACCGAACCGAATTATATCGGTTTCGGTTCGGTTCGGTCGGCTTAAAATTTCGGTTTGAACTGAACCGTGCACATCCCTATCTTCAACGATTAGGATAAAATTCTTGTAATAGGATGCATTGTATCAAATCTATTCAGAGAAAACTACTTAAATCCAAGCTAAAAAGAAAAGAAAAGAAAACCACAAAATGAGCAATGTCATCAGATAACGAAATATATATAAAAACTTTCACTGGATCAGTTTGCTTAATTTTCTCTTCCCGAACAAAGCTTCCATTTCTTCCTGGCTTTGAAATCACTATACTTTGTTCTTGGATGTGAACAGATGACGAGGGGCGGTTTATTCCTCCAAGCTTCAAACCTGTCCGTCTCCTCATCGACGATGATGGACTTAGCAGCACAGTTCCTTGCAGCGCGAACCAACCTAGCCATCAAAAAACTCGTCCAACGCACCTCCACGGCTTTCTCTAGGAACTCACTTTCATCATCAGAGTCCAAACCCGACGATACTTTAAAGAGGTGCTCTACAGCATCTCTGTCGTACAACATCTCTACACTATTACAACAATGGTTACTACCGCCAATCTCAGAAACAAGTGACTTCATCCAATCAGTCACTTGTCGCGATACTCCTCCTCCGTTGTCGCTGCGTAGAGCTAAAACGTAGATTTCCAATCTGCCGCGCGTACTTAGAATAGCAACTTCCTCTATGTCGTGATCGTCGTCCAATTTAGATAATAGCGATTCGCGTGCCCGATGGGCAACATCTTCACGAGTTCCCGCCGGGATGATACAAGATGGCCCAGATAGACTTATTACAACAATGCTGCAGGTTTCTCTTGTGAAGTCTGAAAAGAATGCCAAAATTAATTCACATTATTACTTAAAGTAAGTGAATCTATTATTATGTATAGGAAAAATGACTCGAAACAATCTCAAAGTATCAACTTTCAACCAATAATAATCCGAAGTTTGAAAATCACCACCAGCGATACGAACTATCGCAATACTAACAAAAAACGATCCGAACACATTTTCCGACGAGTTTTCTGGAGGAATCAATGATGTGGTAAAATATTAAGTTGTTATGTCAGATTCTCGATCACTACATCATTGATTCCTCCAGAAAGCTCGTCGAAAAATGAGTTCGAATCGTTTTTGGTTAATATTGCGATAGTTCGTATCGCTGACGGTGAGTTTCAAACTTCGGATTATTTTTTGTTGATGTATATGACCAACCAACCTTTAAGCCTAGTTGTAGGAATCGATAGACATGACACGTTGCCACGCCTCGTCAAAGTCAGTTGCCCTGCTGCTGCATCTAGGACTGACAAACGAGGCACCACCATGCCTCTGGCGGCTTCCGTGCAATCGAACCATCGCCGTTGCAACACCACCGCCATGGCGGCTGCCGCTGCTGCGAGGCTTGAGTGAGATTGATGAAGGGATCAAACCGCTCAACGCCGCCATCGGATTGGAAACCTCTCTAGATCACAGACCAATCAATTTTTCTTTTAACAAATTAAAACACCACAACTCTAACACGTTCATTAGATTCATAATCAAAATCCACCACCAAAAACAACAGATCTGACCCAACAAAGCACAACTTAGATCGTAGGGTATGGGTAGTTTTAAGTCAAAAGATTTGTGTAAGGATTAACTAAACCCTAATTAACAAGATGGAGTTTTCTACGTACCCACAAAGTCAAACCAGTGGAATTGAACAAAATCCCAGAACCCTATACCCACAAACTCATCTTCAAATCAACGATCCTCTTCAAAACCAATTCAAATCGAGCAAAATCCACCGCCAACAACAGCAATTTCATACGAATTGAGCATCAATTGATACAAATCATCACTAAACTATAAAAACTTACCAAGTCAATTTGCAATTGCAGATCTAGACCACCAGCGACACACCGCCTAGGCACTTCTTTGTTTATTCGAGAACAAGTAGTTGTTCATTTGTGATATGTTAGTGTTCAATATATACTATGAGAGAAGAGCGAATTTTTTATATGGAAGCGATGAAAACTATAAGAAAGAGAATCAGATTTTTTTTCTTATATTAGAGTAATTATTTTTCAAAATTAAATCAACCCTAATCCCTAAAATTAAGCTCCATTTTTCTTTGATTTTTTAAAAGTTATTTATTATTTTAAATCTACAACATTAATTATAAGATCTGACGCTTCTAATAGCCCCTGATTATTCTGTAAGAAGGCTATTTACTTGAACTCGACCTTATATATATATATATATATATTTAGGTTCTATAGTGAACAAGATCTTATAGAGAACAAGAAAACAAATCTCATCGATTGGGATGGATGATAAGATTAGAATCTACAATATCAAAAAATAGGAAAATAGCAAAAAAAATCAAAAATATGAGAGATCTTCTCCCCATGATTTACTCCTTCTAACTAACATAATTAAAATTTTGGAAAAAATCAAAAATTGTGTTTCACGTGAAAAATCGTCCATTGTGGGGATAAGATCGCTGGAGACCACTGTACGCTGTAAAACCTCAATTGTAGTTCCGAAACCACTGTAAAAATCCTCCATTGCGCCGACCACCATTGTAACCACCGTATTTCCGCAACCACTGTAAAACCGCTCCATTGCGCCGGCCACCTTCGATCATCAAAAAGTTCTCCATTGCGTCGGCCACCACTGTACGCTACACGCCCCTATAGAAACCGGCCACCTTTGATCAGCAAAAAGTCCTCCATTGCGCCGACAACGTTGAAACCGGCCACCACCGAACCACCACTTCGATCAACAAATAATTCGTTGGAGACCCGACGTCGCTAGAGACCCGCAACCTCCATTGCGCTGGAAGCGCCGACGGAACCACCACATCGAACCACCACGTTGCCAAAGCCACCACGAACCACCACGTCGAACTGCTCGGAACTGCACGCTGAACGTCGGAACTGCTCGAAAATCATTAATCGTAGAAATATGGCATCAGGTAATTTTGTATATAATATCTTCATTATGTATATGATTGATTTGTTTTAGTATATGACGTAAATTTACGTGTAAATTGTTTATGTGACCTAATCCGATAGATCCTCTGTATATATATAATGTAATATTGTATATAACAACCTGATGAATGTATATACGAAAATTGTTGTGACTGGATACTATTTGCATTATTGTTTGTACAATTAATGAAAGCATGTCTTTTACATGTACAATTTGAATTATGTATACATTCGATATTAGCGTATATGCATGTAATTCACAGTTAATATACATGACTTATATGTAAACTATTTTTAATTCTGCGCCGAATAAAAAAAACTGTACAAATGTTGAGCATATACACCGTTTTAATATATGTGTACAATTATTAGAAATTAATATATCAATTATACACGAATGAGTATGATGTGTCTATATTGATCTCAGTATACAATAGTTGTACTGTTATATACAATTATTAGAATTTATATACACTTCTATGCCCATGACCTCTATGTTACATATACTTGTGATCCATATACGCTGATGTGTATATACATATCCTAAATCTATATAAAACATCTTTATTAATGTATATGATATATGTATTACGTAAACATGTATAAATATTCTCTGTATACACCGTATTTTTGTCTATATACATGTATTGTTACCTTATATACAATCGGTATTCCTGAATATACATGACGTATTTTGTAATACAATTTCAGAGTTCGAGGGAGATGAATTCAGTTATTTGAATGAAGAGAATTTATACACATCAGATGTTGACGATGATGATGGTAAAGAGGAAAATGAGGATGAATTAGTAGATGAGGAGTTAGTGTATGGGTCAGACTGTATACAGACTGAAGGAGATGACGATCACAAGATGTGGATACCTCGATGTCCAAGAGAATTCATACCTGACTTATATCTAAACTATTTTTAATTCACAGTTAATATACATGACTTATATGTAAACTATTTTTAATTCTACGTCGAATAAAAAAAATTGTACAAATGTTGAGCATATACACCGTTTTAATATATGTGTACAATTATTAGAAATTAATATACAATTATACACGAATGAGTATGATGTGTCTATATTGATCTCAGTATACAATAGTTGTACTGTTATATACAATTATTAGAATTTATATTCTACGTCGAGCGTCTTCTTATGGCGGACACCACCCCTATGGTGGTGGTCGTTAGCCTACCACCTTCATAAACCATGGCGCTTGCCGCCGCCCCGCCTCCCCCATGTGGAAAGATCTGGTTGTCAACGAAGGCGGGCATCAAAGGCCGAAACTTGCTATTGAACTTCTGAACGACAATGTCGATATCAATTTTCTCGGGGTGATTTGGGAGACCCTGTTGTGTCCATCGCCCCAGAAGTTATCAATGTTCTTGTCGGCGTTTGGAGATCCTTGCTGATCGTTAAAGTCCTTGGTGGATTTGTGCCCTACCATGCTATGGAGAAAAAGCCCTGGGATATCTTGAAGCCTGCCGGGAAGATCTTGCTCGCCGATTTCCCCAATGTCTATTACGTGGTTAGGTTCGACACCGAAAGGGATTACATGATGGCTCTCACGGACGGGCCAGGGACTATTTTCGGGCATTATTTGATTATCAAAGCTTGGTCCCCTTTGTTCAACCCGGAGACAAACACAATCACGACCTCGCCCGCTTAGGTGCGTATTGCCCCTTGTCTACTATGAAGAAGAATTGCTCATGAGGATTGCGACTGGCATTGGGCGCGTACGCTGTTCTCAAACCGATGCCGTTTCGCGAGAGTGCGTTGACGTCAACCTCAAAAAACCTCTAAAGGGGACAATTATAATTAATGAACAAAAGTTTTATCTTGAGTATGAAGGGTTAAGCCTCATCTGCTTCAAGTGCGTCCATCTTGCATCACAATGCAACTCGTCAGTGAAAATCGCCGAAGCTGCCGATGGTGAAAGTACACCAATTGTTGGCAAAGGTGCAACAGATAACAACGTGAACATAAACGACACAAACAAAGAAACAGAAATCGGAAATGCAGAGTACGGGCCTTGGATGGAAGTCCAATGGCGAAGACGCCAGGGGAAAGGAAAAGTAAAGGGTGGTTAAATGTAATTTCCCATAATGATTTTTTGCTTCTTCTTCCACAAATCTTTATCTTTCCAACTAGAATATAGTGTAATGCAATTTGGTTCGAACCAGAAAAATCCAAAAATGATTATGACCGAATGGACTAGCCCGATGCAACTCAATATCTATTGTCAAGTCTCAATGAGACTTTTAATGAAGATTAATATAGCAAGGAAGGCCACTATGAAAGTCAAGGCTGAGAAATTGCAAATAAAGGCTTGAATCCTAGTACATGACTTCGTAAAATATAAGAACCTTGTTCAAAATGATGTGATTATGTTATCATACATAGTCAATATGTGGACATACAAAGTAAATATGCAAACGTTAAGGCAATATATGAGAACTTGAACATGATACAAGAAAAGTTGATTTTGAATTGAGATATCACAAGCACACTATGTAGCGTATGAGAGATTTGAATGCACATTCATGTGTCTAAAAACATTACTCTACCATTTGAGCTAATAGGTTATGACAAATCAATTAAAATGAGCATAAATAAGATAGACAAAGATGAGGCGCAAATAAGAGTTATAATATCACACAAAGGGGTTTAACAACAACTATCTTCGCATAAAAATTAAAACCACATGAAGCAATCCTGGAAAGAATCAAATAATTTGAAAATGTAGCCAACATAAAGTAGATTTCAAAGCAGGAATTAACAAGTGTACAATAATGAAAGATAAATGTCAAATAGTGACAAAGGTATGTAATGACCAAAAACACATGGTAGCAATCAAGATGGACAAACATCTAAAAGAAATTAGCAACAAAAGGGAAAATCAGACATAATAAATGAATATTTTTCAAATAGAAAAATATGAATATTGGAATATTATATATGAACATTCCAATTTTATATACATGAGCCAAACTCTAAACTGTCATAAAAGTAGAGAGTCTTCTCCCACTTTGACGATTGTGGATGCTTAGAGGTATTCATTTCTAATTTCATACTGTTTTTCAACCCCGCACTTACCGCAAAATAAAAGATTTGTTGCTCAACTAATTTAAGTATATCCTAGAATCTTATCTAAGCATATTCCACAATCATTAAACTAGTCTTGTATAAACATTAAGTGCATATTTGAGAACTTTGTTTCTCTAACTCAATTTTAAGCATAAACATCAAGTATAAAAAAAACAGTTTATAATCAAGTTGTGAATGTACGAGCTAGTTAGTTATGAATGTACAATCGAGCTTTTTCATTAACAAATGAGCAATTTTTTTATTGCACTTAATTAATTTATTTTTCGACCATTAAAATTGTGCTTAAACTAAGTTTAATAACCGGACACGAATAACATTTAATTGAGGCGAAGACCGAGTTACTCAGTTACAAACAAGTCCATTCATTATATTGTAAATGCTTGATTGTAATCTATCTAACTATCTTCTAATTCATTCAATAAGACGATTACTGAATTTCTCTTCTTCCTCTACCAATACCATCATCTACGATTGCAATCATATGTGCCCAATATAACTTCAGCATATCGACTATGGCTGCCATAGCAAGAGCACAAGGCTCTTCCGGCGTGCTTTCACAGATTCCTTCACCGCTCGTTTTAGCACCGATTAGACCTCCTCAACTGCTTCAATTCCTTTTCGCGGTCGCTCATTGGAATCGAAGAGCAGTGCTAGTTCCCGAGCTCCGAGGAGGCTTATCGTTAGAGTCGTGAGAATGGAGTCCCAAAAGGCGTCGTTAGGTTTCCGAGCTCCTGAATTTCAGGTTTACTTGCTGATTTTCTCCTTCCGTTCGTTTTTTCGTCGCCGAATTCTAGGGTTTTTGTGTAAATCAAGACTGATTGTTGTCAAAGCCTCTAACGGGAACGCTGCAGGATTTTGAAGAATTTCCAGCTTTACTGGTGGTGTAGCTTCATTATTGGAGTATTTCACAACTAGCTTCTCAATTTCTATGATTTTACGTAAGTATCAATTGGATGTCATTTCTCGTGTTCCTGAATATTATATGTAATGCATTGTGGCGCTTTACATATGAATCCTTGAAGCGTTTGTGAAACACAGCTCATTCAAGTTTTTTTAATTCCCTAACTTGCACAATTCTATGTATATGTGTTAGTTTCGCTGTTGATGAGAGAGGTACAAGGAAGTCGGTGGTTGCATACTCTCTTGAAACATATGGTTTTGCTGTTCAACACACAAATTGGCCTTGTCTTCAAGTTGGCAACTAAGCAGCCATCGTGCTAACTATCTTTTTTTGGAGGTTCATTTGCTATTGATAGCGCTTAATGATTTGATGTGATTTTCTAATCAGTTTTGTTGATTTTTTTTAATATTTTGGTTCATCACCCAGGTTTGCAAGATTTTAGAGGGACGACGATACTCGAAAAGATTGAATGAAAGATAGAAGATTACTGCCTTGCTGAAAGTGACATATTAGCGTAATGTTTTTTCTGGTATGACATTATCTTTCTGGATTGATATCAATTTCCGGAGGCTATCTGGGGTATGCCCTAATCTACTTGTTGCTCTGAATTTCCTAGTCTAAATTGCTAAATATGTTACTGTTTCGGGTAGTGCTTTGACTGCAATGATCCTTGAGGCATAAAATGGTCAGTTGCATACAATTTAGTTTTGCACTTTGCTTTGCCAATCATGAAGTTTTGTTGGTTAAGAATTTAGTTTATTGTTCGTTTTCCAGCAACTACACACTTGCAAAAACTAGCAATCACAAACTTGCAAAAACTAGACAGATAAAAACATAATACTAATGAAAAACAAACAACTGTGCATTCAAAGGGGATTACCCTTATTGGTAAAACGGACTACCTAATAAAACTACTCCTTGAAACCTAGAAGAACTCGACTCTGGCCTCCATGCTTCGTGCTTCAGCTTCGATCTCTGAAACTGCCTTCATGACAAACTCTTTCTCTTGCTCGGTGCTCACCCCGTAGTCCTCGTTCCTTACATAGCAACCTACATGACCCAACATATTCTTCCAATTTATGTATAATCCATAAACATCTCTGATCAAATAGACGTTTTATGCCGATGGGTATAGGCCATTTTTCTCCTTGGCCAAATAATGATGATCTTCTACTCCGTCACCAACTATAAAACCCCAGCTTAGAATGGCTTCAGAGAACATCTCATCGAATTCAGCGAGGGCGGCGTGCCACTCGGTTCCCTTGAGAAATGCCACGTTTCCTTTGACAACGGCTTGCTTCATCACAGGACACAAGGCCTTCAATTTTTTGATCACCAACAGTAGAGATGTCAAATCATCGTCTTCCAATGAAGCTCGATTTTGCCGCCGTAATGAATGTTGGACGGTCGTGATGAGTCGCTATCAGAGGGATGATAGATAATTTGGGTGGTGGGGAGCAAATGAATGAACGTGTGGCAAACTGCTGATTGGGGGCGGGGGCGGGGGCGGCATCGACAGCGGCATGCACATGGTGAGATGAGGCTAGGGTTTTTTTTCGGCGAAATTTTGCGCACTCCGGTTTTTCGGATGTGCACTCCGGTTTTGGGTTGATAATCCGCCCATAAATATATCAATTTTTTGTGCGGGTTTGAAACCCGCCCATGTATGTGTGCCATTTTCTTGTGCGAGTTTGAAACTCGCCCATATTTGTGCCATTTTTTTGTGTGGGACGGAAATCCGCCCATATTGGAATGCGCAACATAATATTGAGAGTGCGCAAACGAACCGCCTTTTTCCATGTAGTAATCATTGTTATCTCGGCGGTGCGGCGTGACTCATCGCAGATTATCCTACCTTTATATAATACACTCCGTATTGTTATAACTTAGAAATAAGGCCCGACCCAACCAGGGACGGACGTAGGGGTGGGTTGGGGTAGGCGGGGGTAGGTCCTAGTCCACCCTAAATAAATAAATAAAAATAAAAATAGGGTAGATTTAGTAAAATAAATTAAAAAATAAGAAAAATTTAGTAGTAAATTAGTTAAATTAGAGTAATTTAGCCCACCCAGAAAATTTTGGCGAAAACTAGCCCACCCTAATTTATAATCCTGCGTCCGTCCCTGGGCCCAACAACTCACCTATTTAGGGTTGGAAGGGTCTCGATGCGAACGTGCTCATTCCAGCGTTATGAAAATGAATATTCTTTAATTCCAACATGTATACCTACATTCTTACAAAAATAATTGTGTATGTAAATAGATAAGCGCGCAAAGACCTTTTAATTCCAAATTGTTAAACGAGCAGCCGGTAGAACTATTGCTGAAGATGCTAAAAGTCTATTTCATCACGTCTTCTCTGCTTTGTTCTTATGTTCAATTTTTCCTGAACATTCATATATCAAGAGAAGTACATTTTTTGCCTTGTCCAAATTGTAGCAAGAATCCAAAGATTAGATTATGGACACAAGGCTGAAAACGAACCAGAAAGGATTTTTGTCAGAAATAATACTTGGCTTTGTGGCATATATTTACCCACATGAATTATGCCCCTAATAAGGTCAGCTTTCTGGTGTAAACAAAATTTCTGATCAACTAACATGAACCAAGAAGAACAACAATTTTGAACTAGGCTTCTAATTTGTGACCCTTGAAGAGCAAAACTGCCAAGCTGCCAATGCAGAAATATATGAAGCAGCCATGACAGTGTGTCACGAACGAACCGAAATCCATCCCTACAATGCATTGCCATCCCAAACTATATGCCTTGTCAAACTCCTACATTCAAACATCAAACTTTTCTATAAGATTTCTCATATGTAGAACATTAAACCTTAAACGCAATGATTAGACTCATCACGCAAAAACCTGTTTAATGAAGCGCGCGATCTCGGTTGCCTCAGTGACATCATAGTAGTCGAGTGCCTTAGCGGCGAACGTGATTGCGTCTTGTTGCATTGCCTGAAGCATATATGTATCACCAATTATCGCCTTGCCTTCTAGCATTCTGATCCTGATAACATCGTAAGTTCTTCCGAAAAAAAGGGTTGTTTTGTGATTTTTTTTTTGCGTCATGTCATGAATATGATAGGCAAATGAGCCTTGTTATATATTGAGAGTATTCAAGAAGGATACAAAATACAAGTTTCCCTTGAGTTGTGGTTGAAATTTTGCCTTGTGGGCAATAAAAAAAGTTCTTAGGATATTTGAAAGTATATCCTAGTTGAAGATTTAAGGCGGTGGTGAACTTGAATGATGTGGCCTAAGAGCAATGTCGGTGGGTGAGTATGTGGCTTGCTATTTTTAGTTTGATTAATCCGAGCTTGCCGTGTGTCGACTGATACACTATAATTATGTTAGGATATGTTAGGATAATTAGTTATTTAAAATATTGTCTTTCCTTTTATTATTGATTTAGTTTGATTAATATTTCTGCAATTAGGGTTTTTCTTATTATCTAGATATCAGGATTATTATAAATATCCTGATAATTTGTTACTATGGAATCAATCAATCAATGAATCAATTAATCAGAATTATTTTATCCAAACCCTAAATCTCTCTACCTCCCTCTCACGTCTCTTTCTGTGCTCTCAATTTCTCTTCTATCGTTCTAATTCTGCCTCTAATCTCAATCTCTTCTTCTATTTCCCCAATTCCCCTCTTGTCTACTCAATTCGGAACTAATACGATACTTATTTTGTATCATCGACTTTATACTAGGAGATCCAAGATTGGTGGATGTGAAGTTTGGCAAATGTTTGACCAAATGGCATTTCAATTTTACATACGTTTGTTCACTATGATTGCTTGTATGTTTTGTCAACTATCCTTCTTAACATCTTGTTTTGTGTTAGAAAACCTCATCAAATGTTTTAGTTCAATTATCTAGAGTTGAATATTGGTTCAAAACCGACAAAAACTAAACCGAAAACCGAAACTTGACTTAAGGTGTACCGAATTGGTTCGGCTTCATCGATTTAAGATACGTAAAAAGTTATCCTTTGATAAATTCGAACCGAAATTTGGGAATTTTCTTAACTAAAAAATATCGGTTTTGGTTCGTTCGGTTAATTGGGCTTAATATTTTGGTTTGAACCAACACATGCTCAACTCTATGATTATCTTATATGGGTATAAAATCTAGTGAACTAAGTAGTATTAACCACATGACTAATTTTCTTCAAAAAAAATCACATGACTAATTAATTAATAAACCAATGTAATCTCAGCTTAAAAAAGGGATTATGACAAAAAAAAAGAAACATGACTAATTAATTAATAAAACCAATGTAATCTCAGCTTAAAAAAGGGATTATGACAAAAAAAGGGATTATGACAAAATAATAAATAGAAACATGACTAATTAATTAATAAACCAATGTAATCTCAGCTTAAAAAGGGGATTATGACAAAAAAAAAAAAAAATGTCAGAAGTGGGATTGTTCCCACGCCCTCTTACGAAGACCAGAACTTGAGTCTGGCGCCTTAGACCACTCGGCCATCCTGACTTAAATGTTTTTTTCATCACTAAATTAATTATATACAATACGTAAAAAATCACTAATTGCAAACTTTTATTTAGAAGATGACTATTTACTACGGAGTAATTTCAAACTTTACACCTCACAGTCGGTTTTGGTTTACTTTTGATTTATAATTTTTTTTTTTTTGCATATACGATAGTTATAGAAATTAAAATGACTGTTTACTAGTAGAATAACATAGTATGACATGTATTTGTTTTCATTAATCATAAAAAAAAAATACTTTCAATAAAAACAAGGATGGTGCTTGTGCAAAATGGGAATAGTTTGATTGCTCGAGTGTTGAAGTAGAAATGTTTTTGGCAGTTTGTTTTTTGTCATCTTTATTCTTTAAGGGGTGAAAATTGAAACTTTACATGAAACTTTACATGAAGCTTATTAAAGGTTTATCTTAGAACATTGGCAAATGGCAATGGAATGGATGTTAGTGATAGAGGTCGGGTTGATTCAGATTTAAAGATCGGATGTGAATTAAAGTGTGGTTGAGGAGACAATGGTGTGGTTCGAGTTTTGAGCGTTCTAGTCTGGTCAATGGTCATAGGTCAATATTTTGGGATTATGGTTTACGGGTTTGGTTATAAGTCAACTTGTAATACCCGTAGTCCGTAAAATCATTTTTTTTAAATAATAAGATTTACTCTTTTTAGTAATATATTAGTATTATAAAGTCTTTGAACTAGTTGTAAGTGGATATTTAAAAAAAAAAAATAGGGTAAACGTGTTAAAATACTCCATAATCAAGTCAAACGCATCAAAAGGCTAGGGTTAAGTGAGTCAACGGATTGATCTGTGAGTTTGTGACCCAACCCGTAAACCGGGTTACGGGACAGGTCGGGTCAACCCATTAAACCGGCAAGAGATGGTTGGACGCTTACTTTTAGTTTGTCACAAGACAATGGAGATTTCGGTGGATTCTCACATTGGCAAGTTTGTTTTTAATAGGAACTTTCAATTCCTTGAAAATGCCATAGAGGATGTGTTTCATGTTCATGATGTTGATGGTTTTAGACTTTTAGTGAGTTGTTATGCTTGCTTCGATTTGTGTAGGACTTATTCTTGTTTTTATTTAGGCATAAGTTCTACCACTCCAAGGGTAGAATGAGATGCGAATTCTCCATTTTATCTTTAGAGTTCCATTTTCATATTCCACATTAATTTTAAATATCAAATTAATGTTAAAAAATAAAAATATATATATTATATTGGAAACAATTATATAAATATGTGTGTCAATTTTATCTTTAAATTCACAGTATAAAATTTTATAATTAAAAAAATATTTTTTCATACAAAATATTACTCTTTTAATTTTTTAAAATTGTATAATATGATTTTTAACCTAAAAATTTATTCACATGTATATAATTGTTTCAAATGTAAATATAATTTTTATTTTGCCAAACACTAATTTAGCATTTAAATAATTAAGTGGAACACGAATAGAAGTCCATGACCTAATCCCAAAATTAATTATACTATTTTAAAAAAGGAATATCATATCTGTCTTTGGTTGGATATAAACACAAAAAATGCCCTTTATCTTCTCTTCTTCATCCACCTTTCTATCTCCCTCCTCTATTTCCCCACCATTCTTGATCAATCTTTTTTCTCCTCCAATTCTCCTACCAAAATCTAATCAATAACCACCAAAATTAAGAGAAATCCTCCCTAATTTAAAATTCCAAATCTAAGAAGGGGCCAAGCCAACAGCCCTCATCGTGATCAGCCAATTTGAAAATTGATCGGCCAATCACGTCGTAGGGGAGTATAAAAAGCAGTATATTTAGGAAGTAGAAAATTTGATTTTCATCGTGATGGCTCCCCGAATCCTAAAATTCCTTTTCAAATCCGGCCTAAAAAAAGATTCTCACCACCAAAACAACCACCATCCGAACACCAACCCTGCCATGGTCGACACCTTAGAGGACCACCAACTCGACGACGACGTTGGTGGCATAGTTGTTGAGCTCTACTCATCGCAAGGGTGCCCTACGTCACTAGAGGCGGAGCTTCTAATATCCCGGTTGGGAAGAGGGGATTTCAAGTTGGAATTTCCCATTACCATATTGGCATTTCATGTGGATTATTGGGATTACAATGGATGGAAGGATCCGTATGGATCGAGCCAATGGACCGTTCGTCAAAAGGCTTATGTAGAAGCCCTTCAATTGGATACATTGTTTACTCCCCAAATTGTGGTTCAAGGCCGGTTGCAATGTGTAGGGAATGAAGAGGAGGCTCTCTTGCTTGCCATTTCTCATGCTCCTAGGTTTCCTCCTCTCATGTTTCAGGTTTGCTAATTTGAGGTTTTGATTATTTGAATTGGTACATAGTTTAGGGTGGATCAAATGACCCAATGACACGTAAATTATGGGTCGAGTCGTCACAGGTTAATATTTTTAGGATTATGGATTACAAGTATAGGCATAACTATAGTATTGGAGGCAGAGAGGTGGCTATGTCCCCCAATCCAAATTTTTTTTAAGCATATATGTTTCTTCTGTCGAGAGCTTCGATTTGATATATTACACGCTCTAATTTGAGTTTTGATTATTTATATCAGTAGATAATTTAGGGTGGCTCAAATGACCCAACGACTTGTAACCTGATCCGACACGGCACGTAAATTAGGGGTCGAATCGTTACGAGTTAATATTTTTAGGATTATGGGTTGCTAAGCATATGCAAGACTATAGTGGGGTCAGATCCCATCCAAAATTTTATAAGTATATATGTTCCTTTTGAGTTTTGATTATTTAATTCCCTACATAATTTAGGGTGGCTCAAATGACCCAACAATCCGTAACTTGATTTGACCCGACACGTAAATTACGCGTCAGGTCATGGGTTAATATTTTTAGGATTATTGGTTACAAGTCGACTCGTAATAACTATATATAACCCAACGTGTAATCTGTAATATTATATTTTAAAATATTTTTATAATAGCGTAATAATATTTTTTATTTACAATAAAATATTAAGAGCACCTTCAATGGGAGAGACCCAATTGGGTCTCTCACCATTAAAAAAATATTTTATTTGTACCCTTTTTAAGGGACTGTCCCTCAATCCCTCTCCTCAGTCCTTCTCAAGAGGGACGTTCCTCACATCTTCACTATTTTTATTTTATACTTCTTTTATTTTTTCATCAGAAACTCAAGTGAGAGCCCCATTGGAGGTGCTCTAATATTTTAAAATGGCTCATAATCAAACCAAATGTGTAAAAAGGGTTAATATGTTTGATTTACAATAAATAATATTTTTATGATTGGTTAATATGTTTGTTTTTCGGACGCCTAGGCGACATTTGAGAAACCTATGGCAAATACCTTGAATGTGTCTCTAACGGGGGCAATAAGGAGCAATGTGGATCACAATGGTGTACATGTAATGGTGGCTCTCCACGAGAGCGGCTTGGTTACAAATTGTCCTAGTGGGGTGAACAAGGATCAAGTTATTTCCAACGATTTTGTAGTGAGGAGGATGAAGGAGCTTTGCTTTGTCAAGGACGTTCCCGCCAAGAAAACGCTTTGGGGCACAATTAGCTTCTCGTTGTGGGAAGGGTTCACTGTCAAAAAGAGTGGGTTGGCCGTGTTTTTCGAGAACAACTCTCATCATATATTCGGTTGCCAAAACATTTCGTTGCCTGATAATATATGAGACATGGGAGAAATGACGAGGTGCATAGAATAGAAATATCGAAGAAATAGAGGCTTTGAGTGATGAATGTACTCAATGTTTAAAAAAATGCAAAGCGGACCCTCGACGAAGAAGAACCGACTAGCGCCTAGACGGTCAAAACGATTGCATTGGCGGTTTTAGATGGGCTATACGGCTAGGCTGATCCTAGACAGAATTTTTAGAACAATGTACTTATGTGAAAATTGAGTTTCGCTTGTAATTATGACAAGTACAAGATATGTTGATGTGGGGTAGAATCTTTTGTAACCATAAACTAGTGATTTTTTTTCATCTAGCTTTTATTTTAGTGTGGAATTGATGTGCATATTGACTTGAGAATTAAATCACCTATCAATCATGTTTTGAGACTATATTTATTTACAAGTTATTTTGCATAGGAGGAGATGATTAATTTTATAACAGATGATAGGGTTGGATAATTTCTATTTTTTTAACGTTTTTTCGTTTATTTAAACAAGGAGGAAAGTGTGTAAGGCTACTACTTTTCGAAGAGTTGGAGTTGAGTTTGGCATTGGACGGAGTTGTATTGGGTCAGGTCGCTTGGTGTTCTGAGGCTTCTGAAGATCCTTCATCTCGGTGAAGGGAACGTCAGTTGTCCATTTCGCATGCCCAGGAGGGGTTGATCGGTTACCCGTGACACTATTTTTATAGTGTTTTACTCACCCCGATATCAAACTCTTCCTAGTTCTTATTTTTCGGAGATTTGTACTTTTCTTAGCTATTCTTGCTTGCTTCTGATTCTTTTAGCCGTTCTCGGCTGCCGTTTTCTTACGGCCTCTCGAATTACCATGATGTTTGGTATTCTGGATTCTTACCTTATCAAAAAAAAAATAGAGTATTCATAAAACTGTAGAGGGACAACTTAATTTCTCTTGTTAACCTTTTTTCATTTATTTAAATAAGGAGGATATTGTGTAACGTCAATAGGATAATTAAACTGAACATAAAAAATAGATCATTTATTTTGATTAAGAAAATAAGGAGCCAATTGTGTAAGACCAATAGTATAATTAGGTTGGATATGGAAAATAGAGTATTTATTTAACTTTAGAGGGACAACTTTTATAGTTGTAAGAATAAGAATACTATAAGGGCTTGTTTGTTTCTATACCCATGATATAGGGAATGGGGTTAGGAATGAGTCAAACTCATACCAATGTTTGTTTTAACTAAGGGATGGGAATGAGTGATTCCCATACCAAGAAAATACACTAGATTTCATACCCACCTCAAACTTAAGGTATGGGTGATTCTTATCCCAACCCGATACTTCATTCCAACCCGATTCCGAGTATAGAAACAAACAAGTCCTAAGTTAATTTGGTAATACTCAAACGACTACATCGCTATCCCTTAAATTACAAGCAATATGCATTATATTAGACTAGCATTTGGGAGGACAACCCTATATTAAAGAAATTTTAACCGAGTGGTTGTAAATGGCCTTGATTCGTTGAATTTTTTTTAGTAGGAAAAGGTTAGGCTCACCAAGTGGTCAACATATGGTATCCTTATAGGCTTGGACATGAAGTCTAGCATGAGCATGAATTTGATTGATACTACATGAGTGTCGTAGAAACGCAACCAAATTAATTGCCTTGTCGAAGTCACAATGCACATGTTGAAATTTAACTACCTCAAAAGGATTGTAAGAGAGCGAGAGTGTCAGGGACAACATCTCAATTTGCCACGAAAATAATATACTTTTGTTTGATGCATTTATTACAATTAAACTATCTCCTTCTATCACAATTTTCTTAAGACATCTTTTTTTGTTTGCTTCGCATACATTGATTTTTCTTAGAATATGAAATAAAGAATTACCATAACTATGTAATTTAACATAACTATATATTGTATATAATATATATATATATATTATACAATCTAGCTATTTTTTATGAGTGTATAATCGAGTTTGCTCGTGACGAATGAGTAGAGATTTCTCGTATTCAGGCTCAGTGTATTTATCTTTCGAGCCTTAAAATTGTGCTCAAGCTCTGCTCATTTTACAAACCAAGCAGAGTAAGAATAAAATTTAACCGAGTCCAACACCAAAATTTTCACAAATGGCTCCGTTGATTTTACACCCCTACTCATTCATTCCTAAATAGAGTGAGCCTCTCAAATGGACACCTTTAGATTTGGGCCTTGGGCCTAAATAAAAGATCCAGGCCCATTATAAGCCCCCAATTAACACCACGCTCCACCTCCGTACCAAAACAAAAAATAATCTAAAAACCTTATCCGCTTCCTTATTTTCCCAATCGCTCTGCTTTTGGCCTCACGTGACAAAGGTACCGTTATCCCAGCCCTTTTCACAATCAAATTTAGCGTGTAAAAACAGCAATCCATCATGACCGTTCATTTACTTCTTAATTACACGTGTCACAATCCCAGCGCGAGTAAGTGGTCCAGCCTCACAAAGCGAGTGGCTCCCTTTGAAATTACCCGTTAAGGGAGCGGGAGAATTCAATTTTTCCTGTTTCCCAATATTTGTAGTTTTTCACACTTGACCGCCGAATTCAAAAAAATTCAAATCAAACGCTCGGAACTAGGAACGTCTCTCCGACTAACTCCGACGGCGATTCGGCGACCGCGATCTGCATTAATTCGTCATGCTCGCTTTGTAGATTGACACCATTTAGTACAGATCTGAACTAATCTCAACCCTAGGTGTGTCAACAAGTTACCAATTTCACTATTTATTGTCGTGTTTTTCGCAATTTTGGTTTCCGATTTTTCCATCTCTCCTCCGTCTTGTTCGCGTTTATCTGGATATTGAATCTTTTGTTGTGGATTCCAGAGATGGATTTTCACGCGATGAAGAGGGATGAGCTTCGAGAGTTGTGCAAGAAGCACAAAATCCCAGCAAACCTGAAGAATATTGAGATGGCGAATCGTCTTGCTTCGCTTTTCAAGGTAACGTCTCTCTGCTTCTTCTTTCCTTTCCAGTTCATGTTTTGCGAAAATTGACCACCGTCGGTTCTTTTTTCTGTGTAAACCTAAAATTAGGTTGACAACGAGAAGCCCAAAGAACAGAAATTGAAGTCCTGTTTGAAAAATTTGGATGATGAGAGAAACAGCGAGGGAAAAGAGGCCAAGAAGGTTAGGATCAGTCCTCAGAACCAAACCTTTGAGTTCGAGAAGACAAACCCTAGAGCAGTGAGATTGGCTTATAGAACACGAAAATCTATGGTGATGGTTCAAGATGAAATCAAAAATGAAGAAAAGGTATCAGAGCTTGTGTCTGTTGATGACCAAGTTAAGAGTACCAGGACTAGAGGGAGGAAGCCTAAACAGACAGAAGTAGTAGAAGAAGCAGAAGTATTGGCAAAGAAGAAAGCGGAAGAGAATGATGTGAGCAAGAGAACTTCTAGGAAGAGAACTAGCATCGTGGCTGATTTGGTTGGCGTACGACCTGAGAAGGCAGTGAAGAGTACAGCCTCTGAAGCAAAGCCTGTTACAAGAAGGTCGGCTAGAAATGCTGAAAAGCCTGTTGATTCTGTTGAACAAGTGAAAATTGTCAAAGTGCCTAAGAGAAAGACTAGATCTGATAGCTCAGAGGACAAGGTTGAGGAGAAAGCTACAACTAGGTGTTTGAGGAGGAACACAGCAAGAGACACCGGTGAAAGAGCAGTTGAAGAGGCAAAAGAGCAGGTGAAGGAAGAAGCTAAGGTAACACGTAACACTAGAAGACAGAAGAAAGACATGGGGCTGAATGAAACAGTTCCAGCCACAGATAGTGCTTCTGCTGGTGAACAGTGCCATCAGAGAAGATCAACACGCGTTGCTTCGAAGAGGAGTATGGTCGAACCTGAACAGATGACTGATAAGAAATCTGACGATGAAGTGAGGAATAAACAACCAAGGAAGCAAGAAAACTCTAGAAATCCTGGAAAATCAGATGTGCAGACAAAATGTGTTGGCAAGAGGAAGATGTCAACTGTAAAACACGTTGAAGACTTCCAAACTGATTCATTTGCAAAATCTGTTGATATTTCTGAGGCTGTTGATATCCAGAATATGCTCTGCAAGGGTTCCAGTGCAGTTGAGGATGATCAAGGTGCATAATTTCTCATTTGTATGATATTCTTTTTTTCTATTCTTATAAGTAGCTAGAATTAACATCTGAGTTTACTAATCTTGTGTAATTTTCAGGCAAAAATCAAACCCTGGATGAAACTACATCACCAACTCTGTTGCCAGAAGAGTGTGAATTTAGGAATGCAGAAGAAAGATTAGGTGGATCAAGTGCAAGTACTGAGTTCAAAGAACTTGCCGAAGAAGAAGCTAAGCTGAACTGTGAAAGCAGCTCCAAGAATGATGTATCAGCATTGCAACCAGGGAGTTCAGATGGTGAAACTACAAAAGTGGATGAGAAGGATGTAGGCATTGTCAAGGCAGAAGAATACAACGAAGCAGAAATTCTCAACGGAGTTTCATCTGAGGATGCTGAGATTGCGCTGCTTCCTTCTAGTGGATTCAAATCTCCGTGTACTGAGGGTAGCAAAGCAGAGCTTGAAAACTCTGCTTCAAAGCTTGACAACTTTGTTCAATGTGATACTCCATTAACTAGCACCTCCATTCACAAGTTTACAGAAATATCTCCCCCAGTTTGTGAACCCGGATTTCAAGGTTTATATTTTCTCTTTTACTAATTTTTTTTTGGTCATGTATTCTCAGTTATTGCAGCCATGAATAATTCCTTACAAACGCTCAATTAACTACTGTGTGCTTGGCAGGCATGTATGAGACACAAGATGAAACTGCTACACAAAGTTCATTGATAGTTCAGTGCGATCCTATTAATGGTGAACTATCCTCGATCAAGAGCAATGATTTGGAAGAACATAACCTATGTACTGACACAATCATGAGCAATGAACAAATTCAACTGACCTGCACAAACGATATTGTGGACTCTGCAGCTGCAAAGGAAAACCAATCTGGAGATGTGTCATTCATTTCAAGGGATGAAGGCATCCTCCCCGACTTTAGTAATCAAGAGGGTCAATATATAAGCAACGACATTGCTGATTTGAAAATTTTCCCAGCCCTCAATGAATTGCAGTCAAAGCTGCATATACTTGCTGATACACTGGAAACGAGTAGTATGGTATCAAATGAGCCTGTAGATTCTCAAGCTGATAAATACATTGACCATCTTGGCATTCATGAGTGTGAGTACTTGATAAGTAGATTCTCTTTGCAGCTTGCATATGTAGCCTAGCATGTTAAATGATTTTCTCACTACATACGTTTATTGCCAGTGGTAACTAATTGAAATTCTTTTGCCTACAGCAGGTAAAAGTGTGGGCTACATTCAGGACACTGGAGGAGTTACTCCAAAAGCGATGGTTGATGAAATAATCGAAAGATCAGAAGGCATTGACAATTGCGTCAATGACACATATGAGAATCCTGCTGAGCATGAGAGAAACTACATGCAAGAATACCTGGAGGAAAGTAATCTACAGACAATTGGTATTGCTGCAGAAAAGGACAGTGTTGTGATCAGCAATGAACCTCCTGAATGGAGGATTATGGCAGATGCTCAGCTGAATGACAGTCATGAAGATGAAGATTTGGCTGATCAAAATCTGGAAGTTCATGAGGAAAAAGGTAACAACTTTGTTCTCACGTATGTGGTACTTGATAATTGATCTCTCTTTTCTCTTTTACATGCCTAAACTTGCATGTTATACGATTGTCTTAACTAGATCCTTTAATTCTCCTTTCATGCCAAGACTTGTTACATGATTTTCTAACTATAACATACAGTCATACATTGTTTGCAGATCTATTAGTGGCAGTGAACAATTTCTTTTCTGGGGGACTTGTAACTAATAGAAATTCTTTTACTACAGGAGATAGCATAGTGAAAACTATTCAGGAAGCTGAAGAAGTTATTCCAACTGCAATGGTTGATGAAAGATCAGAAGGAATATACACTTGTGAAAGCTCAGAAGATACTGCTGATGGTGATAGAAGCCACAAACAGGGACATGAGGAGGCTAATTCACAATTGACTTTCAGTGCAAAGTCATATGGTTTTGCATCATTGTTTCAGTCAGAATATGCAGAAGGCATTGACATCAATGGCACATCTGATGATCCTGCTGAGCATGAGAGAAACTACATGCAAGAATGTCCGGAGGAATGTAAACAGACAAATGGTATTGCTGCAGAAAAGGACTGTGTTGTGATCAGCAATGAACCTCCTGAATGGAGGATTATGGCAGATGCTCAGCTGAATGACAGTCATGAAGAAGAAGATTTGGCTGATCAAAATCTGGAAGTTCACGAGGAAAAGGGTAATAACTTTGTTCTCACATATGTGGTACTTGATAATTGATCTCTCTTTTCTCTTTTACATGCCTAAACTTGCATGGTATACGATTATCTTAACTGGATCCTTTAATTCTCCTTTCATGCCAAGACTTGTTACATGATTTTCTTTCTATAACATACAGTCATACATTGGTTGCAGATCTATTACTGGTATTGAACATTTTTTTTTTCTGGAGGACTTGTAACTAATAGAAATTCTTTCACGTACAGGAGGTATCATAGTGGAAAATATTCAGGAAGCTGAAGAAGTTATTCCACCTGCAATGGTTGTTGAAAGATCAGAAAGAATAGACATTTTGGAATGCACAGATGACACTGCTGACGGTGATAGAAGGCACAAACAGGGACTTGAGGAGGCTAATACAGAATTGACTTTCAGTGCAAAACCATATGGTTTTACATCATTGTTTCAGTCAGTATATGCAGAAGATGACACTGTTGGGAGCAACAATAATTTGGTAGAAGTTTCTGATGTTGAACTGAATAACAATCATGATAGTGCAGTTATGGCTGATCAAAATCTGGAAGTTCACGAGGAAAACGGTAACAACTTGGCACCCTTAAGCGTCGTACTTGATAACTGGATCCTCATGTCTCCTTTCATGCTTAGACTAGTATGTTGCACGATTTTTCTTACTAACATACAATGATTGTAGATACTATTAGTGACATTGATCATTTTCTTTTAGGAGTTGTAACTAAACGACATTCTCTAACTTACAGCAGGTAGCATTGTGGGAAATATTCAGGATGGCGAAGAAGTTATTCCAACTGCAATGGTTGTAAGATCAGAAGAAATTGACACCCGTGACAGCTCAGATGATACAGCTGACTGTGAGAGAAGCCACAAGCAGGAACTTGAAGATGCTAGTTCACAATTGATTTCTGGTGAAGAGACGTATGGCATTGTATCATTGTTTCAATCAGAATATGCAGAAGATAATGTTGTTGTGATTAGAGAACTTAAAGGGAGGAATTTGATAGAAGATTCTGATGTTGAACTGAACAACAGTCATGAAGATGCATTTTTGGCTCACGCAAACATGGATGCGTGTGAGGAAAAAGGTATCAAGCTGATTATGATTATTTCTGTTAGCTGGTTTGATCTGTGGTATAGTTCAAGCATTGTTCTCGTCATTTGTAGTTTCATTATTTGCTCTTTTTTAACCAGGAATTGCTAAATCCTTAGTATCTTTTTAAATACAGGGGAAAGTTGTAGAGAAACACATGAAGTGAGTGGAAGACTAGATGACGAAGAAGTTTGCATGGAAGCAGCAGCTTTGACCGGCGTAATTGAGAATTCAATACCTCACAACCCTCCTGAGTCAGAACCAGCAGATGTGAACCACCCCATGGATTGGGAAGATGACGAAAGTCATGTTATGAATACGGTTGCAGTAAATGACCTGGAGGATTCTGAGCAAAAATCAGTTATTCAAAGTTCGGCAGAAAAAGCGAATATTTGTGATGAGCATGCCAAATGTGATGACAGCAGAGCCACTGTTGAGCTGATTGCCCCGTTTCCAGAAGCACTAAATTCTGTTGACTCTGCCAACCAAACAGAACCAGAAAATGACTTAATTGGACTTGGTTAGTATATCGTTTTTTTCTTTGTATTGGTTGACCATTGCTTTTTCTATGTCTTGTATTCCTCTTGTTTCGTTTCATTAAGTTCTAAATGCTTGTATTCCTTTGAAGATGTTGCTCTAGAATGTCTTATTAAAAAGAAAGATTATCTTATCAGCTTCAGTGAAATTAGAAACTGAGCATAAAAACGTTTTGTTCAAAGGCATTGTTCAATTTGTTGTTTCACCCTCAAGTTCCTATTTTTAACTAATTTAATTGTGTGAAATGCAGCGGTTCTTGAGAGTATTGCAGAGAAAACAGAGCAACAAAGAAGTTGTGAGAACCTTTCACTCACATCTGAGCCTCAAGAGGCTGATGGAGAGAACATCTCACTTACACATGAGCCTGAAGAAGCTGTTAGAGAGAAGTTCTCACTTCCAGAACCGGAGGAAGCTGACCGAGAGAACTTATCATTTACACCTGAGGTTGAAGGAGCTGATGGAATGAATCTCTCACTTAGCTGCGAAGCTGATGGAGCTGAAGGCGACAACTACTCACTTGGACCTGAGCTTGAAGGAGCTGATAAGAAAGAAAGCGAGGAAGCTCAAATCCACTATCAGTATACATCAGAAGACTCAGAGAGTGTACGCCCTTGTTCTGGTGCTTTGAAAAAACCCCCATTAGAGGAGGCAGGAGAATTAACTCCAGTGGAAAAGCTTACTGACAGATTGGATGGCGTTTGTGTTAACAGTGTTACAAGTGACATAATAGACAGCAGAAGAGAATATAGTTCTGCTGGTAAGACTTAATGCATTTTTGACTGCTAACCGTATTACCATCTCTGCAAACTGAAATTAAGGTAGCTGGAACTAATCTTCAGTTGACTTTTTCTACTTGCTTATTATCCCCAGGTTACGAAGACAGCTTAGCCCCTCAAAGCACTGCCATGACTCTGAATGATGATGCATATATATATGAAGCAGGGCAATCAGATCAGCAAAATTTAACTGAAATGTGTTGTAGACATATGGATCATACTAAATCAGACTCATGGAATTCTTCCGAGGATGAGTCAAGGAACCGTAAAGATGCAGTTAGTCCAAATGTTCACTTGCTCTTCTCTTGTAACACTATAACCCAAGAAGACAGTGGAAAAGTTGACATATTAGATTACAAAGACGGGTCTGTGCGAAGCAATAAGCAAGGACTTGCTATGGAAAGTAATCTGCAGCTATTTGGACATGAGGATACTAACTGTGGTATTCTAGAAAGTAAGGTACGGCTGTGTCAAGAAGGGGAAAGCAGGCAAAGCCCAGGACTGGTGCAAGGTAATTGTTTTGCTTTTACCTATGATTTTCAGTTTTCACACACAGCCACACAGCCACACAGCCACACTGACACACAAGTAATACTGCTAACTGACATCCATTAGGTGTAAACCATGTTAACTTTAATGTATCATCATCATATCTTATGTTGTCTATAATGTGTTCTGAATTGAAGGTCATATTGGGCATGGTGCAACTTTATACGTTTGGAAGTGCATTTTCACAAGTTCTACTGTTGTACATAGATCTCATGATATATGTTATGTCGTAATATTACATGATATTTGCTGCATAAAAAGCACATCTTAAGTGAAGGTGAAGAAGAATATTGAATTGATGTTTCATAAGTATTAACTTGTTATGTTCTTATCTTGCAGAAAACAGTGAGAGCATGGAAATTGAGCTCACCAGTTATGAGACTGCCTTATTTATGGGTGATGTCAACTTTGGTGATAAAACTGGCACACTGGAGTACCAAACTTCAGAGATGAATTTGATAACCTGTAACTTGGATGTTAGCCAGAACGAGGAAGACCAGATTGACACAGAGCAGGTAGAAAGTGATGATATTTTTGAGCAAGGTTGTGATTCAAGTGAGTTGACTCTACCCACCTCAGTGGTCTGTGATAAGGCTGAGTCTGTGCACCGCAAAGATGATGTTCCAGCTGGTGACTTCTCCGAGCCTTGTGAGGCTAAACATGAAGATTTGAGTCACCCTGTGCAATGTACAGCGTTTGAAGAAGTCACAGGAAAAATTGATCATGTGTTGGAAGATGAAAATGATTTCATAGATCAAGCCAAGGAAGACACACTTGATCTGATGAATGAGGACTCTGTTGAAACCTTGGAGGGTGGCAATGAGGAAATGGAAGCTTCAGCGAGTGCATCATTTCCAGAAATGAGATCAGTTAAACCAGATGACGAATATAAAATTGCTGCTGATGTCAAAGGTATTAAGCTTATTATTGAAATATTTCCACTAAATTCGGGGCCAATTGTACTTGTGACAAGTTTTGGTATATTTTGTCACCACATGAACACTTCTGCCATATTTTATCTCTAGGAATTTCCAATGCAGATTTATTCCAAGGCTCCAAAGAGGAGTGTCTCAGCGAATCTGTGTTTGAAGCTAATCCTACTGGTGAAAACATGGAATGTGATGATTTGGGAGTAACTTTCCAGATTGATGCTCCACTACCAAAGGAGGATGCCAACATGCATGGTTAGTGAATCACACTTGTCTTCTCATCTCTTCATTTAGGTTGTAGATAAAGTAGTGCTCTTTTGCATAACTGATTTAAATAATACAATGCTCAGTAATCATTCCTTGGCAAAATATAATCAATTAACTTTTATGCTGTCATCTTTTATCATCCGCAGGCATTTCCAGGGAAGGGGAAATCACCTCTCAGCTGGAGATGATGAAGCCTTTGGATAATGAAGTTGAGGACGCAAAACTTGATACCGTGCAAAACTCGTCTATGAAGATGAACAAAAGAAACATCATGATACATGCAACTCCTAGAAGGCCAATTAAGACAGCTGATATGAAAGAAAACAGCACTGCCCATCTCAAGAGAGAGCACAACTTGGCTGATGCAACTGCAATGAGGCCCATTGCTAGAAGGAAAGCACTCAAGGAACTCCATAGAAGATAAGTTGTTTAAGTCTGATCTCGAAGTTAGACCGCTTTAGTAGTTTAGTTAAATCAAAGGAAATTGATTCCTCTATTAGTTCTTTAGTTTGCATATCTCATGCTTGGTGCGAATTTGTCCTCTAAAAAACCTATCTGTTGGTTGTTCTTAATGTTTGTCGTCAAAAATTGAAAGTTTGCTACTATGGTAGTAGGTTATTTATACTACTTGCTAACTGCTGGAACTTGTTTTTAGTGCATTAGGATGTGTGGTTTGGTTATGAATGTTAGCTTTTGAATTAAGTAGAACTTTTAAATACTCTATTTGCTTATGAATGTTGCTTAGAGTTTCTTCACAAAAATGACAGCGGACATAAAAATTGCACATCTTTAAGCTCAAAAAAATGAGAAAAATGAAAAAAAATTACCACCTTATAATCTTATGTTATTTTTTTTTTACACTTTTTAAGGTAAAGATACGTGATCACCTACAAATCAAAGAGCAACCCACCAAATAGTGGGAGCCAAGATTCATAACCATTGTTGAATGCATCTGAGACTCCAATATTACAATAAAAGCATCAGAAAATCAGAATTTATACAAACAAACTCATGAATGCTCTTCCTCTTTGATCTTTGCCAGTAAGTCGAAACGAAAACCTCATAGTAATATCAAAAAGTCTTAATCCTAGATTACCGAAGGTAAAAACAGAAAATACAATGTTTTCCATCTTATTTACTAATCATTTGCTTATGCAAAGTATAAAGGTTAGAATCACACATCTTTGAGCACAAAAAATGAACAAAATTACCACCCTTCAAACTTATTTTACTCTTTTATATGGTCTGGATTGCTGAATTCTATCTATTTTTACATGGGTACCAAATTTAAAAATGAACAAAATTACCACAATAAAAAGAAGCAAAAAGGCACAATTATAATTCATACAAACAAATCCATGAATTCATTATTCACAATGACCGTTATAGTTTTAATTTTACACACATGAAGCTCTTAATATAACAACTCAAAAGATAGTAACACACATAATTACACATCTGCATCAAAGTATAGTGTATATGATATAGTTCACATACTAAGAATAAATATGACTTAAAATGATTGAAAGGAATGTTGTAGAGGTGCAAAGATTGATCTAGTGGTGGTGGTGGTGGCCGCCGTGGCCATGGTGGTGACCCTGGTGGCCTTGGTGGTGCTTCTCGTCCTTGACGTGGTGTTTTTCCTCTTTGACCTTGTGATGTTCGTGAAAGGCAAATCCGGCTGCCCCGACTGCCACCGCTGCCGCCACCTCCTCCTTCACCTTGTGGTGGTGCTCCTGGTCCTTCTTTGCCTTATGCTTCTCATGCTACACAAAAGCGCACACAATTTTATTTAACTTCATTTGATTGATTGATTGATTCTAATAATTCAAATTCTCTATATACAACAATACAACACAAAAACTGTCTAGTATAATTCTAATGATTCAATCTCTTTATGTAACAACACAACAACACTGCCTAGTATATCCATTGGAGTGGGTCTGGAAAGCCTGGATGTAGGCACTCGTGTTCCGAACCCCGTTCTAAAAATCCCATCTAGGACTCGTCTAGGCCCCGTCCAATGTTCTAAAAAACGCTAGGCGGAGAGGGACCGCCTAGTGCCTAGACGACCTGAATGGTGGCCTAGGCGGTCATGGAGACGTGTGCCTAGGCAGTCTAGACGGCTAAGCGAGCTAGGACCTTCCAGCGCCTAGGCGGGACCTAGAAAGGATTTTTAGAACACTGGAAAGTCCCAACCCACCAACTTCTAGCCTGCCTAAGCGTCCGTCTGAAGCCCGCCTAGATTTAGGTCGTCCAGACGCTAGGAGGACGCTGGGTGAAGAGGGATCGCCTAGTGCCTAGACGACCTGAATGGTGGCCTAGGCGGTCCTGGACGGAGGCCTAAGCGGTCTGGACGACAAAGCAGGCTAGGACCTTCCAGCGCCTAGGCGGGGCCTAGAAGGGATTTTTAGAACAGTGGCCCCGTCTAAGTACTGGAAAGTCCCAACCCGCCCACTTCTAGCCTGTCTAAGCGTCCGTCTGAAGTCCGGCTAGATTTAGGCCGTCTAGACGCTAGGCGGCCTCTCCGTCCAAATTCTTCTAGTGTTTTTTAGAACATTGTTTTCGAACATGTATCCATAAAGGAAAGAAATGAAAAACAATTAATTGGATAGAGAGATTAGATTCATACGATGGCATAAGCTCCGGCGGCGACGGCACCGGCCTCGGCGAGGTGTTCGAGGTGCTTGTGGTGCTTCATCTCCTTGTGGTGGTCGTGGGGGCCGGCTTCCTCCTTGTGGTGGAAGACGTGGTGGTTGTGGTGGTGGTGTCCGTGGCCGGCCATTTCAATTAACCTTCAATTAATTGCTAATGAGAGTAGATTAATTAATGGATTAGTTGATGAGATGTTGTAAAATATGAATTAGTGTCCCAATAATATATAGACACCTTGTATCCGTGTTTATAAATTGCTTAACGCGGTCCCTTTGAAAATAGACTTATTGTTTTCATATTATATATTGAACACATTGTTTTATGTAGAGTTGTGCAACGGGTCCACTAGTTGATTCGTAAAAAAAAAGATTAATTGACCCGTGATCCAACTACCAGGTTACGGATTTTATGAGACGGGTTACGAGTTGATCTATTTGACTAGGTTAAACAAATTTTATGGGTCAACATGATCGACCCGTAAATATATATAAATAATATTAATTATTATTATACTATTATACAAAAAATATATAAAAAAATAATATTATGCCGTAATCCTAGAAATCTTGACTCGTGACCCGACCTGTAATTTGCGGGTCGGGTCGGATTGCGGGTCAACATGCATTTTGAACAACCCTAGTTTTATGGGACACATCTTATGCTCATTGCTTTTTATACAATGCCTTTGAGATGGATGTAATCCGTCTATATTAGTTTTGGTGCCTTTTAATTAGATTTAGGCTCCGTTCGGCAAAATCGGTACTTATCGGTGTTGATGTTGATGTTGATGTTGATGTTGATACTTATGGTTGTTGATGTTGATCGTGAAAGCTGATATGGGATACTGATATGAGTTGTTTATTTTTCAAATAATCTGGAATGTGTTCGGTAAACTGAATTGTTGATATTTTAAGCAATATGTGTAAAATTACTAAAAATGGCTTATTAAAGGGTAAAAAAATAAAAAATAAATTTTAATTTGGAAATCATGTGGGTCCCGCTTACTTATATTTTGGTAGAAAAGTTAGCTTATTTGTCATAAGGTTGGGGGAGACTGATTATTTTTTCAGCAGATAAGTATCGGATATAAGTAACTTATTTGAAATAAGTAAATTTTGCCGAACACATAAAACGAAGATTATTTTTTCCATATAAGTAATTGGGTACTTATAAGTATCCAGATAAGCGTTGCCGAACGGAGCCTTAGTTATCATTGTCACAAAGTTGAATTTTAATTTTCTTTAGGTTTTTCGGGCAATGATAATACTTGAGCTTTTTTTATACACAACCTCTCGATTTTATATTAGGACAAGAGTGCGTACATCATGACCCCGAATTTCGCCTAAGACGGATTAACATTGCATCGATGTTGTTGTTGTTTTGTTTTTGGTGTTGATTTTTTTGTTGAATGTTTAGATTGTTGACAAGTCTATGCTGTTAGGTAAGAGGTTGTGGTTTGAGGACTAATATTATTGGGTGTGGATAAGAGTTGACGTGATGACCATGATCAATCATTTTCATAATTCAATTTTGGTTAAGGAAAATAAAACACATTAGCAATTATTGAATTAAGGTAGAACATTCCGAGATACAACCTCAATTAAATAATTAAATTAAATATTATCTCAATTAACTTAAATGGATTGAAGTCGACATTCATTGGCCGGCCTGGTTCTTAACCGCGTCAATTAATTCGATATTTGGATTATCTAAAAAAGCTACTCCCTCCGTTTCATAATATATGTCTTGTTAGACTTCAATTTGTGTTTTAAAATACATATTTTTTTAACTGTTTTGGTCTCTTCTTTACATATTTACTATTATAATTATGTGGTTGATTCATATGAAAATGAGTCTTGTCATGAAAACTAGAAACAGACCCTTGAATTTGAGAAATGGATGACTAAGATTAAAAGAGAAAAAGACAAAATGGTAATTTTGAAAAAATAAAAAATAAAAATACTGTTTTTTTTTAATTTTCTTAGTTTCGCTTGTTTTTGCCAAAAACACAAAATTTGATTTTTTACGTTACGTTCACATATTTTATGCATATGTTCATACTATTATAAGGCATGTTCATATATTATCACATTTTTCAGTTTAGAGATTTTATAATACGTTCACATATATTACAAGTGTGTTCACATATTAGTACTGTTTGTTCATGTTTTATGACCATATGTTCATGTTCGATTAAATAATCATACAGGCGTTAAACGACTTAACTTCCGAAACACGACGCTTATTTTTTTATTTTTGTTTTCGCTTATTTTTGCCAAAAACATGACGCTTGACATTTTACATTCTGTTCACATATTTCATACACATGTTCACATTATTACAAGAGTTGTTCACATATAACCGCATTTTAACTCCCGAAAATTTAGTATACGTTCACATATAATATAGTTATTCACATATTAGTATTGCATGTTCACGTGTTATGCCCTTTTGTTCATACTCGATTTATATCATTCTACATACGTAAAAAGGCTTAAAAAAATTAAGTAAAAAAATTAAATAAAAAATTAATTTTTTCTTTATTTTCTTTATTATTTTTTTTTAATCGGATGACCTAGATTCATTTCTAGTGTTTCAATCGGATAGTCCAGATTCATTTTTAGTTTTCATGATAAGCCCCATTTTCATTTGATTCAATCACTTATAATTATTAATAGGTTGTTAGTAGCGATTTTCAATAAAGTAAAAAAGTGAAGTAATAATTAAGGGTATAATAGTATTTTTCATAGCTTTCCTAATAAGTGTGCAAATAGGTACAAAGACAAGTATTATGAAACGGAGGGAGTAGTAGGTATCTTCTACTTGTTTATATGGTGAGACTATATCCTTCCTACGATTAATCGAGTTGGTTGGTGTAAATCAATTTACCTATTTATAATTTTTGTCAATATATTATGAGTTTAGGATTTACCACTCAAAGGTAAGTTCTTCGTCATTAATTTTTTTAATTAATCTTTCAGCTTGAGATAATATTGAGTGATGAGTGTGCTAGAATAGCAATTATTCATGTACGAAATAATGTCCAAGCGAGATGGAAAAAGAGAAATAGAGAATCGAGAAGATGGTTCTCTAGAATAGGCTTAGTAGAGTCAACTCACACCTAGGCTTGCCTATGATTTTTTGTAATTTTTGGTGGAAGGAGAGGTGAAGATCAAGATTTTTTGTACCTTTGAATGAATCACTCATTTTCTTTAAAAACATTAAAAATAAAATTTTTATGATTACATATATCATTTGCTAGTTTATGGAGGAATTTGGGTGTGTGTATTATCTAAAAATTTGAATAGATAAATGTTTCTTATATTAAGTTTTTGTTAGAGTTTGAATTTTAGTAGGCTTCCGAGCAAATTTGAAAATTTATAAATTTATGGGTTCCTATTTAGTAGAGACATGCGAAGATCTAAGGATGGGCTATGATGTGCTGTAAATCACCCAAAAAATTTAGATTCCTTTTAAACGTTCTATATAGTTTTAGTTTTAGACTCAAACTTCAAGGTAGATAAATGTCAATAAGATGACATCAGGTTTAAACGTTCTTTTTCACCGAAAAATGTTACATCAACCCTTCGGAAGAAGTTTCCTTTTTACATATTTTTTCAATTACTTGACTATCTTGCTAAATTGATGGGCTATAATACTAAAATATTAATGATATGACATTATTATGGTCTTAATTTAAGTTCAATTTCCCCCAAAAATAAAAGCACTACTGTTAACAATAAAGATGCATAACAAAAAATATATTATTTTGTGCAGCGAACACCATTTTTTTGTAACTATATATTAATTAAGTCTATTAGATTATGAATTGTTATATTTTAGTGATTAATAAAAGATTTTTAGTTATGATAAAAAAAATCTCAAATCATTTTAATATATCAAGATGTTTTTGTTCTATAAAGTACTTGAGAAATTTATAGAAGAATCGGGACTTCAAAAATATCAAGACGACACTGCCTATAAGCCAACCTATCTAAATTCTTATTCCTAGTTTTGTCCCTGAGTAGAGAACACTCTTTCGGGAGAGAATTGAGAACACCTCTCAACCATTCAATCACGAAAATTCAATTGTTATATCACGCCTTACCTAATTTAAAAAATCAGAAAAAACCTATATGCATTTAATTTTAAGGTCCATGCATAAATTTTATAAATGACTGTGCTATCTGTGGATAATTTTCGTATTGAATATGTGTTTTTTTTACCAAGTGTGCATGCTCTAATGTCATAGCAAAAAGAATCCGATTTCCAAAAATCGGAAAATTTATAAATCTAAAAAACCGATCAATTTATTTGGTTAATCATACTTATAAATAAAAAAAATTGGTTTCAATTGCTGACTGATATTATTTCAATTAATCGGTTCAATTATAGGTCAATTTTTTTTGATGAATGTATATTCTTAGAAATGAAATAAGATGAGTTAGTTTGTATGATCGATGGTAATATGGTTCTAAGTTCTTGTCAAATTCCGGCGAGTTGTTGTTAGACAAGTGACGTGTTGAGAATTTAAACTATTTTATATATAAGATTGGAATTAATTTTCTAATTAAAATTTTAAGCTAATAGCTAGGTAGGAATTTTTCATTCTTAATTATATATTAGTGGTGCTAACATAATTTTTGTCGATGTAGTATTGATGATATTTGATCTCCAATGGTTCTAACCCACCTCACTTTAAGATGGTAGGGTCAAATTTAATTTCACATCCAAAGTATGTACTCTCTCCGTTTCCGAAAGTTTGTCTTGTATTCCTCTTTGGACGTCCCGTAAAGTTTGTCCACCTTTTCAACTTTCCTTTTATATCAATTTTTCTTACAATATTACCCTCATTTTATCTCATCTTTTACCCCCCATTATCTAACAAAAAATCTACCTCTTCAAACTCATTTTAGTTTTTTCCTTTCTTTTTCTCTTTCTTCCCACTTTTACCCATCACAATCACACTCTCTCCCTTCACCCTATTGGCCCCTTCATCTTTTCTACCCATTTCTTAATATATGTGAAAATTATTCTTTAGGACAAACTTTCGGGGACGAAGGGAGTATTATTCTAGCCTCTTGCTATTCCATCATAACTTGATGGTGTGGTGCAGGTAACCTTAACATCACAAAATGCATGAGTGTTATACTCATCCGTTCAAGTTTATTTTTAGATCTGATTGGTTTTTTTTTGTTTCTTTCATGTGTGGCTCATATGAGTCCTTTTGTGCCCCTCCTAACCGGTTTCAACTGTCATCTTTTAATAACCTCTCGGTATACCAGACCTATCTGATCTATCAAATTTTTTCCTCATCACAAAAAATAAATTTCACATCCAAAGTACTTGTGAGTTTTGTGTCTCCACTCTCCACTAGCTAGTGAACGAAAAAGACACAACTTTATCCACTAAATTACTCACCGATCTAAGGCCCCATGTGGTTTGTCATGATATATGAAAACGTAAACGGAAATGGAAACAAAATGAATCTAGACCATTTTTAGTGTCATAATGCATTTGTATAAATAAATCACCGAACAGCTTGTCCATTGTAAAAGTGAGATAGAAGGGAGTGATTCTCCCATTTTGTTACCCTCCCCCCTTTATGGAGGAATGATTGAGGTGGAGTAAGCTCCTTTTTACAATGGATAAGAAGTTGTGAAAAACAAGTTGATTTTTTTGTCAATGTATCATGACACTAAAGTGGACTACATTAATTTCCATTCCGTTTATGTTTCCATGAATTGCACCAAACAGGGCCTAAATATCTAAACTGGGTATTATCACATAACCAAATCGGATTGAAACCGGTTTGAGTTGGGATTTAGAGAGTGACATACACAAAACACACCACAATATATTAACACTCACGTATACAACAGATTGTTGATTGTTATCATACAACACATAAGAAAGCCATTAAGCCAAGAACGTACATTTTAATTAAACACCATGCTTTAATTTAACAACATATATCACATGAGACATTAACGTTGTAGTTAATGATTATTTAAGGTGATCGGTTTTATAGACGCGGTGGTTGGTGCTTCTTTCTTTCTTCGGCTTCTTAGTGGTGGTGGCCACCGTGGCCCTGGTGGCCCTGGTGGTGGCCGTGGTGGCCATGGTGGTGCTTCTCTTCCTTGACCTTGTGAAAGGAAAACACACATACGATTTTCGAAGGTGCTCCTTGTTTGTCCTTTCGGACCTTGTGATGATGATTCTTCACCTTGTGCTTGTCCTTTGAGTCCATTTTCGCCTTAAGCTTCTCACGCTACACAAACACACCCAAATTTCTAAACTTCAACTTACTTACTTATCAACTTAGTGTAATTCCGCTTAAAACGGAGTCTGGAGGATCGAGATGGACGCACCCTTAATATAGAAACTCAAGAGGATATATTCGAAAGATTCAGAAATAACAAGAGCAAGAAAAGAAAACTGAATTCATGCCGAAAGAGTCTTCAACTATTTGATTGATTCTAACTATATATTGAATTGCTAGTTACAAGAGAAAAGAAATCAATTTTCTAAACTTCAACTTACTTATCAACCTATTGTAATTTCCGTTCAAAGCGGAGTCTATGAGGTCGACATGTACACTCATTTACCCGAGAAACTCGAGAGGATATATCCGAAAGACCCAGAAGTAATAAGAGCAAGACAAGAAAACTGAAGTCGTGCCAAAGATCCTTCAACTATTGAATTGCTATTTACAAGATAAATGAAATCAAATTTCTAAACTTCAACTTACTTATCAACCTAGTGTAATTTCCGTTCAAAGCGGAGTCTGTGAGGTCGAGATGTACACACCTTTACTCGAGAAACTCGAAAGGATATATCCGAAAGACCCAGAAGTAATAAGAGCAAGACAAGAAAACTGAAGTCGTGCTAAAGAGCCTTCAACTACTTGATTAATTCTAACTATTGAATTGCTATTTACAAGAGAAATGAAATCAATTTTCTAAAATTCAACTTACTTTTCAACCAAGTGTAATTTACGTTCAAAGCGGAGTCTAGAGAATCGAGATGTACGCACCCTTGTTATAGAAACTCGCGAGGATATATCAGAAAAACCTAGAAATAACAAGTGCATGCAAGACAAGAAAACTGAATTCATGCCAAAAGAGCCTTCAACTATTTGATTAATTCTAACCATTGAATTGCTATTTGCAAGAGAAATGAAATCAATCAATTGGATATCTAGAGAGATTAGATTCATACGAAGGCATAGCCCCCAGGAACGATGACACCGGCCTCGTGGTGCTTCATCTCTTTGAGAGTATCTTAATGGATGGTTTAGTTGATGAGATGTAGCAAGATATGAACTGGTGTTAAATAGACTTCTTGTTTGTGATTTTTTTTTTTTAATGTATGTCAATTTTGGAGTGATATATCATATTGTGAGGCTGTGATTTAGTGGTACTAATTGAGTGGTAAAAGAATTAAAGTTCGCTAAGAAAAATCAAACATGACCAATAATTGAATGAACTTCGTTAACTATATGTAAGATCGGATTGTTGACGAACTTCCTAGATCGGATTGTTGAGGGTCTTTTAGATCGGATCGTAAGATCGGATCGCTGAATCGTGAGATCCTATATTATAACTAAAAGTATGGAAGGATAACCTAATAGATTGTATATTTTGTTATATATGAAGTAAGAAAATGATAAACTTTATTAATTTAATTGTTAAAAATATTGTAGGATGAACTAGTCAACTATTTTAATGGAAATGAGACGTTAACCTTAAAGTTAGTAATAATATATAGTCATAATTGTCATTTTATAGGATCGTAAGAATCGTTTATGCATGGGATCATTAAAACCATATGTAAAATCGGGATCGGATCGAGATTGTATTCTAAATCATTTAAGATCCTACTTAGGATTGTACGTGGATCGTTTCATGTTATAGATCGTAGAATCGGATCGAGATTTTGATAACCTTGATAACATGTCTACATGCACCTATATGTTTACATTTAGGCTATGTTCAGCGTAGATGTGTGGAGGTGTTTCGAGATTTGAATTATTAATCTAAAGCTTGCTTAAATAAGTGAATTGATGAAATAAGGTATTTTGTAAAGAATTAGAGGTTTTAGCAAGTTTTAGGAGAGGTTTGAAAGTTTACATATATTAAGATTTAGAGGTTTTTGTGCTTAATTAACCACCTGTTAAATAGACATGTTTGCAAAAAATAATCACTAAATTTGATATTATTTGGACACATCCACTAAATGTTTTTCTTCGCGGAGGACCATTCAGCCGTCAGTTTTGTCTATCTTCCGTTAAAAAGCGTTAAATGAGCCTTTTACCTTTTAAAAAATTTACGAAGAATACCGGGTCACCTCCATATTTACGAAAAACCACGTAAGTTGTAAACGAATGGTAACAATACACACAAACCCAAGGAAGCAAACGAGTGCAAAAAACAACAGAGGAAGAAAAACCACGTAAGTTGTAACAGCAACTGATCTAAATGGGCCAATAACCAAAATGTATTGGCCCAAGTCAAAGATATGAACACATGGCCATTCAAGCCCAAAGGGCCCAAAAAACCACACCCAAAGCCTAGGGATGGAAATGGATCGGATTATGGATGGATGATCCAATACCATCACCCGATCCACGAAGTAAATGCTCCACCCAACCCGTCCACCACCCGTAAAAGTCATCATCCGTCAACCGTCCGTTCATCATCCGTCGGGTTTTCGGGTGGGTCGGGTGAAATAATCGGGTGTTTAATTTTACATATTTTTTTGGCCTAATAATTATATTTCAACATAAAAAATACAATGGTAGTGCATAAAAATTACAAAAAGAAGTATAAGATAAACCATTATTTAGAATTCAACCTAATAAAATATAATAAATAATTTAAATTTATAAAATATTATATATAATTTCAATACATTAAAACAAAATAAACAATAAATTCAAATGTATATACAATTATTAAGTGGATGAAACGGGTCGGATGGTTGCATAGGTGATGGATCGGGTGGTGGGTCGGATGACCCTTCACCCGCATCCGACCCACCAATTTTTTAGTCCATCCGTCACCCATCCATCATCCATCTTATATCAGATTTTATCCATATATTTGGATCAGGTGTATGGATGAATAACATCCATGGATTCCATCCCTGGCCAAAGCCATCATGGGACACAATTTATATCGTCAAGAATGAATGGGAGATGAAATTTGAATAACGTACGAACTTTATTTATTATCCAAATTTTTTTTCCCTGTTTGCACTCATGTGATTGAAAGTGATTTTCACACAAATTTGCAAAAAAACAAAGAAAATGTCAGACAATTAGTAAAAAAAAAAAAAGTTGACTCGTTCCAAAAATTCAATATGTATACTTACCATTCATCCATTGACAAGGTCTGAAAATTCTCAACTTCTAGTCAACGCCAAGTCAAACCTTCTAGTCTTGCTACCATAGCTACCTCTGCATGCATGCTTTGGGGCTTTGTATGTAGGATGTCTATACAAATGCTATTAGTTTTGAATCTTATTTGAATTGAAGAGATGAATTAGCTTCTTAATTAGACCTAATATATGTATGGGGGCGACAATTTTGAATGCACGTACAGTGACGTAGCCAGGATTTCAACTCAGTGGGGGTTAAATTTCTCAGGGTCAAACTCTTGAGTATATCAAAAAAATTGAAAAATACAGAATTTTTTGTATTTTTCTATATAATTTTTTTTACAGGGATAATGTTCTAATAAGTACTAAACGGTCCCTAGGCAGCCTAAACAGGAGCCTAGACGAACTAGATGGTCTTCTAAACGGGCTAAAAGACTATGTGGAATAGGGCCTTTCAGCCTTAGACAGGACCTAGACGGAACTAAGCGGGAATTTTTAGAACAATATCAAATTTTGTATTTTAATGTAAGAAAAATGTATATTTAAAAACCTTTATTTTGTAAAGTATTTTTTATAAAAGTAAATAATTAACCTAGTTATTTTTTTAGGTAAAAAAATTAACTTAGTTATTTTAGCCAAGTAGATTAATTTCTATCAAAATAACTTAGTATTTATTATATATTTTAAAAAAAAATAATTAAGTGAGTGGGGGCTAAAATTGAGTGGGGCCCCCCTTCTCCCTCCACTCCTGTGCACGTACACATAATTAAGGAGAGAACGTTGAATTTGTTATATAATCGCCTTATTTCGATCTATGGCCTAATAGGTGTTGATTTTTTTTTTTTCGAGAGCATTGCTCATTGGAGTCGAAACAGACATTTTTTGATAGTAGCATAAAATCCTAGTCGCTTGACTAAATGCCGGAAGACCTAATGGATGTTGATTCGACCTGATAGCGTATAGTTTATATGCCCGAATGTATTATAAGATACATAAATTAATTAATGTATGTCAACTCAAAATAAAATTAAAAATCATGCAATAAAAACATGATCGATAACTCCGGGTAATAATTAAAAAAAAAATTAACAAACAATTTTTTATTAGATTAAACTATATGTATACTAATGCATGTGACGATGTTAAGAAAGTAAATTAAAATGTATTGCTACGAAATGTGATATAATATGAAACAAAATCGATCAATATGGCACAATTATTTAGTCGGATAGTTACATAAATATATGGGTATTGAGTCATTGACGCTGATCGATCGATCACCAAGCTAAGAGTTAGTTGTACAAATTAGTTAAGACCATGTGTAGGAAATTGCCTAAAGAAAATTCAAGTTGGGTCGATCAATCTGACCAATTCTTCATACTTCGTATATAGTATAGGCAAATAGCCGTTGGAAAATTAAATATCGAAATCCTGGTCTTCCTTTAAAAGTATATTCAACATTGGAGTACGTACAAATCATTGAAACATCTCCATTTTATTCAAATCAAGAAATCTACACACGTTAATTCTTGGTATATATATCATTTAGGGCAGGCTTCCTTGGTAGATAAAATTAAGAAAGCAATTTGCTATATTGTAGTAAACAAACTAGTAAAAAATGGCTCATGGCGAAGAGAAGAACAACGACGACCACCACCACCAGCACCACCACTGGTTCCGCCATGAGGAGAAGGCGGCAGTGGTGGCAGAGGAAGAGAAGCCGACGATAGAGCATAAGATGGTGAATTTTCATGGGCTTTTTCATCATGAAAAGGAGGTGAAGAAAGAAGAAGTCGACGGTGAAGAGGAGGAGAAATTAGAAGAGCAACATCACCAAGAAAAGTTGCATGGCATTAATGGGCTTTTCCACCACCATGTCGAGGATGAGGAGGAGAAGGCGGCGGTAGATGATGAGCATAATAATGAGGAGGAAGAGCACCAGCGCCATCACCACCTTGGGCTCGAGCTCTTCCACTATAACAAGGAGGAGAGCAATCAAGCGACGCTAGTTGAGGTGGACAATGACAACAACAAGAACCACCACAACCACCGCCTTGAACTCTTCCACCATAACAAGGAGGAGAGTAATCAAGCGGTGATAGTTGAGGTGGACAATGACAATAGCAAGGAACACCACCACCACCACCTTAATGGTCTCTTCCACCATAAGAAGGAAGAGAGTAACCAAGCGGCGATAATTGAGGTGAACAATAACAACAACAAGGAACACCAACACCAACATCACCTTGGGCTCTTCCACCATAACGAGGAGGAGAGCAATCAAATGGTGGTAGTTGAGGCGGAAAATGACAACAACAAGGAACACCACCACCACCACCTTGGGCTCTTCCACCATAATAAGGAGGAGAGTAATCAAGCGGCGATAGTTCAGGTGGACAGTGACAACAAAGAGCAACACCACCATGGGCTCTTCCACCATCATGGTGGCCACTTGTTCCACCATTCCAACAATAAGGAGGAGAATGAGGCGGATATTGACAAAGTGGTAGCAAAGCAAGAGGATCAGAAAACAGATGAGCACTCGACTGCCCTCTATGGAATATTCCATCATCATCATGGCGAGAATAAGGAAGATACAACAGATCATTCAATGGTAGTAAGGGAAGAGGAGGAGGAGGAGGAGGAGAAACAACACCACCTCCACCTTAACGGCCTCTTCCACCACCACAAGGATGCTGAGGCGAATACTATAGTGGAGGAAGAGCAGAAGAAAGAGGCACATGGAATTCAACTCAACGGCCTCTTCCACCACCACAAGGATGCTAAGGTGAATACTATAGTGGAGGAAGACCAGAACAAAGAGGCACATGGAATTCAACTCCACGACCTCTTCCACCACCACAAGGAAGCTGAGGTGAATACTATACTAGAGGAAGAGCAGAACAAAGAGGCACATGGAATTCAACTCCACGGCCTCTTCCACCACCACAAGGATGCTGAGGCGAATACTACAGTGGAGGAAGAGCAGAAGAAAGAGGGACATGGAATTCAACTCCCCGGCCTCTTCTACCACCACAAGGAAGAGACCAAGGAGGATGAATTTGAGGCGGTGGAAGAGGCCCATTGAATTCACCTCCATGGGCTCTTCCACCACCACTCCAACGAGGAGGATATGAAAGACGACAAAGAAGAAGAACAAGAAGGAGGAGGAGTAAGCCAATTCCTCAAGGACAAAGCCGATCAAGTCCACCAACATGAGATTAGACGCCACCAACGCATTGAGCACATCGCCGAGGCCACTTCCCTCTCTGCCGCCGCCCTTGCTTTGGTATGTGCCTAATTCTTTCACCTACCTACATTCTCCTTTAACTAATTGTACTCCATTTGTCCTATACGAAATATCACATGCATAGATATAGTTATAACATCAATATGCATGTATATTAGCATATGTTACATCAAAATCTATATCTATTGATTAAATGAATAATTTTGTTGTCCTTTAGTATGAGGAGCATGAGTTAAAGAAAGACCCGGATCACGCAATGAAGCACAAAGTCACCGAGATGATCGCCGGCGCCTTATCAAACGGCGCCGAAGGGCTGTCCCTCTTGGAGAGCCACGTTAGCAATCAAGCCAAAGAGGATGAAGAGAGTGATCAACAAAGCACCCTTATAATCCCTCTTAATCACCTCCAAAATGCTTCCTCTCTTAGGCTTCGTTTGGTTAGGCTCTTCGGATGCTTCTTTGACTTGATCGCTTGTTTCAAAACACGCGATGAATAGACAACGTCGTGAGTTTAAATCCATCTCTCTTGTTATAATGATCTAAGTGCTTCCTATAGACTGAAATAACTTGCGCATATTATTTTCTGTCATTTGTTTAGGAATATATTTGATTCATGTGTATGATTAAAAAAAAGTTGTATGTATCCGAGTTTGGTCCCAAACAGGGCCCAAAGTCTCAAACGTACGAGATAATTAATAAATTTTTGGCCGTATTGTTTTCCTTCTTTAAGTTTGAAAGTGAATATGTATCTACCATTCATAAGGTTTGTTTGCTTGTTTTGGTAAAGATGGGTCTACCATTCTTAAGTTAAGAAGTTAGAAATCCAAAAGCAAACTTACCATTCAACTATTCAAAGTTCACCAAATGATCGATGATATGAAACAACTCTTTGTTTCTTCAATGGGTTCAAACCCATTAGCACAATCTCCAAATCTCCATTCATAGTGTTCAATTTGTGTTTCCCTTTTGCCACCAAATTTAAGATCTTGAATCGTGATTGTGAAAGAGTAAATAATAATTTCTTTTTTTTTGCACATATTACTAATTATGTTTATCAAATTTCTTGTGATGAATGAAAGTTGACCAATTTTTGCAAAAGAATTACCTATTCAAATCTCTATTTTCAAATGTATTTTTTTTTTGTCGAGGGCACTATTCATGAGAGTCAAAACATAGACCTCATAATAATCCCATAAAATTCTAACCGCTTGATTAAATGCTTGAAGCCTTTCTTCGACAAAAAAAAATGCTTGGAGCCTTTCCAAATGTATTTTACTTAGACATGAGTAGTCAATTTATTTTCAAATTAAATTAAAAAATAATTTTATCTTTTAATAAAATAATAAAAAATAATCCAACCAATTAAAACAAAAAAAGAAGATAGATTTGTGTAATATTATAGGAGATTTGTAATTCAATTTTACACATTGCCTCCAACTTTGAGCATAACTCACTTCATGCCCCTCCCTTTAATTAGTCCACACGTCACTTTACCTTAGTGACAATTTCTTAATAAAATGTTATGAATTATATTTATCTCGAAAAATATCAGACCAAAAAAAAGAGAAGAAGTTTGTAAGCCAATGGATTAATTTTATGTGAGTTTAAAATGTAAACCGGATAAGATTGATAAGAACTGTGAAAAAGAATAAAAGCTCATCAACTGAATATCCTAATTAATTTTTAGTCTACATTCAATATATCAACAGAATATCTGATTAGTTTAATTTATGTCTTAAACTTATTAATCGTTAATGATTTTCTAATCACGTAGTACACTGCACAAATGCGAAAATTAATCAAGCCCCAATTTATATATATATTTTTTTTTTGTCAAAAACCCAATTTTATATTTTATAACACATCAAAGTCATAATTGTACGTAATTGTCTTGAACATATTAAATTAAGTTATGCAAGCTAACACCACGATCTGTTATGCTGGAATAAAGTAAATAATTAATTAATTATGCAAATTAAGCTAATTAATTAATCAGCAAGTTGTGAATTGGTCCCATTACACTCTCTGCCCACCATTAAAAAAACCCTAATAATTATCAACATCATAATTTTCTAAAATAACCCCAAAAGATATACTTTTTTTCCCCTCATCTTTTTATTTAATTTTTGTACAAACCCAATAAAATAAATCGGACCATTTCTCCATGATTGTACTTGTTACCAATATAAAAAGCCATATACATATGAACATCAAAATTGTGCGATCTACTACTACTCTAGCTAAAATCAATTAATATCACCACCATACATAAACAAGACACATAATCATGGCGGATGAAGAGAAACACCACCACCACTTATTCCACCACGACGAGGAGGAGGAGAAGGCGGTCGTGGTGGAGGAGAAGGAGGAGCACCACCACGGCCTTTTCGGCCACCACGACAAGGAGGAGGAAGAGGTGGTTGTAGAGGAGGAGAAAGATCACCACAATCTCTTCCACCACAAGAAAGATGAAGATGATTACGAAGAAGAAATCAAACACCACAAACACCTTGAACATGTCGCCGAGTCCACCGCCCTCTCCGCCGGAGCCTATGCCCTAGTAATTAATTTAATTAATTTCCCTAATTTTCTTAATTAATTTCCTTTTTCAAATCGTAAATCATCATCGATTATTAGGGGTGTTCCAAGGGTCACTTGACCCGTATCCCGACCTTTACGAGTTGGTGACCCGATTCGCAATTTACGGGTCAGGTCACGGTTGAATTTTTTGACTTTACGAATTACAGGTCGACCCATAAATTTATTTTATCAAAAAATACCACATATAAAAGGTATATTTTTAAATTTTTTGATTTCTAATTAACAAGATACCCGTAGGATTAATTAACTAGGAATTAGTTGATAGGAACTTTTGAACATGATTGATTTTTATTTTTTTAAAATTTTTTTAAAATTTTTTTAAAATTAATTATGGGTTAATTAACTAGTCGATTGTGACCCGACCTGTAAACCGGGTTGCGGGTCGTATCACATGTCAAGTTTATTTCTTTTAGGAGTCCACTAGTTAACCTATAACCTTGTTTCCCGGTTACGGGTCGGTCGGATTGATCCGTTGGACATCCTTATCGATCATTGCCCCAACATAATCCCGCACAAAATATGAAGGGTCAATATGGAGACACCCATATGTTGAACATGTATTTTCCAAATCTTAAATTAATTAATTAATTTTATAATTATTTCAGCACGAGAAGCATTTGATGAAGAAGGATCCGGAGCATAAAATGAAGCATAAGGTTGAAGAGAAGGTGGCGAAGATAGTGGCGGAGGGAGCCGCCGGAATGGCGCTCCACGAGCACCATGAGAAGAAGGAAACCAAGGAAGAGGAAGAAGAAGCTGAGGGCAAGAAGCATCACCATTTCTTCTAATTACTTAATTTGAGGTGTAATTTATTATTATGATTTCTTCATAGTTTTTTAATTTAATCTCATTTACCTTTACTTGTGAGAGTGAAATTAATGAGGAGAGTTTTATCTATTTGGTGATTGTTGTATCTTGTGTATGATATATAGTATGTATTTGTGTGAGGTTTGTATGAATTATTGTTCATCATGAGTTGATCGATCAATTTATGTATGCATGTCACCTAAAGTTGTTATATATACATCTACGTAGACCTTGTAGGAGCAAAATCTGAGGAGTTGAGTTATACGAACCTTTATGTAGATCAAGTCGAAAGTAGAGGTGTCTCCGGTTCCAAAGTTGACTCAAGTCCAATTGTCCAAACCGTTTGGACTCCTTAGAGCTTCTAATTAAGGAGCATGCAAATTACAAAAACTCCACGAAAGGAAGGTTAATGATTCATATAAGTCACTTTAACGAGAAATGTCTCGAAAGATCGTGTTGATGTTGAGATTAATCAATTGGTTGTTGATCCAGATGAGGATCCATTTGAGAAAGGAATAGGTGAATCGAATTAGAACGAACCTTTTGGAATCAGAACCTAACTGGAACCGGGGGTCGGCCGGTTCCAAGGAAGTTCTAGAAATGGAACCGAAACCGCCAGTTCCGCGATCGCGGCTCCAAAACCGTCATCGCAGTTTCAACGTTTATTTTTATTTTCTAAAGGTTCGGAATCAGAACCAAACCGAAACCCAAACCGCCCAGGAATCAGAAAAACCGGAACCGAGGAACCGGAGGTCCCGATTCCTTGGTTCGGTGGAATCGGAACCAGACACACCTCTAGTCGAAAGGTATATATTGTCGCATTTCATACATTAAGTTGCATTAAATTATATTAAATGAATTATTTAATGTATTAAATTTGCATATCAAACAGAGACAAATATTTATGGAGAAAAATTTGAGCTAGTAACTTCATTAAAACAAATGACTAACGAACTTCTAGCTAGCATACCAAATTCATAACCTAATTGATTAAGTCACAATGCAAATTAAACTCTTTCTCATTCTCCTATGTATATTTCACATAATGTTCTAAAGAACGTTTAGCGGTCCTAGGTAGAGAGGAGTCGTCTGCCAAGACTTGCATATATCTTGACATGTTATATAACTAGATGAGTTGAGATGTTTTAGTGTCTAAGCAGGGTCTAGATGGAACCTAGTCGAGATTTTTAGAATAGTGATTTCATATAGGCGGTCTAGACAGATTAAATAGTTGGATGAGCTGAGACCTTCCAGAGCCTAAACGAAACCTAGATGAAAGTTTTATAAATAATTATAATTTGTATGTGAATTTAATTGGCTATAATAACTAACGGGTACGATGTGTGGGAATATATTCGGATATACCTAGCTCATCAATTATTGTCCTTCTAAACCACCACACTTTAAGATGGTAGGGTCTAATTTAATTTCCCATCTAAACCACTTATGATTATTATGTCTCCATGCCACTCTCCACTATCTAGTGAACTTTCAAATCAAAATATATACGAGAATATTATGACGAAAAAGTCCTTAACTTTATCCAATGAAATAATGATTTTTTTATAGGAGTTCAATTTTTTTTAAAATAATAATTTTATATCAGTTTTTTATAGGTTAAACATATTATTTAAGAAAATTAAAATTGCATAAGAAAATTAATGAATCCTTTTTAAAAAATAATAAATCCTAAATAAATATAAATTAATAAATATTTTCATTTTATGGAGCTTAATTTACTCCCTTAGAAAAATTGATTTTATATTTAGATTTCTTTTAATTTTTTTAATCGACATGGGCACACAATAAAAATGATAACTTTGGAAATTATTTCAAAACTATTCCTTAAATTGGAATTAAAAAATTCTTTTAAAAAATTAAAACTAATAAATAATTATTGAATTTATCAAAATTAGTATTCTTATTGTATGCACATGGGAACAAATTAGAATTTTTTTAAATAAGCATATACCTTCTAAAATAGGTATCATAACTATAACCTAAAGCGGAGGTTAAAAAAATTATTAAACGACACATGTCACTTTTAGATTGGACCACACCACCCTTTTTATTAAAAAAACTAATATTTTATTTTTGGATATGATAAATTCTTATCTATGTTTTTAAAATATAAGATAGAAAATCTCATTATTAAACAATCTTTTATTTTTGGATATAATATATAGGAAGATCATTGAGATATTTTTTATGCTATCATACAAATTCTAGAATATTTTTAATAAAAAAACTAATATTTTATTTTTGGATATGATAAATTCTTATCCATGTTTTTAGAATATAAGATAGAAAATCCCATTATTAAACAATCTTTTATTTTTGGATATGATAGATAAGAACACCATTAGGATATTTTTTTATGCTATCATACAAATTCTAGAATATTTATTTTATTTCTTCCATTATTAAACAATCTTTTATTTTTACCATGTTTTGGATATTAATTTAATTCGACTTTATAGTTTATTGATTTTAAATATTTATTTTAAATTTATATTTAAGCATTTACATGATTATTTTTCTCGGATAATAAATATATTTTTTATTTAAGAAAAACCCGTAAAAGGTACGGGAATATATACTAGTCTAGTTTCTAAATCTGAATTGTTATTCTTTATTACTGTATTAGGATATAAGATAGAAAAACCAAATTGTAAGGTCTTCTTCTTAACACGTCAAAAGTGTATTTAATTTAATCACAAGCATCTCGACAAAAGAAAAATGACATTCACAACTAACTTACCGACAAATAAGCAAGAATTCATAGATGAAGAGCTACTACTCCATATTATTACACAACCAAACCGGATAAAACCCGGTTCAAGTTCGGATTTTAAAAAGTAACATATACAAACAAAGCACACAACAATACAACAAATTATTGATTGTGATCATACATAATCAAAGCATATACCCCTTCAATACATAACGTATATGCCAACAATAAACAAGATGATCACACCACCACCACACAACAACTCAAAGGAAATGCTTTAACAACACATAACATGAAGATTGAACTTGCAATTGATCATAGTAATAATAATAAGGTGATCAATCTAAAAGAGGTGGTGGTGCTTCTTTCCTCCTTCGGCTTCCTCTCGCTCTTCCTTCGACTCCTTCTTCTCGTGGTGCTCGTGGAAGGCGAATCCTCCTGCACCAACTGCTGCTGCCGCTGCTACCTCTTCCTCTATCTTGTGCCTGTGCGCGTTCTCTGGGTCTTTCTTCGCCTTATGCTTCTCGTACTACACATATACACACAGAGCACGAATGAGATCACTTATTCTAACTATCTGTTGTAGATTGGAAATTGGAAACTGATATTCGGAAAAAAAAAAAAAAACTACTGCTTAATTGCAGTATTGATTTTGAAATCTGTATCTTTTGTGGTAACTGCGTTGAATATTGTTTATCCATGATATTCAACTTGGATATCATCAGTCGATTCGTTTTCAAATTAAATTAAAAAAAAGCACGAAAAGGTGTTTTAAAACAGAATTGTGGAATAGAAGATCTGCACTGACCAGAGCATAGCCACCAGCGGCCAGGGCACCGAGCTCACCGACGTGCTCGAGCTTCTTGTGGTGCTTCTCCTCCTTCTCATAGTCCTTCGGTGGCTCGGTGTCGACGGTGTTGTCATACGAGTCACCACCACCACCGCCATAAGCCGCGGTGGTGGACTTTCCATAGCCTCCATCATCGCCACCATAACCACCACCGGACTCATAACGAGTCTCCGTAGTCTCGGTGTATCCGCCTCCGGTGCCACCATAACCGCCGCCCTCGCCACCACCGTAGCCACCGCCAGTCGATCCACCGTAGCCACCACCGCCCTCGCTGCCGCCATAGCCGCCGCTCTCGCCGCCACCGTAGCCCCCGCCGCCGGTAGTGCCGCCGGTAGTGCCGCCGTAGCCGCCGCCCTCGCCGCCACCGTATCCGCCGCCCTCTCCGCCGCCGTAACCGCCCTCGCCACCGCCGTAGCCGCCTTCGACGGGCTTGTTCTCCTCGTCCTTGTGGCGGCCGAAGAGGTGGTGGTGGTGCTTCTCCTCCGACATGTTTGAATTAAGGAGTGATTTGTGTGTAAGTAAGTTTGATTGAGTGATCAAAGGGGAGTGATGAGATGATGAGAGCAATTGGTAAGTGGAATAGGTGGATTTATAGGTGTTCTTGTATGGTGCCGAATTATACGGCTGAAACGCGTACGTACGAAAAATGAATGCATGCGTTTTCATTCCGTGTGAGAGAAATCTAGGAGGGCCCTACAGAAAAGAGTGAGTGGTGAGATGGACGGTCAGGATTTGTTGATTTGGGAGATTTGTAATCTGGCCTATCTTCAAGTCTTTATTCATCTACGCGGCAACATGACTCGGTGAGTTGTGATTCGGTTGAAGTCCGAAAGAGTTAAAAGACCAAAATATAAGTATTAATAATGAACTCAACTGTATTTTACCGGCTATGGTTTCAATTTTTTTATAAAAAAAAAAAAAGAATTTTGATATATAAGACATGTATGAAAGAGTTAAAGGTCGAAAAAGAATAGTATGTGGGTCGGAGGGGGCGGGCCGTCCCCACATCGGGTCGGAGGTGTGATGAGTTTAGATAGGAGGATCCGAAAACGGAGGAAAGTTTTGGAATTTCGTTCTCATAGGGCGGTCCGGGATCGATGAGGCGATGGTGGAGGTGAGCGGAGGAAAGTTTTGGAATTTCGCCCTCATAGGGCGGCCCGAGATGAGGCGAAGGTGGAAGGTGAGCGAAGGAAGGCAAGAAAGACAGGAGGAGAAAGAGGTGGAGGGTTGTCTGTAAGTTTGTTGGTGATTCAATGAAGGAGGAAGACGAATCAGGTGAAGATTGGGGCGAAAATAATTCGACATCGTTTTAATCCTTTTTTTTAAATGACTTTAACCTAAAGTTTAGGTTTTTTTATTAATTAAACATTTGTACCCAATTTGTCATTGAGAATTGAGAAGCAAGAGTACCCAGAAGCTCGACAAGGCTGACAATTAGCAGAGCTTTATTATTAAACTATTAATTTGTTCAAAATCTGCCCCTAATTCTAAGCAATCCTGGATCCACCCTTGTGTGTCGAGTAAACTGACATAAAAAACTAAACACACGATTAAACAAATAAAATAACAAGAACCAAAAGTATTGAATGATTCTAGATCGAAAACTGAAGAGATTTTGATGTACCAGACATTTGTACGGATTGAAGACTTTTCGGGTATTGCAGAGGTCCATTGTTGGGGGTATCTCTCTCAATTCATTTTTTTCATACATGTTATTGTGGAGATTCGAACTTCGAACCTCCTGGACAAATACTTAAAGAACCTAGCACCTCTTGAAAAAAATAGAGTAATATATTACCCCCATCCGTTCAAAATTAAAATACATGTCATTTTAGCCTAATTATTTTATTTAATAATACTTGTCATTTGATATATTTCATCACACTTTTTCCAAAATTATTCTTATTGATTAAAAATAATTACGTAAATATATAATAGAAATAGAAAGATCTCAACAAGATTGAGTGTATTTATGTCAAATCATATAATTTCTTAATTTTTTAGATAAATCTTAAAACGGCATGTATTTCTGAACGGAGGAAGTATATGAGAAGTCAGATGTTCAAAGTACATCAAAAAATTATTGGATAAATAAATAAACGATTTTTTTTCTAACCTATGTCCTAAAAACTTTGAATTGGAAAAAATTGTTAAAATATATTATAGTTATTTAATTTTTTTTAATAATATTTATAATTTTTTTTAAAATTTTAATTTCTAAAATCGGTATTCTCATCCTATATTCTTATAATATAGATTAAAAAAATTATTAAATAAATAGGCCATTAGGATTTTATGAGATTAATTGGCATGCATGGGATAACGATACTTGCCCAACATTATGGGCATTAGGTAAACGAATAACGCGTGTACTTGTTTGTTTGTTGGGCACTTGCACTTAATCAGATCATCAAATTAGGATCACACAAACTACATTTCCATACTAATAATAGGCAGGTCAATTTTGACACAAAAAAAAAATTTAAAAACTATTACAATATAAGGGTTTTGTAAGGGCATAACAATAAGATTTTTAACTTTATTTTTTAATATAGAATTTATCTTTCTCTTATCAGGATAATTGTGTCCAAAAACATATATTTAAACCTATGTTCATAAAATCAATATAGATTAGAAAGACTGATATTCTAAATATATTTTTAAATTTTATTATATTTCAAGTCAAAATGACTCGTATTCTTTTATATATATATATTTTATAAAAATGTGGTGTTATGTTATTTATACCTAAAAAGAGAGTATTTTTTTCAATAAAAGACAAAATAATAGTTTTGTAAAAAGGAAATTTTTCACAAATCCTATACTACTAATAAAACATGCTTGGTTTTTTTTTTTTTTAGTTTGTGACAGGTGTGACCTAGACTCTTAAGTTTGGCGCTCGAGCTCCTTCATATGTGGAGTTATATTTGGAATTTTAAGTTTTTAACCCTCTTTCGAGTTGGATCGGTGGTGTGGCCGGTTTCTTCCTGACGTTAGTAAATTACCAATCTGCTTTCGGTTTTGTCTTGCATGGGCTTGTCCGATTTCTCGATTGCACCAAACATGTTTACTCAATCGAATTTTTTCCAACTCAAAAAAATAGCTTGAAGAATATTCTTATGACCAAAAAAAATATAAAAATATTCGTCCCCACGTTGAATTAGGAAGTGTGAAGAATATAATATACCATATTATTAGATTATTTGTACAATATATTAGAAAATACTAAAGTATATAAAATGAGAACATGTTGTCTGTACTGTATGAAGGAATTCTAAAGTTATTAAAGACTTCCGATTCCAACCATACGAATTTAAATCAGGATTTTTTTTAAGATCGTTCATAAAACATGTGTTATGGGTATAACGATATATGGAAGTCTCTTTCAAACAATTTGGTTTAAAGATCTAAAAGGATATGGACAACAAGCTTCCACGTTATAGCTAGAAACTAACTCGGTACGTATAAGTTAATAAAGTCATTTAATGTCATTGGCAAAGTAAATAAATCCACGTACTATAAAAATCCATTATGAAGACGTTGAAATAAAGATAGATATTCACTTTTTTACTGTGTTCTCTTCTTTTTTTTCAGATTGAGCTACTGCTATCGGATTGTGCTCAGTAGAGTTACAACAAATAGTTTGAATATTTAAAGTTGTCACAAATAGTTTAAATTATGGGACATATTGTAATCATTATAGCCTAAGTATTGTTAAATACAAGATTTTATATACTATAGTTTACGGTCACGTCACATTGTATTTATGATTTATGTAAATTTCTTATAGAAAACCTCAATGTTAATGTGAAATCGGTATTCATGGTCCGGTTTCGAAACCGGCGATTCCGGTTTAATCGTCTACCACCAGTTTTCTGGTTTCGGTTTTGACCGGTCCGGAGTATTTTTAAAAAAGTTACAAAAAAACTAACAATAAAATTATAATAAGTAAAATTAGTAACCTGAGTCCTATATTTTAACTATATCCTACATCGAACTAAAACACGAAACTCTAACTTTAACAAAAAAAACCCTTAAAACCCTATACTTTAACTTTAATTTTCTTACAAACAATTTAATACATCGTGGAACCGGCTGTTCGGAACCGCCGGTTCCATAGTTCTAGAACACCCTAAACCGAAACTAGAGGAGGGCCGGTTTCACCAGTTTTGGTTCAATTCTGAAAGTGGCAGTTTTTTCTGGTTCGATTCCACGGTTTCATTTGAATTTAGGCCATAACTAAATATCGGGTGACTGTTAGGAATTAAAAACATAATTTTCAATAATACTAGGCTAATTATTATAACTCGATCACTCCATAATTGAGGCTATTTATTATAATTATAAAAGTTCAAATTATTTTTTTTTTGGTAGGAAGTTCAAATTATTTTTAATAACCGCCCCAAAGATTGAGTTATTCTCTGTAATTAAAACAAAACAAAAAAAAAGAAGTCAAAACTATCAATTTGAAATTGAAGCTACCCCTTCCAAAGTTTGGATTTGGATTAGGGTTACCGGATTCGAACCGACAAAGTTGGCCCAACGAGCTAAATATGTAATTAATGTACGTGTATCCATATATTTTTGCCACCTCTAATGCAGATATATTTATCATGCAATTAAGAAGAAAATTAAAGAAGGACAAAGGCATTATTATCAGTTGATCTAGCATGATGTGGTCATGAAACGTTAAGTTTTTTTAAGTGCTTGTAATTCGGGCTAAATTTCTCTAAAGCATGATTAAAATGATTGAATTTGAAAGATCGCCTCCATTAAGAGTTATAATACTCTGTCTAGATGTAGAGTGATTTTAGCTGATCGAACTGGACGAGACATAAAAATCCTTAATGAGGTTGTTTTCTTGAACGTTTGTCTAGAGATTCGGGTCAAATCTCCTTGACTGCGTGAGTGAAAAGATTAAATTGGGAAGATCACATCCATTAAGGATTTTTACAGTATTTTATCTGGATGTAGAGCGATTTTAGCTGATCGAACCGGACGAGACATCAAAAAAAGGTCATGTACACAACAAAAAAAAAGCCAAAAAAATTAAAATGATTCCTACTTTCATGATGAGTCATGCGAAAGAGATATGAATGGACGGTTAAATGGGACCCATTCTATTCAAATGGTAGTTGATGAACATGGCCCCACTGTCGGCAAAGACTATCTTCAAGCAATTTGGATATGTAGGGTTTCTTAAAGTCTTCTCAATTGAGTTTGACCATTAATTTCCATTTATCCTTCAATTTTACTTCTTAATTATCATCAACATGAGTTTAAAGAGTGTAATTTAATTTTACAATATAATTTCTTCAAGCTTAATTTTAAAGGATTAGTGTTAACTAATTTCAATGCAACATTTTACAGTACTTGTTATCACATCGTTGTTCTAAATTTTTATGATTTCGTTCCTCTTTTATTGGTGTACACCGATTTGAGTGGATGATGTGTGAAGTTTGGAGGTAACCACCGTGTCAGGGCGTATTTGATTCTAAGGCGTGGCTCATCAATGAGACTACAATCGACATTCAACATCAAATTAATAACCCGCATTTTCTTATTTTCTGTTCTGTTTTACCCTTTGTAATATATTTTTATAATAGTTTGAACCCTTCATTGCAACCTAGATTAATCATGTTTGCATAACCAATTGGCTGACACGAAATTGCAAAACTTAGCCTATTTACAATTGAAAGCTATAAATCAACCGACCTTCAAATTAAATTTAAACCTTGTCAAAAATATTGAAGAAAAGAGAATAAAATCTATATGATAAATCTACAAATTGAGTTGGTAAGTTTTAGTAATTTTCGAAGAATCCTATGAATAAGATTCTCCTTTTTGTCCTATACTTGTTTCGCACAAGAAGAAAACACGTATATATTTTGCCGAAAGCTGAAGCTTGGTTACATGAATAATGGGACAGGAAACAAACAAAATTATGGATAAATTGCACGTTAAAACAATTGGCATGTAGATATATCATTCAGTTTGAGCCGTGAATTGTGGATAGATAGCTTACAATTTTAAATAACTTATAAATAGGATAGGATTATCTAATGTAGGATAAAATAAATATAATTTATTGCGGAGTATTAATTATACAATGATAGTAACCTTGTTTTTTTTAAATATTTTAATAATCAAATAATAAATAAAAGTGAATATTTAGTAGAGGTGTCAAACGGGTCGGTCAGGTCGGGTTCGGGTTCGGTTATTTCGGGTTCGGGTTGAGTCGGGTTCGGGTCGTAACGGGTCACCGGTCAAATCGGGTCGGGTTATTGCGGGTTGTCGAGCGGGTCGAGTCGACCTAACAGGTCAAGAAAATTGATTTTTTTACAATTATTAAAATATTTTTTATTTAAAAAATAATATTTAATAATAAATCTATTATTTTTATATATTTTAATGATAAAATATATTATTATTTTCAAAATATATTATATATTCTTAAAATATAACAAATTGGGTCAACCCGACGGTTTTTTGGGGTTTGAACCCAACGGGATTCGGGTATATCGAGTTCGGTTTATTTTGGATTTCGGGTTCAAATTTTCGGGTCTTGACCCTAAATTTTTCAGCCGGTTCGGGTCGGTTTTTCGGGTTGGAAATTAATGACAATCAAAGTGCATGATTTTCAACACAATAGTGTTGAAAATCTTGACTTGACCTCGTTTGGCCGTTGGAAGGTTCCAAATTCCAGCCCATCTAACCATCGAATCCGGCACACGTCTAGGTACTAGACGGTCTCTCTCCGCATAAGGATTGTGTAGCATTTCTTAAAATATTAATATAATTAATACTTTGTTAAGTTTGAGGGAATTTTTAGGACAAAATAAATACGTTGTTAAGTTTGAGGGAATTTTTTTTTTTGGAGCAATTTTGAGGGAATTACTTGAAACAACTTTCCTTCTGAACTAAGCACATCAAAGTTTAATTGGTCAATGCGTACAATTCACAAAAGACATAAAGGAAAAGTCCAACAAAAAATAGTGTATACATAAAAATAAAATGAAAAATATAGTCGGTGGAATTCAATTTTATTTATTTTTCGATGGTGCTCCTTTGTCTTTCTCATGAATAGACCTTTTCGGTTTTATATAGTTTAGGTCGGCACTTTGCAAAATGATACTTCCCAAATACTTGCCATTTTAACATGTATTTTTTATTTAATGATATTTTTTAATTTATATAATTTATCGATTTTTTTTTCCTATTTTACCTTTAAAAAATAAAATAAATTTATTTTTCTCCTTCTCAAAAACCAAAATTAAGCAAACTAAATATAAAAGAATAGTTAGATAAAATTAAATAATTTCTTTATATTTTTATTAATTCATAAAATGAGAAGTATTTTCATACGCTTGTGTTAGTCCTTTGACCCGCGAAAGTGTTGTTCTCCTACCTGGACTCAAGTCTCTCCGACTTTCTTGCTCGGTGTTTGTTGCTTGTTTACCTTCTTCTTGTTTGTTTTGTTGGTTTTTTTGGTTCATTTGTTGTCGGTTTGTCCGGCTATCAATTAAGTTTCATCTTGGTCTATCAATGTACCATACATTTCTAGTACTTCGAATTCCTTTTCTTATAAAAAAATGATTTTTCTAACCTATGCCCCTTAAAATGGCAATATTTGGTAAGTTTGTAATTATTTAAGATTAATTATTTTTTTAAAAAGGGTTCATTAATTTCCTAATAGGATTTTAGTTTTCTTTGAATAGTATGCTTAATCTATACCCTAAGGACATAGGTTAGAAAAACCGAAAAAAATAGGAGGGTAGTATATTTTTCTAATTAGGCTTGGTTTATTTGTGTGGTTTAAGATATCTTTATCTCTAAGATTATCAAGTGGGTACGTGGACTTTGATAATTTGCAATATAGCAATTTTTGGGACCCCTAATTTAGACTACAAAAATTTGATGGGCCTAACTCAAAAAGATATGTCATATTGTCATATGTTCACTATGGATTATCATAGGATGATGAATATATGGGGCTCCAATTACCTCCACACAATCGTAGGTTACAACAGTTTGGATTTGAATTCATGCACTTTGATTGTGACTTATAATAGCTTAAGTGGGCTCAAATAAATAGTTAACACATGTCTCATCGTAAAATGACATTACAAAAATCAAAATTTGGAGCTAATAATGTATGCGCCAGATGGCAAGTAGTCTTTGAGAAGCAAGACTGAAGAACTAAACAAGATGAGTGATTGAGTAGCATAGAGTCGACTAAATTGACTAGGATAACTTGATCATTTTAAGGTATGTTAGGAGGCCCATGTTTAATCTATGTCTCCCTTTTTTACTTAGATGAAAATTCTAAGTTTCAAAAATTTTCTTTTATTAATCAAGCCGGTCGGTGCAACTCGGTTAATCTAATTCGTGCACTTTATCGGTTAGTTTTTTTTTTGAAACGGTAAAATTTAGGAGGTCCCTTCGGGGGGCGTCCTAGGTATCCTTACGGATGAGAGCTTGCAGCTCTAGATTATCCAGAAGGAGGTCGGTAGGGATGTTGTGGCCCAGCTTAGAAATTTTGTCGGTCACGGCATTACAATCCCTACCCACATGTCGAGCTGAAACAACTGTAAATTGTTGTAAGGAGACTAGGATGTCTGATATTAGCATTTCGATTTCCCATGAACACCTCCCAGTTTGTTTAATAGCATTAATAACAGTGAGATTATCACCTTCAATTTCAATGCTTTCTATGCCTAATCTTGTGCTTCCTTAATTCCTTCCCTTAGAGCATTCGTTTCCGCTTTTAGGATCGAGATAGCTCGTTGTTTCTTTGTGCCTATGCCAACAACTTTTGCATTGTGATCTCGAATTACAAATCCTGAGGTTGCTAGACTTGAATTTTTATCGGTTAATTTATAAACCTGGAGTTTACCCCTTATAAAGTAAAGGATCGAGCCCAACTTGTTTTGATATTGTTATTTTTAAAAGGCTCAAAACGTCATTGTTAGTCTTTTTTTTTTAAATGATCAAAACGAGATCGTTTTGGACCCTTTATATAAAAGTAAAGGAGGTCTCATGACTTTTTTCTAGGTCTATTACTATTGAAATTTGTGCCCTGCTTCCAATACTTTCGACGTTTGTCTAAGAACTATCCAATTGGTTTACTTGAAACTTTCTTCACAATGAACTATCCAATTGGTTTACTTGAAACTTTCTTCACAATTGACACTTCGTTATGCTTGTGGGTGCTTCTTATGGATCATGGTGGCCTTCTTTTCGCCTTACCAACCTTAGGGAAACTCTGAATACAGGTCTAGATTGTTTGTACAGTCTTTTGGGTGCTAAGATCCAAAGCCGAGGGAGAAACAACCAGGGTCATGTTACAATTGTGCAACAAATCTATTTGCCTAATTGATTTGTTGTATAATCAATAGACATGCCAAGTGATTAGTATATGCAATGTTCTTCAAGAATATAACAAATCCAAATCCTTGATATTGGGTGTTTGGTAGGAGGACTAGTATAGGTAAAGAGCGCAACGTTAAGATATGGGTATGACTTATATCCATACGAACTTCGTATTAGTTCCGAGTTATCCAAGCCAACGTTATCAGAATCCCGATCCGATTCTACGATTCTAGCGATCCTATGATCCATAACACGCGAAACGATCCACGGTCCCAAGTAGAATCTTAAATGATTTAGAATACAATCTCGATCCGATCCCGATTTTACATACAATTTTAATGATCCTATAAACGATTCTAACGATCCTACAAATGATTCTTACGATCCTATAAAATGACAATTATGACTATATATTATTAATACTTTCACGATTATCGTACCATTTCCATTAAAATAGTTGACTAGTCCATCCTACAACATTTTTAATAATCAAATTAATAATGTTTATCATTTTTTTACTTCATATATTACAAAATATACAATCTATTAGGTTATCCTTGGATACTTTTAGTTATAATGTAGGATCTTACGATCCGATACAAAAGGCCCTCAACGATCCAACCTAGAATCCCGATTCTGATAACCTTGATCCAAGCACAAAGTATCAGACTGATTGATTTAATGTCTATACCAAAAATGGCTACCAAACAGCTCCTTAGATGATAAAGAAGCCCATATTTTTTTAAGAGTTTGGAAGTCCATAAAATTGTAAATTTGGATGTCTCTTAAGAAAATTGTAGTCTTGTGCCTATTATTATATTCTTTGATGGGCTTGTAATCACAAAGCTTACTACAAATTCTTTGATGGGCTTGTAGTTTTGCATCCTTTTTTTTTTTTTTTTTCTAAAATCTAGATCAGAAGCATTCGTTGCTATCTAGTATCCAGTAACACATGAAAATTTGTTTTTAAGCAGTTTATCTAATTCATCCATCAAGGAATAATTTCCAGAATTGCTTGTGGATGTCATTTATGCCTAACTTTATCTGTTTGACAAAATGGTAAAATCTAATTAGCACACTAGCTTTTGTTGACAGAGCACTTCACGTTACAGACTCCAACTTAGATGCAAATGTGAAGAACCCTAATCCTTAAAAATTAAGGTAATCAAACAAATGGGTTTAACCCTGATTTGGATAATACAAAATGGTTACATCTAAAGGTTATATTAAAGTTCATAACCCCATATATTATTGCACGTACGAGCGCAATAATCTCACTATGTTTCAATGTTTCATCATAAAACCAGTTGGTAATAAGAGTAACCCGCAAAACTTATATATAATTACATCAATTACATTCGACCAAAAAATAATACATCAATTACAACAAAATATTTCCAAACAAGGTCCTTAACCTATGTCCAAACATAGATTAGAGAACTGTTCCATCAATAATGCTTAGCCAATTATGAAATGGTTATCTTCAATTTGAATTTGCATTATATAAATACATCAATTACAACAAAATCTTTCCAAACAAGGTCCTTAACCTATGTCCAAACATAGATTAGAGAACTGTTCCATCAATAATGTTAGCCAATAATGCTTAGCCAATCATTTTATCTATGCAATTTGTTAACATTATTAAGAAAAAAAGCACAACAAAAGCTAAATCCAACATTTTGAGTCACTCTCACCATCATCATCCATCAAACATCTGTTTTATTTTATACATCAGATTACAAGTCAAGAATTTGGAAGTCAAAACAAGATTTTATCCCCAACTCCTCCTCAAATTAAAATGAGATAATTTAGTAGAATAAAATCACAAATTTCTAGCCCAAAAAAGTAAAAACAGATCATCAATTTTTGGTCATTCAAGCTCATCAAGCTTCATTTCAAATTGCTCACCTGTTGCAAGAATCTTCACAGCCACCATTCCCTTCTGCCATTCAGAGCTCCCTAATATAACTAACCTACGAGCGTTAATCCTCGCTGCACGCTTAAACACCCTAGATTTATACAAAAAATGTTAGTTAGAAACTTGCAGAGCAAACATAATTACTATAAGAACAGACAATACCATTTCATGGGTTTGTTCTCGAGTACAAGATCTACGCTCTGGCCTTTTTCTCTTAGCGTGGCTGCAACTAAAGAAGCCGGGCCCTGAAGATCAGGGTCAAGGGAGCAGATTATGTTTTCTACTTGAACGTCGAGTTCAGGAAGAAGCTTCTTCTCTTTCAGCAGCTACAAATCAAAGGAAGTTCATAAGATGATGTACTGATTCATAAAGTTCTACCTGATTGAGTAAAGAAGATGTAATAGTCAGCTTACTTCTACAATGACTGCATCACCAAATCCAAAACCACAAGCAGGTAAATCTTCACCACCAAATGTGGAAAGTAACCGATCATACCGTCCACCTCCACATATGGCTCGAAGCTTGCCTTCTCTATCAAAGCCCTGAAAATGGCTAACAAAGATTTAAAATTTTTTACCCAGCACGAGTCTCATTGTCTCAAAGCTGATTGCAAGTTGAAGTTGCCCAGTTACTATCATATACTAAGAGATAATAAATTACCTCGAATACAATTCCAGTGTAGTAAGCCAGGCCACGTACAACGGAGGCATCAAACTGGATCCAGTCAGAAAAACCATACTGTTCAGCAAGAGAAAAGAGTCGCTTGAGATCAGCTACAGCTTCACCTGCTGTTCCAAGCCTCTCTGCATGTCATGCAAATAAAAAGCTTTAAAGTGGTCACTTCTCATTTGTATCTTGAAATCCTCATTACTGTTTAGTAATATTCAGCTAATAAAAGTTTAGACAAGTAGAATATTTAAGTAAGAAACTATCTTAACAACCAAATTGTAGTTGCGGTCTATAAAAGTACTTTTTTTGGAAGAATGGTATACAAATGTGTTGTTTTCAGAATAGACTCTAGCTAGTTGCAAGCTTCCTTTTTAAACAAAGATATAAACTAACCTTCTAATTTTGTCAGTGACTTTATGGCAAGAACCTCCAACAACTGATCAATAGCTTGTTCAGACATCCCAGCAGATTTCAGTTCTCTCTTCACCTCATCCAGGGGGATCTTTTCCAGCTGTTTTGTGGTTTGAAGATGAGAAAAAGGTTATGATAAAAATAAAACAGTCCATGGAAGAAGAACTAAATAAAAATACATGCAAAACATAGCATTAATATTGTGTAAGGCTAACCCTTGACCTTTTATGCTAAAAACCTGATGCAGTAACAAACAATGCAGGATACACGTCACAAGAACTTGATCATCCACTAATCCGGATTTAATTTAATATGGCATTTGAAAACTAGTTGATTGTTGCATAGAGCACAATGTAATGTAAGTGTTCAGGATTTTACATCGTCAAGTTGACCAATCATGATCAATGAAAAGGCAGAAAACACCCACCAACCTTGTCAATGATAATGCATACTCTGCCAAATAGATCTTCTGGAACATTATTGCACCTTAATACCTCTTGTAAAACCTGGAAGCAAAGAAGTGAATTTATATTTCTTTTTTGTCCATGATAAAAAAAAAAACAATTAATTTCTTATAAGTTAAAATATAAGGTGAAGGGAGTAAAACAGTCAGAATTGTGAAGTCACTTCACCTTTCGGCTTGAAATTTTGAACCCAACATCTGACTGTGTGATGCCTAATCTCTTGAAAAAAGTGACAATGGATGAGATGAGCTCTGCTTCAGCCTAAAACAAGAAAAGAAACTCGAATTTAATGACAACAACAAATGGAGGATAAAACGTAATAGCAAAAGCATCAGTGCAGTAACATCACATTTTAATTATGAGAATAATTGCTAATAGAACCTCAAAGGCAACATCAGTCCTAACGCACCGTAACCTCAGGAACACCAATAATATCCATATTCCACTGGTAGTGTTCACGACGGCGTCCCCTGGTCATTCTCTCATACCGCCAGCATTGCCCAATGGCAAACCATTTCAATGGAAGAGACACGGATTTTCTGAACATAAAAAAACATGAAGATCAAAATTCTGCCTTCTACGCCTGACTATAATAACTATGAATAAAATATTATAGCAAATACAGGTAATAATAAAAATTGTAAATCAGCAAAGAGGGCTATTGAATTTGAGTTCAAAAACCCAACTTTAATAAGCCTATATCGCAAGTCTGCATACCCTTTCTGTATCACTAGTCTTGCCAAAGAGGGAGTGAGTTCAGGCCTTAATGCTACACGACGGTTGCCTCGATCCTCAAAACAGTATAACTATAAAAGGACAAAGGGGAAGACAGATAGGAGAGAAAGAGGATATTCCAATCAGCATTACGAATTTATCAGAAGAAGATGAAAGACAAGATTTCAATATCTGCTTTTCTCACTTCATAATTTACAATTCAAGTCTAAACATTGTCAGATAAACATATGTTACTAGTTTCATGTTCAGATTATCCTTTTCTTATTTTTTGAGAATGTCAAAACAGCTCCTCAACCTTTTTAAAACTACTCAAGCCTGGATAAAATGGCCTTTTTTTCCAAGATCTCATCTGTTCCCTAAAACGTAATATACAATGTTCACCTCTAACCTCCTGTACAGCATTGTTCCCTTGATTTGAAGTATAAGAAAATCAAAAACAATGTAAGGTGAAGAAAAATATAAGTTCAGCCAATGTTTATTATGAGAATAGCAATATAAGCAACAAAGGCCCTCAGAGCCCAGCGATGGTCTCAGCTTTCAATTAAAGCCAGTCCTCGTTCATAGCAACAGCAGCACCGCTCAGCCACCAACAAAGAGTAAATAAAGGGTTGTTTTGTGAAAATTTCCCAGATTGATAACGATACCAAAATGGTGACAGAGAAGTTCAGGAGTATGAGAAATTGAGAGTTTCTCCCACCATAAATAGATAAAAGGGATAAAAAAAAATCAGCTTTTGTCAGAGATCAGCACTGCAAAACAGAAACTTTACTCTCTGACAAAGTTTCTCAATTGTGGATGCTCTAATAAAACTACCAAATTTCAAGCATTATTGAATATCACTTAAAGGAACAGACAATGAATTAAACAGAAAGCCCTCAGAATCAGCTACCATGACTAGCATCACAGCTTAATTAAAAATATCATAGCAGAAAAGGCAGGATCAATGATTCTCATCTGAGCCTTTCAAACTTGATCCGCCTATCACAAGGCGAAGGCATGAAGCTGCAACCTCAACTGTTTATTAAACAGGAGCACAGCAACAAGGTAAAAAGAAAAGGAAAAAAAGAAAGATTATGAAGTTGCAACTTGCAAGGAACTGAACTTTAGTAACACTGTCAGTAATGACAGCTGTTGAGAGGCTTTGTGAGAATCAAATTGACCTTCCACTGCTCAATTTATGATATTCATCACGAGGCTATCCCAGAAGATCAAAATTATACAAAGGCTATCCCAGAAACAAAATGCAATGTCAACAATAATTGCCCAAATCATTGTAAACTAGATTCATACACACAAATCATGCAGAATGGATCAAAGAGAAAATACTAATAGTTAAATATTTTGTTAAAGCTCTTTTCATTAGATATAAAATCATCAAATGTTTGGCCATGAACACTGTAATATAAGTAGCAAACTAGCAATTGCCCTCAGAAACAAGTACAGTTTTCAGCTTCCCATTAAAGCCATTCCACATTTCATAGTAACAGGCTAACAGCAGCTTGCAGCACCACCAACACATGCATAATTTGAGGGTGATTTTGTGCAATAGACCAACAACAACAGCAGCAGCAGCAACAACAACAACAACACAACGAATTCTTACCTTATAAAAAAAAATTAAAAACAAACAAGATGGTGTTGGTGGTGGTGGAGGCGGCAATAGGCAGCGCTAACAGAGCTGCTGACCATACTTATGATGTGGAGGCTTATTATGGAAATGAAGTATGGATGCTCAAATATTATGATTTTACATAAATGGTTTTCATCATTGGGCAACAAATAATCTATCAAACAATAACTCAAGAACTCACCATGAATATGTTAAAGATCAAATCATTGAACTCAATGGCAGATAACAAACAACAGCACTTGATGAATAGGAGGGCGGTTCAGTTATCATGATGCTAAATCACAGCATACTAAATTAATATCATTGCAGAAACAGCAGGACCAATGATTGGCATCCAAACCTTTCAAACTTGATCTGCCTATCACAAGGAGAAAAGCACGAAGCTGCAAACTGGACTGCTTTTTAAACAGGAGTGGCAGTAAAAAAGAAATAAGAAGAGGAAAATAAAGAGTGTTGCAATGTTGGAAGGAACTAAGCTTTAGTAACACTGTCAGTAATGACAGCTAATGAAAGGCTTTCCAAGAAGCAAATTGACCTTTGACCTGATGCTCAATTATACAGATGCTAGGCCAGATTAAAATTGCATGTCAAGAACAGTAAAGAGCAATTGCACATTTGCACATAAATCTTAAAAAACCCAAGGATTGTGAAAGGGGTCTGCATAATTGGGCAACGTATCAAAAATTCATATTAAGAATTGAAATCCCATGAATGATACCCTCAATCACAATTGAAGAACAAAATGCATGCATTTTTAGTCGAACATTTGAATGATTTTGCCCTTTACTGAATGCAAAGGTTAACAGGTAGAGCAAATTGTAGCAACTCTTTTTGATTCATATGTAGCAAAGCATCATGCAATTGAACTTTAGTAACACTGTCAATAATGACAGACATTGAGAGGCTTTGCGAGAATCAATTGACCTGCCACTGCTCAATTCATGATGTTCATAATAGGCTTTGCGAGAATCAATTGACCTCTAACCTCCTGTACAGCATTGTTCCCTTGATTTGGTACTTAATAGCTTCAAATCACTATCAATTTCACCTTTCTATGAATTTCATTGTGAACTACCGGATTATCCGACAGTGCAGAATGCACATTAAAATTAATTACACTATATAAACAAGATTATGATCTCATAGAGTATCCTTTCTCCTCCAAACCAAGCTTAAAGTCGAATGATTTGGCGATAAGAGTGATGAATAGTGCAAATTGGATCCTAAGTGTAATTCTATTCTTCAAAACACCATCCCTTTACAAATGAAGAGGATCAAGTCAACAACAACGTACCTGATCTTTGATTTCTTCACCCGCTTTTCTAATAAACAGCGCCTCTGATTCAAGCACAGGGAAATCAACCTCTTCGAAACCGAACAATTTCGAGACCTAAACAAATTTAAACAAAAGCCGAAATTAGCAAGCGAACAGCGACGATTCTAACAGGTAGTTCAAAACTCCGCAAAAAAAAAAGCGAAGCAAATATACCTCTCTGAAATTCTGAAAAAGCCAAGTCCTTAACCGCATTTCTTCCGGGGGGAAATCTCTGGTCCCCTTCGGCGGATTGACATCAATCTTCTCCACGCTAATCGGCGGAGCCGAGCGGCTACCGGACCGTCCGGAGCCGGAACTAACTACCGCATTGAGAGAAGTAGAATCGGTTTCCGATAGGGAGAGAGAGGAGGAAGGCAGAGAAGAGAAGAATCGTGTGGTGGTGGAAGAGCAGGATGTTGTGAAGAAGCAAGCAGATCTCTGATTGATAGGAGAAAGAATAGAGGAGAAGAAGAAGACGTGAGAAGTTAGGGATTTGGATTTCGAGAGTTTGAGGTAGAAATTGAGCTGCCGATGGAGGATAAGGCGGGAAGGACTAGCTATGGCAGCCATGGCTGCTGGCGTAAGTTAGCTCTCTTGGGATTGGAAGACAAAGGAAGAGGGAGAAGATAAAAAAAAAGTGAGCTCGCTCGAATATAGGTTTGGGCCGATTTATATGGGCCGTTAGATCCACAGCTCTACATGGGTTTAGTTTGGAGTTCGGCCCACCACCAAATACTACTACGTAATATAAGTATTTTGTTATAATTTTTCTAATATGTCTTAAAAACCTTTTTTTTAGAGAAATCTGTCTTAAAAACCTTGAAATGGAAAAAAAAAATATCATAATACTTATTCGGTCTTTCTAACCTATGCCCTAAGGGCATATGATAAACATACCGATTTTGGAAACTAAAACCCTAAAAAGAAATGTTTAAACCCTTAGCAAAAAAGATTTAATTCACTAAATAAATAAAAATAACAAATCTTTCCAAAACAAGATGCTTATCCTATGCCCTAGAAAATCCGATATTTATTTAGGGTTACCTAATTCTTTTGTACGATTTATTAATTGAAATAGTTTAATCAACTTTATTTTTGTAAGAAAATTTAGAATTTAGAACATGTGAGAAGCACACTTTAGGATAAATAGTGAAGCTTTATGTCATCATTTAGTAGGAAGAGCATTCATTACTTGATCCCCACTTATATCGCAACATTTTTTTAGCGAGGAACCACCTTTTGGTGGTAAAGCCCGAGTCAGTGAACTAGTAGGCAAAGCGCACATACCAAGTAAATCGGCTTGTATCAACCGACTCGACCTAGTGACAGAAAGAATAGTGAGACTTGGCTTCTTATTAAGGTTTGCGAGTTTATGTATAATTTTATTGAGATCTATTGGTTTGTTGTTGGTTTGTCCTTGGAAATGGCATGTGAATTCTCATCTAGTTTGGTTTAACATATGTCAAAGATGTCATCAAAGAATGGGCTATTGGGTTAGCATGGGGAGGTTGTTGAAAAGGGAGACATGTCTTTGCCTGTTATATACATGGTTGAAAACTTGAAAATGATATAATGTATTATTCTCTTGCTATTCCAATATATCTTCATGGTGTCGTGCAAGTAAACTTAACTCTAAATGCATCAATGAGTTTCAGATATTTAACCTAAAAAATCATTAGCCACACAGAAATAAATCTGGATAAGTATACTTACCCTTTTCAATTTAGCTCCATACTTGTATGATGCATGAACGCCTATTCGTTCACACAGACAAGAGCAAAAGGAGCAACAATAAGATCTGATTCAACTCATCTGATAAGCTTTTCTTACTTGCAAGACTCTGCAACAATACACAGAAACTGGTGGCTCTAAGTCATGGGAGTCACCATGGAAACCACATATTCAGAGCTATATAATCCCATCTACATACAAGTTAACAAAAAACAAACTCAACTTCAACATACACCAAGAAAATCAAGATTGAATGCTCAATATGTGGATATGTCACAAACTCTTCAAACATGAAAGCAAAGGTGATTAATTTATCAAGCAACTTGAATCCAGCAAGCTTGATTAATTATAATTAGTTAGAGTTCTTATGTGAGTTGCTGATCTTTTTTTTTTTTTGGCCTATTACAGATAAAGAAGCACAGATGAATGCTTGTAAAAGCCCTGACATTGATGAGGAGTACTATTGTGCATTAAGAACAAAGTCTTATGCTGATTTCCTCACCAATTTACAGTTCCTAGGTGGTGGTGATGATCTGCAAACAAGTCATATGCCCTCTGAATGCATCCTTGAACTTGGGCAAGAAACCATCAACAGTCTCTTATTGAAATCATCACTTCTCTCAAGCAAACCAAAGCTCAAAGGCCTCATAAACAACTACTTTGATGCAAGTGCAGAGGCCTCAAAAATCTGCAGCCAACTCCTAAAGAGCGTCAACCAAATCCAGTCAACTCATCAAGAAATGCAATTTGTTCTACATGATATCCTAGAGTGCAACCCTCACTACACCGAAAATTTTATCTCAGAACTCAACGCATTCGCGATCCTTCAAAACCCGTTTTCTGACCCAAAAGTCCCAACGAAGAACGAGTTCAGGATCGTAAACGAGAAGCACTCATCACTATTACTCCATCTGAAGCACAAGAGCAAGGAAATGGCTAGGAGGATAAAACTGGCCAAATGCTTCAACAAGGCAACATTGGCTTGCTTAACCTTGGCATTCAGTGCAGTTACAACAGTAACTGTTTTGTTAGCAGTTCACACACTAGCAGCACTACTCATGGGCCCAGTTGCCCTTTGCACACTTCCTTTCAAGGGAAAGAGAGATCTGTTAAAGAAAGTGAGCAAAAGGAAGAGAATTTACAGTATGGAGTTTGTAAGAACTGAATTGACTAAGAGATTAAGAGGTCAGCTTGACATGGCTGCAAAGGGGACTTATATACTGAATAGAGATTTCGATACAATGAGTAGGTTGGTTATGAGGCTAAGAGATGAAGTGGAGTGGAACAAGGCTATGGCAAAGTTCTGTTTGGAAAGGAAAGGGGAGAAATTTGAAGTTGTGCAGGAGGTGGTGAAGGCGATTAGGAGGAGCCAATTAGGGTTGAGAAAGCAAGCGGATGAGCTTGAAGAACATGTGTGTTTGTGCCTTGTTACGATTAACAGGGCTAGAGCTCTTGTAATCAGGGAAATTGTCCCATCATACTAAAGAAAGTAAAAGTTAGTTTCGGATAAGGTTATAATGCTTAGCCAATGACGAAAAATGTTCATCTTCAATTTCAATTTGCATTTTTGAATGGTAATGTTGGGTGGGTCAAAGATGTCATCAAAGAATGGGCTATTGGGTAAGCATGGGGAGGTCGTTGAAAAGGGAGACATATCTTTCATTCTTTCCCTGTTATATATATGGTTCAAAACTTGAAAATGAGATAAGTATTATTCTCTTGCTATTCCAGTAAAGCTTGATTCTGTCGTGCAAGTAAACATAACACTGAAGGCATCAATGAATTTCAGATATTTAACCTTTGCCAAGTAATACAAACTAAAAATATCATTAACTACACAGAAAGTAGAGCATCTTATAGTTTCTAAGTAGGCAAAGTTACCAGCCATGGCACATGTAAGCAAATGAATGGTTCAGAAAATTAATCAGCCTAACAAAGACATTTATCCAGACAAAGAAAAGGAGATTATGTTGAAAATAAATTGGATAAGTATACTTATCTATTCCCAGTTTAGCTCCAAGCCTGTTATGATGCATAAACGTTATCCGTTCCAACAGATAAATCAAAGGAGCTAATATAAGATCAGATTCAATTCATAAGATAAGTTTTTCTTACTTGCAAGACTCTGCAACAAAGAGCAAAAACTGGTGGCTATAAGTCTTGGAGTCACCATGGATGCCACATATTCAGAGTTATATAATCTCACCTTCACACAAGTAAACAGAAAAAAAAAATTCAACTTCACCACACACCAAGAAAATCAAGATTAACTGCTCAAAATGTGGATAAGTCAGAGTCTCTTCAAACACGGTAACAAAGGTCTCAGATTTATCAAATAACTTAAACCCATCAACCTTCTTCTTATGTGAGTTATAGATCTAATTTATTTATTTTTTAATTGGCCTATTGCAGATAAAGAAGCACAGACGGATGCCTGTAAGAGCCCCAACATTGATGAGGAGTACTATTGTGCATTAAGAACAAAATCTTACGCTGATTTCTTCACCAATTTACATTCACTTGGTGGTGATCATTTGCAAACAAGTCTTATACCCTCTGAATTCATTCTTGAACTTCGGCAAGAAACTATAAACCAAATGCTATTGGAATCATCACTTCTCTCAAGCAAATCAGAGCTCAAGGCGCTCATAAACAACTACTTCGATGCAACTACAGAGGCCTCAAAAATCTGCAGCCAACTCCTAAAAAGCGTCAACCGAATCCAGTCTACTCATCAAGAAATGCAATTCGTTCTACTTGATATACTCGAGTCCAATCCAAATTACACCAACAACTTCATCTCAGAACTCAACTCATTCGCGGTCCTTGAAAACCCGTTCTCCAATCCAAAAGTCCCAACGAAGAACGAGTTCAGGATCATAAACGAGAAGCAATCTTCACTCTTACTCCATCTGAAGCACAAGGGCAAGAAAATGGCTCGGAAAATCAAACTGGCCAAGTGTTTCAACAAGGCAGCATTAGCTTGCTTAGCCTTGGCATTCAGTGCAGCTACAACAGTTGCTGTTTTGTTAGCAGTTCATACACTAGCAGCACTTCTTATGGGCCCAATTGCCCTTTTCACAGTTCCTTTCAAGGGAAAGAGAGATCTATTAAAGAAAGTGAGCAAAAAGAAGAAAATTTACAGCATTGAGTTTGTAAGGACTGAGTTGACCAAGAGATTAAGAGGTCAGCTTGACATGGCTGCAAAGGGGACTTACATACTGAATAGAGAATTTGATACTATGAGTAGGTTGGTCATGAGGCTAAGAGATGAAGTGGAGTGGAACAAGGCTATGGCAAAGTTCTGTTTGGAGAGGAAACGGGAGAAATTTGAAGTTGTGCAGGAGGTGATGAAGGCAATTAGGAGGAGCCAATTAGGGTTGAGGAAGCAAGTGGATGAGCTTGAAGAACATGTGTGCTTGTGCCTCGTAACGATTAATAGGGCTAGAGCTCTTGTGATCAGGGAAATTGCTCCATCGTGTAAATAGAAAGATTGCAAATAACTCAATTCTGTCTTCTTCATTTTTGAATTTCATTCATGTAAATAGAAAGTTAACGATAACCAGTTCTTGTGATTGATTGCAATTGATGGTAAACCAGTACTACAGCTGTTTGCTTGTGAATTGTAATCGACTGATTTGATAGGCAAGAGCTAAGGATGTAATTGCAGATAAGTAAAAGGGGGAAATTGAGTAGCTAACCTTCCTCGGTTTCTCGTCTTTCGTAGTCCAGATGATTCAACAGAAAACCCCTAAAATCTGCACAATTTTGTCCAACCGAAGGATTGATGGCGAATAGGCGAGCCAAAGATAGAAAATGGCATCGTCCAGATGATGTTCATTTCGAAGTTCGAACCCTAGAAATTGGGGTTGGACATGGTATCCTGTTACGAAAGTAAAACCGTCTCTCAGAATCTGCAATTTCGATTCCAATCCCACTTCTTTGATCATCATCATCAATACAAGAGCAGTGAAATTACCGACTCGACTACTTCCGAGGACCTCTTGCGAAATGAGCACTCAGTTTAGCTCTGCGATTGCTCTCTTGACGTCGCCGGCGCTATTCATACCGTCGTCGGAGTACGAGGTCGGTGGCAGCGGCAAACCGTTTTGTGTTATACAATTTTTGGGCGGAGAGGGAGAAGTGGAGTATCCATTTTTTTAAGTTAAAAAATTATATAATTGCACAATAAGTTATATTTTGTAATTCAAACAAAATTAGTTAAATAATTATTTTTTTTGGTCAAATTTAGTTAAATAATTATACCTTCACACATTTAGTCAGCAGCTAGAACTTCGGTTAATATTATGAAATTTTCATTGGTAAAAAAAAAATACTTGTTTATATTACAAAAAAAAAAAGCAATTTGTAATCTCAAGAGATTGATCTAGTAAAATATAATAAATATCGGTTTCTCTTAAGGAGTTGGTTTAGTGGCAGAGGCGGAACTTAATGGGGGCGGGAGTGGGCCATGGCCCCCCAATCCAATTTTTTTGGTATATATGTTCCTTGTGTTAATAACTTCGATTTGATATATTATATGCCCCAATCTAACATTTGAGCAAAAAGTTACCAACGTTTTAAGATTAGAAACATAAAAACCACTTCTAACAAGTCCTTTACTTGGAATGCTTTTATCTTTTGTTAAACTTTCTACTTTCATAGTGTAATTGAACCCGAAACCTTTGAATAAGTTATTGTTGGAATGTCTTGAATCACACAATTCATTATTAGTACGAGGGTTTTAGTTTGGAATTTAGTTTTTAGTTATGAGCATTTAGTGTTTATACATTCAATTAGTTTGTATTCTGAAACATAATTGTATAAGTTATCTTTATAAACTATTATTTTCTTAATGCAGTTTTATTCTAAAATATTTTAGTCTCTCCTCAATAATATATATTCTTTTTTTGTTCAAATTTATATTTTTATTTCTACATCTTTCTCAACACTATCTTATATACTAATATTTTGCTATTTTGAAAAAAATACGCGTGTTTTAAGTATTTATTTTAATTATGTATTAATAATTTTAAGAGTTTCTTTAAATATTTTTCAATATTTTGTACTCCATCCGTCCGGAAATACATGTCATTTTAAGATTTGTCTCAAAAATTAAAAAACCATATAATATGACTTAAATGCCGTCAATCTTGTTAAGATCTTTTCACTTGTATTTTATTTATACGTAAATATTTTTAATTATTGAAGATAATATTGGGAAAAAAAAGTGTGCTAAAATATGTCAAATGACAAATATTTTTTAACAAAAGAATTAGGCTAAAAGGACATGTGTTTGAGGGAATATTTTTTAAATTGATAACATGAGATTAGAAAATTTTATTGGCCCCTGCAATCGAAAGTTTCTGATTCCACCCCTATTTAGTGGAATATGACAAGTCTCATAAATCATAACTTTGATCTCCCACTAGTCTCTATAAGGTGAGGCATCTCCTCACACTAAATTTTTTGAACCAAAACCAAAAAAAAGAAAGCAATTAGGATAGCTAGCTACCATTAAAATGAGTAGTAGACCATCCTAAAGTATCATAAGGCGGAGACACTAGTGATAGAAAGTGTATGATCTAATTGAACTAATCTATATGCTACACAATTAATCTCCCTATTTTATTTTATTTTTTGATGAGGTAAGGATTTGATGAATGATAATAATCTTGTATAATTGAGAGGTCGAATTAACCATATGATCAAATAAAGTCGGTACAAAAATGCATCCTACAATGAGGGCAACACTTGAGACACCATGCAGGGAGGCTCCAGCAGCACCTTGACGACGCACAACAACCACCGAGAACAAGTACCGGAGAAACCAAGGATAAACACCTATAAAGCAATCTTCTAACAGGGTAAATTAACATCAACAACCAACAACAATAACCCCCAAAGCGCAAAAAACCCAAGATCCTCGGATGGTTCAAGTCCTCTAACTTTTGATCGATCTTGGCGTGGGTATCTTGCATGAAAAAAATCCAAAAACAACAAAACATAGCCATACTATTTTGAATTAAAACCGCATTGAACTTATATGCTAGGTTTATTACTTGCATGACCCGGCTTTAGTGGTCCACCGAACTTTAATCAGTATATGAAAAAAGACCCCGAAAATTATGCACCTAAATATAAATCGGTGAAACGTGTTTGTGAGAGAAAACTTTCATATTACATAATGTACACAAATAGGAATGGGTCTTGAGATTTTTATAAGTTCACTTCATTGAAATGAGACAAGTGCTAAAACTCATTAGTATAAGGCTTCGTTCGGCAGTAGCGGAATTGGGAGCGGATTCAGCTAGCTGGAGCGGAAAAATAAGCGGATTCAAGAAGCTCCTCCTCGCAAGCTTCTTCTCATCCCGCTAATTTAAAGGGTAAAAAAGCTCCATCTACTACTTTGCCTAACATACCCTAAATGTGTTTTGTTGGTGAAATCCTAAAAATACACAATGTGAATCTCATCAAACTATGCCCCATGATAATTACAAAATCACGGGGGCTCATGATCATAGAGTTTGATTATTAATTAAGGCCACCATGCTCTTCTCTACTTTTTTATTGATTTCATCAATTAAGGGTTCGTGATCTCATAATTAAACAATAATGGCAATCACCGATTGAAATTGATAGAGCAAAACCTGAAGTTTGTGACGCGGTAGGAAGCATGAAATAAACACACAAATGTAAGTTTTGACATACTAGAAACCGCAAGCAACGAAAACCTAAAACACGAAACTGGAAATTCATTAGAATAATAGAGGAATTCTCTATATTATGAAAATAAGGATATATAATATATATATATATATATTCTCAGAGCTTACATACGATCTATTTATATAAAGGCGACATAAGATGTAGAAATCCCTAAAAGATATAAAATTAGAAATGATGAAAAACTTTTGAAAATAATTACTCCCTCTGTCTCTATTTGTTAGTCCAGTTTTCTTTTCGGGCGTCCCCTTTTGTTTGTCCACTTTTCATTTATATCTATATTTTTCTTACAATATTAACTCTACATAATACTATCATCTTTTAGTCACTTTCTCAATTATCAATACTACTTTACACCTTTTATCCCTATAAAATTACAAACATACCCCCAATTAATCTCACCTTTTACTCCTTCCTTCCTTAAGGACCACAAAAACCGTCCTTTAGGACTCCGCTGAGTTATATACAAGTCCAGTTAAATCTCAACTTTCAAATGTGGGATGGACATTCTAACAAGGACGAACAAATGAGGAAAGAGGGAGTAAAACCCTATTTTAAGCCCTGAAATATTATTAACTGTCCGAAAAGTGTTGAAATTCAAGACAATATATGAGACTTGCTCATTAGCAAACTTCCCATCCGGAAAGATATGACACAACCCAATTAGATATTAGACATTCAAAATCACAATATCATTTTCGAGAATGCAATTTACGACGATCCAACTCTTCCCGCATAACTGCATAAGTTTAGTTTAATTAACCAATTTATTATTGTATGCAAATTATTTCGCTAATACAGTAGTAGGAGTAATCTTGGAGAAGGTGCATGTTTTTATCTGGCTCGTCATGTCGCCATTGTCATGAAATTATTTCTTCTTTTCAAGTGCTTTCTTTGTCGTTTACTTGTATATTTTCAGGCACTATGTATAGGATTCTGAGTGACATCGATTATTCCGATTTAACAAAAATTTACATTGCCCAATTTGGACTCTTTTGTACCACTGTTTTCTTCTTGTATGTGGTAAAAAGTTAAAAACTTAACACGCGTAAATCTCATTTCTGAGGGTTAGAGATCGTTTATGCTGTCATTTTCGTTATCAAATTTATTTAATCGGTTTTCTATATTCTATGCCCTAAGGGCATATGTTAAAAATACTAATTTCGAGAATTAAAATCCTAATAAAAAACTAATAAACTCTATTGAAAAAATAATTAAATTTAAATAAATACAATTTCAAAACATATTACTATTTTTAGGCTCTTAAACTTAAATTTTTTTACCATACATTAGAAAAATCGTTATTCAATTTACTTTTCTTTCTTTTCATGACATGGTTATTTGAGTTTGGCTAATTTTGAATAGCTTTTGCCATGGAAAGTTGCAATAATATTAGTATAATTTATGTGGTAACTAAGTAGCTAGAGCCTAGAAATTTGATGGTGCTCTATACATTTGACTATAAGTAATACTTTTATTCTTTGACTGGTGTTATGGACAATTGATCTGGATTTTACTTCCCTGGCTAATTGTGATTAAGAAGAAGTCCAAGCTCTAGAGTTCTAGGGTTATTTTTTTATTCTCCGGTATCCAAGATTTTTTGTAGTAAACAGCTGGTTAAATTTGAAGTTAGGGAGTATTTTTTGAATTTCCAAAATAATGCCTTATATTACATTAAATTTTGATTTCAGCTTAATACTTTATTTGATCAACTTAGAGTGCATTTGGGACCAGCGTTTTTGGAGCGTCTCCCCGCTAACGGAAAAGGAAAATCTCCAAATCATGTACCCTCCTACCCCTAAGGAGACAACTTTTCCGCAAAACTCTATTACCCTGCCAAATGGAGCCTTATTTTTCATTTTAGCAATTCATATAATTTTTAAAAGAAATTTATTAATTAAACTCAATTTTTTAATCTTAATACTTATCAATGTTCACCTGCCTTTTAAATCAATTATTAAAAAAGTTTGACAAAAAAATCATTTTTTATAACTCTCTTTCATTAATTGCCTAAAAAGCTTAAAACGACAGACAAAATTGATAAAAAATTAGGCGCTAAAGTGACACATATAGTTAATACAAAATAATCAATGTTCTAAAAAGTATTAGGCGAATCCGAAGCGAAGAGGGACCTCCTAGCGTCCAGACGGCCTAAACGAGCGCCTAGACGGATTAGACAGTCTCCTAAACATGGTGGAAGGCTAGACGGGCTAGCACATTCCACTATTCCAGTACCTAGGCGGGGATTTTCGAACAGTGAAAATAATACATTATCTTTGAAAATCAAACACACACTTGTAGTTTCAAAATGAAGTCATTACAAAAAACTAGACTTTGAGAACTAAGATTGAGTTCATGTTCTGTTGCTATGCAAATACAGTTTGTGTGGGCAGAACATAGTGACAATGCATAATAAAGATTGATTCTTTTGTTCTTTACCTAAGTGTATATTCTGTCAGAACTTTGGTTTGCTCACTCTCTTTAACAAAATATGTAGGCCTCAAAATATGAAATCTTGATGATGCTTTTTTATCCTTTGCTGAAAGGAAAAAAGGTAAAGCTGAGGAACTGTGGTAGCAGAAAGTAAAAATTAGAGCAATGAGGAAAGTAAAAGGGAGTGGTGAAAAAGTTAAAGAAATGAGAGGTGAAAAAAAAAAAGATAAATGGAATGGTAATTAAGTTTGAGCAAAAAGGTTTGCAGGGATGGTAATCAAGTGCTAATCATTTTTGAATTATAATCCCACAATTCATCATTAGTCACAACAGCAAAGCTTCCTCTTTTTCCCTTTTTTAAAAAACTTTTGTAAAGTTCTTATCTTTGAATTGTTTGCCTTCATCTATCTCTTAGAATATGAAATCATAAAATAGGAAAATTTTAATATAAGTGTATATGTATGTGGTTTGAAGTAGTCTCTTTTTGGCATTATAAAGTTTGAAAAATCACATTATCAAGAAGTTTGAATAATATTTTACTTAAATGAAAGTGGTTAAAAATAACTTAAAGGCACAAGCTTTAGAATTATTTCATCTTAAAACTAAGAACCTGTTAAAGTTCGAAGGACCAACTTAACATAATGTCTTACGACCAACAAGCTCAATCAACGAGAAGTTGGACCTAGGTTGAAACCGACTCTGATACTATGTAAAGTTTTGGTTGGACAATCAATGGGAGTGTCTATATATGCGTCATAAGCTCAACCTATAAGCCTAGTGGAAGAAAGTGTATCTAGACAAGGAAAACCTCGAATCGTTGGTTTCGATCCCATTTGCAAGTCGGTTTCGAATTTAATTTTATAAATTCGAATAAAAACGATCCAAGTAGCCATTAGGCCAGTTCCAATTTCCAATTGTTCATCCCCTCTTCTAAATTTCTCAAAAAGTAAAAAAGTCAAAACCGGGAGAATCCTAAACTAGAACCTAAATCGGTGAATGACACTCATTATCAGTTTAATATCGATTTCAACCCGATTCGCTTCGGTTCATCTATTCAAATCAAACAATGCACATCTCTATGTAGTACGACATCATTCTAAAACCAATCGACAACACATATAGCAGACTCTCTTCACTCAACTGAGATAGTATCCAATCCCCATATCATCTACCTTACAATTTGCAAACCTTACAACTTACAAATAAGATCAACCCAATCCTAACAACACAAAATTCCTTATAAAACAAGACTATTCACCCTAGTCCCTCAAAAATTTCCTTATAAAACACAAATTTCCTTATAAAACAAGACTATAGAACCTTACACTTACACACTCTTCATTAACTCCATGTCCTTATATCATCCATTTAAAGCCCTCATATGAAAAGCCTCACAACTCTGACAACACACCACCAACACACATAAAAGAGTCCTCTCATTAACTAGTACTACTGTACTAGTGTGTGTGAAACAAACCATGGAAATCTCCAAAATCAAAATGCCCTTCTTCTTCTTCTTCATTGCCCTCTTTCTTGCAACTCTCCCAAACCCTTCTCACTCTGCAACTCTTCTGGTTGATGGCATCAAAGAATGGAGAAACCCCATTGTCAACATTGGAGATTCCATCAGTAATCACTCTCCTAACCCATAATCAACACCTTTCTAACCCAATTTGAGTCTAAAGATTCAATCTTTTTTTGTTGCTCTTCAGTTTTCAGCCATAATTAACACATTTCTAAGTTCTAACCCAATTAAACCCTAAAGATTCAATCTTTTTTGTTTGTTCTTCAGTTTTCAGGCATAATTAACACTTTTCTATCCCAATTAGAGTCTAAAGATTCAATCTTTTTTTGTTGCTCTTCAGTTCTCAGCCGTAATTAACACTTTTCTAACCCAATTAAACCCTAAAGATTCAATCTTTTTTGTTTGTTCTTCAGTTTTCATGCATAATTAACACTTTTCTAACCCAATTACAGTCTAAAGATTCAATCTTTTTTGCTGTTCTTCAGTTTTCAGGCACAAGGATCACTACACTCTGTTCATTTTCAGAACCAAATCGGCCTTCAATCTCTGCAATTTCACTCAAGCCACCCCTCTCACCAACTCCAGCTCTTCATCTTACACCGTGAGCTCATCAATTTCAATTTCCAATTCAAAATTCTGTTCATCATCTGTTTCAATTTTAATTCAATTCTGTGTTCATCAGTGGAATCCATCAAGATTGGGCGAATTCTACTTCGCCTTCAGCAACGGCCAGAAGCTGTCAATCAAGGTGACCCATGCTCCGGCGCCGGCGATTTCGGCCGAGCCACCGCAATCGCCGCCGGAAACGGCGGCGGATCCGCCGCAATCTCATGGAGGCGTGGTGTCGTCTTCGCCGGCGTTTCCGTGGCCGTTTCAGCCAAGAGAGAAGGCCGGTGGGCCTGGTGGATCTCCGGCGCCGACCGCCGCGACCACCGCCATGGCTCCGCTGGTTTCCGGCGGAGGTGGAGGTAGCTTGCCGTTTATTGATAGTAATCCGGCGGTGCCGTTGCCCACCGGAGAAGTGGACTCCGCCACCATTCGGCCGTTGCCGACCTCCGCTGAGAAGAATCACGCTCTACAGGTAGGGCCCACTTTTCCTTTTTTTTAAACTATTTTTTGTTAATTTTTTTTTAATGTGTGAAAGCATGGATTACTTTTTAATTGATTAATAATTGTGTTAATTGGAACTTTTGAGCTGAAAGGGTAAATCATATCCTTGTAGATTTTGAGACATAATTAGTGAAATTTTTATGTTATAAGTTGGTACTTTATTAGGCCTAATATGATAAAAAGTTCATGTTACCTTGTTATTCCAAACAAATTCTTGCTTAATGTTCCATTTTATCATGCCATGAAAAGTAATTTAATTAAGCTTTTAAATTTGGCCATCATTGTCTAAGATACGCTAATTTAAAAGCTTAATGATACTAAAACATATACGATTTAAAAGTCTTAAAATAAAAGTATTTTATTTAAGTTGTACAGTAGTATTAATTTAGGTTTAATTAATTTTTTCAATAGGATTTATTAATTTACTTTCGGGATATTAGTTTCCAACAATAGCATCTTAAACTAACCAATACATATATGATATACTTCCATTTATTTTCATGTTAACACCATTATTTTGTCAAAAATATTTGTTGGTTTAGATTAAAAAAAACATTTATTAGTGATTTAAAGGATTAATTATAAAAAATTATAACAAAATTGCAGATAATAATTATTTTTATGTAAATTTTCTTTATTTATTGTCGGAAAATAAAATTGGTATTTAAAAACTGTAAATGTGAAAGAAAATGTAATTGTGTGAAGGCTAAAATAGTTTAGACATAATTGGTATATGCTATTGCTTTGTAATGTAAGATTTTGTCACACATTGTTACTTATAAAAATATAGTTTCATTTTTCAAATGTGTGATTGTTTATTGTTTTCATTTTGATACAGCAAATGCAGGTGGTGGGATTGCTTGGACTTCTCATAACACAATGCATTCTAATCTTTTTTTGATGGTGTAGAATGAGAGAAACACAAAAGTATGGGCTAGATATGTAAAAAGTAGAGTAGTCTAATTAAGCCTCTTTTTTTTAGTGTTTTTAATTAATATAATTTTATGTTTATCCTAAAGTTGCTTTTAGTAAGGTTTAGCCTGATAATTGTTAATTGGCATTTGCCAGCAAACATTGTTCTTCCTTTTTGCTCCATGATTTGATTTGCATAATTACTCCACTCTCTCGTGTGTTTATTCTTCCCTTCAACTTCATAAACCCAATGGCTAAGGGTCCGTTCGGCAGTAGCGGAATTGGGAGCGTCTTCAGCTAGCTGGAGCGGAAAAATGAGCGGATTAAAGAAGCTCCTCCTCACAAAATTCTTCAATTTCCGCTAGCTGAATGGGAAAAAAAGCTCCCGCTACTTATTGCCGAACGGAGCCTAAACCACAAACAACGCGAAAATTTCATTTCTTTTTACAAATTCATAACATTTTAGATGTATAATCTTTAGAAAGCATATTGATTTTCACGCTAAAAAAGAGTGAAGTGACAATAAAAACATCAATGAACAATAATCAACAGTTTGTGTCAATAAATGAATTGTTAGCCTAATGTATTAGTACATAACTAGTAGACGTGTCAATTGTGTCAAGTCGAGTTGGGTCGGGTCGGGTTCATTTTGGGTTCGGGTTGAGATGAGTTCGGATCGTTATGGGTCACGGATCAATCGGTTGGGTTGTTGCGGGTTTTCAAACAGGTCGAGTTGACAAGCGAATAAAAAATATCGATTTTTTTTATGTTTATTAAAATAAAATTTTAATTATAATATATATCGATTTTTTTAATTATAATATTTTAATAGTAAAATATATTATGAGCTTCAAAATAAACTTTATATATTCTATAAAAATGCTAAATTGGTCAACCAAACGGGTTTCGGATTTCAACCATGTTGCGGGTCTATAGGGTTAAGTTTATTTCTAGTTACTGGTTCAAATTTTCGGATCTTAACCCTAAAATTTTCAAGCGATCCAGGTCGGGTTTACAGGTCAGGTCAGCTTTTAACAACTCTAATAACTATCCATAATTTATACTCCGTACTACCTTTATTTAGGAAAAAAAAAATTAAATGATTGTCATTTGACCCCACAAGTTTTGTTAAAAAAATTGTCAATATAGAGTTGCTCGAAATTATATATTGATGAATTAAATATTGTTATTAAAATTTACACTTTTAAAAAAAAAAATTATTCATCGACCACAAATAAAGTGAATAATTAATAATCGTTAGATATTTTTTTTTAGCAAATTTATAGTGTCGAAGTCTAAAAATGACATTTTTATGAACAAAGACAAGATTAAATCCAAAAATAACGACTACAAATAAAGTGCATGACACTTGTACACTGAATTATTTTACATGCATAGTTCTTGGAGTGTTGTGCTCTTTTTGAATTTGAATTCTCGAACCCCTAATTTCTGCCTTTTTCTAGTTGCTTTCCACCCCTCTATTTTGTAAAAATTAGGTATATTGGACAAACTCGATAACCAAGAGGTCATGAAAAACAACAGCCAAAACAATCGGCTAGAAGAGCCCGAAACAACTACAACAAACAAGAAAAGTAAGTACAATTAGCGAAGATCCGGAACTAGAATGAAAAGAGTAATGGAGAAGTGAGGGGCTAAAGAAAACAAAGTCTCTAGCATTCAGATCAAAACGGACAAATCATGAAGAAAGGTGGATCACTGGCATTGCCTCCGCTAAAATGAAGGGTCTTTAGTAACCTCAAAACATCCAGCGACCACGCCAATCACATGCAAACCATAATACTCCATCCTAAAACCACATGCACCTCGGAGTCATGCGTACTTTCCCCGGGTCAACCCTGTAAAAAACAAACAAACACACCAAAAGAAAGCCCAAACAAAGGCCCACCCAAAGTTATCAAAATCCTGATCCGATTCTACGATTCTAGCGATCCTACGATCCATAACACGTGAAACGATCCACGATCCCAAGTAGGATCTTATTGCAGTAACATCTTAAATGATTTAGAATACAACATCGATCCGATCCCGATTTTACATACGATTTTAGCGATCCTACAAACGATTCTTACAATCATATAAAATGACAATTATGACTATATATTATTAATAATTTCACGATTAACATATCACTTTCATTAAAATAGTTGAGCAGTCCATCCCACAACATTTTTAATAATCAAATTAATAATGTTTATCATTTTCTTACTTAATATATAACAAAAATATAAAATCTATTAGGTTATGCTTGCACACTTTTAGTTATAATATAGCATCTTTCGATTCAGCGATCCGATCCAAAAGACCCTCAACGATCCAACTCAAAATCCCGACTGATAACCTTGGGCCCACCAGACCTACCAGCCTAGAAACAAGAGGCCCAAAAAACAATAGCACCAGATGGGCCCAGGCCCAAGACTTCAAAACCAAACCACACCAACTCCAGACTTAAACCTAGAAAAAACCTAGCCAGTAGAAGAGTTTCATAGAAACCTAAAGAAAGCCCCTTTTCCTCCATTCCCGACTCAAAATGTCCAAAGAAAAGCTTGTAGATGAAGATACATTCTCATTTGAGGATCTTTACATCGGCGGTTATGGCGACGAACCGGAAAACAAAGCACAACCCGTCGCCAATTCCAAACGCTACAACCAAGGCAAGAAGAAAGAGAGCCAAGCCCAGAAGAAGAAGAGGGCAAAGGAGAAGAAAGCACAGAAGAAGAAATACGAAGAAGGGCGACAAATGTCAGACGTAAGGCTCCAATACATAGAGCCACCAGCCGATGGCATTATCCGATTCACAATGGAGGATCTTCCGAGTGTCGAGGAGGCTTGGGGGATTTGCCTCGTCGGGTATTTCGATGGGAAGAACCCGGGTAAGAAGGCGTTGGATCGGATCATTAGCGACGAATGGAAGGTTTCGTCGCGCGTGAGGCACTATTGTGGTTGGATTGTGTTTAACTTTGAGAGCAAGGAGGATTTGAACCGGGTTCTTTGTGGTGGCCCGTATTATGGGTGTGGGACGAAGTTGGTTCTTAAGGCTATGCCTGAAGAACCGTTTGCATTGAGGAATGAGAGGCCTAAGATCACAAATGAGTGGTTGGTTTGAGGGATGATGATGAATTGTGTTATGTTTCTTAGGTCTGGAATCTGTTTTGTGGTCTGGTTTTGGATGAACTAGCTTTGAATTGGATGTGTAAGATGACTCTTTATGGATGGTTACATCTATGGTTCAGGATTAATGACATTATGGATGCTTATTTTAAACAAAAAGATGATTTTTTTTTAAAATGGAAAAAGGGTTGTCTTTTACTTGTGAAAAAAAAAATATTTTAAGATTAAATTCAATTTAAAAAAGGTTAAAAATTAAATAAAATTTGAATTGATGTTTTTTCCTTGGACCTACTGTATTACGTAACCCATAATTGATTGCATTTCACAATTGATGTAACACATTATGTAACATATTGATTGCCCAGCAAAAGATCCATACAAAAGTAACTCTACAATTGGAGGAATGGAATGAATTCAATGTTTACACTGCAAGCAGAGTCTGGGTGTTATTTTAAAACTACTTACAATTAATTATGTAACAGACTTGTTGTATTTTACAGTGTTCTCTGAGTGGGTAAACACTAAGCAGGTTATATGTCCAGCAAAAGCCACAGGAATTTCCTGTACACAATTAAATGAATAATTAAATTACTTGTTGAAGCTCTTTACAATCAGATACAAAACTAGCAAATGCTTCAGTTCACCATACAAGCAAACAATGGCCCTCAGAACCCAGTACAGTTTTCAGCTTTCCATTAAAGCCAGTCCACATTTCATACAAACAGCAGCTTGCAGCACAACCAGCACATGCCTAAGCAAGTTACCAATAATCAATGTTCTAAAAAACGCTAGGCGGGAGAGGGGCCGCCAGCGCCTAGACGGCCAGAACGGTTGCCTAGGCGGACTGTGACCTTCCAACGCCTAGGCGTGGCCTAGAAGGGGATTTTAGAACAGTGCCAACAATAACAACAATTAACAAGGGTGTGTTTGGTTGGAACTTGTGGGTTATGACAGTGTAGCTGATAACAAACAACAGCCACGGCGGTTGTGGTAGTGGCGACGGCGGCAATGGGCAGTGCTAGCAGAGCTGCTGAAAGTACTTGTGATAGGGAGGCTTATCATGGAAATCAAATAGTATGAAAGGGTCTTCGTCATTGGGCAATAGATCAACTAGTGAAGAAGACTAACTCAGGGAATCACCATGAATCTTCCCTCGAATCATAGATCACATTTCAAGAACAAGATCCAAGATCTATTGGCTAATCATGTGAACCTGCAAAGTTCCTGATCCATATGTAACAAAGCAAAATGAAACGAATGAGGAAGCGGGTTCATAAGGATGAATATGCCAAGCCAACAAGTAAATGCAATTTACAGTGGAACAACTAAAATGTGAGATAAAGAGAACTATAAGTTCAGTCAATTTTTATTATGGGTATAGCAATAGAAGGCCCTCAGAACCCAGTGATGGTTTCATCTTTCCATTAAAGCCAGTCCGCATCCATAATGTAACAGCAACAATGTTTAGTCACCAATAAGATAAGAGGTGGTTTTGTGTAATTTTCCCATATTGATATCAATACCAAAATGATGATAGAGGAGAAGAAGAAGAAGAAGCAAGGTCATAAGATGATGATGATGATGATGATGATGAACAGAGCTGCTGACAATACTTATGATGGGGAGGCTTATTATGGAAATCAAGACTGGAGTCTTATATATCGTAGATGGGTTTTCATCATTGGGCAACAAATCAACATATTACACTAAAATAGAAATCCAATGAATCAATCATTGTATTTCAAGAATAAAATTCATGTATTTTTGTTCAATCATTTAAAAAAACACAAGATAATCACTTAAAGCGATATAAGAGCATTCGCAATGGAGAGATTGAGAGCTTCTCCACCCATAAATAGATAAACAAAAGTTTAAGCGGGTAAGCACAAGATATGTCCAGCAAAAGCCACAGAAATTTCATGCAAAAATAAATGAAGGATAAAATTATTTGTTAAAAAGGACTTTTTTTCATTAGATATACAACATCATATGTTTGGCCATGAGTATATAGGAATATAAGCAACAATGGCCCTCAGAACCCATTACAGTTTTCAGCTTTCCATTAAAGCCAGTCCACCTTTCATAGTAACAGCAGCTTGCAGCACCACCAGCACATGCCAAATTCAACATCATCGCCCAGTAGGATTCAAGGGCTCAAGATGGGGGCACCCATAGCCTAAACAAGTCAGGAGGATGCGCCCGAAAGACCCAAGAAAAACTGAAATTCAGCTATGTGACAATAATAACTGAATTTAGTTAGAATGCACCAAAGTTGATATAGGGACTAAATCCATCTCAAAGGCAATGTATAAAAGCCAATAAGCATGAGGATGCTTTTACTTTATAGATATAACCGTGGTGGTAATGGTGGTGGCAGTGGGCAGTGCTAGCTGAGCCACTGAAAGTACTTACGATAGGGAGGCTTATTATGGAAATCAAACATTATAAAAGGGTCTTCATCATTGGGCAATAAATCATCTAGTAAAGACTATAACTCAAGGAATTGCCATGAATGTGCCATCAAATTCAGATCACATTTTAAGAAAAAAAAATCTAAACTCTTTCACCTAATCATGAGAATGGCGAAAGAGAATGCTAATGGAACAGTGGCTTCAGAACAAAACTAATGAACTAAGGCTCATACCTGAAACTACAAAGTTCCTGATCCATCTGTAACAATGCAACGTGAAAAATGTAAAAGGAAGCAGGTAATATGCCAAGCCTATAAGTAAATGCAGTTTACAGAGGAGCAACTAAATTTTTTTTTAATAAAAAAATAAAAACAATGTAAGGTGAAGAAAAATAAAAGTTCAGCCAATGTTTATTATGAGAATAGCAACAAAGGCCCTCAGAATCCAGTGATGGTCTCAGCTTTCCATTAAAGCCAGTCCCCATTCATAGCAACAGCAGCACCGCTCAGCCACCAACAAAGACTACATAAAGGGTTGTTTTGTGAAAATTTCCCACATTGATAACGATACCAAAGCTGAATTTCAGTTTTTCTTGGGCCTATTGGGCGTTACCCCTTTCCCTTGGGCAGGGGTACCCCCATCATGACCCCCAGATTCCGTTGTAGCGGAGCCTCACTGGGTCAATGATGATGATGATAACGATACCAAAATGTTGCTAGAAAAGTTCAGGAGTATGAGATGATGATGATGATGATGATCAATGATTGATTGCAGTTGTGACGGCGAGCAGAGCTGCTGACAGTTTTATGATGGGGAGGCTTATTATGGAATCAAGATTGGATTTTTGAGCATTGTAAAGGGTCTTCATCATTGGGCAACAAATCAACAATTCACACGTAAAAAAAACAAATCCCATTAATCAATCATTACATGTCAAGAGCAAAATCCATGCATTTTTGTTCAATAATTGCCAAAATCATTGTAAACTAGATTCATACACAAATCATGCAGAATGGATCAAAGAGAAGATACTAATAGTTAGATATTTTGTTAAATCTCTTTTCATTAGATATAAAATCATCAAATGTTTGGCCATGAACATTGTAATATGAGTAGCAATTGCCCTCAGAAACAAGTACAGTTTTCAACTTCCCATTAAAGCCAGTCCACATATCGTACTAACAGCAGCTTGCAGCACCACCAACACATGCCTAATTCAAGGGTATTTTGTGCAATAGACCAACATCGAACTCCAACAACAACAACAACAACAACAACAACGAATTCTTACCTTGTCAAAAAAAAATAAAAGCAAACAAACAAACAAGATGCTGATGGTGGTGGTGGGGGCGGCAATAAGCAGTGCTAACAGAGCTGCTGACCGTACTTATGATGTGGAGGCTTATTATGGAAATGAAGTATGATGCTCAAATATTATGATTTACATAAATGGTTTTCGTCATCGGGCAACAAATAATCTATCAAACACTAACTCAAGAAATCACCATGAATGTGTTAAAGATCACATCACTGAACTCAATAGCAGAAAACAAACAACAGCACTTGATAAATAGGAGGGCAGTTCAGCTATCATGATGCTAAATCACAGCATTACTAAATTAAATATCATTGCAGAAACAGCAGGATCAATGATTCGCATCCAAACCTTTAAACTTGATCTGCCCATCAGAAGGCCAAAGGCATGAAGCTGCAACCTCAACTGTTTTTCGATCAGGAGCAGCAACAAAAGAAAAAGGAAGAGGGAAATAAAGAAGATTATGAAGTTGGAAGGAGCTGAGCTTTAGTGCACTGTCAGTAAGAACAGCTAATGAGAGGCTTTCCAAGAATCAAACTGACCTGATGCTCAATTCATGATGTTCATCATAGGGCTCAGTTCAGATGACCAAAATTATACAGACATTAGGCCAGATAAAAAATGCATGTCAAGAACAGTAAAGAGGAATTGTACATAAACCTTACAAAAACCAAGGATTTAACTATTTGAAAACCTAAATTAAGAATTTCATATTCTGTAGATTTTAAATGCACGACAAATAGCTAATCAATGTAAGATAAAAACATATAGGGATCCCAAACATATATAAATATAAGTTCAACCGGTGGTTATTGTTAGTATAGAACAATGTAAGCAAAAAAGACCCTCAGACCCAGCTTTGGTCTCAGCTTTCCATTAAAGCCAGTCCCCATTCATAGTAACAACAGTTCATAGTAACAACAGCACTGCTCAGCCATCAACACAAGAGTTAATAAAGGGTGGTTTTGTGAAATTTTCGGCATTGATAACTGTTCTAAAAATCTTGTCTAGGCCCCATCTAGGCATTGGAAGGTCCCAGCCTGCCTATCCGTCAACCGTCTAGGCGCTAGGCGACCCCTCTCCGCCTAGGGTCGGCATAGCATTTTTTAGAAAATTCCCGTACTAAACAAGACCAAAGCAGAAGCAGAGCGGTGGTGGTGGCGAGCAAAGCTGCTGACAGTACTTATGATAGGGAGGCTTATTATGGAAATCAAGATTATGCATGGTGAAAGGAGTCTGCATCATTGGGCAAGATATTAACATTTCATATTAAGAACCGAAATCCCATGAATGATACCCTCAGTCACAATTGAAGAACAAAATGCATGCATATTTAGACAAACATTTCTGTTCCCAAGTAAAAAAAATATCATAGCAGAAAAAGCAAGATCAATGATTCTCATCCAAGCCTTTCAAACTTGATCTGCCTAGTACAAGGCGAAAGCTTGAAGCTGCAACCTCGACTGTTCTTTCAAACAGGAGCAACAGCAACAATGGAAAAAAGAGGGGAAAAGAAGGTAGTGAATTGTGAGTATGAATAGAATCAACCTTTGTGAACGCTGTCAATAATGACACATGTTGAAAGGCTTTGCGAGAATCAATTGACCTGCCACTGCTCAATTCATGATGTTCATCATAGGGCTCATGAATTCCTAATTCCTCGGTTGTTTAGAGGAAAAAAAATTCAATTGAGAAGGACAAGTTCAAACCGATCAATTTTGGAGACGAATTTGTAGACTTTGACGAGGCAGAGAACTAGAGAAGATATGCCGGTGAAGAAGAATTCTTTCACCTTGGCAAACTCTCGAGTCCTGATTCTCGATCGCTCTGGTTTCTAGGGTTTATGTGATATTTGCAAATCAGTTGAATGAACTTGGGCCCGTGACCGGCCCAGCCCACCTGCTCTGGTGGACCTATGTAAATTTTTTATTTTTTTTTGAATTCCTCGTTGTTGTGTGTTCAATTTGATCTTCGAGACCATCGCCTTGCGCCAGAGACTTCTGAGGCCACCAGATGTGGCATTTCCCGGATCCAGATTGAAGGCGATAACTTGCAGCTGGTCAAGGCCGTGCTCGGCGACTAGCGCTGCCCGTGGGAGATTGAGTTGTTACGTTCGGACATCCACTACTTGCTTGCCCGGTTTCAGGATTGGAGTATCTCTCATGTCGTTCAGGAATGCAATTCTGTAGCGGACTTCATCGCTGGATCCTTCAGACGTGTCTCCTCTATCCCGCTTGCAGTTGACACGGATTTTCTCTCCCGCATCCGTCAAGATGCCCTAGGGCGACCACTAACTTGTTAGTGTGCACCCTAATTTCTTTCCTTATCAAAAAAAATTGATATTTCGTGAAATATTGGTGTGATTTGTTAAAACTAATATTTGTTGATAATATTTTTTAAGAAATTGTTGTTATGTTTTCAAAATTGATAAGTTGTTGTGTATAAAATTAAAATAGGGTGAGTTATGCAACAAGAGCGTTATCAGTTATATAAAAAAAAATTTAATTAAAAGTTTTTAATAATTAAAAAAAGTTAAATATACTTTTTCCATATTAAAAGGGTAATCAAGTGTGATTGTGTGAACGTGTTAAAAAGTAGATATAAAGACATTTTAGCATAGACTTTCTTAAGCATATAAACTATACTAATTGTGCTCATCGTGTCATGCACAATTATGGTTCGACATTTTATAGATGTTAAATAAAAATATAATATAATTTTTTTTTAAATACCCAATTTTTATTTAAATATTTTTATTTTAGATTCTATAAATATCTTTTAGGGCATTACAAAAATAAAAAAAATTATATGTCATGTAACTTACACGTACCAGTTGATAATAGGATTAAAATCTTTTCAAATCGCTTGAGTTGCAAGCTACAATCTATAACCTTCCTTATTTGATCCTCATTAACAATATATATACGATATACCCCTCTTTATTTTAAAAAACAAACACCTTCGATTATGTCTCTTGTTCTTTTCTGTATATATTTAGGCCTCGTTTGTTCAATTACTTGGAAATCAGGAATGGTTGATTCCAGTATACTGTTTGGTTTACCAAAATCTGGAATCGATTTCATTTCCAGGAATGGCTCATTCCAAGCCTGCAGGTAAAGTTGATTCATACAGAAAATGGAAGGTATTATCCATTCCAAAAAAAATTTAACTCAACATCTTAAACCTTAAAAATCTAAAACTCCTAAACCTTAAATAATAAATTCACAAACCCTAAATTATAAGGCCTAAACCAAAATTTTAAACTATAATTCTCAGGAATGGTTCATTCCAACAGCATACCAAAACATTTCACAGGATTGGTTCATTCTGATTCCTGATTCCATTCTGATTCCTGATTTCAATCCGATTCCAACGACATACCAAATGGGGTCTTAGTTATAAGATTAATCGATAGCATGATCGAGCTAGTACGTTGGATTAATCCCGACCCCCGAGAAAAAGACAACGAATTGAAGAAGCCAAAACCATCATCAGTGGTGGCGGGCTTCAAATTTTGCCCTCGCCTCTGGCGTCAAACTTATTAATTAAAGAAGATGCACTTTAATAAGTCCGACGCCAGCTGCAACGGCAAGATCGTTTTCGTGGTCGCGCAAATCTTATGGATCATAATCCACCGTACTATTACATCTTCACAATTACGCTCGTGATTGATACCGTAATACGCTAAATATTTTTGTATGTCCTTTCAACCAATATCGAAATTATTTGATTATTTTAAACATAAAAACTCTTAAAGATAGAATGTTATGATCGAGTATTTACCAAGACAATAACGTTTTTTATCTTTTAAACGAATGTTGTCACATCTCACTTTAGGTTTTCTACCAAAAAAATATATGTGAACGTACTTATACTATTTGTACCCGTTATATCATACACGACTAATGTAAGTAATTTATTGTGTGTACAATGTACAATTTTTTTTTGGAATCAAATAAAATAAATTAAATATAAGTTATTAAATTTTAATATTCAAAATAAAAAATTATTAAGGTAAAATAATATACATTTCTCCTTTTCATTAATGATATTTCATAGATATTTAATTTTTTTTTAAAATATAACATATGAATAAAAAAAGATTTATATATTAGAGTATGGAAGAGATAAGATTTAAATAAATAGTAATTAAATTAATTATTAAGATATAATAAAATATGAAAGGTAAAGATAAAAATAATTTATTTATATAAAATAATTAAAAATAATGATTTATTTTGATTCAAGGTGGGGCCAAACCCATTTTGTGCTCGATAAAGTAAAGATTAGATAAGATTAAATATTATATTTTTTTATTACTTTCTAGTTTCTATGTACCTTAATTTAGAAATCATCAAATATTTCAATATATTTATTAAATATTATATTACCTATTTTTATTATTTTTAAATATTATAAGTATTTATCATTAATTTTTTTATTATAAAAGAAAAAAATTATATATAAATAAATTCGTGAAAAGATATTATGCTAAAGGATAAAAGATATTTATACTTATTTCAAAATATTTTAAATTTGTTATATTTAATTTTAAATATTTGTGTAAAGAAGTTTTCAAAAGATATTGTTATACTAAATAGATATTTGTTTGATGTCAAAGATAGATTTAAATAGTTAAAGAAGAATTTAATTGAAAAAAAATTAAAATATTAGGAATAAAAATTAATTTTGTAAATATGAGGTGGGGTCAAAATCGTTCTGGTTGCTCAAAAAGGTACAACTTTAATATATAGTTATTAATATTTTGTTTAACAAAGAAAATATAGATGATTAAATCATAGTAAAAAAACTTCTATAAATACCTTAGAGTTCCAGGAAATAAAATTAATCAGTTTACAAAGAATTTTTTTTGGTCAAAGACACTATTTATAGGAGTCAAAACGAAGACATGATTATCGGTTCAAATCCTTTGTCCTATCTACCCTAATACATTATAAAGCAGAAACCAAGTCTGTGTAAAACTTTGCGCCACGTGGCATAACCTGAATAAAATAATGAAAAACCCTTTTTCAACTTAAAAAACTAAATAATAATTCTAGAAAGCCCATTCACATTTTATTCTAACAATATGTAATTCTAGAAATTACGATTTATCTTAAATTCTTAACCACTTCACAAAATAATAAAATTTACGTACATGGAAAGTAATAAAATATGAATAATATAATATATAATCTTATCTAAACTTTACTTTATCGAACTATAAAATGAGTTTGGTCCTATCTTAAATTAAATTAATTAAATTTTAAATATTTTATATAATTAAATTATCTTTATCTTTCATATTTTATTATATCTTATTTATTAAGTTAACTATTATTTTTAAATACTTATCTCTTCCATATTTGAATAAATAAATATTTATATTTATATTTTATCTTTTTTTTTAATTAAATATCTATGAAATATCATCAAGGAAAAAGAGAAATGTAATTATTTTATCTTAATAACATATCTTTATTTTCAACATTAAATTTAATCATTTATATTGATTAAAAAATTATACATTCTACGAGCAATAAATTAATTATATTAAATTTTATCTTTATATTTTTATTTATTAATATCCTATTTATAATGTCTATAAAATACCGAATCGTAGTCGTACATGATACGACGGGTACAACTAGTTACACAATAATGGGACAGAGGATTTGAACCACATGACTATGCTATCACAAAGTCCTATGACTAGGTATTCGAAGGTCGATTTACACGCATTCAAGCATTTAGAGCGACAAAGCATTTAAAGGAGTTCCAAATTGAAAATATCCAATCCTTGGATTAACGGAACTGCAACAAGCTAGGTTAGTGTTTTGGGTTTGAATTTTGTTGGGATTGAATTGGTTTCATAAGTTTTAGGATAGAAGACAAGTTCGAGGTTTGTCGTATAAATTGTGGAATTAATAACACAAGTTACCATTCGAATTCCTACTCGGAAAGATCCAAGGGTAGAAATTTTCTCTGTTCAATTAAGTTAGTTGAATGAAGTTTCTCTATCAGTAATCGTGTCCTTTATTACCTACTTGTTTATTTGTTATTCCGATGCCTAATAAACTATCGATATATAATTTCTTGTGTGGTTCTCACACACTGTTCATACGTGTTTCAACGATACTGAACGGTCGCACTAGTCTAAAGACCGGAAAATAAATTAAATTATATAAGTATCATTTTTATAATGTAATAACGAGCGATCGAACGAGAACAATAAACAAAATTGACACAAAAAATTTACTTGGTTCGGTAACAGTGTGTTACCTACGTCCACGGAAACGTACATAAACAGAATATTATCACGGAGGCTGATTACAAAGTACATATTATTAGGTATTTCGAAAGCTTATATAGAGACTCAAGAAACCTATTACATCTTATAGCCGTCATATAGGCCCAAATAAATCGCATGAGGCCCAATTATATTACATAAAATATTTTATACCGGCATCGCCCCCTGAATCCTTGACTCGCTGACCAGGCCCCCTGTCGGGGGACTCCGTCCCCGAACCCTAGATGTTGTCGGGGCTCTGCCCCTAAATCCCTAACGAATTCCGATCAACACCAGATTCAAGTCACATCAACAAAATTTGGGAGTTACTATCATAAGATCGACTACTCCAAGCACTATCGTTCATTCGTCCTTGTTAATGCAATCGAAGTGCTCAACCAAATTCTATATATAGAATATATTTCACTTGTCTATATTAATCTCTCATTTTGTATCTAGAATTTTAATGTTATAAATTTATCCCACGTCTTTGCTTTCTTCCTCCAAAGACCTAATCTTTGTCTAACAACTGGTGGTAGTTTGTGGGAACTATCACACAAATTCTAAGGATATTTGCGGGGACCAAAATATTTCGTTTTTTAGTTCATTGAAGATCGATCAAAGATTTGTACCCTATTAATTAAAGTTGCTAGTAATTATGTTTGAAATTAGTTGTTTGCTAAATTGGAAGAATACAATCAATTAATTGATAAAAATTTGTTTAGCCTATTTGGATCGCGCTTATAATATGGATGTCCAAAGGGCGGATTGATCTGTAATTCGATCCATACGTGATTTTACGGGTCGAGCACCCGGACGCAATTTTACAAGTCGGTTATTTAGTTTACAGATTACGGGTTGACCCGCTAGGTTACAGGTACGTTGCTAATTGACCTGTAGGATCCATAATGTTAAAAAAAATAAAAAAATATTATTGTTGTAGCTAGAGGAAGGATGAAATGGAATTTTACAGGTCTAAAGGGGTCAAAACTAGTCGACCCGTGACCCTGGTTTATGGGTTATGAGGTCACGGGTCGACTTTATTTTTTTACGGGTCGAGGACAACCTACTTGATAATGTATTAGCTTATATATAATGCGTGATTTAATGAAACTTTTCTTTGATCCTGCTAAATTGCAAGAATAAAAATTCATTCAACATACTTAGCTTTGTGTAGAGGGCAGTGGGCAGAGAGAATCGCGGTTGAGGAGTGATAGTGGTCAATTAGGCGAGAGCACGCCACGTTTTTCCTTTTCTCCCTCTAGCGCTTGTTTTCTTACTTTATTCTCGCTTTTCACTTCGTTTTCCTCCCTTCTTTTTGGTCGTTTATTGCCGGTTGTTGGCACCCCCTTCATTCTTTGGTCGGAAAAGTATGTATACAGTATACATCTTGCCTCCCATATCTCATTTATGTCGGGAATAAATTGGGTTAGTGATGTTGTTCTTGCTACCCTTTATTAATTTTATGTCTCATTTATATGGTCTCGGTTATCATTTTTGACGATCTCTCGAATATTAGACTTTGATATTTCAAAAAAAAAAAAAAAATCCTTTGTCATAAGAAAAAAAATTTATCTTTTTTTTTTGGTAGAATAAGAAAAAATTATCTACAACATGCATGTCCCATTCCCACCAATAAAATGAAAAATAATAGACAAATAATTTATTGACTTTCGATGGTGAAACTTGAGAAGTCCAAAAAAATGTATGAGTGCAAGTATATATTACCTAATTTCACACGTAACGTGCACCTGATTTAACTTATAAATAATTTTATAAGTTGATGACGAGAACTTAATTTGTTTGATATACATAATAATCTTAAAAACAACAATTCTAAAGGCAGTTTGATAGAGAATGCATCGGCTTAATGATAGGCAATCCAATTATATAATGCCACTCAAGTTAGTTAATTAAAGTAGCCCTCCTAATTAGACCACCTCTAATGTGTTTATGATAATGTTATTTTAATAATGTAAATAATTAATTCATTGCATGATTAGCTAGTAAATGACGTAATCAAAGAGGATGAGAAGATGATTATGTGAGATCAACCCTACATTAAGCATCTAATCCATATGGAGCCCAACACAAATCTACAATTCGTTGAAAAATAAGTCTCACAATTTTTTTTCCATTGGATCGAACCGATATGCAGAAATCAATATATTTTGGTTCGTGCACTTTACCGCTAATTCACGAACCAGAGTTTATTGAGCTTTAAATATCTCTAAAAATGTCAAAACTGCATCGGCCACTTAGAGCTTGTTTGGTATCGATATAATATATCATGCATGTAATGTATGAGTATAATTTATTGCGAAATCTACTCACTCCCATATTTGCAAAATGCATTTGCATTGTCTCAAGCTTCAAATGTCTCAAAAGTCTATCAAAGCCGATCTTACTCTCATAGAATTTGTTTTAAAAAATTATAGGTGAGTTCTAAAACCCTATAGAAAATTAGTGAATTTATCGAAAAAAAATTAAATAATAAAATAATAAATTGATTTAAAAAAGGAAAAAAAGCTAATCTCGGTCGTTAAATTTGAATGTAACAATCAGGGTTTCTCAACTCTATTTATAAAGTTTTTTTTCTCAGCTTGACTGATCACTGCCATCTATATATAATAATTTAAACGATTTTTCTAACCTATGCCCTAAGGGCATAGATTAAGAGACTAAAAATGGTAATATAGTTGGAATTTGTATTTATTTAAATTTAATTATTTTTTCAATAGGGTTTATTAGTTTCCTATTAGGGTTTTAGTTCCCAAATTTAGTTCTCTTAACCTATGCCCTAAGGGCATAGGATAGAAAAACCGTAATTTAAATGACTCGTGATCATATTCATATATATGACTGATATCTTATATTTTTAGTATCGATATCAAATATTTATGTCCTTAACTTTTTCATTTGCAAGATTCAACCTACTTTACAAGTAGCCATAAATCCTCCTTTTTGGTCAAATGTTATAATTCCTTGTAAATTCTTAAAGTCATCAATTATTGGCAATCGACCATAGCATTTGAAGAGTAAAAGATTCGAACTAAACGTCCCTCGATCATTTGATAAAACAAACGCTATATTTGGATATATTTGATTAAAATGTAGCTAAAAAGAGTTTCAAAATAAAGAAAAATATACAATATAAAAAATTGAAGAACGTGTATGCAAAAAAGGAAGAAAATAATTAAATTGGACAACACCAAAAACAACTGATTAAAACTAGACATGGATCCAGTTCCACCGGAACCAAGAACAAGAACCGACCTTGAGCCTGTTCCGATTTCGCCGGAATCGAAACCGGCTAAAAAACAGAAGAAAAAAAACATAATGTGACAGAAGAAGAACCACGACCGCGGTTCTAAAGGGTTTTTATTGTTCTTTTGAATATTTATAGAACCGTCGGAACTCGAGCTGACCTTGGCCGGTTCCCTGGTTCCGATTCCGATTCTGGATTCGGAACCGGACCCATGTTAATTAAAATCCAACCAAAATTTTCGATACAAAATAACAAGAACACTATTTAGATGATCGACGGTTCTAATTTGCAACAGAATTCGTACGGACATGAAAATTCAAGAACAAACGGTCCAGATTAATTAGTTGAAAAGCTCATTAACATGATCAGCCAATTATCATTAAGAGAAAATCAGCCTTTGAGTGTGCATCACATCTAAATCTATCTCCAAAATCATGATAAAGTTATTTAATCAGGGGACCAGAGAGAGATAATTAATATAGCTAATACTAATTAATCAAGCTAATCACTAATTAATTAAGCGCCTTCTCTAAACTCAAACGGTCAGATTTTCATATTCTAAACCCCACCAAACAATTCTACAATCTAGAGATCTTCTTGCACTTGCATATATATATATATATATATAACCCACCATGAAATCATGAAATTAAGCCTCTAAAACTCCAGAAACAATGTCAGCAATATTCAGTTTCTTGCTGAATATATTTATCATGTGCTAATTAAGCACAATTAAGTGCTCACTCTCATAATTCTGTCAATTAATTCATGTTTTAGCTATGCTGAAGGGCTCAAATTTGTGGGTTTCAGAAGAGAATTGAAGGAGATTCATTCAATCAGCAAGCTAAGCTAAACTTGTGTTTTCAAAGGTAGTTTGTTTAATTTATACTTGTAATTAGTTTATACTTGTAATAATATATGTTTGTGTGTTGTGTTTGATCTTGTGGCTACCTCTTTGATTTGTAACTATTTCGGATGTGTGTGGAAATGAATTGAAATTGTAATTTGCTGTGTTTGTTTCGGTCAATACAAGAAGATCATTTGTCATCAATTATTTATTCCCCATTTTTCTTTTGACCAAAAAAAAGTTATTCTTCATTTTCTAAGAATAGAATTGCGCCAATCTAATTAAGGCACATATGTTAAGGGCCCGATTGGTATTGATATACTGATATCAGATATTGGTATCGGGTCATATTTTGTGTTTGGTATGAGAGTATATGGATTTAGATATCGGTATCGGGCCATATCTTGTGTTTGGTATGAGAGTATATGGATATCGGGCCATACCCTTGATATCAAAACAAGGCATTTTCCATGATGTTTGATATACCAAAAAAAAAAAAGAGGTATGAGATATGAATGATATCCCATATCCGATATCGATACCAAACGAGCCCTAAAGTCTACTGGGCAAGTCATGTGTACATACACTATAGGCCCAATATATAAGCGCGGTGAAGTAATATCGCAAAATAAATTAACAAATAATTAAGTTGATATACTAGACATTTATTCACCAAATATTCCATGTGAAAAGCTCATATTTTCATGACACAAAGCTAAATTAATTCATATGTTCGCCTTCGAGCATCTAGTCAAACGGCTAGTACTTCATTGTAGTAACATGAGATTTTCGTTTCGATTCTCATGAACAATGTCCTCGACAAAAAAAATAGTTCATATATCCATCTTATCCGATTAAAGTATATATATGGCTCATTAACCTAACCCAAATCGCAATTATGAGCTACATTAGTACAACATTTGTTCATGTTAAGTTCACTTCGAAAACCAACAATGCTTGATTTGTCTACAAGCTTGGTTTGTGGAAAATTGGATTAGATGATCTATATATACATAATGGCGGAGGCAAAAAAAAAATTTATGGAGAAAAAAAGAGAATCATTTAGTTCGATATTGATATTTTTTTCGCACGAGTCAAGGACATTTTCATTACTCTCTACTTTTCTCAAAAGTTGTCCTTTTAACTCATTTATCATTTTTCATAAAATATGTCGTTTTACCATTTTTTCTAATTTTTCCAGTTATACCCCTAAAAAGTGGGGTCACTTTTTTCATTTCCCCATTTAACGTAAGAGTGGGATCACTTTTTCATTTTCCCATTTCCATGTCACTTTTTTCATTTAATAAGGGTATATTAGATATAAATAATGTTTCTTAATAATCGTGTAGTGGGTTAAAAGGACAACTTTTGAGACGGAGAGAGTAATTTAGAATTTATTTATTTTGGTATTGTCTTTGGTTCGGTCAACATTGTTCTACGTCTAGACCGGTTATTTCATGACTCCATTTTAGAATAGACCCTTCCAATTAATATCAGCTTTTTCATACATTTAAGGAGCCTAACACCAGTTTATCACTAGACCGATTGAGTATTGAAATGTTTTAGAATTTATTAAAATTATTTGAGATTTTGAGGCGTAATATACAACGCTGTATGCAATTGGGCTTTGGCCCAATAGTTCTAAAAAAGCCCAAATCCATAGCAGTTGTGCATAAAGTCCAGTGACATGTAGTCCATTGTGGTTTAATTGTGTCTCTCTCGAAATAATTCCATACTTGCATTATATATTTCGAGACAAAAAAATTGTCCCTTTATTTTTATTTCTCGTCTAATTCGATCGGCTAAAGTCAATTTACGTCCAGATAGGATATTGCGGAGGTCTTTAATGGAGGCAAAAAATTGTCCCTTTTTCAATACCATTTTCTCATTGGATTAACAACAAACTGCAAAGTATAGATCTTCTAAAATTTACTAAATAAAAATAGATAATTATAAAATTAATTAATAGGAGTAAAAGAGTTGGATAAATAAAGGATTTGTTTGTGTATTTTGTGTACTAATCCTTAATGTTGTAACAAATTTAGACATTTTTTCAATTACACTTGGAAACCCATAGATTAGGTTGAAATTAGGAACCTTAAGATAGGGATCCAAACCACCTATGAAGTATACTATTGAGACCGATGATGGACGCAAGAATTACTAGAAACGGGGCAAAAATTTTAGGAGAGTGTAGGTGGGTTGGTTGGTGTCATCGTGTCGAGAAATAAATAGTTTAGAAGTGACATCTTTTTTTAAAAACGCAAGGTTCAAAATGATGTTATTTTGATTTTGTTCTTAGAAAGAAACCAAAATAATACGAATTTGACCATTTTTTAAAACATAAGATCAAAATGACATCGTTCTTACTTTTGTTAAACACAGGGTTTCATTTTCGTCACTTAGTTTCATTGGACCATCTCCTTAACTCTTGCGCAATTGTGGGAAAACACTCTCTTTTGAGTTTTGTCTCCGATGCTTTCATAGCGGTTCACTATTAGTGTTTGAGATAAAAAAAAAAAAAAGGAAAAATGAGACGAGGGATCTTGGAGCGACTATCCTTATTTGAGGGCTTCTTGCCTTTTTACTTCTTTGCCTTGTTTCGTTTGCTTCTTAGTCTTTGCTTTTTTGTATTGAAACTTATTGGCGGAGTCCCCTCTTGAGATTTCGCTCGATAGAGAAAATCAAGTCACATGAACAAATCTCTTTATTCTGTTTATGTTTTAAGTTTTGAAGTTGTCGAAAAGATTTTATCAATTCAAAACGTATGATTAAAGCATAACATATTAGGACTTACACTTTGGATTTCCTAAAACTAATGTATTTATTAACTTTAATTATTTTAAGTTAAATATTAACAATTAATTTAATTTATGTACTATTTGAAAAATCTAAACGGTCTCATAGTCAAAATGGCTTTTTTTAAATCTCTTTCACGACTAAGGGATGATTGTAATGATTTGGTTTGATTTTGCTTTTTTACCGACCAATTCCTTTTTTTTCTACGTGTGTTCAGCTAATTGCCTTTACGGCATTGGTTTTGACTTTTGACTATACTTTTTATGAACTTAAAATTGTACTTTGACAAGCACTTCCCATATAATTTAAACTAGTATATTAAATTATATTAAATATTTAAATGGGTTATTTAATAATTTAATTCACCTTAATATATTAAATTTGTAATTTAAATAGGGGTAAGTTCAAACTATTAAAATAAGGTTTATTGGACCTACCAGGTATACAAGGTAGATCGCTAAATAAGAAAAAATATATATATCTTTTGTTGGTTAAGAGTGAGATGTATATCTTTGAAGTTTGATAAACAAATTCAAGTCAATTTTTTTATAAAGGAGAGAAATTGATGTGCTAAACAGGTCTGATGGATTGAGAGTCTGAAAAAATTATTGTCGGACAATCCGCAATGAGGAATCACAAAAATCTAACCAAATAGAAAAATACATAAAGAACCGAAATTGGGGCAAAAAATTGGAAATGTAGGCATTAGGAGTAGACAGTACGAAATGTCACAATAAGGGCAACGGAGACGTCAAGTGGTAAAAGTGCAGAGGATAAGATCTTAGAGAACAAGTATGCACACCGTAAATGAGAAATAAAAAGTTTATGTACTAGATAAATTTGTGGATCGAGAGACCGAAAAATCATTATCGAATAAACCAGAATAAGAAATCACAAAACACCTAACTAAATAGAAAAAAAAACACATAAAAACGTGAATCAATGGAAAAAATGTAGACAAAATGTGTACATAATATGAAACATCGATCGCAATGAGGGAAACGAAAACCTCAAGTGATTAAAGTGCATAAGATAAAGATTTTGGAAAATAACTGTGAATACCTCAAATTTAAATTTATTACGAAAGTCTTCAAATATCAATCACACATCCAACAAAAGCAACAACAACATTGATTCAATAGAGCTCCGTTTGTAGCAGAATCTGTGGGGGTCAAGTTGTGGGCACCTCGATCCTGACATGTCAGGGGAGGTGCGCCCGAAAAACCCAAGTACGAACCACACACGAAAGAAAAGACTTGCTAGCTAGCTGATCCACTAGTTGTCCGCGACCTTAATCTTCTCCCTCCATATGTCCCTCATATTACCAAATCCGTTGAAATTTCCAACTAGTTGACGTCCTGCTTTATGCTATCTTTCCAACACTTCTTCGGTCTACTTCTTCCTCTACGGAAATCTCTAAGAACCAAGCCCTCACACCTCCGCATCGACACATCTGTACTCCTCCTCTGTACATGACCAAACCATTAAAGTCTCGATGATCTCACAACCAATCTCCTATACTAGCCACCCCCACATTGATCACACATCCACGTATTACTATATATATATATATATATATATATATATATATATATATATATATATATATATATATATATATATATATATATATATATATATACACGGAAACACGATTAATTAACTTTTAAATAATCTTGATTCCGTATAAATTAACAACTTTTTTTCCGATCCTTCTTGGAATTTTTATTTTTTTCTCGTGAATACTGACCATGGTATTCAAAACAAGTACTTTATAATATTACGTGAGATCGTGACCGCTTGACTAAATATCCTAGGGCTGAGCACGGTTCGGTTCAAACCGAAATTTTTAGCCGAACCGAAACCGATATAATTCGGTTCGCTTTTCAGTTTAGGAATTTTCCAAATTTCGGTTTTCGGTTTAGGAATTTTCTGAATTTCGGTTTCGGTTCGATTTTCGGTTAAATTTCAGTTCGGTTCGAATTTTCCAAAGAATAACATTCTATTTATCTAAAATCGACAAAAACCGAAACCGAACCGAAACCGAAACCGAAACCGAACCAATTCAGTTTGGTTTTTAGTTCACATGAAATGGAATTTTGATTTTCGGTTCGATTTTAAACCGATGCTCAACCCTAAAATATCCGAAAGCCTTTGTTGGAATTATTATTAGCTCCATAATCCATATAGCGTATAAATCGGGGAAACTCATAAAGATTGAACAGAACCTGAGAAGGTAAATAATGAGTTGCAGAAAGCAGACAATTCATTGAATTCGAGGAAGAAGACCACTCGTACGTACATAACAACGCAAGCAGATCGATCAATCGAATCCAAGGAATTAATATGTCAAAAATTATAACAAATGATTGATTGCATGAATAATAACGTGTGAAGAAGAGAGGAGTATATATAGTATTGTAGCAGAAAAATAATTGTCTGATTTTAATACGAAATTAAATTATGCATTGTAGTAAGAAAAGGAAATTATATCCACCAAAAAAAAGAAAAGGAAATTATATGGACACATATAGGCAACAATCACTGAATGCAATTTTGAGTCGACATTTATAGTAAAGTTAGTACAATGTTTGCAGATTGCAGGTGATTTATAACAATCCAAATCTGATGTTACTAAACAATGAGATGATGTGAGTATTTTTCCTTATATGTATATATATATATGTTTTTATTATATATAAATATAAATTTCACATATATTTCGCATAATAGTCGTCATAAAAGTTATAAATTTAAAAAAAAAAAGGGGTAATATGGTAAAATTGCACAATCTAATAAGAAAGTTGACGGAATAAACGGTTGAGTGGTTCTCTGCAATAAAATTATAAATTTAAATGGTGTATCAAAATAAATAGTCGTTTAATTAACGGGTGGTTTCAACGATTTAGTGAGTGGTTATACGAAAAAACCCCTCATATTTTAATGTATACAACAATCCAAATATGATGTTTCTAGGTAATGAGGGAAAGCTTGATTCAATCTCTCTTTCTTTCGGTTTATGTTTTTTTTTTTGTTTCCCTTTTTACGTTCGATTATGTCCTCTTTTACTTATTTTTTTATTTAGGGTAAAATGTTTTTAAGCCTTTTAGACACACCCTGTTATATTTTCTAGAATAAGGGTGCATATGTTTTGACCTCTCGGATTCTATTTGAGGTAGAATTTCACTGAGTTGCTCTGCATAGGGCTCTTGTTAAGGATCAATAAAATGAGGTGAGTATTTTCTTTTTTAGAGAGTTTTCTTTTTTGAATGAAGGGGTGATTTATTCGTATTAAAATAAACTAATTACAAAAGATCTAGTTAATCCTAGATTTACATAGGGCTCTTAAGCCTAGTCTAGCAACCATCGTCTCGTTTTTTTTATCTTGTTTCCTCCATCTAACCTTAGTTATATTTCTTACATGGTTAATCACAAATTCACAATGCTACTACATTCATCTATAGACCAAACTTTCTTATCTCAAAATGTTCCTATTTCTCATGCTCCAAATTAAAGCAAATATGTTACATATATGATTATAAATATGTTACATATATGCCTTGCAAGGCAAATTAAAGCAAATTAGGTCATACAAAATATTTACATAAATAATATATGTTATCAGAATTAATAGCTGAAAAGTATTTGATAAAAGATAATTTATTAAAATTGAATTTCAATATTGTTAACGCACATAAACACTATAAAAATCTTATCCCTTGATTATGTTTTGGCCTAAACTACAACAATAGTAAGTTTATTGTAAAACACATCATAAATATATTTAACTAATTTTTGTCAGCTATGTTATCCAACAGACTCTTAGGCTCCATTCGACTGATTGTTGCTGGAGCTTTTTTTCCCATTCATCTAGCGAAAATCGAAGAAGCTTGTGAGGATGATCTTCTTGAATCCGCTCATTTTTCTGCTCCAGCTAGGTAAAAACGATCACAATTTCGCTAACGTTGAACGGAGCCTTTAAGTAACTTTCAAAATTGTGCTCGTTGCAATTATCAATTTGGATCGAAAAACATAATAAACCCACCTAAGACAAGGACAAAGAAGAAGATAAAGATGAAGTGGATAGTAATAATAAGATAACACATAGTTAGGCATATTCAATCATTTCCAATTTGATAGCTAGCTCACCATAATCATCCTTTAACGTTGCTTTCTTGAAAAGGTCACTTTCAAGAAATTTCGGTACTCCCGCCATTTTTAAAATATTAATCTATAGTAAATGAGACATACCATATGATCCATTTTTGTACATACGTAACAATTTGTTTCATTTAAAAGCTCTTCTACTATACACACTGAATTATATATCCCTCAATTATTCCTCTCTTAATTGATATGTTTAAATAATTTGGACCATTATCTATGTTATCTAACTAATTCGTTGCAGGTCCGTCTCAATTATTTCAGGGGCTCTAGGGCGAAATAAAATTTAGGGGCCCCTTGAATTAACGAATAAATAGACCTTTTTTTAGCCATCAAATAAATGGGCTTTTCTATACAACTTTTATTTATTTTTTATATTAGATAATAAATTATAGCATTTTTTTTTATCAATAATGGACTTTTTTTAACATTAATAGGCCTATTTTACTAGGAGTAATTTTCTTGTTGGGAGCCTTTATATTTCGGGGGTCCATGGCGGCCGCCCTCCTCGCCGCCCCAAATACCCGGCCCTAATTCATTGACATAATACATAACACAAACAAGTAATCATATATATAATATAAGAAACTCGATCTTTCTTTTACTTCTTTAATCAGAAGATGGTCTTAAACACTACTACCTCCGTTCGTAATATAGGTCTTTTTTAGCTTAAAATCTTGTTTCACAATGTAAGTCTCTTTTTAATTAATTAATACTCCATCCGTTCTATTCTACTTGTCACTTAGCCTTGATTTTGAGTTCAATAAAACATGTCATTTTAGATATTTTATTCATAAATTTCCAAATATACTCCTTCATTTATTACCTAAATCTCTCCCCCAACTTATTATATTTCACTTTTCTATGAACAATTATTATGTGGATCAATTTTATTGGTTAAAGAAAGAAAATGAAAATTAATGTAAGTTGTATTTAATAGGGGCATTTTAGTAAGATATTATATTGTCTTAATATGTGTGAATTTAGCTAAAATGACAAGTAGAATAAAACAGAGGGAGTACTAAAACTTGCCAAAAATAACATTTAATTAACGTATTTTTAGTTCCAATGTACTTATAAATACTAAAAAATGTCGCATATTGGGTGATATTATATGATTTAATCTCATATTAATTTTATATACAAAAAACAAAATCTTATCAATTCCACTTTAAGTTTGTCTTAATATATGTGCAAAGTTCTAAAAAACCCTAAATTGTGAAACGGAGGAAGTAATTTTTTTTCTTCAATGTAATAGTAGATATTAATTTAACCCATTACAATGAAGAACGGAAATTAAACTCATAACTTATTAATTATAAATATTAGTACTATTACCAATTAAGTTGGTAAGACTTACATTTTGCATGTTATAACTTTAAATTAACATAGTACTGTTAAAACATTCGAGTGAGCATTTTACCTACCTCTTGATCAGACCTATCCAAAATAAGAGAGGCTATTTACAATGTTGTCTTTTGTGCATAGCAATAAACATTTTTGGAGTTACAATAATTAACTTGGAAAAAATGTATATATTTATATATTGTGTAGAAGATAAGGCAAAGACACATATCAGCAAATTGTCGCAATCTATTACTGTAGTATTTCTCATTAAAAAATATATTAAAATTGGAATTACAAAATGACAAATAAGACTTCAGCAGATAAGTCACCTAGATAAATTGTAAAATAGGGTTAAATTTTGGGAAATACAAGGGTGAAAAGAGAGGTATTATGTTTAATTATTTTGTCCTTTGTTCGTCATCTCAAATTGTGGTTCATAAATTGGTATTGTTGGTTAATATTAAACCATTTTTAAGTGTATTTTTTAGATTTTGGTTAAATGCATGTATTTTTTTAATTTTTATTTAGGATTTATATACATATATATATTATTTCATAGGATTTAAGTTTCTACCTCATCCAAACAAGAACTTAATTAATCATCTATTTTTTCTGACCAAAAACTAATACTCCCTCCGTTTCATAATTTAAGGGTTTTTAGAACTTTGCACATATATTAAGACAAGTTTAAAGTGGAATTGATGAGATTTTATTTTCTGTGTACAAAGTTAATATGAGATTAAATCATATAATATCACCCAATGGGTGACATTTTTTAGTATTTATAGGCACATTGAAACTAAAAATATATTAATTAAATGTTATTTTTTGGCAAGTTTTAATATTAATTAATTGAAAATAAATTTATATTTTAAAATTTTATTTGAAACTTAAAAGTCCCTGAATTGTGAAACGGATGTAGTAAGAAATCTTCCAACTATCTCTCAAGTACGCGCAGCGAAAAAAAAAGAAAAGAAAAGCGATTAGGGTTTTGTTTCGTGCCAATGAATGCTTCGTCGGCCGGTACGCCGGGAGTGCCGGAGACTTCTCAGGGGGGTGATAGTATGCAAGTTGATGCTGGGAAGGCAACGATGGATAATCAGACGAGTGCGACCGTGAAAACTGCCCCGGTGAAGTCGTGGAGGGACTTGGTACGTGGGGATGATGGTGAAGAAAGAATTGTTTTGGCTGATGACTTCTTGAAGGGGAAAGTGAAGCTTTCGTTTCCTGATGGCGAGGATGGTGATCCGGCATTTCAAGTTGACACTGAAGTTTATAAGGCTCTCGCTACGGTGTGGGAGTCGTCTCTAATCTTGAAACCTCTTGGGGGTCTGATTCCACATGCTATTATGGATAGGAAACTCCGAGAGATGTGGACTCCTAGGGGTAAGATGTCGGTAGCTGACCTCCCGAACGGATACTACGTTGCGAAGTTCTCCGTCGAAGAAGATTATTTGAAGGCTCTTATGGGAGGACCATGGATGGTGTTTGGTAATTATCTCATCATCCGCCCTTGGAACCCGGAATTCAATCCGTTCACTGACGTGATCACAACCACTCCTACATGGGTTCGACTGTCGGGACTACCAATGATTTTGTATGAGGAGAAAATGTTGATGACTCTTGCGGCAGGGATAGGTAGTCCGATTCGAGTGGACAAGAAAACTTTGTACTCTAACCGTTGTAGGTTTGCTCGGGTTTGTGTGGAGGTAGACATTACAAAGCCGCTGAAGGGTACTATATATGTTAATGGTTGCAAATTCCATGTGGAATATGAAGGGCTGCATGTGATTTGTATTAAATGTGGTAAATACGGTCATCATGATAGTAAATGCCCTCTTAATCAGCCCCAACCAAACCCTACTGAGGCTGCCCAAGCTTAGAGTGTGCAAGTGACGCCTCGCTCCTCACCTGGTCCTGCTGATAATGAGGCGAGATATGGGCCATGGACAGTTGTTCAACGTCGTAGACGTGGTAAACTAGCAGCTGCTGCTGAAAACAGTCATAAGCCGGTTAATTAGTCAGGCAAACAAAAGGAGGAGATAAGACAAGAACAAGTGCAGGGCAATTTGAAAGAAAAAAGTAAGAACCAGGCTACTGGTCAAACGAAAGGCCCAGTGGAAAAAACCAACCCGAACAAGAATGTTCAACTACCAATTTCGAACCCTTTCTCCAAACAGAAGGAGAATGTGCCAGCCTCCAATGTGGCATCAACGTCAACGACAAGACAAAGCAGGAGAAACAGCAAGAAAAAGAGTAACCCTTCGACAGCTCAAGCCCTGGAATTCAGGTCTATTCAGATCGGTAATTCGGTGGGGAAACGGCCACGTACAAATGAGGAGGTCCCCGCTTTTGAGTTTTCATCGCCAGGAATTGCTAATGAAGTAGGTGTTTTGGTACAAAATCAGATGGTTCCTTTAAATGATCAACAGAAAGAGAATGTTGATATGAATGCGGAGAATACTCATGAGAAGGTTATGACTGATCAGGAAGTGACGAACCTGGTGCAACAGTCTCAACAGTCCGGGTTCGTAGTGCCCGCGTCTTCCCCCGGTTGTTAATGAATTGCCTTTTCTGGAATTGTTTTGGAGCCGGTAAGCCCGGCTTCCGAAGGGCGGCGAGGTATATGATTCGTCGTTTTAAGGTTGATGTCATGGCAATTTTTGAGCCTCGTATTTCTGGACAACAAGCGAGAGGGTGTGTGATCATCTTGTTCTAAAGGAATGTGTTCGTGTTGAAGCCATTCGAATGGAAGGTGGCGTGTGGCTGCTTTGGAATAAGGATGCCGTGAATTTACAGGTTATGGATTTGTATGATGACTTTATTCATGCCGTTGTCTCTCGAGGCACGGATAGAGTTCATATTGTGCCAGTTTATGCTCCTCCTTCCCCGGGGAGACGCAAGAGGTTTTGGAAAAAACTCGTTGAGGTCTTGAATTCAGTTGTGGAACCGATGTTGATCGGAGGGGATTAGAATTGTATTTTGCATACGTCAGAACGTCGAGGGGGCTCGGGACGTCTTTCAGAGGATTCACATCTTTTCCACCAATCTGTGAATAATCTTGGTCTAATTGATTTGGGTTTCACAGGTCAGGCTTTTACCTGGGTTAGAAGAAATTCTGCTAGAACGTTAGTGGAGAAACGTCTTGATAGGGTTTTTTACCAACATCGCTGGACGTCTCCTGTGGCCAGATGCTGTGGTTAGGCATCTCCCTCGGCTCTCGTCGGATCATTCTCCTCTTTTACTTTCCCTTGAACCCATCATCAGAGGTGATAGGAGGAGGAGACCTTTCCGCTTCGAGGCAGCCTGGCTGAATGGTGATTTCCTGTCGTTCATTGACAGCTCTTGGAAATCGGAACTGAGTGCAACTGATGCGCTCTCTGACTTGAGGACCAAGTTGGTTGCCTGGAACAAATCAGTTTTTGGTAATATACACGTTACAAAACAGAAATTACTGGGCCAAATTGATGAAATTCAGCAGCGTTTGACTGTGAGCCCTTCGGAAACACTTCTGCAGACGGAAGCAAATTTGAAAACTGAGCTTGAGTTGATCTTGGAGAGAGAGGAATTATTATGGTTACAAAAGTCTAGGGTTGATTGGTTAACCTCGGGTGACCGTAATACCGAGTTTTTTCATGCTTCTACTATTATTAGAAGGAGAAGAAACCGAGTGGAAACTCTGAAAGATACTGACGGGCGATGGATTACTGATAAAATTGAGCTGGAATCTTCTGCAGTTTCGTTTTATCATCAATTATATACGTTGCCGAGTGCTGAGCATGTACCTATCACTTGCAGCAGGGGTATGTTTCCTATGCTGGATGCCGACTCCTGGGTTTTACTTGATCTTCCGATATCTGATGTCGAGATCTTCAAAGCCATTAAGATGATGGGATCTTTGAAAGCTCCGGGGATTGATGGGTTCCAGCCTATATTCTTTCAGAAATGTTGGCATACGGTAGGGCGATCGGTTTTGAAATTGGTTCATGAATTTTTCAACTCTGCAATTTTGCCGCCTAACTTGAATGAGACTCTCATTGTTCTCCTTGCTAAAGTCGATGAACCCGAGCTTATTAGTCAGTTTCGTCCAATCAGCCTTTGCAATGTGCTCTACAAGACCATAACTAAAGTCATGGTTAATCGGATGCAACAGGTTATGCCACGTCTGATTGGTCCCATGCAGGGAAGTTTTCTGCCTGGCCGCCTGATTACGGATAACATAGTTCTAGCTCAGGAAGTTTTTCATTCCATGAAGCGTAAGAGAGGTGTCAAGGGGTGGATGTTGTTGAAACTGGACCTTGAGAAGGCCTATGATCGTCTCCGGTGGGACTTCATTGAGGATACACTTATTGATGCTGGGTTTTCTGATGATTGGGTAAACTGGATTCGCTCTTGTCTTAATTCGACTTCCTTTCGCCTTCTGTGGAATGGTGAAGTCACTTCCAGTTTTGTACCGTCTCGGGGAATACGCCAAGGTGACCCGCTATCGCCCTATTTATTCGTCTTGTGCATTGAAAGACTCAGTCAGATTATAGCTAAAGCAGTTACTGAGAAGCACTGGAAGCCTATCTTTTTGTCTAGGGGTGGACCAGCCCTTTCACATGTTTTATTTGTGGATGATATTATGTTATTTGCAGAGGCGTCAGTTCAACAGATTCAGGTTATCAAGGACTATTTGGATATCTTCTGTTCTTCTTCAGGTCAGAAAGTTAGCACCACTAAATCTAAAATTTTCTTTTCTCCTAATGTGAATGATGGATTGGTGAGGAGAATTAAAGATGAGTGCGGATTTATGGTTACTCATGACATTGGTAAATATTTGGGAATGTCGATGTTCCATGATCAGGTTAAGACGGAAACTTTTACGCCACCGTTGGAGAAAATCACCAATAGACTCCATGGTTGGCAAGGAAAATTTCTTAGCCTTTCGGGCCGGGTCACCCTTGCTAAATCAGTCTTGTCGTCGTTACCGGTTTATACTATGGCCACCGTCTGTTTGCCTAAGGAAGTATGCTCCAAGATTGATGCTTTAATACGTAATTTCATTTGGGGTGGTAGTGAAACTCGTCGTCGCATTCACTTGGTTGGATGGGAGGAGATTAGCAAACCTAAGGAATGTGGGGGACTTGGTATTCGAGCTATGCGTGAACTTAATCTTGCTTTGGTTGGCAAATTAAGTTGGCGATTCCTCACGGAGTCTAACAAGCTTTGGATTGACGTGCTGCGCGCCAAGTATATTCGGCCTTCGCTCTCTTCTTCTATGCCAAAATCTTATGTGTGGAAGAGTATAGTGACGGGAGTTAAACAAGTTGTTATTCCCGGCTCAAGATGGTGTGTCGGTAATGGTTCCCTGGTGCGGTTTTGGGATGATGCTTGGCTTATTGACGGTTGCCTTACTGATCGGGCTTTGCTGCAGATTCCTGATGATATGAGGCGGAATGTTGTCCGTGATTACTGGATCAATGGTGTCGGCTGGCGTTGGGACGTGTTGGCTGGTTTGTTACCACCAACGATCCTTCTTAAGCTTGCTTCAATTGCTGCCTCCGAGGAAGCTGCGATTACTGATGTGTTGTCTTGGAAGAATTCTTCGGCGGGTAATTATACGGTCAAGAGTGCCTACGAGTTGACTAGTCCACCACGTGAAATTGTGGGAGTTGATTGTGTGTTATATAAACGCATATGGTCGCTTGCTGTTCCGGAAAGGGTCCGAGTATTTTCTTGGCTTTCCCTCAAAGGCGTTATTCTAACGAATCAAGAGCGGGTTAGGCGTCATTTCGCCGACAATGCCATCTGTTCTATATGTTCAACTGAGGAGGAGTCGCTAGTTCACCTGTTACGCGATTGTGACATCACAAAGCGTTTATGGGTTGATCTTCACCCTTCTCTTGCCAGGGAAGTATTTTTCGAGTCTAATTTTGCTTATTGGATTCGCATTAATATCTCTTGCTCTCAACGCCATAGTAGTGGTGGTGCTTGGAACTGCATATTTGCTTCGGCTATTTGGTGGATATGGAAATGGCGTAATCAATGTGTGTTTGAAAATACAACTTTTTCAGGCAATCGCAAAGTTTTTGTGTTGGAGTACGCTGGTGATTATACAAGAGCTGCAACAATTAGACTGAACCGACCACCTTTGGAGCGGAAAGAAGAGCATTATATTATGTGGACTCGGCCGGTTGAATCATGGTGTAAGGTCAACGCCAATGGATCTGTTCGTAGTGATGGGAATGCTGCTGCAGGGGGCGTCATCCGTGATAGTGATGGGCGTTGGCAGGTAGGTTTTGTCCATTATATTGGCATTTGTACAGTTCCGATGGCTGAGCTTTGGGGCGCTATCCAGGGATTGCACTTAGCATGGGAATGGGGTTTCAGGAGGGTTTGCTTAGAGCTTGATTCACAAATTGTGTGTCATTTTTTGAGTAAACCCGTGGATCGATATCGCCCTTTATTTAGCCTGGTAGCTCAATGCCATGGCTTAATTAGTAGGAACTGGGTTGTCCAGGTCCGTCACATTTATAGAGAGGCAAACTGTGTTGTCGATTATCTTGCTACTCTTGCTTTTTCGTTTAGTTTAGGCTCTCATGTATTGCTTGACCCGTCTGAGGGTGTTATTTCTCTGCTTAATGCTGATGTTAGGGGTCGGGCTATCCCCCGTTGGCTGACTACTTAGCCCAATTTTTCATTATTAATAAAATGCTCCCTTGAAAAGCCGAAGAGTACCGCCTCTCCTTCTACCAAAAAAAAAGAAATCTTCCAACTATGGACTGCACTGATCCAGAAGAATAACCCACACGGGCCCGATAACTTGATAATTGCATAGACGGTACAATGCACTAATTATTACCGCAGTCCCACTTCATTTTATTTCGTTTTTTAAACTACCAACGGTAAATTTTTGCATACATTACGTGTAGTTATTTAAGAGGTTTTGCAAACACATGGAATCATGGATGTCTATGCATTATATAAACTACAACATACTTAGAGATCTAGAGCTCGTTTGGTATCGATAGTGTGAGCGCATAAAATTGTACGTTATAATTATTTTTGTTATTATCTGTTATAAAGATATTTATTATTTTCTCGTTCTTGGTTTCATTTCTCTACTTCTCTTTCTTTGAGTTCTCTCCGTTTTCACCTTTTGCTTTGGGCCCACTTTAGTTACCCTCCCGACTCTTGAGTCGGGATAAGGGGCGTACACTTCGACCCCCCAGATCCTGTATCTTACCGGGTTCCACCTGGGTTGATGTTGTTGTTGTTGTATTATCTTTTTTTAGTTAAGTATTTTATTATTGAATTAATTAAATATGGCGGTTGTTCGTTATGATGGAGAATTCTATCTTAGTCGAAAGATAGAATTTCCACTTGGATTGGGAGCAAGAAATCGTTTGTTGGACCTGGAGCATTATCGGCCCCCCATTAGAGATAGAGTTTTCGACCTTCTCGATCTCTCCCTCTCCTTCATTATAAATACATGTCTTTGCCATGTATGATAATCACCTCATATTCGCTGAGCTCGCTAGCAAGTCTTGTCCCTTACCTCGACGTTCGATTGACAAACTGCTCTTTTGACTTAGGCATCAGAGGTGATTAATTAGGGGGTCCCCGCCCTATGTGTCCCTTATTTTGCGTGTTTTAGGTTGAAGAGGAACTTGGAACGGAAGGTGAAGAAGGGAATATTCAACCAGTGCATTGAAGACGATTTTTTGCGCACTAACAAATAGCAATTAAGGATAAGAGGTATTGAATATTGATATAAATATTTGTTAAGAGTGTTTCTTACATTGGAAAACTTAGATATAAATTGTCTAGTGTATAATTTTACGAGTTACTCCACCTATTGCTATATGATTTTAGGTTGGAACCTTATTGGATTTGTATGATAGGTTCGTTATCGCACAACCCCCAGATTATTGACTCATTGAACTTTATCATGGTATCAGAGCAGGTTTCAATGTGAGTTTATTCCCTAGATTCTTCGGGCTCGCAGACTTCATGAGTCCGTTTAGGCAATCCACCAAATAAAAGAGCGACCGATCCCAAAAGAACCGATTAGCGAGCCTTGAAGGATTTATTCGGACTTTGCGACCTTATGAGCACATTCAAGCAGTCTGCCCAATAAAAGAGCGATCGATCCAAATGTGTGACGGTTCGCAAGCCATGAGAGATTTATGTCTAAGTGTCAACTGGCTCAAGTAGTTACACTTGAGGGTGTGTGTTGAGAGTATTTCCCACATTGAAAAACTTAGACATAAATTTACTAGTATATAATCTCATCAGTTACTACACCTATTGCTATATGTTTTGAGTTGGAACTTCATTGGACTTGTATGCTAGGCTTGACCTAACGAACTTTATCAATATCAAGGTATGGTATAAGTTATTTTAACATATCGGACATGAGTATATATGAGTGATGTGCCAATTTTTTAGGAGATAACAAAATAACACATCTATATAACTTTTGATATCACTCTGCTATCGATATCAAATATATCAAACAACAGATATCAGTTTATTATCGATATCAGATTATATTAAACATCAGATATAGCATATAGGTAATATCCTAAAATGGTGTCAAACGGAGCCTTATAAGTAATTAGGACACGCCAAACAAATTTAATAATTAAGTGTATTAATTAGTTACCACTTTACAACTGTAAAGTAACAATTATGATCTAAACCAAAGATGAAAATGTATCCATTATTTTACTGCTTTGAAGATGTGTACTTTATTGTCTTGGTTCTTCTTCTTTCTTTTTTCCCATCAAGATACTTTTGCATCTTATACTATACATGTGTTTGGTCTAGTGTGTGTGTGTTTTTACATAGCTCCCATAATCATTATACATATATTTACTTCTTTGACAAAAAAAATCCTATTTTGTGCTTTTCAAGCATCACTTATTCATGAACAAATTAAATTGAAATTTGCCATATATATTACCCAAAAAATATATGAAGTCATTTTAATTCAATACTTGGTAATTACATGGAACACTAAAAAAGTCTAGAACTAGAGCAAAAAAATAAAACTATTTTTTATATAAAAGTTTATACATTAAAAAGGATAAATTGGTCTTTTTAGTCCAATCCATTGTCTTAACTTTTTTCATATTTAAGGTTCATGCCAGGTTAGCCATGGAATTGTTAACCAAACCGATGATTTGCCAAAACTTAACCTAAACCGCCCCTTCTTGATTTTAAGGTTTAGGTACCGATTTTGACCTGTTTGAAGCTGATTTTGACCGGTTTGGAAGCCGGTTCGATTCCGATTTGTCATAAAAAAAGAAAACCGACAATTAACCAATAAAATCGATACTTAACCGGTAAAACCTTAAATTATATTGCTGGTTTTAAATCGGCCAAACCGCCGGTTCGTTCAAGATTTGGCCAAACCTTAACCTAAAATCCTTCGAGACAGTATCCTGATGAATTCCTCGTTGATCCAGCTAGCTAATAATTATGCTTACATATATTATTTATATGATTATAGATGACAATGTAAACTATATATAACCCAAAACACACCCTCAATGGACCATATCAAAAAGAATAAATATGACACTTATAAAGTAACCCTGAGGGGTGAGTATGAACCAAGCTAATGATTAATGGATGGGCAGGAGTAGAAGACAAGACCAGCTAATAATAATTAACTAATTAATCATATGATTAATCTAAATGGTTGGCAAAGGAATCCCCCCTATTAAGCTTAAAACCTTCCTTGACGTGACAGATTAAGAAAAAAAGTGTTGTTTTTTTAATAGGCTTTTTTTTCCTTTCCTTTTTTTTGGTCTTGTCTTTTGGCTCGCCCGGTTCGATCGATCGGGCACCGTTCTACATCCGGATCGGATATTTTGTGGTATTATTTTGGAGTACACCCTCCCAATATCAGTTTCCCCATACATGTCACCAGTGGGATTGATATCCTGATATCATATATCGGTATCAGGCCATATCTTGTGTTTGGTATGAGAGTATATAGATTCAAATATCGGTATCAGGCCATATCTTGTGTTTGGTATGAGAGTATATGGATATCGGGTCATATCCCTAATAACAAAACAAGCTATTTTCCATGATATTTGATATACCCTAAATAAAAGAGGTATGATGGATATGAGATATGAATGATATATATCCCATATCTGATACCGATATCCAATACGAATACCCATATCACATATCTCATATCGATACCAAATAAATCCTTAAGAAACTTAACACTATTTTACCATTAGACCAACTGAATATTGATTTCTTTTCCTTTCTTTTCTTTTGCATTCACGTTCACATTGACACCCACACAAACTCATGTGAATAATGTCACGTTAGCATGCAAGCTTCGCTGGCCTTGGGGCTCCAATTGGGCCCCACTCCCTCCGTTCTTTCTTCCTTATTTTGTCCCCACAGTTTCCCTCCAATCGGGCCCCACCACGTTCTGTTGTAGTATAAATTTTCAATTTTTTTACCACACCGTTACATACATGCACCAAACAATACTATTTCGATAAACGCTTTTGCGAATGATGAATGGAGCATAATAATCTAAGCAGAAGCTATAGGAATGTATGAGGCAGTATGTGAGGCCAAGAGAAGGAAACTGGCTAAGATTACGATTAAAGGTGATAGTCTAATTGTAATAAACGCGTTAAAAGAAAGTAAATCATGTCCTTAATTGGCAGATTGAAATGTTCGTTTCGGACACACTAGGTTTACTGCAGTCGTTTGAGGTTGTTAGATTCGAACATGTACCTCGTGATCGCAATAAGATTGTTGATTTTATTACGGGACTACGCCATAATTGTAGTTCTCGTCAAATTCAGACACACTCAGGACTTCAAGTCCTCATTTGTAAGGATGTTATAGGTTGACAAATGTCAGCCTAATTCTTTCCTACTCTATAAAAAAAAACCCAAGCAATACTTAACCCTTGCATGGTATAATATTAATTAGAGAAATTCGGTTTGATACCCGTAAGTTTAGAGTATTTTGGTTCATGTCCGGAGTTTACGGTCAGTGTCCTATTTCGGTTCTAACTGAGCAAATTCAACCCCTGCTATTATAATTTCTACCATCAAATTAAGAGGATTATCGGTTTATAATACACACGAATCTATATCGAAATTATCCCGATTTGAATTCTAAATCAACAAATATTTTTTAGGGTAAATAGGATGGCTTAGAACCGTTTTTGGAAACGTTGTTTGTTGTCCTCCGACCACACTTTCTCCCGCCTAGTGCTTCCATGACATCTCGTAAGTCAAGCCACAATGGAGCTGAAATCAGACGAGCTCATCTTAGTCATGTTCGAGTGGCATGAAGATCGAGTCCTTCCCTGCCAATTAAGTTACGAAGCAAACAAGCCCAAAAGCCTCAAGGACATTAACCGTAAAAAGTTAAAACTTAGGATATTGACCGTAATTACTCTTAAATTTAAGGGCATCAATCGAAAATTTCTAATTAATAGTAAGTGGAAATTTCCCAATAGGAGGAGGATCCTATTTGGATATTTCGAAACTTCTAAACATTTCTTACTTGTTAAGAAATTCAATTATATGAATATGACAGTGTTGGTTAATTATTTTACGTGACCCCTGTACAGACTGTAACACTTTGTCATTTTTGTTTGTGTATTCATTGAGCAACATACGCAATTGGATTCCAAATTCAAATTCAGACAGATCAATAATACAACTACACTAAAATATTTCTTATATACTTAAAATTATCCTGTGAAAAAACAGCAACAAACATATACAACAATCAATATCGCCAAATATATATGTTAAATAATTGATGGATTTAAACAGTAATTGTAACTTACTCTTGTATTAACTAGCACTGTATAGTATAACCATATCTTCCTGACAATTTTAAACCCCAATTTAATGAACATTTATAAAAAATAAAAACAGCAGCAAATGAAGAAATATTACAAGATTACTGAATCGGATTGTACCTTTTATATTTTTATTCTTTTTTGACTCCGTTGATTTCCCTCTTATCACACTTCTTATTTATGTAGCAAAACAATAAATAAATAAATTATAGAGTAAAACTGTAAAAACTAAAAACAAAAAAAAAACAAAATTATTACCCGTAAAAATAAAATTATAAACTCCTGCCACGCACCAGAACAGCGCCTTCCGCTTCCCCTCGTGCATCAATTTCACCAATTCGGTAGAAAATTGTCCACGGAAATTACCATTTTACCCTCATCGGAATCAACACCGCCCCACCAGCATCGCCACCCCGTCTCCGCCCCTACTCCCTCTGTTCATCACTCAGAAAACGCTGTCCACGTCACCGAGTCGAAACGAAGTCCTCTGGTTACTAGACTTTGAAACTTAATCGTTTGACTAGATATCCGAAAACTTACATTCTTTTTATATTTCTTTTTTCTTTTTTATAATTCATTGTCCCTCTCAACTAGACGCCGCCGCAGCTCCGCCCATGGAAGCCCCATTATTCGCCACAATCTCATACCCGTCGCCATGATCATCCTCATCCTCCTCCTCGTCCTCATCCTCATCCTCCTCGTCCCCATCCCGATCCACATTCCGATCATCCCTCGGCCACTGCTGCTCCGGCCGAACCATAATCGGTGCCGCCATCGCCTCCACCGGAGCAACCGCCGCCGGCTGGTGACTCTTCACCGCCGTCACATAGCCACCGCCAAATCCCTGTTCAACCTTGTTCTTCTGCCTGTACAGAGCATCAAGCTGGTGAAAATACGGACACGTCTTCGAATCCTCCGGCCGCTTCTTGTTGCTCTCCTTCACCTTCTTGAAGTACTTGTTTATGTTCTCCCACTTCTCTTTACACCTCTTCGCGTTCCTGTTGTATCCGATCTTCTTCATCTCCGATGAAATCTCCTCCCACAGCGGCCCCTTGGGCCCGGTTTCCTGGTACTTTTGGTCCAGGATTGTTCTCAGATTGATCAGCGCCTCCACTTCCGTCTTCGGCCACCGCGACGAACTCGCTGCCGGTAAGTATCCGGAGCTCGGATCTCCGTTGTTCGCCATCGAGACCTCCAATTGCTGTGTCGTCGGCGCTGGAGCCTGTACGATTGTGTTTTTCAACTCCTGTGTTTGCGGTAATTGAGCCGGAGCCGGAATCGGAGCTTGAATCGGAGTCGGCGTCTGAGTCGGTGTTCGAGGTTGTGGTTGAGGTTGAGGTTGAGGTTGGATTGGAGGTTGGACGACGGGAGGAGGAAGAGGGATCTGTTGTTGAGTGGAGAGTTTCTGGAGAAAGGAGATGAGCGCGGCGTCTTTGGCGGCCGCCATGGATCGCTCTTGAACGAGGATCTCGTGCTCGCGATTGAGTCTCGCCATTTCCTGAACCTTCCAGGCCTCTTCCCTAGCCATCCGATCGTGCTCGCGTTTCTCGATCGCTTCCAGAAACTTCTGCTGTAGATCCTCCTGTTTCCCGATCACTCGCTTCATCAACCGCTCAAAGAAGTCCTTCCACTTCCTCTTCCTCTTCCGCCGACTCATCCCGTGGATCTCCTCGTCCGACGAAGTTGAAGAAGTCTCCGACGACGACGACGGAGTCTCAGAAGGCGAGCTCGGAAAGCTCACGGCGTTCGCGTTCTGCATACTCGGCGCCGGGATCGGCGGCTGAACTGGATTTTGACTTTGTTGACCGATTGTTGAATGCGAGGCCGGCGGGGCTTGATTTGTTGATGTAACAGTGACTTGTGGCGGAATACTCGGCGGTTGCTGCGGCGGAGGCGGCATTGCCATGGAGATAGGGACGGCGGCTTGCGCCGGTGGCGGAGGCGGTGGAGGGAGCATTGTGTGAGTCTCGAGGGCTTGTAATTGGTCGAAGAAACGGTAGGTTTTGCCGTCGGATTTAGCGGCGCGGCCTTCTTTGGTGCGCTTGTGGTATTTATACACGTTCTCGAACTTCTCTTTGCATTTCTTCGCGTTCCGGTGATACCCCATGTCCGCCATTTTCCTGGTGAAATAAAATTAAGAGAAATGTAATTATAATTTTTTTTTTAGAGTAATTGAGTAAAAAATGGAGTAAACAATTGGAATCTCTCTTTTAGTGCATAAAATTACACAGAATACTAAAAAAGCTACGGCGGTGGTGGATTGATGATGATGATAGTTGCAGCGCAGAAAACAATGGAGGTAAATCTGAAATTGCAGAGAAATTCAGACGGCGAAATTAATTAAAAAGATTGAAGGAGAGAGAAACGAAAATGGAAGCTAGCTGAGAGAACAAACAACACATTTTGGTGATGGAGAGAGATGGACAGTTAGAATTCACGCTAATTTCATGGATTCTGAATCATAATTGCGTGATGAAATTTGAGTGAGAGAGTACTGAAAAAATAATGAATCAAAAAAAAAAAAAATCAAGTGGCTGATTTTCTGTTTCTACCTAGCTAGCTATAGCTAGAGCTATAGCCTTTAGCTTACTTTCCGACTTTGAAAGGATGCAGATCAGAAGAAAGACGAAGCAGAAGAAAACTCATACTGTAACTCATAATTTCATAATTGAAGTGTAAGAAACTAAGGAATCGTGTTCTCTGCAACATTAATTGACCTGCAATTGCACTGTTCTCTGATTTTGTTTTTCTCTGAAACAACAATCATGAATCAGATAGCGAGAACTTCAGTTCACTCGAGGAATTCAAATCGAATCTGTGAATCGATTGATTATCCCAAGATCTACGAATCCAGATCGAGACACACAAACTTCTCAATTGAGAAATCGAACAGAAAAAACGAAAATCAAATCACGCACCTGGAAACTTCCTCCCAGAGCGGGCCTTTGAGGCTCGAATCTCGGAAAACCACATCCATGTCCGACCTTATCTTGAGCAACGCCAGCGTCTCCTGCCTCGGCCACCGGTTTCCGCCGCTTCCGCCGCCGAGAAACCCCCTATCGCCGCCTCCGCCGAGAAATTCGTCGCCGGCTCTTCCTTTGCTGTCTTCGTCCCCAATCTCTCCGATAATTGAGCTCACTCCACCGCCGCTTGTCGCCGCTGCTTCGGCGGTGGCTCCGGCGGCGGATTCTCCGGCTTGTAGCATCTCGAAAAGCTAAAAAAAAATTGATATATGCTTAAACTAAGAGCGATTGTTGTGTGGTTTCTTTGTATTGTATCCCAAGCTCCCAACCTCCTCCCTAATTACAGCTGAAGAAATTGAACACTTTTTTTTTGATTTTTTTTCAATTTTATTTTTATTTAAATACAAGAACAAGAACAAAAGATTGGGTGAATTCTGTAGATGGGGGTTATATAAAAGAGAGGAGACGGAGTGAGGTGAGTGAAATAATTATTTATTTATTTGTTTTCAAAAATAATTTTCATTTTAACAAAAAAAACAACAATAACAACTTCACCCTGTGTAATTTCGTTCGAGCGGAATCTGGAGATCAAGATGGAGGCACCCCTAACTTAACGTAGAGGAGGTGCCCCAAAAGACCTGAAGAAAACCGACCAACGACCTGAAGCACCACACCGAACACAAAACCACCAAATAACGGAACAAACAAAACCAAAGCCCAAACCACGGAAACCCAGTGAAACCGTTTGTCCTAGTGACTAGTCGTCTACCACCCTAATCTTCTCCCTCCAACTATCTCTGCATTCTGTTAGATCTTTTGTAATTCCTAACTGGTTGATATCCTGCCTTATGCTATCCTTCCAGTATTTTTTCGGTTGTCTCCTACCTCTGCATAAGTCTCCAAGAATCAAGCTCTCATATCGACAAACTGGCTCCCTTGGACCCCGCCTCTATACGTGTATGAACCAACAAAGTCTCGATTCTCACAACTTGTCCCCTATCCTATATTGTATGCCCACACATCCATCTTAGCAGGACGGACATACGATATGTGAGACATTCTTCTTCTTCTGCAGTCTTTTAAGGTAGTTCGAATTTAATGTGTCTCGTAACTACAATAGATTGTATTTCTACCCTAGCCTTAATTTTTAGCCTAATGTTTTACTCTTAAAATTTTTTTAAAAAAAACGCTCATGTAATTTTTATATAGCCTTTATGTGGGGATCTACCTGTCTAATTAATTTCTTTTTCTCGTTCTACTCTATAATTTTTTTTTAATAAATTTATAGAATCTTCACCTTTTTTATTTTATGTAAATTAATTTCTCTCACATCCGCTCTCGCCCACTCTCTCTCTCAATGTGAGATGTTGGTTAAAAAACAACATTTCCAACGGGTCACCTGGGCTGTCTCAGTAATAATACTAATAAATATTTTTCTACTATTATTCTATATACAAAAAAATTAATACTATTTAATAAAAAATATTGATTTTTTTAAAAATAATTTAAAAAAATGAGCAATTAAAAAAAGAGAAGGAAACAGCTGCAGATAGCGACGATGGGGGATAATAAGTTGGGTTTTTGTCTGTCCAGCTAAAAATAGTTAAAAGTTGGGGCCAACTTAGGTCAGCTTTGTCGTTTGGGCATTTTTGGAATTCCAGCCTCATAATTTTAATTTCAGGCAGGTCCAATTTTTATTTTATTTCTTTTTATAGTTGTTTGGTTTGTTTAGTTCACAATCTTGTGAGTTTGCTATTGACGGTTTTACCCCTAACATGAAGCTCATTGACCTTAATCATTGACACCACACCTTCTGTTTCGTGTACTGTTTTTGCAATAGTATTATACTGTTTATTATATCCTTTACCCCGTAATAATCATTTAACAATTTGTTAGGGTAAGTAATGACTTAATTTATGATGGGTTAACTCCACTAAATAGTAAATGTAAAAAAAAATTCCTCACTCGTAAAAGTAAGATGTGTGACCCGAATCGAGTTAAACGTAGTCAAGGGGATAACAAAAACGAAATAAAATATTTGCTTATAGATTTGAGGGGTGGTTTAGTATCGATAATAAAGCTATTTTGGTATCAGATTATCGGGTATCTGTATTGGTGTAGATACTAAAATATGATTATGCATGAATGATATCAAAATATGTATAGATATGACACTGTTCTAAAAATCCCCACCTAGTACTGTCTAGAACCCGCCTAGGCGCTGGAAGGACGTCCTACCCCGCCTATCCTTCAAATCCGTATAGGAAACCGCCTAGTCCATCTAGGCGTTCATTTAGGCCGCCGAGGCACTAGACAGTCTCACTCCGCCTAGGCAAATGGATATTATTTTGATATTAAACTGATGTCGATATCTCATATACAGAAGATGCCAGAATATACAAAACACTAATATGGATATGAACGGGGGTATCTATACTCATATATGTATATCCGACATGGATATCAAACGGGTCATAAAAATGTTATGTGATTAAAGTTACACGGATTAATATTGAAGGGGTTTCTCCTAAAATGAAACCGCGAAGTACCACATCAAGAAATTGTGTGTTGCGAGATGGAGAAAACGAAATAGAGAATCGAGGAGATGGATATAACTAAATTAGGTGTCTAGAAGCTTGGTAAATTCTAGGTTTCCTAGAACAATTTTGTACTTAGGTTTACACTTTCATTCAAAAAACAAAGAGTCATAAAAATAGGGCTAGACAATAGAAAAACATATCTTTCTCTCTTTTTGGTTCTAACTTTCACTTCAAAAAAATCAAAAACAAAGTTAGTTGTTATGAAGAGGGAAATTAAGAAGGAGAAGACTAATGAGAATGGTGGTAATGAAGCCACGTAAACCGGTAAAAGGGCCTACGTGAGAGAGTGACATATATACATGCAATTGCCTATTTGCAACTTGAGTTTTCACATTTATAATTTGTGAGAGGGATAAGGGTTCACATTACAACTATACATGTATATATTTAATGTTAAATACAATTTTTTTAACGAGGGACCTATTTTTGGTAAAAAAAAATCGTGTTTTTGGAGACGTGAAGTAACTGGTAAAGCGCATAAATTAGGTAGATCGGTTTGCGTTGATAGGCTCAATGCACTTAAAGGAAGAATAGCGAGCTAGACTTATTATTTAAGGCAAGTGAATATATAAGCGGAAGCAAGGATCTGGGACCTTCAAACATTCCTATGTTTGCTACTATTAGGCCACCTTATCATGAAGACGTGAACTAGCTGGTAAAGTGCATAAACTAGGTAAATCGACTTGCGTCGATCGGCTTGACCCAATGAAAGGAAGAATCGCGAGACTCATTTTGCAGCCAAGTTAATAAACGGAGGCAAGGATCAAACATGTGGACCTTCTAACATCCATATGCTTAATTCCAACCACTAGTCCACCTCATCGTGAAGACGTGAGTTAGCTGATAAAGCACACAAACTAAGTAAATTGGCTTTTGTTGATCGGCTCGATTTAATGCATGGAAGAATAGTGAGACTTATTTTTTCACGCATGTGAATAAACGGAGGCGAGGTTCGAACATGGGACCTTCTAACATCTCTATACTTCCTACCATTAGGCTACCTCATCGTAAAGACGTGCATGAAATAGATAAACCAGCTTACGTTGTTCGGCTCGACCCAATAAAAAGAAGAACGGTGAGACTTATTTTTTTCAGCTAAATGAATGAGCAGAGGTAAGGATCGAACTAACATCTCTTATAGTTCCTATTTTTGGCTTGGATGGAGGAAGATAAGAAAGTAATTAGGAGGGTTTGTGGGATCCATATATGTTGAAAATAAAAGATAAAAACCAAGTTGGTTAGGGAGTGGTCGTCGTATTAGGCACGGCCATTAATGGATGAAAGTAAATAGTGGCAATTTCAGTTAGTTTGCAAACCTACCCTCATAAATAGCTAGTACGTGCAAACAAATTATTACACTTCATTGCATGTTTTCAATTTTAGTTTCTCTACTCTTTGTGAATTAAAAATGATATTTAACATCATTTATTTTAGCTCTTTTATGTGCTAGGCTAGTTTAATTTAGCCTAATAGCATTCCGGTTAACCGAGATTAATTATCTCTTACATACATATATTCACTGTTCTAAAAATCTATTCTAGGTCCCGCATAGGTGTTGGAAGATTCCAGCCCGCCTAGCCATCCAGTCCACCTGGGCGCCCGTCCAAAACCGCCTAAGCAACCGTTTAGGCCGTCTAGGCGCTAGGCGACCCCTCTCCGCCCAAGGTCCGCCTAGCATTTTTTTAGAACATTACATATATTGAGCTAATATTGATTAATCGTGAAACCGAATCGAAAAATTGGTTAATCTAGATTATCTCTTCCATATACTAAGCTACCGTTGGTGCTGGTTGAATGAGAAATCCGAATCGAAAAATCATTTAATCAAGATTACCTCTTTCATATACTAAGCAAGTAATGGTTAACCGTGACAACCGAATTAAAAAATCGGTTAACCAAGATTACCTCTTCTATATACTAAGGAAGTAAATTATTTACCGAGAAAATTGAATCGAAGAATTGGTTAATCGAATTCTGTTTAATCAAAATTAATGACTCGGTTATGATTTATAATTTTGACAAAGTGAATTCTAACTAATCGAAATTATGGTTAATCAAATTCGGACATCCTATTATATTATTTTTCATGTAAGGATGTCCCACTATTAATGTAATAATTCTGAAATTGACATTCTACCAGTCCTATCGTATCTTGTTATTCTTGTCCACAAATGATATTAGACAAGCTATACATCATAATATATATTGCCCTAATTCAACACTTTTTTTTTTTGTGAGTAGGCTGGTAGCTGATCTTTAATTTATCTTGTCTTTTAATTTTTAATGACTACCTATATATGTGTATACGCGCGATATAATATATATACCTCAATATTATTATTTTTTTGTTATGTAAAGAATGTACACATCACACATGCAACAGGGCCAGGACCAACTTAGGATCGATTTCTCAAAAAGTTGGATCGTGGAAGGTCTCTGTCCTAATCCGGTTCGGTTTTAAGCCGAACTAGTTTTTAATATTATTTAAAAAATATATATTTTATTAAAAATATATTTTTATAGAAAATATAATTTATAGCACATACTAATTAAATTTATATTTTTAAAATAATTTTTGTTATATAATTATACATATTTTTTATAATTAATAAAAAAAGGTCCGTTTAGACTAGAATAAAATTTCACGATAGACTGATCTATCCTTTTATTCATTGGGAGATGTATATAATTATTAATTAGGAAAAAAAGTGAAAGTGTCGAACCGGACGAGGCCCAGTCCATCAAAAAAAATTTAGGGATGTTCATAATGAAGTATCATTAAAAAGACTTATGATCGAGTAGGAAACAAATAAATCAATTGGTTTGGTTTGGTGAATATGTTCTACTATAAATTAGCTAGCATTATGTAAAATATGCCATTTAATTAAATTAACTGTAACATCGTAAATAAATCAATTGGTTTCGTTTGGTGAATATGTTCTACTATAAATTAGCATTATGTAAAATATGTCATTTAATTAATCTAATTATAACATCGTGGGGGCGCAAGATATACAGAGTAATACTCTCTCCGTTTCGCAATGTAAGTCGTTTCTAGCTCTAAAAAGTGTTTCATAATGTAAGTCATTCCTTCCTTTATTTAATATAAAACTTTCTAAAATAGGTCATTATTTTATTTAATTTACTTAACATTCTACAACATTCATTAACTCAAGCAATTTTAGTGGTTAAAGAGTTAATATTGCATTGATAAAAACAAGCAGTAAATTATCATCTTTTCCATTTTAAGCTTGTCTTAATTCTGGTACAAAATCAAAAAACGACTTAAATTGCGAAATAGAGGTAGTAAATTAATTGATGTATTTTTTTTTTTGGTCTGAAAAATTAATTGATGTATGAGTATGAGACATGTGAATATATGATGTAAACTGCATGATGATGGTAGAGCAATTTGTGAGCAATTAGGTAATTAATGAATTTTGCGTTGTCTATCCATCCAAGAGTTACACAGCTTACATGAATCATTGTAATGAATTAATAATCAAAAGCGACGTCCTTAAATTAAGTACACTAGTAGTATAATGTAATTTTCCTTTGGATTTATTTAGTGATGACCCATTTTGTATTAAGTAGGTCTATTAAATTAGTAAAGTATTTTTTGTAAGTTTTAAAGCTACTTCATTCTCCTGACTCGAACTCGATACTTCTAATTAAAGGAGTGAGCCCATTACCAACTTCACACGACTTTTATGGACAGTATAATGTAATTTGAATGCTGATAAAAATCAAGGAGCAAAGAAGGTCATGAACGCAATGAAGATGTATAGAGATCAAAGAGCAAGACTGTGTTGAAGATCAACACCTTTTAAATACAAAATGGCATGGTCTCGAAGAATCTCCTAGATTACAGACAACACTTATCAAGTCGGCATTGGAAGATGAATGACGCTTACGTGCATTAATTTATATATACATGCAAGAGTTCTTGCATGCCGCTTATCTTTTAAGTAGTTCTTCATGTCTAAATTTAAAAAAAAACTAAGCGTCGGAAGAGATGAAAGGACCATGACCAAGCTCGTGAACATTCTACGCCAATCACGACAAACTTCACAGTCGTGAAAGGCTCTCGAATGAGAGTCATGGTAGTCTCCTTTTGTCATGATTGTGACCCTAGCTGCCACTTTCCAAGACTTGCTTTTCGTTTAGGGTTTTCATTGAAACTTTAACCTAGCTTCGTGTCTTGTTATTTAAACACCTTTGTAATCACTTTTTAGTCAATTTAGAATTAAATTGGAGAGCATTTGACCAAGTGTTCATTCGATCTTCAATCCAAAGCATCTCGTGTTCTCGAATTCAATTTCGTTGTGAGTTGCATTCGAGAGTGATAAAAATCAATTTGAGAACTCCGAGAACTGTGTGACTCGAGTAAGATTTGTGTGTAAAAAAAAGAAGAGATTTAACAAGTGCAAGATCAAGCTAAAGCCTCAGCATTCATACTTGGCGACCACTGATCAAGGCGTAACATATCATCTAACTTCAGTCGATGTTCTAAAAAACGTTGGACAGACCTTGAGCGGAGAGAAAGTCTTACTAAAGAAAGTCAGTGGGCCGATAGATAGGTAAATTGATGACATGGTCATACAAGCACACATGGGCACTTGGCCTAGCACATAAGTCCATTGGAGTTCCATCTTAAAACCAATTGACAATAAGAAGAGTAACACAATGGTATATATACTAGTCTTATTTTCTTTCAATTTTACATGTGGGATAGGTTTGGTTCTCAACATGCCCCCTTAAGTGCAATGGGGATGGCTAGTTGACACTTGGGCATCGGTATGTTAAGTAAGGTACATAGATAATGGACAGGTAACAACTCGCTAAACTCAACCCAAGCTAGATAGTTGGTTCTTAAGTAAAGTAGATAATTAATGAACGGATAGCAACTCGCTAAGCCTAACTCAAGATAGATGATGACTCCAAGACCAATCCTGCTCTGATATCATGAAGAAAGTTAGTAGTATAGGTCGATAAGTAGGTAGACTGTGAACGTGTTCATATGAATACACATATATATTAAATCCTTCACATAAATCTAATGGTTCCATCCTAAAAACCAATTTGAATTTCATAGGTAGGATAGATTTGAAGATATCAAAGCACATACCGAGTTGACTTAAGACTCCAAGCTCGATGAAATCTTACCGAGTTGACTTAATTAAGACTCCAACCTCGATGATGAAGAAAGATTAAGAGACGCGTTTGGGGTACAAACGGAAGGAAATGACAAGTGTGGGTGCCAAATCGAAATTTCAGAAAGGTATTCTTAGTGCACAAAAACTCCGCCTTCAATTCGTCTTCAATGCACTAATTAAGAACTCCTCCTCTTCCGCTCCGCCTCCAATCTCTTAACCTAGGAACCTGTAAAACAATGGACACAGGGGGCGGGGACCCCCTAATCCACCTCCGATGCCTAAGTCAGAAGAGCAATTGTCGTTTTGAGCGATGAGGTACAACAAGAGAGCGGTGAATCCCTGAACAGTCGAGCTAAGCGAATACTAGCCTGTCCAGAGTTTCTGAATATGCCGATGTGCACATGTGTCTCTCCCTACACGCCTAGGGCGTGTATTTATAATGGAAGAAGGAGATCAGGGGGCCTTATTTTACTTATCTCCTAGGGTTGATTAAAGCCCAAACTAGGGATATTCCCACCTTCTCCGAATTTAATCTTATCATATTTACATGATAGATCTTCCATTAAGTTGCATAATTACCATATATTTAATAATATGGAAAATAATAAAAATAATAATAACTGCGCAGTAATTTAAGAAATATCTTTTTAATAGCGAAAATAACTATGGTAACTATGTTTGTTTTACCCGCTCACAGGTATTGTACAACATCTCCTTAAAACTCATACGGTGTGTCAAATCATTTCAAGATAAAAAGAAAATTCAATGACTATCAACATGTCTTTTGGTCACGGTCAAGTGCAGAATCTTAGGGTTACCTAATCAATCAATATATATCTTATAAACCTGAAGCACTTTTGGGCAGATTCGTCATTATGAATTTATATATCAGGCAACCTATTTTTAATAATGATTTTTTAATAAATTCTATATTATGTAATTCTATTACCTTATGGAATTTTCAATTTTATCCACTCACCTTACTTAATAATTTTTTTATCAATTTTATATGAGATTGGATAAATTTTTAACTCTATCCATTATTTTTATCTTTGTTCATGTTCATTATATTATAATATTTAATTATCTTATATCCATATAGTATAAATGAAATATACTATATAAGAATTTATATATTTTTTTCAATTTACTATGAGATTGGATACCTTTTTATCTCTACCATCCTTTTTATATTTGTTCATGTTCCTTATATTGTAATATTTAATTGTCTTATGTCCATATAATATATCATAAAATATACTACATAATTGATCGTATGGTTATTTTTTCACGATTACGGTTTGTACGTACAACATTTATAAATATTATACTATATGGATAAAGAAATTTGCGAAAAAGTATAGTTAAAATTGATCAATTTTAATGATTACACTTACTTAAATTTTTTTTTATGAATTTACTATGAGATTTGATAAATTTTTAACTCTACCCACTATTCTTTGTTCATGTTTATAATATTATAATATTTAATTATCTTATATCCATATAGTATAAATAAAATATACTATATAAGAATTTATATATTTTTTCAATTTACTATGAGATTTGATTTTTTCTGTCTACCATTAATTTTTATATTTGTTCATGTTCATTATATTGTAATATTTAATCATCTTATATCCATATAATATAGATAAAATATACTACATAATTGATCGTATGGTTATTTTTTTTCAAGATTACGGTTTGTACATACAATATTTATAAAATTATATTATATGGATAACGAAATTTGCAAAAAGTATAGTTAAAATTGATCAATTTTAACGATTGCGATTTGTCGTAAGGATATGAACTTATCTTGAATTTTTTTTCATTATATTCTAATATTTAATTATCAATTTGGTATGATCATCAATTTGAAAATTTGGTACGAGTTTTCATTATTTTTATCTTTGCACATGTTTATTATACAGTAAATGATAGTTTTTTTATAGATAAGATAGGTATAATTTTTTAGAAATATCCTTACATTTATCAATTTAATCAAAATTTAACAAATACAAAGAAATAATGCAATAATTCTATCAAAATGTATGACACATAAAAAATACTAATTTAATATATTATAGTAAATAGATAATTTTTTCTTACCCATAAATATGATAAATATATAATCCTTTTTATAGCTTTTCTATGTATAAGTATATTTTAATATTATGTTTCTATCCATAAATATGTCAAATATAAAATAGTAATATCATATCCCAACTATACTTTTTTACTTCAAAATCCCATAATAAATTAATTTAATATCTCTAAATGAAATAGATAACTTTTATATCTATAAGTATAAAATATGGACCATTTTTAATTTACGAGTTTTCAACATTAAATTTTCAGATTCTTTTATATTAAATTTTTATTTATACTAAATTTTTTAATTAATATGAACCATATTTTATATCATGTATTTTTATATTAATTTCGAGTTGTTATATTAATTTTTTGTTTATAAGTATGTCAATGTTTTTAATGAATATTGACCATATTTTTCATATTAATATGGAATTTTTCAATATTAATTTTCTACGCCTAAGAATGATAACTTTTTATATTTTCATCCTTAAATATGTCGGGTTTTATATATTAATGTTCTATCTATAAATAAGATAGTTAAACACAATACTGTCATTAAATTTTAATTTCAAGTACCATAGACATAGTTATATATTTAGTTATGAAATTGTTTATATTAATATTGCATCCATAACTATGCCCACACTTTTTTAATTAATATGGACCATTATTTTAATTCTAGAATTTATATTAACTTTTAGATTTTCGTAGAGTTAATTTTTCATTCAAAAATATGACAACTTTTAAATTTTCTATCCATAAGCATGATGATTTTTATACCGTTTTTATATTAATAAGTATGACAATTTTTTAAGTAATATCGGTATAGATATGTTATGTTTTACAATATATTTATTTTTTATTCATAAGTATGTTGATTTTTTATATTACGGATCCCTTAATAAATAAATAAATAATTATTGATCCCTTAATGTTAAACCAGTTAATCAGGCCAGTTCAGCTTCGGTTGAGTACAAGTTCATGTCATTAAAATTTACGGGTTGATTGAGTCAATTCATTGAGGTTTTTGTGCGGATTCGCGTCAACCCAATGAGTTAAAAACGTCAACTTTTGCATGATTATTACATAAATATTATAAATAACATTTTTCAGAATAAGATAATATTTGTATTCATTTTAATAATAAAATATATTATTATAATTAATCTAAATGTTTATAATATTGTTTTATTATATAAATTATAATACATATATCATATTCAAATAATATATTACAATTTTTATTTAAAAAAGTTCCCGGGCAAGGCCCGGGTCATCAACTAGTTAATATACTAAAATATTACATATATTGTTTATATAGTTAACCGAAATCGCAAAATGTTCGATTAGTTGCAGATTATTTAGATTGTTTCGTTTTTTAACTGAGTTTTCATATATTATTTGACTCTCCTAAGAATGTTTTAGGTTTGCTTTCTGCTAATATTAGAGTCGGATTATTTTTCGTTTAAATACTACTTAGCCCGATTCCTTTTTATTCAACGCCCTTGAAGAAATTCGAAAAAAAAAAAAATCTTCTACTGGTACTATATATATATCCATTAATGCTTGCATGTTATTTTAAAAGTGTAAGGTAAGAAAATAATTGTGAAGCAATTACTATAGCAACTTTAACCATTTACATCTTTTTTGCGGAACTATTTACTTCATTTGTATTTATAATGTACTCTTTAATTAATACAGTAATAATAAATATAAATGCATATTTTTATTTCATAAAAACATATTTTCGTGCTCTATCTTCAATTGCATGTGGTAAATTTAGCTTTAATTGTGAGTTTGTGACGTGTACCTTAATAAGAAAGGATTTTATTTATTTATTTATTAAGTTAATCACACTGTACTAGCTTCAATTGCATGCTTAACATAACTTTTATGCTAATTTTTTTTACAAATTTCGGTATGATTATTTATTAGTTTTGGATTATTATAAACACGCTAGCTAATCAGAAGATGGGTCATATACTCCCTACTTGATAAATTTCCAAATATACGTTTATTCTGCAATTTTTAATTAAGGGAACACTATAATACTGTGTAATCACACTGTTAATAAGTGATTTTTTTATGCAACTACTAATTTTTTAAGAAAATTAGTAATTAATATCACCTCAGGGTAAAATTCACTTGTGTATACAGTATGTGGTAAGAATTTAAAAGTTCGTGTGTACATAAAAATATGCTTAAGATCCTTTCATTAGCCCATTTACTTAATTAAGTGAATATTTTAGTTTTACTAGTTTTTACTGTATTTTATTGAGTCGAGTGACGCAAACCGAATTATCTAGATAATTTACCATTAAAAGTGAATTTTTCGACAATTTTTTTGTAAGAGTATTTTATCTCCTTTTGGTGCATTTTCTACAAAATATTTGGATTTTGCTAAAATAAAGGCGGGCCTATAATTTTTTTTCTAAAAAAACAATTTGGATAATTGTGGTTTTTTTAAAAAAATATCTTCTCCAAATTTTGTTACTTATTTAAGAGAAATATATATTTAAAATAGCGATTTTTTTAACCTATAGTTTTAAGGTAATTTTTTTTGAAAAAATTATAAATTTTATTAATTTTATAGTAAAAAAATACTTTTTTTATGATTTAATTTTTAAAAATAACAGACTTAATTTATGTCCAAAACCGTTAAAATAATAATAAAAAAAATTGTTTCCAATTTTCTAATTTTAGGTGACATACTTTACATTTTTACCATAGAATCCAAACCTTAGGCAATGGTAGTCGATCTTTATATTTGACTAAATGTATAAGCTACTTACTATAAACGTTACGTTAGCCTTATTCTTTACATAATTGGCAAGGAATCGTATACTTTCCTTTGACTACATTTTTACCATAATTTATCTAAAATACAGTATATACTTTTTTTAATTTTTTGGCAAGAGAATTAAAAAAGTTTTTTTTTTCTAAAATAAAAAAGCAAGTGCAACGTGCACCGTACATTCTCTATCGTGCCCGATTTCTTTGTCCCGTAATATTCCATTTCTCATCCAATTAATTATTATACACCGGCATTTACATGATCAATTTTCCACAATATTTATGGGCAAGGTCGCTTGGTGCTCTAGGGCTTCTGAAGATCTTTCATCTCGGTGGAAGGAACGTCAGTTGTTTATTTCGCACGCTCAAAAGGGTCGACCTGCTGCTTGTGGCGCTTTTCTTAGTGCTTTATCCACCCCGATCTCAAACCCTTCTTAGTTTTTTTCGGAGATTTGTACTTTCTTAAATTATCTTGCTTGCTTTAAATCGCCTAGCCGTTTTCTCGGTTTACCAAGTATGTTTGGTATTCGAATTCTTACCTTATAAAAAAAAAAATAATAAAAAAATTCCACAATATTTATCTTAAAAAAATAAAATTGCCACATAAAGATGAGAAATAAAAATTGGTCCTTTAAAGGCTTCAAAGGGTGTGTAAAAATTTGAGGTGATGATTTAAAGCCACTATTGCAACCAACCAAATTGGTGGGGGACATCTTTGTAAACAAGTTGTTGTTACAACAAAGAGTAAAAGGTACGTGGGCACATGGTAAGAAGATAATGTACGTGATTAAAAGTGCTATTTTTTTTGTCAATAGTATTAGCACGATAGTTAATAAATTGACTCTTAATATGACGCATTTTTTTTGTCCATAGAAATAATTAAATTAAAGTGCTATATTAACAAGTAGGGTTGAGTCCGGGGTCGATTCAAACTGAAATTTTAATCTGAACCAAAATCAATATTATTTAGTTCGCTTTTGGATTTAGGATTTTTTCGAATGTTAGTTTCGATTTTGGTTCGATTTTGGTTCAAATTTAACAAATAATAACCTTTTATTATTTATCCATCTCTTTCTATCTAGTCCACTCTCGCTCTTTCACCGTAATTCTCTTCAAATGGGTGAGGTAAGGGAGAAAAAAAAGAGGAAAAGAAGGTTGAAATAAGTATTTAGGTCATTAAGGGTCCGTTTGGTAAATAGATGTTTATTTGAAACTTATGGTGTTGAAGCTTATCGATGTTGATGTTGAAATTTGGTGCTGAAATTGGGGTTTTATTTTTAAAATAAGATAGGAGATGTTCAATATGAATTTGCTTATGGGTTAATGATAAGATAGTTCGATAAGTCCGATAATTAAGGTTGGAGGGTGTTGATTATCTTTTGAGCTCGTAATAAGTTCGATAAGCTACTGTAAGCTTGGTATTGTCGAACTCGTAAAACATAGCTTATTTTTCTCGATAAGCATGATAAGCTCCATAAGCTGCCAACTTTTTCACTGCCAAAATAGAAGAGAGGTATTCAAATTCATTCCTTATAATTACATATGTCATTACATATATACTAGCTACGCCTATGAGGCTTGACTAATCGATTATTATTTTTTATTTTTTTGATAAGGAAAGGAATTAGGGAGGTCACTAACAGGCTAGTGACCGCCTTAGGGCATCCTGATAGATGAGGATACAAAATCCAGAATCAATTGCGAGTGGAACGGAGGAGACACGTCGGAAAGACTCAGCGATGTAGTCAGCCATAGAATTGCACTCACGGTAGATATAAGCAATACTCAAATCCTAGAACCAAGCCAACAAACAAAGGATGTCCGCACGTAGCAATTTGATCTCCCACGGGCAGCGCCAGTCACCTAGAACGGCTTTGACCAGCTGCAAATTGTTACCTTCGATCTAAATCCTGGGAATGTCACGACAAATGGCCTCAAGAAGTCCCTGGCGCAAGGCGATGGTCTCGGAGGTCATAACAGACTGCTGATCGATCAGTCCTCCGTCAAAATGGATGGGGGAGCCACCAGAGTCTCTAATGATGAACCCGAAGGAAGCCACACCATCTGCGTTTACTGCACCATCAAAATTCAATTTAACGTAATTTCTCTTGAGTTTTGTCCACTTGTCAAGTTTTCGTCTTGCGATATTACTCGCTTTGCGATTGCCAGAGTTATGAGAATCAGAGGCATTTACGAGATTCCAGTCTTTAATCTGGTTTCGAGTAAACTCGCATTATTGATTGACAGAGTACTACATTACGATATGATTAATTAATTGATATTAGTAGTAATTACATAAAGAAAGCACTAGAAAGGAGGAGATAAACTAAGTAATTAACGGTTATAAATTACGTACAATATACAATAAGTTGCTTGATTGAGTTGACAATTCACATTGGGAGGCAAAAGAAGAACACACTATTCCAAATGGGAAGGTGACAACCATGATGGAATCTTTTTTACCTTCAACTTTGTTGCTCCCACTATTCCATATAATTACTCTCACATTTGATTTGTATTTATTACGCAATTAATTAATATACATAGTAGTACAAATTAGGTTGAACTTTACAAGCTCATGTCAATTGCAGGCTTGCAGCACCAAGATCCTAAAATAGGGAGGCAAATGGTACCAATTTTATTTTGTTCCATAAGAAGTATTTAGGCTCCGTTCGACATTTTATAGCTGGAGTATTTTCACTCATTCAGCTAGCGGAAAAGCAAGAAACTTGTGAGGAGGAGTTTCTTGAATCCGCTCAAAATTCCGCTCCAGCTAGCTGAATCCGCTCCTATTCCGCTACTGCCGAACAGAGCCTTATATATTTTCATTTTGTTGTTATCGAATTAAATTTTAGTTTTTAAAAACGATATTTTTATCATGTATCGTTTAATTACCTCAAGTTTAAGTTAATAAAAAATTTGGTTAAACTTTGAAGTTGATAACCAAGCTTCGTAGTTCAACATAAGGTGACCTAGTGATAGGAGATATAGTTATATAGGCGGTATTGGTAGGTCATATCTTCAATTCTTATATTCTTTCTTTTACTGGGTTGAGTGTAAGTCAATTTATCTGGTTTGTGGACTTTACCTTACCATCATATGTGAGTTCCTCGTATAAATTAAGCTTCATATATAAAAAACGGTTCGGTTAATGTGTGCTCAGAGACACACAATAAAAGTGCTAATTTGTAAAATTATTTCAAAACTATTTCCTAAATTGAAATTAATTAACCCTTTTAAAATAAATCAAATTAACAAACAATTAGTAAATTTACCTAAATTAGTATTACTATTGTGTGCCCATGGGCATATATTAGAAAAATCCATAAGAAAATAAGCTTCTTATAAATCGTGTAATTGATGTAGGCCCCATTCGGAAACTCCTTATTTTTGGAGCTTATCACGTATATCGAGAAAAATAAACTTTGTTGTATATGTTCGACAATATCAAGCTTATGGAAATTTATCGAGTTTATCGAATTTATTTCGAGCTTAAAAAATAATCAACATCCCCTAACTTATCGAATTTATAGAACTAGCTTTAAAAAACCAAGACCCTACCAAATTTCGGCATCGGCGATGAACACCGTCAACACCACAAGCTTCGACATCAATATGCGCGTGGTAAATATAAAACATTAGAAAATTAAACCGTAAAAAAAAGATAGAGAGAGGAAATTTGGGACCCATTGGCTGCCTCCATGTTACAACATGTGAAACTTAAACATAGGTGCATATATCCATCTGTCATCCATGTGGTTTTCACACTTCAATTTCCCATTTCTTGTTCTTTTTCCACCTTCAAATTTTACAACACTTCACTATTACGTTTAATTTGGGAAAATGATTCTCATTACGGCCTTCAAAAATAACAATATGATTAGGTCAAGGTGGAGCTACGGGTTATTTGAGGCTATACAAGAAGCTTATAGGAAGAATTTTCGGTACATAGAAATTGAAGGCGATAGTCTAATTGTGATCAATGCTCTTAAGGGCAGTCGATCCAGTCCCTGGACAATTGACATGCTAATAGCGGATACTCTAGTTATATATGTTGCAGTCTTTCGAGGTGGTCATTACCAAACATATACCTCGAGAATGCAATTCTGTGGCAGATTTGATTGCGAAGGTACAACAAGATTGTAGTATCAATCAGATTCTAAACCATGGAGGAGTCCTGACCCTCATCCGTAAGGATGCCCAACGATGACCTAATCTGCCAAATTTTTACCTATTCAAAAAAAATGTTTAGGTCAAGGCAATGTTTTAAAAAGCGACATGCGACTCCTAAGTAGAGAGGGACTGCCTAGTGCCTAAGCAATCTAAACGAAGGCTTAGATAGATTAGATGGTTTTTTAGACGGACTAAAAGACTAAGCGAGCTCAAACATTCCAGCGTCTAGGCAAATATTATAACATAAACTATTGTTTCTAAACTCTCGGATTCAATTCCAGCATGAAGTCATGAAGTTTAGCGAGAGATAAGTAATTCTGATCAATAAATGACACACGTAAAAGTGGTTTTTTTACGTCTAATCTTTAAACCTTGAAAGCTTTTGTTCAAATATCAGATTGAAGCTTTATAATATACCAAATTAAAGCCCTTGACGAGAGGAGCATATGTTAAAAATTAAAATATAATGGTCGTAGGCACGGAATCAATCAATAGAATAGGAGATCATGAACATACGAGTGCACATACGCATATAAGTCCAATATATAATTTAAGTGGTGTACATATTGTTATAAAATAATTATCAACTATAAAAGTAATCCACCAAACTTATGTATTATTGTGAAAACTATATTCTAACAACACGAAAATATATATCTTTAATTTACACATATCTGGCATGGGTGTAGATTTTGTTGATTTTTTTGAATGAAATTAAATGCAACATATATAATACTATCTTAATTCTTACATGAAAAGGTTTTTTTGAATGCTCAAAAAAAAAACTTTGAACAATTTGGTACATTTATAGTTTACTAGGGGTCCAAGTTGTGCTATGTGAGGGACAAAAAAGTGTTAAAATATGATCGGAGGGAATAATAAGTGTTAAGATAGAGCATTCATTAATAAAAAAAACGTACTTGCAACCCCTTACTTTTTTAATTCATGAAAGCTTTTATAAGTTATAACCATTGATCCAAAGTAGAACATTTAATTTCTAATCTAATCTTAAAAAAAGAGGGAATTTATCAAATTTAATGAGATATTTATTGCTCAAAAACATTCCTCTATACTTGTAGTTTATTTATACATTAGTATGATAAATTTAATTATAGTACATGCATTCAAACCTAAAATATGTTATTTTCTTTTGAGCTATCTACTTCAATTTATCGAAAACTTTTTAATTCTTCTTATATAACTATATTGGAATTTTGGATAAAAAAAAACTATATTGGAATTTATAATTTCGGACAATGCTTAATTTTGGGGCACTATAAACAAGTGAACGCCTTGCACATACTTCACATCGTCCTTGTACATCTACGTACCAATGAAATATTTATAATTATATATTAAAGCTATATTTTTTCGAACTATCAGAACGATTCTGGCCCCACCTCATATTTTTAAAAAAAAATTCTATTATTATAACTTCTATTTAAATTTATGTCTAACATCAAAAAAATATCTATTTAGTATAACAATATCTTTTGAAAGCTTCCTTATACAAGTATTTAAAATTAAAGATAAAATACTTTAAAATAAATATAAATCTTTTAGCATATATCTTTTGAAGAATTTATTTATAGATATATAGATTTTATTTTATAATATAAAATTAATGATAAATATTTATAATGTTTAAAGTTAATAAAAATAGATAATAAAATATTTAATTGATATATTAAAATATTCTATAATCTCTAAATTTACATACATAGAAAGTAATAAAATATGAATAATATAATATTTAATCTTATCTAATCTTTACTTTATCGAACCACAAAATGAGTTTAGTCCCATCTTAAATTAAATTAATTAAATTATAAATATTTTATATAATTAAATTACCTTTATCTTTCATACTTTATTATATCTTATTTATTAAGTTAACTATTTTTTTTTAAATTCTTATCACTTCCATATTTGAATATATAAAAAAATTTATTCATATTTTATCTTCTTCTTTTAATTAAATATCTATGAAATATCATCTGAGAAAAAGAGAAATATAATTATATTATCTTAATAATATATCTTCATTCTCAACATTAAATTTAATCATTTATATTGATTAAAAAAATTAAACATACTACGAGCAATAAATTTTATATTATATTTTTATTTATTAATATCCTATTTATAATGTCTATAAATATCGAATCGTAGTCGTGTACGACGGGTACAACTAATAACTGTTTTTATATATATATATATATATATATATATATATATATATATATATATATATTCCGTTATACGTCGATTAGTATTTTTCAAGTTTTTTTTAACAAAGAAAGAATTAAGAAGATTTTTAATAAGTGATAACGGTTATATGAGTGCATTTTTTGGATGAGGCCTCTATAATTCAAATCTTTTTTTGAATGAAAGGATAATTTATTCATGGCCCGGGTTAAAAAGTTACAATAAAAAACGCCTAAGAAATCCCATGTATTACATAGACTTCTAGTACCGATCTTCCCAAACCATTTCCTATTTTTTCGATTATCCTCCTCCATCTAGCCAATACACAATTTCTAATATTGTTGATCGTCCTCCGAACATTCATGGGTAAAAAGCTAGTCTTGATCAGACATAACAGACAAGGAAACATGGTCAAAATGTTTGGACTTGAGCTTTGGTTTCGCACCGAGTCGTTGGAGCCAAGTCGTCTTTTGTGCCTCGTGGCCGGCTTTTGAAGATCTTCCATCTTGGTGGAGAGAACGTCAGTTGTCTTTCTGCACATTTCAATTTGAATTGACCGTTTTGTCGAGCTCTATTTGTAGTGCTTTACTTATCCCGAGCCTCAAATTTATTATGGGACTTTTCTTTTTGTTTTTGTACTTCTTACTCACACTTCTTACTTGATTTTCCAGACCTATTCGGTTATCGAATTCTTAACTTAAAAATAAAGGAAACATGGCCAAAATAGCTTGAAATTTTGTAATATCTCTTCTAACTTGAAATCTCTACCCCATTTATAGCTTGGAATTTTTTTTTTTATAGTTTATTGCCTTATTGTAAATAAGTCGTTCCTATAAGAGAGGCTATGTAGCTTAGGGTCCGTTAAGTATTGATATGCTGATATCAGATATCAGTATCGGGTCATATCTCTTATTTGGTATGGGAGTATATGGATTTAGATATCGGTATCGAGTCATATCTTGTGTTTGGTATGAAAACAGAGGCGGAGAGGGGCGGGGGCGAAGGGTGGCGCCCCCCCCCCCCTTTCACCGGAAAAACCGAGAGTAGTACTAGTAGTGTACTATCTTCTCCGATGATGCAAAGCACCGGCGACGCCCCTCCTTCAGTTCATATGTTTAGGGCCGGCTGTACACAAACGTGAGGATGAAGATGAAGTTTTTTTATTTATTTAAAGAATGGGTTAAATGACATCGTTTTGGGCTTGATTTTAAAAAAGCCCCAAAACGACGTCGTTTCAATGTTGTAATTAAAAAAAATTACTCAACTTTTTTGCCCAATTGCGTCGTTCAAAAGCACAGGAGACGCCCTCAATTGCCTTCGTCTTCTATCTACGAGAACCGAGAACGTTATTCGCCAGTCCTCCATCTTCAATTCTTCATCGGCCCACCGCGGCACCGCCGGACCGCGCGCCTCCTTGTCTCCCCATTCCGGTTCCCCTCTGTCCTCTAATCTATTATTTGGTTTAATTACACTCTTGAATTGAAAATTCGTAATTTAGGGTTTAGTTTAAATTCGTGAATATCTTAATGTTCTTAATTTAATTTTTTTTGAGAGGAAGACGAATGTAATTTGAATGTGATTACGTTAACCCTTTTATAATTATTTTTGTTTTAAATTAATATAAAATTAATATAATATTATTTATTTTTAGCCCCCTCTTTCAATTATATCTGGCTTCGCCACTGTATGAGAATATATAGATAACGGGTCATATCTTTGATTTCAAAACAAGGTCTTTTCCATGATGTTTGATATACCCAAAAAAAAAGAGGTATGTGATATGAATAATATCTCATATCCGATACTGATACCGATATCGATATCGATACCTGATACTGAGACCTATTTCTGATACCAAACGAGCCATTAAGTAACATGGAGAATCAATTATATACGAAAACTAAAAAGTGGGAAAATTAAATGGAGAAAAGTACGAAGTGGGGACATAATTTGATGATGATTTGGTACAGAGAGGCCAACATGCATGATGTGGGAGAATAAACAAAGGCGTTTGAGGTTTTTGAGTTGTGTGTGACTTGTGACATTGGGATTCGATCGATATTGTACTTGATAGATAATTTGGGATCCTAAATTTTATAATTGTTTTTTGTTTTTTTGATGTACGTCTTTGTATTAACCTCGTACATATATCCATCACAGAGTATCCAAAAACAGGGCTTCAATTTTTCAAAAATATATAAAAAAATCCAAACAGTTTGAATATATAGATTGTTTAGATCAATCACTAGTTATGGCCTATAGTATTGATTAAATATAACCATCTTCGATTGTGTAATCAACGACAACAACAATAATCTAGTGAAATTTGATAATAGGAAGTCTGAAAAAGCTGAACTGTACGCACTTATATCTCAAGCCAGTTGAAAGAATGTATCCGATGATAAATTCGATGGTCTTAAGAAACAAATTCATACAAATAAACACAACTAAAATAGGTAAAAATTCTAGCTCGGTTACACAAAGACATACGACAAATCAAAAAGGAAAACAAACACAACGATATAAAAGCAAGTCATGACACTCGAAAATACACCCGACGGGGAAATTTTAGGGGAATTAACGACTGAAATGAAACTAGACTCTATAGTGTTTCAAAGTGAAGTTTTGAGTTATGAAAGACTACTAAATTAATAATAAGTTAGATATATACTAATCAATTTACTATGTGTACATATAAAACTATTCTCTTGTATATGTACCAACTATATTTGTCACTTGCATTGTTAAGACTTGAGAATATTAGGGCTACCATAAACTAATTAAGGTTTAAAATACTTCCATACAATCAGAGAACTGATATATGTATAGAATGCTTTCAAAGAGAGAGGTGGTGGACAAGTAGTCGTCAAAAAAGAGGATTTTACTGGATAGTTGTGGTTTTGTCATTTTATTTGTTTTGCTGTCGTTTTGCTTGACTATATAATTGTTGTTGTTGTTGGTTTTCATAATCTTTTTAGCGCACCTTCTGTGCATTATTAGGGGTGCCCGCCCCAAATTCCGATGTAGTGGAAACTATGCTAGGTCAATAACATTGTTATTGATTACATGCTAAACAACAACAACAACATCTACCCATGTAGAACTCGATATAAACGGGATCTGGGGAGTTGAGATGTACGCACACTTACCCCGACTCGACATCGATCGGAGAGGTATTTAAGGAGGGCCCAAAGTAAAAAAGGGGAAAAAGGGCGGGTAACAAGCGATAGAAAGTTAGAGGGGGAGTAGAAAGCGAGAGCGAAAAAAGAGGAAAAAATACTGAGTTTCCAAAGTAGTGTATAATAATTGGTCTATATTGCAATTAGGGAAAATAAGTGGGCATTTTCTATAATATGCTCTAAAGCTTTATAAGGCAAATTATATGCTGTACGAATCATCCAATATTGAATACAAGTGTCTATTCCTCTTCTCTTGTCTTCTTCTCCTTTTCCCTCTTGATTCTTCTTCTTCCTCAAATCCTCTCTCTTCTATCTCTTTCTCACTTCTTCTATCATATAATTGTTAAGTCACGATTGGGTTGTGACATAGTAGAAAATAAAAATACAATAAGTATTATGAGTTTGGTTCAAATGAAACAAATTATTATCTTGATACGAATGTACCTTTTCTAGTTCGTAATGTATTTTTCTTATTTCGGGTCGCACTCTTTTGGATTTGCACTTTTCGTACTTTTTGTAGTATACTTTTCGGATTTCACTTTTTATATTTTGTAATATACGTTTGTATTAAAAGTGCACTACGAACTAGAAAAAATATATTAATTTTATAAGAGCTTGTTTCATTTGAACCAAACTCACAGTATTATACAATAAGCTAGGGTGGCGGTGGTTAATAAGATGGAAAGCACGTTCACGTGGATTAAACCTATCATTAAGCCTTTGCATTTTTGCCAGCATAATAAACCACCTCCACCATCCACTTACTTGCATTTTGCATTTTAATTAATTAATTAGTCAATTAATCAGACAATATCATTAAAATTAATCCCATAACCCGCCTGTGCTAGCTTTATTACAGTTGTTAATTACCTAATTTAAACCCCCACTTTATGTAAGAAGCAAATCCCAACTTCCCCATTAATTTCCTAATTTATCCTGTCTCCCTATAATTGGAAATTTTAGGTTGATACATAATATAGCCCTACATCTCTTCTTAGATGATAAAAATTATTACTCCATTAGAGAAATGGCAAGAATAGCCCTACATTAAGGAATTGTTGTGGAAAATAGCACGAACTTTCAAGATTGAGGAAAATAGCCTTAACGCTGGGATGAGTTGCAAACTTGCAATCACCAATTTTTTTTTTGGTTGTCCACTGGTTCGCCAGAGCTTCGTCTTGGCTACATCCAGTTCGATCCGAGTCGCGTACCTGACTTTGGCGGGTGAGTCTCCCAAAGGAAATTTTTTACATCAACTAGAGTTGAACCCCAAGCCTCGTGGATGTAGAGCAGGCCGCTTACCACCTGAGTCAACTCCCTTTGATTGCAATCACCAACTTAAGAAGGCTTATTGAATGAGGTGTGCAAACAACCCAATCGAACGTGACTACCAAAATCTTGGGGCTCCATAAAATTTTTAAAAAGAGAGAAAACTAAATACACATGCTTGCTCTAGTTAATATGGAAGTAAAGGTTTGAATTTCATGGGTGAATTTTTTTTCTTCAATTTGTTTTTCCTATTTTATTATATACGGTAAAAAAAATGATTGAGGGCCCTTTTTCGCTATTTTTTCATTTATATGGGTGACATTTTAATTTTTAATTTTTCTACTAGTTATTCTCTTAGATTTTATTTCTATAACTATACCACTATCAATAAAACTAAATGATTCACTTGGATGACAACAAACTAGTGTTACCCGAAAATTAGTAATCAAATTTATATAATCAACTCTAAGCATTTATTGATATTTGCACACACGACCTCCTACAACCATTCATGGAGACAAAATGTAGGGCCGGTGCCAATAGTTCATCATAGAAGAAAGGACCCTAAACTTAAAAATCATCAAAGGCGACATGTATTATCGATCGTTAACGGGCACTCGATATCATATTTAATGTTGATGTTATATTTAAATAAGATGATGTTTAATTAGACTTGGGCTTGCAACCCATCCCATATTTGGGCTACTTTCCGCAATTTTAATTCTTCAGGGTATTTTTCGTAACTACCTTATAAGTAGGGTTATTTGTGCAATTATCCGTAATATTTATTAGCTTACTATATTGTATAGTTGGCTGTGGTGGACCTGGTGGAGGTGCGGTGGCTAAGCTTACTAGTAATAGTGGTGGTATTACTGCCTTCAACCACCACCGTCAAATAACGTTACAATATAAAGTTCAAGGGCAATTTATGAAATGCCGACTTATTGGGTCATTTTCGTTAATTTTATTTGACCCCACTTCAGTGATTTACAACTCTTCTGTTTAAATAATACGGTTTTTCAAAAGTTATCCTTTTAGCCCACTACACGATACTTAAGGAATGAGTTTTTTACCCAAATTACCCATACATTTGAAAAAATTGTGTACTTTTAACCTCTCTAGAAAATTGTTTAGAGTAATCATTATTCCTATAAAGTAGGAATAAATTTAGAAAAAAGGTGAAAAATATATTAAAATGACATATTTTATGAAAAATAAAAAATGGGCTAAAAAGTACATATTTTGAGAAACGGAGTGAATAATAATAATAATCCCGTATTAATTTGAGATAGGTTTTTTTTTGCCTTTAACTTATGCTGATGCTGATGTCTAAAATGACATTTTTCAGTCCATTCAAAAAAGTTGATAAATCTTACACTAGTCCAATTTGACTACCACCAACATATATAACACTTTGAGAACGTTTGTTCTTCATCAGAATTGCTAAACTAGGAGATCGAAGACGAATTGTCAACTTGCTATAATACTTCCCTCGTTTACAATTATTTTTATTTCAATTTCGGATAAAGTCGCTTAAGGCCAGGTCGTTTTTGTGCTTTGTGATTTTTGATAATTCTTCATCTCGGTGGAGCAAACGTCAATAGCTGTTTTCGTATATTCTAAGATGGGTTGACCTTTTATCGGGCACTATATCATAGTGCTTCACTCACCTCGAATCTAAACTCGACTTTGGCTTGTCTATTTGGTTGTTTGTATTTTTTTCTCACTCGTGTTGCTTATTTCGTGTCTTTCTTGTGCTCATCGTAGTCGGTATCAGGTTTATCTACTATACCAAATCTTTACGTTCTTCAATTTGTTTTTGTTATTTTATAAATTTTATCATCCATTTTAATTTAATTTTTACTAATATTATTTTTAATTTGGTAAAATTTAGGTTAGCCTAAATATAATTTGAAAGTTTCTACCAAAAAAAATATCATTTGAAAGAAAGCCTAAAGCATCAAATGAGAAGGGACTGTGATGAAGTTTGAAGCAAAAGCCCATCTGAGCCCAGCACAATCATCATAAGAATTGTGCTTGCTTGGTTCTCCCAAGATAAAGCCCAAAGTGTAACTATCCAATAGGCCCATAATAGCACATATATATGGATCACTTCTAATTTTACTTACCTTTGTTATTGTCCCATGTTGGCCTTCCATAGGTACATTATATGATTTGTTTTGACCCAAATATACATTATTAGATACTATATAATTTGTCACTGTTATTGGTCATGATCCAATGTATAAAAAGAGGAACGGTTAGAAATTCCATTTTCCTTCTCTTCTAGTTGCCAATTTGTCTACAATCCTTTTGTCCAAAATTAGGCACATCAATTTTCAAGTCTAGAGTCAAAAAGAGCATGAAAATATTGGTATATGCATATCCATGATAAGCACAAAATAAAAAGATACACATGATGACCTTTGAATACCTAGTCAAGCAAATAAGGTTTGGTTTGGTAGGGGAGGAGCATTTTACAACTAGCGTCAAAATGCTAGCGGAAACGCTGCCCCTTAAGGATAGGACTGTAGGAGGGTGCATGATTTAGAGATTTTCCACTCCCGCTAGATGAGATACTCTAAAAAACGCTGGTCCCAAACGTACCCTAAGACCTCAGATAATTTTTTGAGTTTATTTCGATTCTTATCGACAATACCCACTAAATAAAAGACACTTGCATAATAAAAAATCCATTAATTTTTATTAAATAGCTAAATTTTATTGATAGACTTAACCAATTTTTATGATAAATTGATATAACACCCTAATTAGACTTGACCATTTCAACTAGCATATCAACACTAACGAACTGAGCTAGTTGAAATGGGAGTTGAAATGGGTTTATGTAGTTGAAATAAAAAAAAATTCAACTACATGTGAGTGTTCGGGTATGATAGTTGAAATGTGTTTATACTAGTTGATGCTAGTTGAAATTTTGGGAAATAAATAAGGTGAGGGGGAGGACCTTATGGAGTTGAAATGTGTTTATTTTACGTAGTTGAAATTTAATTCAACCTTTTTACCTGCTTTTTCAACTCTCGTAAATTACTATTTTTCCGAACACTATGTAACTTATACAAAAAATAAACATCTCATTTCAACACATAATTTCAACATCAACTATATCAGCATCAACTACATCAACATCAACTCATATAAGTACATTATTGCCGAACGAAGCCACTATTACTCTAATAAAAATTAATCAAGTCTAAAAAATCATAAATTTATAAAATCTACACTATTAATTAACTTTCATTTTTCCTTCTTTAATCACCTTTATTTAATTTCACTCTTAAATTCATCAAAAATTGGTAGATTTTTGGTCTTAAGGCCAAACTCAAAACAGTGGACCGGAAAGCTGAACCCGGTTTACTAAAAAACCACCGACTACGCCGCAATTTATTTTTCCACGGTTTTAGACTAAACCCACTACCTAAACCCACCGTTTATCTCTCCGATTCACATTTCCAACAACAGCACTCCAAATCCCAAAATTTACAAAACCGGCCCATTGTTTTCTCAATAGATATTTTTCTTCCCCAATAAGGTCCTTTTCTGTTGAAACGAGTAAAATAATCTCAATTATCCAAAACAAAAATCCTTTTATTCTCATCATTTTTTTATTCGCGAATGTTCTTTATAAATTCCCCATTTCGTTCTCCGCATATCATACTACACCACCGAAAAACCCTCTTTCTCCCTCTCTGAAACCTCTTCGCGAATCTTCTTCTTCTTCAATCATGTCGGCCTACAGAGGAAAATACGCTGGTAATTGATACTTCCTTCCTCTATATCATGACAAATTTCTGCTACTTCACTTAGATCTGTGCAAATCATGATTGAAACCCGTTCATTTTTGGTTAAAGTTCATTAGGTTCGCTCTTCTCAACTCTAGATCCTTTTAGTTGCTTGAGATCTGTGAAATTCCGTGATTTTTGGTTCCTAATGACGATTGGTTTGAAAAAATCGAATTACTTGCGTTTCGATTTTTAGTGATCAGTGTGGCAGTTTCTACTTTGTTTATCGTTGTTGAACTTGATATGCTTTATTTAGCTTCGTGTTGGACAATTGGTATGATGATCGTCTTCCTGATTGAGTTAAGATCTGTGTTTTAAACTTTTTTGGTTGATCTTGCTGATATTCTGAATATTTGTATGAATTTGAATCTAAGCTTACTTCCGTGTAGTAGAACTTGCGTTCGCATGATTCTAATTTCTATAACTATCTATCTCTCTAACAAATTGTGCTTGTCATAGCTTTGGTTTAAGACTTTATGTATTCGAGGAGTTGATTGCACAATATGTATACTTATCATCATGGATGAATCAGTAATCATTCTGAATGATTTAGAAATTTGGTAGTGTCTGTTTTGAAATAGTGTTTAAAATTACTAATGTTGGAATATATGGAGATAAGGCTAGTCTAGACTCAAAAGAATGCAGACTAGCATGCTCAAATACATCTAATTTTACAAATTAATACTTGCAAATGACCTTAATCTAGTTACAAATATTTTATTAAGTAGAGTACTAATCCACTATTAACTAGCAGGACGAACTTGCTAACCTATAAATAAGGAACTTGAGCATGGTTATTGTGCACTAATAAAATCTGATTTGATGCAGATGAGCTCATTGCCAATGCTGCCTACATTGGCACCCCTGGCAAGGGTATCCTTGCTGCCGACGAGTCAACCGGAACCATTGGCAAGCGTCTTTCCAGCATCAACGTCGAGAATGTCGAGACCAACAGAAGAGCTCTCCGTGAGCTTCTGTTCACCACCCCTGGAGCTCTTGAATGCCTTAGTGGAGTCATCCTCTTCGAAGAGACCCTCTACCAGAAAACCGCCTCCGGTAATTTAATCTTTGTTACATTCATCCATTAGTCTAATCCAATGTAAATCAAATCCTTACTGTGTTTTTATAACTTGGTGTTTTTCAGGGAAGCCATTTGTTGATGTCATGAAGGAAGGTGGCGTTCTCCCAGGAATCAAGGTTGACAAGGGCACAGTCGAACTAGCCGGAACGAATGGCGAAACCACGACCCAAGGCCTCGACGGGCTTGCTCAGCGCTGCCAGGAGTACTACAAAGCGGGCGCCCGGTTCGCCAAGTGGCGCGCCGTCCTCAAGATCGGCCCCACCGAGCCGTCCCAGCTAGCAATCACCGAAAACGCCAACGGCCTCGCCCGCTACGCCATCATCTGCCAGGAGAACGGGCTGGTCCCGATCGTCGAGCCCGAGATCCTCGTCGACGGGCCCCACGACATCGAAAAATGCGCCGACGTCACCGAGCGGGTCCTCTCCGCCTGCTACAAGGCCCTGAACGACCACCACGTCCTCCTCGAGGGAACCCTCTTGAAGCCGAACATGGTCACCCCGGGATCCGAGAGCAAGGTGGTCTCGCCCGAGGTGATCGCCGAGTACACCGTCCGCGCCCTCCAGAGGACCGTGCCAGCCGCTGTCCCGGCCATCGTGTTCTTGTCCGGCGGACAGAGTGAGGAGGAGGCGACCCGAAACCTCAACGCGATGAACAGGCTTAAGACTAAGAAGCCGTGGTCTTTGTCGTTTTCGTTCGGGCGGGCGCTTCAGCAGAGCACGCTTAAGGCGTGGTGCGGGAAAGAGGAGAATGTGAAGAAGGCGCAGGAAGTGTTTCTGGTTAGGTGTAAGGCGAACTCGGCCGCGACGCTGGGGAAGTATGAAGGTGGAGCTGCTGTGGAAGGTGCTACTGAGTCTCTTCATGTTAAGGACTACAAGTACTGAGTGAGTGAGTAAGGTTTGCATATCTTGTTTTGTTGAGAATAAATAAAAGTTGAAGAGACTTTGTTAGTGTTTTGGGAAACTTCGTTTTGTAAGTTTGAACTGCGAACGGCATGAATTTGTGGATGCTATGTTCTGATGGATAACTGTCTTGTCTTTGTTTTGTATTGTGCTAGAATTTTATTGATGCATGATGCCTAGGTTTGCCTTGTTTGAAAACATACATTTGAGAGATTAAAATGAACAATAATATGTATAAACGGGCTTTCAAATTTATGTAAGTATGTTTAGGGTTTGTTCGGCAGTAGCGGAATGGGAGTGGATTCAACTTGTTGAAGCGGAATTTTGAGCGGATTCCAGAAGCTGCTCCTCACAAGCTTCTTGCTTTTCAGCTATCTGAATGGGTAAAAAAGCTTCAGCTAGAAAATGCCGAACGAAGCCTTATTACCCAACGAACACAATATAATATATGGTGATAAATCATAATTTAAATCCATCACAGAATAAAATATGAAATGTCTTCTTGGACAAATCTGTTTGCCTTCTAGTACCTTTCTTACCTATCCAAACAGGCCATAAATTCCTGTCTTCAACACTCTGCAAGCAAATCTATTGAATCGTCATGTCATGGTACGAAGGCAAATACTATGGTGTAACTGACTAAGGGTTTGTTTGGATACCATGAGTTGTGCAATGTAATTTTAAACTATAATTTTTTCAGGAAAACCTTTTGTTGATGTTCTAATGCAAGGCGATGTTACCGACAGTGAAGCCGTCACTAAGTCTTGACAGCCTTTCCCAGCACTGCCAGCAGTACGACACAGCTAACACTCGGTTCGCCAAGTGAGTGCCTGGATGGTCCAGAAAATTGGCCCCAATGAGCCATCCGAGCTAGCCGTCAATGTGAACTCCAACAATCTTGCCCGGTACACCATTGTGCGCCAAGACACAGGCTTGGTTCCAATCGTTGAACCCAATATCTATTTCAATGCATCGAGTGTGCTCGGTCCTCAGACCGGTTACTTAAGTGCTTGCTACAAGGCCTTAAAACCAACATGGACACCCCATGTATTAGCTATGTTATCCGGAAATTCTAATAGGACACTTTTCTGCTTCTATTTCATGTTGGGAACTCGGAAACTCATCTCAAGTGTAAAATTCTGAGTTTGCCTTGTCAGATGCAAGGCCAACTCTGGGCATATAAAAAGCTTGAAACTCATCTCAAGTGTAAAACTCTGAGCAAGATCTGCAATCTTGAGAATAAAAAGCTTGACTTACTTTTGAACTGTTTCTTAGCAATTTTCCTTTTGTGATGTGTCATTTGTGTGATTTCAAGATCACTGAAGCTTGCCTTACTCTTGTTTTTGTGCTGCTGGAGTTTCAAGCTGTGGACGCCAGTTCAGCCAAGCTGAATTTGTAAGAGATAAAGAGAGCATATTCACATTCATTAACCATGAATTTATGGATACTGGAATAGCATTGTACAATTGAAAGAGAAAATGAAGGTTTTTAAAAACTTCTATATGGGTTGTTTGTTAGGAAGAAAGAAAGGAATGTGTTTATTCCGTCTTCCCTTCAGCTGCATAGAGGGCCTTAATCTGCTCGACCTCGTCAAAGCTGCCAAGGAAAACCGGTGAGCGCTCGTGTATGTTCGTTGGGACTAAGTCGAGTGCCTGTAAAGAAAAAGAGTAACCAAATTATCAGCAAAGATCAATAGTTGTGCCAACAGAGATTATAAGTTAATAATTAGTTAATTACCCTTTGTTTGCCAGTGAAAGCTTGACCACCTGCTTGTTCCATGAGGAATGACATTGGAAAGACTTCATAAAGGACACTGTTAAAGTGATGAGGTTTTGGTAAGATTTTGCTTTACTTATTGGCAATGTTAAATTGTCAATCTATCACATTGAGAAGATGCATTACCGGAGCTTCCCGTTAGGGCTCTTCTTGTCAGCAGGGTACATAAAGATGCCGCCATACAAGAGTGTTCGATGAACATCTGCCACCATACTACATAACCAGAGCAATTCTTAAGCATCACATGATGACAGCAAAAAAAATGTGAGGATGATTTAGTGAAGTATTTAGGTTTTGAATTAAACCTTCCAATATATCTAAGAGATTTAGGAGGTGAGCCATCAGTCGGGAACTTGCATTGCTCCACAAACCTGAGAAGAAATCATGTGAAAGCTGAATATTGCCATGATAGATTAGAGTTGAAAGACAAGATTTTACTAAACAAACGGAAAGATTGCGTACTTTGCAGTGGGACGATCCCAGTTCTTTGCATTTCCTTCATTTACTGAATAAATCCTTCCCTTCTTAGGAATCTGCTCCACAAGAATAATGAAGGTAATAAGATAACCAGAGGTAAAGCGGTAAAATTGTAAAAAATATTGTTCAGAATTCAGAAAGATCAGTGTTTCATACTTGCAGTTTCCACAAAATAGCTCAATAAAAGGTCAAATCAGTTAGAATTTTGACCAAGTAATATAATCTGTTTACCACTGTTCAGAGAATAGCTCATCTATAACTTGAAAACATCTCATTTCCAATCTTTGCCTCCAACAATCACACATTTTGATTCTTTCGAGAGGATAAAGACGTATAGAGAAGTTACTAGTTACAAAGAATACACACCTTGATGTCAGGGTGAGTAAGAATGTACTCCCCAAGAGATGGATCAAGAGTGAACCCATTAACACCACCTCCTGTGCTCAATACAAGCTGAAAGATTGAAACCAAACAAATTTGTTTGCCATATAGAAGTGAGGAAGAGATTAATCAAAATTCTAAAAAAAAAATAAGCACTTTTAGAATCAACAATGAAAGGCTGTAGCAACACGTTACCGTGCAAGAGCTTCCATACATACAATATCCAGCTGCCACCATATTCTTTCCGGGTTGCAACACATCTTCCAGGGCTGGCTCTTTGCCAGCTTTAATTGCATAAATTCCAAAGATCTTGATGCAATTCAAAAGAAGCCAACAGTTAATACATTTCTCTAACCTCTAATAAATTTCTAATTCATTCAAGTCTTGTAAAACAACACTGTATCATATTGTTTAGTATACAGGATGTCCTTACAGTTCCTATTGAAACACCACAATCAATGTTGGATGATCCATCCAATGGATCAAAGACAACACAGTATCTGGAACAATCGAAACCAATTTTCTAGTCAGTCCTATATCACCACAGGAAAAGAACTAAAAACATGCAATTTAGAACTAGAGACAGATTAAAACATACTTGCCACGCAGGGAAGGATCCACAAATGTAGCCTCTTCATCCTCTTCAGATACAAGAATGGACTAGATACAAATTTCCAACTTATAATGACTAAAAAAACACATTAATCCAGCAAATTCAAGTGAAGAACAATGGGTACAACAGATCAACTCACAGTACGGCCACTGCTAACCAATGCTTTGATAAAAACTTCGTTAGAGAGTACATCCAGTTTCTTTTGTTCTTCACCCTATAGCCAATCAAACACAAATCAGTAAATGGTCTAATTATGCATTGGCCGAGATAAAACATGAAAGTAAGACTTGCCTGAACGTTGGTCTCTCCAGCAAGTCCAATGAGTTTTGCAAGTCCAGCCTGAGAAGAAATAACACATACGCAAACTTTTTTACTGCACACAAATTGCCAATGAAATGAACAAGAAATTCAAATCATAGCATGATAAAATGAGTGTGGAATTTTCTTATAGGAGACCAGTAGGAGTGAGAATTTTTCAAATGTTACTCAGGTCTCTCACTGTCATTGTCAGATTCTCACATTTTGGCAGCAAAAAAGAAGAAAGAGTAAGCCAATTGGTTTTATATAGGCTTCTGTATAAAGTTGGTACCACTGGAGTAGCATTTATTCCCATGAAAACTACTACTACTACTACTAACTTTCTTATCGAGAGAATATTCCTCCGAAAATTACAACGTCGACCATTACACAGTGCGCTTCAAGGATATCCAATCGAAAAACAAAATATCATTATGTAGATTTCTGAAACGAAGAGAAATGGGTGCGATTCAACGGAATGAATAAACAAGAGATAAACAATCACACTATTGATCAGAGTTCAAATGTTCAATCAAAACAATTCCGATTCAATTAGAGCGAGAGCGAATCGAATCTGAAACGAAGAGAATCGTGTGCAGTTCAACGGCGGTGAACAATCAGATAACCAATCGGAGTTCGAAGTTCAATCAAAAGCATAAAAATGACCATTAAATACAATCCGAATCGACTAGAATGAAGACGAATCGAAGAAAAATACCTTGTTGACAGCGGAGCAGACGAACTTGCAACCTAGAACAATGTGACTGAGCAAAATGGTGAAATCGCCACGAGATTCGGGGTGCTTGGACTGCTCGTTGAGCACGAAGCGCGTAATCGTCATCAAATCGGTCCGGTGCGCCTCCGCCGCGTGATCCATCTTCTCCGGTGGCGATTAGCGAGTGACGTAATCGATCGAATTCAGAAGAGCGAAAGGAAGATGGAGGAGAGGAGACTAGTTATATAGCACTAACTAACCGCAATCAGATCAGAAGAAGGAAGGGACGATAACTGGATGATCGGAGGACACGTGGCGGAAGAGGTTGAGTGATGAGGTGTGTGGTATCGCAGAGGATAATACCTCCTTGGCTCCTTGCTGGAATGGTATATCCTCAGCTTTCTCCGGCCGTTCCGCGATTTGTCGCCCTTCATCGGCTTTCCGTAACAGAATTTCTTCGAAAGGAAAGTTTTTATTATATTTTATTTTCGCGGAGTATGAATTTTGTGAATTTTTAAAAATGGTGAAATACATAAAACCGCCTCTTATCTTAGATAATTTGCAAAAATTGTCCCTTATTTTACTTTGTATATAAAGTATCTCTTATTTTGGAACATGTGCAAAAAAACATCTCTTATTTAGCATTTTACACAAAAATCATCCTTTATTTATATTCAGTGGCGAATCCAGAATCATTTCGATGGGGGGGCAAACATTTATAGTGTGGATTTTCTATGACCTACGGTGAAATCTACCTTAGTCTATTTAATTATTTATTTCAGCAAATAAATATAATTTTTTAAGAGAATATTAATTTTCTAAATGATTATTCTTATATAATATTAAAATTATGTGATACACATTTTTAGACAATTTTTTTAAGCAAAAATGAGATTATTTAACAATTTTAATGTAAAAGTTAATAAAAATGATTTTTTTATTATGAAATTGTATAAATATATTAGAATAAGCTTTTTAGAATATGAATATATTTTTTAAAACTTTTTTATCATAATTTAATCATATAAATAATTATATGATGTATGATAAGTTGTACAATAGGTTATAAAAATATCCGATATAAAACACTTAAAAATGTCAATCGGATCACATAGCTTGAGATTTTTTTTTGTTTTTTTTTCTTTCTATTGAAAACCTGGTGTTAGTTTGGTTCAATTACGTGGATTTAGTTTACTTTTATTTTAAGGAAGTAACTAAGAAGCTGAAGGGTTGCATTACGTGGATTTAAAATTGGGGGAAAAAAGATTTAGTGGGATATTTTTTTGTAGGTCATTAAACGCATTGGTTGAAAAAAAAATTGGGCCAAACTCATGTAAAGAGAAGCCCAAGTCAATAAAACACGTCGTTTCTTTTATCTTCCTCCACATCCATCCTTTTAGATCTGGAAATCTGCAACTCCTCGTCTTCAATGGCGTCGCTCTTCCCCTCAGTCCCTCCCGCCTCCCAACTCCTGCCCCGTCTTGCCCCTAGTTCCTCTCGGCTTCCGCCCCTTATAGACTTAATCCTATTGAAAATTTCGACGAACGGGGGGGCAGTTGCCCACCCATGCCCCCCCCTAAATCCGCCACTGTTTATATTCCGTTTTTTTTTTATTGAACCACGCTCATTCTATTTTTCATCCATTTTACTTAGTCAAACTAGAGTTATAATACATAATTTTTCCGAAGTTAAAGTACCAATTTGACAAACTTTGATAATTAACCTTGCTCGCCTGTTATTGTTGCTCTCAAGCCTCAAGATAGTAAGAGTCGGCTCAAAGGTGTTTCATGATTGATGGTCTTTTTGGGTGTCTAAGGAGTGCTCGACTCGGCGCGTCGGGTTTCAAGCTTTTTACTAGGGATCAAAAGAGGGTTGAGAGAGAAAAGGTTGATTCAAGGGTGTATCCGTCGTGTCGAGTCAAGCCCTTCCTCTATCGACCCTCTCTCAAGCACTAGTAGGTATCCGTCGTGTCGAGTCAAGCCCTCCGTAGACACTTAATAAGATCATCGATCATGAAGCACCCTTGAATCAACCATTCATCTCTCTCAAGTAGCATCATCAGGCTAACATGGATACTTATCGGTGTTTATCAATTTGATACTTTAAACTAGGGACAATTATATATTTAAATAAATCGCCCCTATTATATAAACGTAATAAAATTTTACACCATTGTATTAATTTGTTGAGTTATCCTCTTCTCAATTCCCATATCATTGGAAAATTGTTTAAATACACATAATTGTTATATAACCCATCAATTACTCGAATAAGAAATAAATTTGATTGCCAATTTGTCATCCACACTGGAAAAAAAATTTCAAATGTAATTTTTAAAATTGAAACCTATCTTATAAAACAATATTTTTTAATTAGAATATCTCTAAGTAGGATAGTTACGCCATTACATTAGATTAGAACGAATTCAACACCTTTCCAACAAGATTAGTTGTACTCGCGTCATCATCAATTCATCATCAATCTTAATCCTTATCACCATGACTCGAATTCCTCCTTGCAAGTCATCTAAATGTGCCAAAAAAAAACAATTAATAATGACCTTGAATTGAAAACAAAATAAAAATAAAAATGTCAAACTCACCCATGATCAGAGTTCCTCCTTGCAAGTCATCGAGTGTGAAGTCGCTTATGCAAAGTTTAAGGTAGTTGTATGGATTTGTTTCAAGAAGCGTTTAATATATCCTCTTATCTTGATCTGATCGATCCATTAATGGTCGGATATTCGGTAAGAAATATTCGTTTGGATCAGATATCCCCTATACGTTTTGAAAAAATATTGATTCTCGATCGATTTGCTCGAATTTAGAAAAACAAATATATCTCGTCCGGTAGGCTGAAGCAATAGCAACTATTATACATGATTGGAATTTTGAAAACGGATATCTGTCGATCCGGTTAAATCATAAGAGAGAGTTGGGAAAATTGAATTTTTGATGAATTGAAATTTTACATAATACTCTCCCCGGTCTATTCTACTTGTCTTTTTAGATTTTTTTTTACATATATTAAGAAACTCATTGAAAATATAAAAAATATCATTGAAAATCCAAAATTTTCTAAATGTAATCACAAATTAATTACTAACTACTCTTTATAGCCAATAGATAAAGAGAAAAAAGTCAATAGGAACACTTTTCAATATATTAGTTAAATAAAAATCCTAATTCACTAATTAACGCGTCTGAAAACGCTCTTTTTTTCCGTTTCCCCTTGTGAGTTATCTTATGCAATCGATTCATCCTCCGGTGGCAACACCGGAGATCCAAACCAATGATGAGGGCATGCTCTTGGATGGGGTGGTCAAAGACCGACCCCCAAGTGATCCGCCAGATCCAAAGCCGTTGTGGAAAGACATGGTGGTGATTGGAGGTGCACTACAACAGAAAACAGTGATTGATGACGCTTTCCTATCCGACAAAGTGCAACTCCATTTCCCCGACGGGGAGGAAGGAGACCCGGCAATTTCAATTGCAGATGATGTGATTGAGGCGCTTGCATCAGTGTGGAAATGGTCAGTCGTCGTTAAACTCCTTGGCCACCCAATAGCCTTCCCAATCATAGAGAAGAAGATTAGAGACATGTGGAGATCAAGCAATAGACACCAAATTCTCGACCTCTCGAATGGCTGCTATCTGGTTCGATTTTGTACTGAAGCGGAATACCTTTCGGCTTTAACTGATGGGCCATGGACTATCTTTGGTCGTTGTCTTTGTGTTAGAAGTTGGAACTCTAGTTTCCGCACGACGGAACCCATTAAGACGGCGCCCACATGGATTCGCCTCTCGGATCTCCCTATTACCTTGTATGAAGAAAAAATTCTTTTGAAGATTGCTACTGGAATTGGTCGACCAATAAGGGTAGACCCTAAAACGCTCTATACTAATAGGGGTCGTTTCGCTCGTATTTGTGTGGAAGTTGATTTGGACAAGCCGCTTAAAGGCTCGGTGCGTGTCAATGGAGAAAGATTCCTGATTGAATACGAGGGACTTCCAACCATTTGTTTCCAATGCGGTCGTTTTGGCCATCTCAAAACCAATTGCCCCTTTAGGCCTGCCAAGAATATTGTTGTGGACTCGAACATCACTACGAAGATGAAGAGTCTGGGGGTGACAACCGTTCAGTCCACCAATCCCGGTCCCTCAAATGTTTCTTCGCCGGCGATCGGGGATCAGTGTGGTTCGTCCGGGAACGTTAACGGGACAGAATCTGAGCCGACCGAGAATCAAATTGGAAAAGGCAACTATGGCGAATGGATGAAGGTTGTAAGAAGGAAAGTTTCGTCAAAAGGAAACACTGGTAATTCAAAATCTCAGCAAAATAGGAAGGCTAATCTTAAGGAAGCTAATGGTGGAAATGATAAAGGAAGAGGAAAATCTGCTCAGCTCCAATCGGCTCCTGTCCAGCAAATTAATAGGTTCGGCGCTTTGGGCGAAATTGGGAAGGATAATCCGAAATCCGTAATTTTAGGGGAAGAATCTCATCATCAGAGGGGGAGAGAAAGTGTGAAAATGGTCTTCAGAGGTGATTCAAAAAATATAGAAAGTGGTATTAGTATGGATAATAATAACTCAAAAGATGGGTCCAATCCACATAACAAGCAATCCAATGCTCCGTTTCAGAAAAAGCTTGATGGGCCGATAGAAGTTGCAGAGGAGGCCCATAAGAAAGTGGACCGGTCACAAAAGGAAATCAACCAGGATTTTGGTATGGTCTTTTCTAATGGGCTGTTTCAACACAAAAAGAACAGTGGTAAACGGAATATAAAGTTGGGTCGTAAAGCAGGAATTTTCTCACCCATCAAACACGCTGATGAGAAGGCTGTTGTTCGGGATTCCAGAATTGGTGAAAGCTTGGGGAAGCGGCCTAGAGTTATTGAAACTTCTGCGTTGGAGTTGGTTTCGGCCAAGGCGTCAGACAATAGGCACATGGGGCTGCCTCCTAGTAAGGAAGAAAATCGTAACAGCGGCATGATCGAGAACAAGGATCATCAACAAGCAATCATGGACACTTCCGATGAATCCGCCATGGCGGATGATGCTTTGGCCCATGGGCCATGCTGACCCCTTTCTGGTTCCATTTCTTCTTTTTTTTATCATGTTTATGATGATGAACTTATTAATGTGGAATTGTTTCGGTGTAGGCAAACCGGGTTTTAGACGAGCTATTCGGTATATGAGTAGAAGCCATAAAGTGGATGTGTTGGCGGTGTTTGAGCCGCGTGTGTCAGGGGATAGAGCTCAGGAAATTTGTGATCGTATGACGCGTGTTGATTTCTCGGATTACGTTAGAGTAGAGGTTGTTGGCATGTCTGGTGGTATCTGGCTATTTTGGAAGAAGGAGAAAATTCGGTTAACTATTGAAAACATGGATATGAATTTTATCCATGCAACGTTCTTGGAGAATGGCAGATTGGCGCATCTGTTTGTGGTGAATGGGCCCCCTTCGGAGGATCGTAGAAAGCCGTTCGGGATTAATCTCAAGGCCGCCATTCGTAGGGTGTCCGGACCCATTATCGTTGGTGGGGATTTCAACTGCATTCGTTTCTTGCATGAAAGAGACGGGGGTTCGGGTGGTCTCCATGCCGATTCTATGACGTTTAATCAATGGTGTAACACCTTGTGCCTCATTGATCTTGAATATATGGGACCCAAGTTCACATGGAGCCGTCGTCTGTCTTAGGATTCCATTGTTCACAAACGCCTTGATCGGGCGTTCATGAACACCGAAGGAAGAATGGTGTGGGCCGAGGCTAGAGTGAGGCATCTTCCCAAGTTCTCATCGGACCATTGTCCGCTCCTCCTCTCTCTTAACCCTCCGACTGCCCAAAACCGGAAAAGGAGACCATTCCGCTTTGAGGCGGCGTGGTTTACTCACCCGAACTTCAATGAGAAGATCCGTGAAAGCTGGTGTCCAGAATTGGCGACCCCAAGTGCGTTGCAGGTGTTAAAAGAGGAGCTGATTAAGTGGAATAAAAAAACGTTCGGTAATATACATGAGCGGAAGAGGAAGTTGTTGGCCCACCTCGAGGATATCCAACACAGATTGACGATGTTTCCTTTGGCAGGTTTGATGAATGCTGAGATGGCGGTGGCTAAGGAGATTGAACAGGTGCTTGAAAAAGAGGAATTGCTTTGGTTCAAAAGTCTAGAGAACAATGGCTCATGTGTGGTGATCGGAAAACGTCCTTTTTTCATGCGTCGACCATTATCAGGCGGAAACATAACAAGGTGGAAGGTCTAAAAGACGACAGTGGGCAGTGGATTGATTCTAGTGAGGAATTGGAGAAACTTGCAAATGATTTTTTCAAAGATTTATATACTGATGAGTGTTTGACTTCTAGTGATTTTAATGAGGTCTTAATCAATTTTCCGGAAATCAGTGAGGAGGAAAAAGGCAGTTTGATTCAGCCGATATCATGGGAGGAAATTTGGAGAGCTATTCGTAGTATGGGCGCTTTCAAGGCGCCGGGTATTGACGGATTTCAGCCCGGGTTTTTTCAAAAATGTTGGGGGACCGTTGGCTCTTCGGTCATCACTTTCATGAAGGATTTCTTTCGTACTAGCATGCTCCCCGAGGGAGTGAATGATACACTCATAGTCTTACTTGCTAAAATTGATAAGCCGGAAAAGATTACTCAGTTCAGACCGATCAGTCTTTGTAACGTCTTGTACAAAGTGATTACAAAGATTATGACCACGAGACTTCAGCCCGTCTTATCTAAAATTATTGTACCAACGCAGGGTAGCTTTCTCCCAGGTCGGATGATCACGGACAACATTGTCATCACTCAAGAAGTGGTACATTCCATGAGAAGGAAAAAGGGCCGCAAAGGGTGGATGATTCTTAAGTTGGATCTTGAGAAGGCTTATGATAGGCTGAGTTGGCGGTTCATTGAGAATTCTATGCGATGCGCTGGTTTTCCTGATCAATTTATCAGTTGGATTATGTCGTGTGTCACTTCAACTAGGATGCAGGTTCTATGGAACGGAGAGGTATCCAATCAATTTGAGACGTCGAGAGGTGTCCGACAAGGGGACCCGATTTCTCCGTATCTCTTCTTGTTGTGCATTGAAAGGTTGAGTCATATTATTGTGGAATCGGTTAACAAAGGGGATTGGAAACCGATTAAGATTACTAGACAAGGGCCGTCTCCTTCCCATATCTTCTTTGCTGACGACATCCTCTTGTTTGCGGAAGCTTCTTCGGATCAGTATCAGATCATTAGTTTTGCTCAGTTTCGGGTCAAAAAATCAGTATTTCTAAATCCAAGATGTTCCTTTCTCCTAATGTGGATAGGAGGACTGTACGTGAACTCAAAGAAGCTAGTGGTATCGAGGTGACGACCAATCTTGGTGTGTATCTCGGTATGCCCGTGCTCCACAAAAAGGTCAATAAGGATACTTTTTCCGGCCTTCTTGACAAGTTCAATTCGCGCTTGGCGGGATGGAAGGCAAAGTATCTTAGTTTGCGGGTCGAGTCACTCTTGCTAAATCAGTGTTGACTTCCATTCCGGTTTACACTATGTCTAGCGTGCTGATTCCGGATAGCCTTTGCAATTCAATTGATAAGTCGGTGCGAAGTTTCATTTGGGGGAGTTCTAGGGAACGCAGGAGAATGCATAAAGTGGCATGGGACGAAGTCACGAAACCAAAAATCTATGGTGGACTTGGTATTCGCTCAATGAAGGAGATGAATATCGCGCTTCTCGGGAAGTTAGGTTGGCGTTTTATAATGAGCGATGGGGATTTATGGGCAACGGTTTTGAAGCACAAGTATGTGGATTGTGCGTTGGGCAACTCTAATGCCTGCTCTTATCTTTGGAAAGGCATCAAAACTGGCTTGACTGAGGTTGTGAACAAGGGCGTTAGATGGTTTCTCAGGGATGGAGAATCGATCAAGTTTTGGCTGGATACCTGGTTATTAGATACTCTGCTGATCAATTCAGCGCTCTGTGATATTGCTGATGATCAAAGGGAACGGAGGGTGATTAGTTACTGGACGACATGTGGTAGTTGGGATTGGGCAATCTTATCTCTTTATCTTCCCAACTCTGTTATATTGAAACTGGCCGCTATATCTATTCTGCAAGATTCTGTTACTGAGGATGATCAGATTGGGTGGAGATTTTCTGCAGATGGTAGTTATTCTGTTGGTTCTGGATATAATTTGCTACAGGGGAACATAGAAAGAATGAATGTCGATGCTTTCTTCTATCAAAGCATCTGGTGTCTGCAGACATCTAAGCGAGTGCGACATTTCATCTGGCTGGCCAGCAAGGGAGGAATTATGTCCAATATGGAGCGGGTCAGGAGGCATATTGCTACTTCAGGGAGATGCGTTCACTGCATCAATGAAGACGAGACTTTCGAGCACTTATTTCGCGATTGCCCCAAGGTGAGAGTTATTTGGGAGAAGCTGAAAGCTACTGATCTGTGTAGTTATTTTTTTCAGGTTTCTTTTGCCAGTTGGATACGGGCCAACATCACGTGCAGCACCATCACCGGCTCGCTGGAATGGCGCTCGATTTTTGCGACGGCCCTGTGGTGGATATGGCGATGGCGTAATGCAATGGTGTTCGACAATGTAGTGACCGTTGCTGACGGAGCGAGTTACATACTTGAACAGGCTCATGATTATACCAGAATTTCAGGTATGAGTTCTCTTCCCAGCACTGTTAAAACTACTAGAATGCAGGAAATTGCTTGGACAAAACCCGATCAGGGGTGGGCGAAGTTGAATACCGATGGTGCGGTCCAAGAGGGATTCAGGGCGTCGGCTGGTGGTGTATTGCGCGATGAACATGGACAATGGATTCAGGGCTTCTCACACAACATTGGGTCATGCACCGTGCCGATGGCGGAGCTTTGGGGAGTTCGGGATGGCCTCGAGATTGCTTGGAAGAAGGGTTGCAGACAGGTGATTCTGGAATGCGATTCTCAGCTTGTCATTAATTTATTAAGTAGTAATGTTAATAAGAGTCATCCGTTATATAGCCTGGTTAGACAATGCCAAGGCTTTATTAGTAGGAGATGGATTATCCAACTCCGTCATGTGTACCGAGAGGCGAATACGGTTGCCGATCGCCTCACGTCTCTTGCTTTTAATTTTCCGTTGGTTTCCATGTATTGTGTGCCCCGCCTGAGGGGATTATTTCTTTGTTAAATGATGATGTAAGGGGTCGGGCTATCCCCCGTATGCTGACTACTTAGCCCATTTTGCTTTATTATTAATAAAATGCCTCCTTGAGAGGCCGGAGAGTACCGCCTCTCCTTCCACCAAAAAAAAATTAAATAAAAATCCTAAATGGACAAGTTTTGTTGAACAAAATTTTGAGATTAGAAAGACAAGTAGAATAGAACGGAGAGAGTATTAATATGTACTTTTCAAAAATATAAATATAATACCAGCCATTTTGATATCTAGTTGCTTCAAAACTCCGATTGTATACAGAAAAAATTACCGGATCGGGTCGGATTGGATAAAAAAAAAATTGCATTTCTCCAAGCAGCCACAAACAAGCCCACAGGCTATGCTCAGACTTTTGACCAATAAAAGGGGAAAATAAAAGAAGGTTAGAAGACCCTCTTTCGTCATCGTTTAAACCGAGTTAATTCACCACCGGTGCACCGACCATCGCCATCGACCTAATAACACTCGAAGCCCCCATAGAGGTACAATTTCTCCTTTCGCTATCATTCTCGTGAAATCAACTCTAATCGTATCTATTAATGCAAAATCGACCCCCAATTAGGGCAAATCGCGTGTTTAATCCAAAACCCTAATCTTGTCTTAATCCTTATTTTCCTTCAACATGTTAGCTTAACATTTCGATCTGCGTGCGCTTTCTATGATCTTTTCGCTATCAATTGATTGATCGCAATTCATTGGATGATAGATAGATTGATAGGGGAAATTTCAAAATTGAGCGAAGTTTGAAATTTGAAAATTCCCTCAAGGCAAGTCTAATTTTTGCAATTTGACTGGATAAAGATTGAAGCTTTTCGGTGAATTTAGCTGTGTCTCAAAGCTGTTTGAGAATGAATTGTGTTTGGTGATTTTCATTGTGCTTTTCGAAATGATTCAAGGCAAATGATCACAATGAAAAACACTCAATGCATTATGGTAACAGTGCAATTGTAGATAAATCAACTTCTGATCAATTTTAACTAAACCCAACTGAAATTGATTTCTTATTGTGCTTGATTTGTATCTGTATGCTTATTTAATCACAATTCTGAGCTCAATTATCTAATTCTTTCCCTTTTTCTGTTTCTTGTTTGGTTTTTAGTGATGCAGTAAAAGATCATAACTTTTGAGGTTATCTTATCCATGTAAGTACAGCAACAAAATCAGTTGGAATCTAATGATTTCTGGATACTATGATCACTGCCTCATTTTATCCACACACACCATTTCGTATGTTCAGGGACGACGAAGAAATTGTAGATCAGAAGAAGTATCTTGAGGATCTATGCAAGTCCAAGTGTGTGAAGCCTTTGCTTGCTTATCAGGTGTTCTTCTCTTCTGTTTAAACAGTAATTAATTCTGCACTTTCTTGAGTAGGCTTAGATTGAGCCACAAAATTCTTACAAAATAATACTGCATTCATGTTTTGGTGATTTGGTGCCATATGTTTTGGTGATTTAGTGGATGGACTTGACAAGATTAAGGGTTCGTTTGGTTACAAACTATGAAAACGGAAACGAATCCAAGTCCATTTTGGTGTCAAGATACGTTAATGAAAATTTTCGTCTTTACATGTGGTACTTCGTTTCCTATACAAAATGGTACAATCATTTCCTTTAACCCTCCTCTAGATAAATAAATATTAGAGCCATGAGCCAAGATACAAAATTTCGTTAATATATCATGGCACCAAAGTGGACTTGTTTTCTTTTTCTGAAGTAATAGAAAGAAGCAACGACATTTTCGTTTCCATTTCCATAGTTTGCAACCAAACAGGTCCTAAATTGTTGATAATCCTGTTTTGCAAGCCTAAATCATTCATACAACTTGGGACTAGTTTTTTTTTTGGGAACATGATATCTTCTTACAATTTTTTGAGGTTTTAATATCATCATCTGAATTCAATTTGATTTGCAGGCTTGTGTGAAGAGGATTCAGGATGATGAAACTGGGCATAAGCATTGCACTGGACAGTATTTTGATTATTGGTCATGTGTAGATAAATGTGTAAGCAATCTTATTATTTGCCTTGTTTTTGGGTTTTCTATTCTCTCATGGTAATTAAATTGGTAATCTCTTTGTTCTGATTTTTTTCTAAAAAATAAATGTAGGTGGCTCCAAAATTGTTGGAAAAATTGAAGTGATATTCTGCTCTGATAATCTCAAGTTTCAGGACGAGAATTTGCAGTTGCAATGTATTCTTATTAGTGTTAATCGACATGCTTCTACATGATTTTACTACTTATTTCTTATGTATGTAAATTCGGAAGATTGAATTTTATTATGGGTTGGTCTAACAAGTTCTGTCATTCTGTGTGATCTCTAGTCTTTCTCTGAATAAAGTTCAGTTTAGGCACGTCTTCAGGGAGGTGAACCATGTCCTATGTTCTAAAAATTCCGCCTACGCACTAGAAGGCTCAAACCCGCCTATCCTTTCAACCCGCCTAGGTGCCCGTTTGAGACTGTCTACGCAATTGTTTAAGCCGCCTAGACGCTTGGTCCCTCTCCACTCAATGTTCGTGTAACGTTTTTCAGAATATTGCTGATTGGCTCGCTAATCTTGGGCACTCGGCGCCCGCCACGCCGTCCGTGCTTGAACAACAACAACAATGACCCAGTGTAGCTCCCCTTACGGAGAATCTGGGGGGTCAGGATGGGAGCACCCCTGGCTTAGCGCAATGGGGAGCGACCAAAAGACCTGACAGACCACATACCAAAGGTAGGAAAACAAAGCCACCAAAAGCAAAGCCGAAAATAAAAACAAAACAAAACGAAGCAGAGAGAAGAGAAAGCATAGAAGGCATAGGAGCAGGGGCAAAACATAAAATAAAACGAAGCGCCGGATCTCAAGGTCCAATGGGCCGGTCTATTCAGGTGAATTAATAGTTCACCAATTGAATCTTCTCTCTCCAACTATCCCTGCAAACTGCCAACTCTGTCGAAATCCCTAACTGACTGACATTCTGCCTTATACTATCCTTCCAGCATTTCTTCAGTCGTCCCCTCCCTCTACGAAATATCCTCTCACATTTGTATTGGGCCGGATTTTTAGTGCAAAAAGCGGCCCAGATATTACGGCCCCCAAGGCCCATTCATTGCTTGTACTCCAGATTCGTTACTTGTCTAGAGATCGAGAGTGAGGGAGCAAGCGAGAGAAAGAGGAAAATGAATCAGAAATTGGGACGGGCGAAGGCTCCCACCGGAACGCCGTCGCTGGCTTGGTCGACCGTCGTCGTCGTCGCTTCGCTTCTCGCCGGCGCCTCCATTGTCCACAACATCTACAAGCCCGACCTGGTACCGTTCATTCTCCCTTTGTTTTTTGTTAATGCACTCAACCTGTTCGACGAAATGCCTCAATGAAAAAAATTGTTTGATCTCTCGATTTCGATCCCTCACGCTTCCCATTCTATGAAATTTGCGGATTTTGTTACTAAAAATCTGCACAATTGTGTTTTAATTCGATGAGTTTTCTGCAAGTTCTTGGTTTAAAATGAGGTTTTCCTCTGATTGCAGACCCTTCCAGATGTCGAAGAGGTGAAAAAGCCGAAAGATTAGCTACGAATGCTCTGAATTATAAGAAAATTTGCATTCAGATTGTGAGAGATTGCTTATAGTTTGTAGCTCGATGATTGGCTGTTTTGATCGACATGGACAATATTGAATATTGATCATCAATCCTCTGTTTGCTTTGTCATCTCGGATTTGTTAAAAAAAAAATTGCTTGAGAAGTAACATTTAATCCTTCTACTAATAATAATTGTGCTTGAAATTGATTTTTGCTGGTTGCATTCTTTGAGTGATTACCATTAGTATATTATAGATAAAGTTTTTTTTATCGAATTTGATACACACGTAATTGGCACCGGCCCCTTTTTCCCCCAACATTTGTATACAACCATATCATATCTAGATCCAAACACCTCGTAGAACTACAATCACTGTTCTAAAAATTTCCGCCTAGCTCCGTCTAGGCCCCGCCTAGGCGTTGGATGGTCCTACTCCGCCGTTTAGGAGATCGTCTAGTCCGTCTAGGCACCCGTTTATGTCGCCTAGGCGCTAAACATCACTAGAATACGTATCTCATTCAGCAGTCATTGGCCCCCTATCATCATCTCTCTTCCATGGTTGCGCAATGCCAAGAGTTCCTTAGTCGACGTTGGAACGCCCGACTCCACCATGTTTTTAGGGAAGCGAACTCGGTCGCTAACTCCCTGGCCAGTCTTGCTTTTAATTTTCCTCTTGGTTTACATTCTCTTTCGGATTCGCCTGTTGGATCACTTCGTAGGGCTTCCCTTCGTCTTGTGAACTCTTAGCCCGATTTTTCCTTTTTTTTTGTGACATCTAGAGTGTTTGTCTCTCCTTCGACCAAAAAAAATCACTAAAAAATGAGGTAAGACAAATTAAAGCCCATGTGAGTGTGTGACCCAATCAACTTAGTCAAGCCAAAAGTAACCCCCATAGCAATCCACCCTCCAAACAAAACCCTCAAGGAAGACCTAACCATCTGCGCTCCTCCAAGCACGGCCCTCAACCACCCGACCACCACCAGAGCCACCGTGACAGACGCCACCACTCCCGCCAACCTCACCATATAAGACTTTATAAACGCCGCCGAAAGCAACGACAGTATCGCCCCACTCTAGAACCCGAGCCCAGAGGCGCCCGCAGCTCGTATCGGGCTCGACAACTTTCCTCTTCGCCGTCACCCTGGTCCGCCCCATCTCTGTCTCGAATTTCTCGGTCCCTCTTGAGCTGGGCCCGCTCGATGTCGAGCTGAGAGTAGACGGACACGTACTCGCCGATTGCCATGTTACATCGGTGAGTACGTGTTCGTCTACTCTCTCAACTCGACATCGAGTGGGCTTAGCTCAAGAGGGACTGGGAGATTCGAGGCGGAGGTGGGGCCCGTGCGAATTTTGATGATAACAAACCTTAATTTGGTATTAGATGTCTTCTATGGAGCGTTTTAGGTAAAGGTACAATGAAGTTGTCCATATGAACCGTGAGAGCCAGAACAACACATGAATTGTTCATAGCTCCCAAGAAATTGTGAATGGAACAATCAAGATTTAATGTTTTAGACAAATTGAGAGATTCAAAGTTCTAAGGAATAGTGACGAGAATTGTGAAGTTTCAAGGCTCCAGGAACAAAGACTAAAACAGTGGTTGATTGACTTGTTTCGTATATTCCATGCAATCCATATGTTATGAATCAAGTGACCCGTTGGACGATCCTAGTAGACATACTTGTAAATCGAGAGGTCAAAAAAATCGGCAACTAGCTAGATGGACCAGATAATAGAACAAGACACTCTAGCAAACGTCAAATATAAGCTTATATTGCTTTTGTAAAGCTTTGATGTATTTTCTTTTGTCGAACTCTTAAAGTTTTAATGTCGAATCAAATTTGATCCTAGAAAAGCAATAAGGTACTACATACATGATACATCCATAATTGACTTCTTCTTTCTTTTTTTTTCTTTTCCCAACATTTGTATACAACCATATCAAATCTAGATCCAAAACACCTCCCTTTACTACAATAAGCATAATCTCCACAAACATCACTAGAAAATGAGTTAAAACAAAACACATAAAAAAAGCATACAAACAAATTAAAGTCCATTAGACCCAATCAACTTAGTCAAGCCAAAAGTAACCCCCATAGCAATCCACCCTCCAAACAAAACCCTCAAGGAAGACCTAACCGCCGGCGCCCGCCCGAGCACCGCCCCCAACCACCCGAACACCACCAGCGCCACCGTGACCGCCGCCACCACCGCCGCCAACCTCACCCTATAACTCCTCACAAACGCCGCCGAGAGCAACGGCACTATCGCCCCGCCCGAGAACGCCAGCCCGGAGGCCCCCGCCGCCTGTATCGGGCTCGGCAGCCCCTCCTCCTCCTCCTCGTCCTCGCCGACGGGCCCACCGCGGGCCCTCTTGAGCTGGGCCCGCTCGATGTCGAGCTGGGAGTAGACGGACACGTACTCGCCGATGGCCATGCTACACGCGCCGGCCACCAGGCCCGCGAAGCCCGTCAGGATCATGGCCTTGACGTCGGGCTTGACGGCCCCGACGCCCATCATGAGGGAGGCGGTCGATACGAGCCCGTCGTTGGCTCCGAGCACCGCCGCTCGGAGCCACTGGGCCCGCTTCGCGTAGTCGAAGAGGTCGTCGGCGTTGATGGCGGGGAGAGAAGGGACGGCCTTAGTGGTGGTGGTGATGGGGAGAGTTTGTTGGTTGTTTGTGGCCGCCATTGAAGAGATTAGGAAGAAGATTAATTAATTAATTAATTAATTAGGATTGATTGAAGGAAGAAGAAGAGGATTGAGTTTGAGTGTGGAGGACACACGCCTCTTTGGACATGCTATATATAGTTGAGTTTAGGGTTTGTGGATTTAGGGTGGTAAGTGGGGGTGGGTTACACACCACCACTCAAGATTTGATTTTGCAAATTTTGGAATTTGAGTGGAGATTTGAAAATGTGATATTTAATGTTGATTCTCTTTTTTTGGAAAGTTTAATTTTATGAAAACTGTATAAAGCCTTACAAAAAAATGTATGGGTTATTTATGTTTTGAGAGAAGTTGATTGGATGGTAGACCTAACCCGATAACTCGATCCGAACTGTCCAATAATTTTAGGGTAAAGACCCGAAAATTTGAACCCGAAACTCGAAATGAACCGAACTCGATAGAACCCGAAACCCTTTGGGTTGAAACCCGAAACCCGTTGGGTTGACGATTTAGTATATTTATAGAATTTTTAAAATTTAATTTGAAAATTATAATATATTTTATTATTAAAATAAATTAAAATAAAATATTATTATTTAATATTACTATTTAGTTAAAAATTGTTTTTAATAATCATAAAAAAGGATATTTTAGCTAGACTCGTTGGTCAACCCGACCCGACCGAAAACCCGCTACAACACGACCCGATTGACTCATGACCCATAACGAAACCGAACTCGATTTAACCCGAACCCACCTGACCCGACCCGATTGACAGGTCTAGTAGACACGGATCGAGGAGCGGGCTAGAGTTGGCTTCAGTTCACCAAAAAATAAAAAAAATAAGGTAATTTTATATAAAAAAAATTGGTGAAAATTAGGGTAAATTTGACCTATCAAAATAAATTTAGTACGAAATAAGTTAATATTAAGATAAATCTAGAATAGTAAGGTAAATTCAGTCTACACAAAATTTAATTCTGGTTCCGTCCTTCTCGGATGATCGACGGATTCTTACATTTAGGCATGCTTTCTCGACTGGTTACGCTCATGTAAGATCGAATAACCCTGAAATGGAATTATTTTATTGAATTGTGTTTATTTAGATTTATTTATATTTTCAAATATTATTTATTTATTTTTAAATAGTGTAAAAAGTAATATACAATTCCATGCATATACAATTAGTGTTAATCTATGAAAACATTATACTATTATATTCATAAGATATGAACATAAATTAGGGGTATGTTTTCTTTACATGTTCCTTGCATTTGTATTTATAAAGACATGCAAAGATCACCCCCCTTGTTTACTTGAAACTAATTTCTTGATCATGAAGATTTTAAGGGGTAAGAATGGTGTAGTAAGCCATACACCTAATACATGAATATTGATTTAAGCCATATACAGCAGTAAATTTAATGATCCTTTTTTTGGTAGAAATAATGATCCTTTTTTAATCTAATTGTTAATGTTCTTATAGTAAAACATATACAATACGGATTAGTGACTTCGAATATCTAGTCTCGCTTATTAGGACCTCGTAGCAGTATTATGAGGTCTCCATTTCAATTTCTAGGAGCAATGTCATTGACCAAAAACATGTATAGAGCTATGAGATTGGTTCAAATGAAACAAACTCTTATCCTAAAACGAATGTACTTTTCCTAGTTCGTAGTGCACTTTTCCTATTTCAGAGTGCACTTTTTCGGATTTGCACTTTTCATACTTTGCAATGCACTTTTCGTATTTTTTGTAGTGCACTTTTTTTATTTTTCAATGCACTTTTGTATGAAAAGTGCACTACAAACTAGGAAAAGTGCATTCGTTTCACGTTTTAGGATAAGAGTTTGTTTCATTTGAACCAAACTCATAGAGGTAGACTTCATTTTTTCGCGAGAAATAAACAAACTCTACATAAAAATAATTAATTAAGTGGTTATATAAAAAACAATTTTTCTAACTAAAGTCCTTAAAGATGTTTATTTGGAAAGTTATTATTTTTATTAAAATATAATCTCCATAAAAGTGTAAAAAATCCTGAATAATATAAATTCAGCACAATTTATTTTTTCCAATCAAGACTCTAAACCAGTGGCGGAGGCAATGTATGCCCAGTGGGGGCTTGTAGCCCACTGGAATTTTCAAAAAAAAAAATTGAAAAAATATAGTAAAACAACTAGGTTATTTGATAAAAACTAATTTATTTGGTCAGAAAAAAGCAGATTTTATATATATATATAATATATTGAAATGATTTTTTATACATAAAAATAAAAAATTTATGAAAAAATACAAAATTTTCTATATAATTTTTTTTATATACAGAAAAATACAATTTTTTTTATATTTTATTAAAAAAAAAATCCCGGCGAACATTTCTATAGCCAAAAGAAATTTAATTGCTACGGTCTTAACCTATATATTCTCAAAGCATATGTTAAACAAAACGATAATTTTACACATAAAGACATGTCTTATCGTTAGATTAATGGACCGCTAATATGAAAGGATAAGATTTGACATAAGACATGTCTTAATGTCTTATCGTTAGCAAATGCATGAGAGACATTTTAAAGAATATAAAATCTTACTTACTTTACCGGAACCACGTACATAACCTAATTATTCTACACATGCACTTGCATTAGCTTGAAGCTTCTTATCAGTATAAACAATAAAATTGTTTCACATTAAAGATAAAACTAAGATATCATTTTGGTACGTGTAGAATTTGCACAAAAATGGACCGATCGATCATGTCGGTCTTTGAAGATGATATAGACGTATAATAAAACAGAGTGTATCCTTTTATCTTTACTTTTAATTTCATTTTTTTTATATAATCAATAGTAGGATGATGTATTCACACTTTATATTCGATGATGAAGTTTCTTTAAAAAAAAATAAAAATTTAAAGTCTTATTCACTTAAAGCAACGCAATAATTCTTTTTAATAGATGAGTTTTATTCTCATAACATAGGATTTATTCGACAAACATTACTATTTCACAATGAAATCCGAGTAAAATGTTAGATAAATGTCCTTATATGGTGTACATAACTAGTAAAATAAATACACGAATGGGGAATACGATTAGGAATTACAATGTCAATGACAAGACACCGAGCAGATATTAAATGAAATGTATTAAATTGTTGAAACAAGTTTGTCGATGACAAGACACCAAAGAAACAAACAAGTTTGTTAAATTCTGGTGGGTCAATACAACGTGAACGTGTGGGGTACATATATTCATTTATGTGAATATGTGCGTTAGGCCCAACACACAAGACTTTGGAGTTCCATCATAAAATCAATTGGCAATAGGGGAAGTAACTCAAGGGGTATATATAATAAGACAAGTTTAATTAGGTCCCAACTTTAGATGTGAGAATGTATTCTAACAAAGTTGATATTCCAGCAAGATCAGTGTGATGGCATTCCAGACTTAGCAATATATTCGTACTCAATTGATCAATTGGGAGAAGTCAAAACAATGGACTCTGACCATTACCGAAAAATAATATCCAAGATAGGCTCTACTGAGCGCCTAGTAAAAATGGATGGTTCTCCACCTCCTCGACTGTAGAATTGATTGCGAAAATAGAAACACATACCCAATACGTAAATCATTTGATTTGGAAGCTTGATATTTACCCGAAAGTTAAAAAATTTCTTTTGAAAATTGATAATGGGTTTCCTACGAAATCAAGACTAAGAGATAAACAACTCGTAACACCAAGTGGGTGTGTCTCATGTGACTGTACCATAGAAGATACTACACGCTTGTTATCTAAATGTCTAGCAAAATAAACACACAAATGGCGAATTCAATTAGGAGTTACAATGCCAATGATAAGACACCAAGGCAAATACTAAATGAAATGTACCAAATTCTTGGAAAGAAGGATTTCTCTATAGCTGCAGTAGTTTGGCGGTGCATCTGACACCAAAGAAACAAGTTGATATTCCAGCAAGATCAGTGTGATGGCATTCCCGGCTTAGCAAATTATATCCGTACTCAATTGATCAATTGGGAGAAGTCGAAACAATGGGCTGAAAATGAGGAGAGGATTGAGATTCTACAGTATCAGGCAAAGAAATAGAGAATACAATCACCTAAAAGATGGAAAAGACCAAGGGAAGGCTTTATAAAAATCAATTTTGACGCTTCCAGACTCTTAAACGTGCAGGCATCAGGGGGAATTGTTATAAGACACCAAAGAGGACAAGTAATTAATATGACGTGCGGAATTTTGGTCGAATTCCAATATTAAAAGTTGAAGCACTGGTACTTAGAGATGCAATTAGAGAGGCGAGAAAAATGAACTTGGACAAGGTGGAAATCGAAGGTGACAACTTATAAGTCATCAATGTTATTAATGGGAAAAACAAATGTTCTTGGGAAATAGAACTAATTATTTCAGATATTTTGGTTTTTCTGCAAAGAGCTCAAGATTTTACTACTAATTACGGAGTATATTCTCAGATAGTGTAATACTGTGGCCGACAAAATCGCTAAACTGGACTACAGTCTCCCTATTGAGTGTATAAAAACTCACTCAGAACATAAAGTTTTTACCCGTAAGGATGCTCTAGGACGTCCTCCGTAAGGAGTGCATCCCAATCTTCGCCTAATCAAAAATAAATAAATCTGAGTAAATTTTAGGTAAATTCTTTTGTATTTTACGTATAATTTCATTCTTTGTATACTACCATAGTAGTATAGTACAATGATGTATATGTATTCACACTTTGTCATCGATGTTGAAGTTTCTTCTTTACATTAAGAGCTATATGCAATGTGCATCTTTTTCAAATTTCAATCGATGTTGAGTTTTATTCTCATAATATATAATTTATTCAGCAAACATTTTTTTGTTTGAATAGGTAAAAATTAGGCAGACTGGGTCAGCCTACGACATTCTTATCGGTGAGGGTCAGGACCCCGACCTTCATGATTGTGAATAATATTGATACTATAATCCTGGTGTAGCTTCGCAATTAAATCTGTCACAACATTGCATTCTCGAGAGATATGTTTGGTAATGACCACCTCGAAAGACTGAAACAAAACCGGAGTATCTGTTATTAGCATGTCAATTGTCCAGGGATTGGATTGACTGCCCTTAAGCGAATTGATCACAATTAGGCTATCATCTTCAATTTCTATGTGTCGAAGATTCCTCCTATGAGTTTCTTGAGTGGCCTCAAATAGTCTCATAGCTTCAACTTGTTCGACTGTCCAGTAATCATTTTTCTGTTTATTGCGAGGAATATGGTTCTGGAGAAACCAAATGGTTTTTAATCGAAACAGTATTGGGTCATGTAGGAGTGTCGAGGAATTCATTCAAAACCATATTATGTGGTGGAGCAAAGCTAAAAATATTAATAAAGAGGCTACTATGTCGTCCACAGTGCAGCAAGCGAGACCAAGAAAACGCAAAAGAAAATGGGTGAAATTTAAACCTCAAAATAGGTTTGAAAAATAAATTTTGATGGATTAAAACAAGATAATGGAAAAGCGATTGCTAGTTCACAATGAAAAATGTGAGTAAAATGTAAATTATGCAAATTCTTTTGTATTATTTTAATATTCACTTTTAATTCCATTCTTTTTTCAAACTTCAATAATTTTACTACACTAATTAAGAATAAATTGTTCACAAATCCATATTGCTTAATATACATCAACAACGTGCTTAATGCCTCTAAATTTGTCCTTTTTGGGTCAAATTAGAACAAAATTTTAAAGGCAAACTACATACCCACTGTCTATATTTTTCAATTAGATACAATTGAAATACGTACCCACTATCGCTAATATTCCACATTTATTTAAAACCAAACAAAGATATTCTACATTATTTAATGGGACCTCATAGTTGATAATAATGGCTTGTAAATTGTAATAATGGGTAGTAGATGAAGGGGAAAGCACTTATCAAAATTGGCGGACAAGATAATCCCACCACTAATTAAAATCTTTGGAGTGTGCTTTCCACAAGGCCTCCACAACTTCTCATTATTTTATTACACACATTAGTATATTAATTGTTGATAATTTAATATGACCCTCGATTGGGTCAAGGTTTTTTTTTCAGAAAATAATTTTAATTTCTACATTTAGTTCATGAAATAAATAAGAAAATTTATTTAAATATCTAGGAATTTATACTTTTTCAAATGATAAATATTACATAAGATGGATAAGATACAATTTTAGTACTTTTAAATAGTAAATTATAAATTCATACAAAATCAAATAAATTGAATCAAATAAATTTTTGACTTCTTAATTGGGTTGGGAAAAGCTCGATCCCGACCGGATTTTTGGACCGGACCGAGGAATATTCAGTTTTGTCCTCGATCCAAAAAAAATTGAAAGTCGGTACCCGATTCGATCTGGTCCGGCCCGCCTTTTTTTAATTAATAATCAAAATTTTATTTTATATAAAAATATGTATAATTATATAATTAAAATATAAATTAAATTTTTATGTGATATAATATATATTTTTTATACAAATATAATATTTTTTAAATAATATGTTTTTTTATTCAAGAAATATTTTTTAAATAAAAGAAAAGTATGGTACAAGACCGGATCGGGACCAAGACTGAACCGGATCGAGAATATCCAGTCTGGTCCTCAATCCATATTTTTGGGAAATTCGATACCGGTCTGGTCCGATCCACCCCTACTTCTTAAGATATTTACTTCCTAGAAACTAAATTTTTGAGAATTAAATTCCGAGAACTAAATTTCAACTCAAAATTTTAAATTTAATTCTTTTACTACTTGAACATTTTATTACCCCGTATTTTTTTTACAGAAGTAATCATCATTTATCAATGACCCATTGAGGCTCCGCTAGAGCGAAATCTGGAATTTTTAGTGAAGTAAAGTTCACATAATTTGCTACGTATCAATGTCTGTCTCTAATTGAATCTCTATTAAATTAAATAATAGTACTTTGAAGATTAAAACTTTAAGGAGATGAGTCAACTTCCTAGATCATCCCAAATAATACAGAAGAACATGAAGAAGAATATCGATTTAGTACATGAAATTCTAATGACGGAGAAAGCAAAGTTTGGTGAGTCAATCGGCCACCTTAACACGGTCTAAAAAATTCATCAAAAAAGCAAAACATTTTTGATTCCTTTCAGATTAGAACTCAAGAGTGAAAATATTAGAAAACCCACGAATTCAATTAATTTGAATTTAGAAAGAACAAAAAAAAAAAGCATATTTGGTTTCTTTTAAAGGCTAATCTCACTTTGTAAATGCCGAAAGTTAAAGCATTAATTTATTGGAGTATTTTGATATATGCAAATGTGTACACTCGTTTTCATATGGCTATTCACACAAATTTATTTGTGCATTTTGATTCTTGTCAAAAGCTTTGCTTTGTGAAAAATAGACAGGTCGCTTAATTGGCAATCACAGGGCAAATTATCTGTTATACCGCGTATTATCAATCTTCAATATGATATAAAGTTTTTCTAACAAAATGTAAGCTTAAGTTATTTAGGGTTTTGTTTGGATCATGCATTATAATTACTGTTCTAAAAAACGGCCTAGGCGCTGGGCGGTGGTCCACCATCCCGATTTTGCCCTAGGCGGTGTTCTGGGCGGCTAGGCGGGCTGGGCGTGCGCCTAGGCGGGTTGTGCGGGTTAGGCGGGTTGGGCGGGTTAGGCGGGTTGGGCAGCCTTCTAGGCGGGCTGGGCGGCCTTCTAGGCGGGTTGATATATTCACACTTTATAATGCACGCTTTTGCATTATAATGCAAAAGTCCTTGGTGTATAGGGTTGTATTCCAACCGAGCCGAATCAAGGTTTGAGTTTCTATGGCTCGGTTTGATTAGTAACATTCGAGTTCGAATACGAGTTTAGTTCGAGCTCAAAATTTTATTCGGACTCAATTCATTTAAAAGCTCGTTGAATTCGAGTTTAGGTCACAAACCGCTCGTTTAGTTTGTTCATGAGACAACCTTGCAACCAACTCATTTACATGATCATTATATATATAAGTAAATGAAATTAAAAAATTAAACTATGTAGGTTTAATAACCAACAATATTTATGAATGTACGTATAATCGAGCTTTCTCGTGAACAAACGAGCCAATTTTTCTTAAGCTTATGCTCGATTTATTTATCTTACAAGCCTTGAAATAGTTTTAAGATTGACTCATTTACAGATTCAGTCAAACACGAACAACACATAACCGATCCGAACACGGATTTTATCTCGTAAAAAGCTCGGTTCATCTACAATCCTATTTCCAAGTGTTCCAATGAGAGCATGGGAATAGCCCATAGGAAAGGGAAAACGGTTTGGTAAGAGATATTGGGATTGGAATAAGAAGTGCTTAATTTTCCAATTTTAGGGCCTTAACATGAATGTATTAATGAATCATACTAGGTCTAATTGAATCGGTCTGGTCCAGTTGAATTGGTCTGGCCCAATTAATACAATCTTGGCCCAATTGAAATGTTTTATTAATGGAATGTCTTGGGCCCGATCTTTTTAATTTAAATTGTTATAGAAGTAACTGACACTTTTATCACACGAAACAAACTCTTATCCTGAAACGTGAAATGAATGCACTTTTTATATTTCAAAGTGCACTTTTCTTACAAAAGTGCATTGCAAAATACTACAAAAAGTGCAATCTGAAAAAATGCATTACAAAAGTACGAAAAGTGCACTGCAAAGTACGAAAAGTGCAAATCCGAAAAAGTGCACTCAGAAATAAGAAAAGTGCACTACAAACTAGGAAAAGTGAATTCGTTTCAGGATAAGAGTTTGTTTCATTTGAACCAAACTCGAAAAAATAGATGTTGATATAAAATTAAAAGAATATTTCTACTGGACATATATTAGCCAAACCGAAATTAATTTTTTTTCGAATGGACATACATTAGGTCTAACCATTTGAGTATTACAGTATTAACCAAAGCACCTTTCCGATTTTCTGTCGATGGCTTGTGCTGATATGCTAACATAGTAACATGGCAATTGGCAAGCTTTTTGTGTCTTGTTTTGCTGGTTTTTTGTGACCCTAAGTGGCCTTTGGTGGTCTTTTAATTTAGTGTTGGTGCTTGGGCTTTGGCCCATCTTTTGCCTTTTGTGGCATGACTCTTTGTTTTTGTTTGTCTTGTTTACTTTTTGGTTTGATGTTAGTTTCATTGCTTTTGGAGTTTTTTTTGGGCCTTTGGCCCATCTTGTTGTTTTAGCCCTTTGTTGGTTGTGTTTTTTGGCAGGTATGCACGAGTTTGTGGTTCGGATCGAGTCTTTTGTGGCCTGGTCAACATTGAAGGTTTTGATCTGAGCATGGTTTGTACAACTCCGAGGCTTGGTTATGTGACCGAGTGTGGTTTGTTTGTGATTGGCGCGGTCGCTTAGACGTTTTCGAGGCTGCTGAAGATCTTTCATCCATGTGGAGACAAAGTCGGTAGTCCACTTCATCATACCTGATTTGTCCATTTTTCGACCCAAATGCTAGTGGCGTTTTCTATTTATCCCCTCACTTTCCCCACTACCCTTTTCGTTTTAGGTCCTTTTTTTCGCCAATTGTACTTACTTAACGTGTTTTGGTTACATCTGTATGTTCTTGTCGGGTTTCGACTGCTGTTTTCTCGGCCTCTCAGTTGTACCGAGCCTGTTCGGTAAACAGAATTCTTACCTACTAAAAATTTTTTTTGAAAAGATTAAGGACTAATCTGAAACGTTTATAAATTTCGGGACTATTATAGAACAAGTAGAAAAGATTGGGACCAAACTCATAATTAACCCGTTTTTGCTTACCTTCCTTGTTCAAACTCTTCTTTTCAGGGCAGAAACGCGCGATTTTGAAACTTTTCCTTTTTGACTGAAAAATCATGAAAAGAGCAAAAAAAAAAGTTCGAAATTCCGGAAATGGCCCCAGGACATTTTCGGAATTTCAAAAATAATCTTCCCCCCAATTTTCCAACTTCATCCTCACGCTCAAACAATCTTTTCCCTACAAATCTAATCCAAAACCCCCGCCGCCTCCGCCGCCAAAACCGCCATGGAATCCTCTCCGATGAACAGACTCCCCCAAGACGCCCTCCACATCATCTTCTCCCGCCTCTCCCTCCGCCAGATCGGCGTTTCCCGAACCGTCTGCAAATCCTTCCACCGCTTTCTGACGTCATCCTCCTTCCTCCGCCTCATCGCCGCCTCCCAGCCTCCGCTCCCTCTCCTCGCCGTCCGCCCTCCGCACCAGCACCACCAGCAGCGCGTCGCCGCCGCCTCCGCCGCCCCTCCGGCGCTCCACGCCTTCGATCCGTCCGGAAACGAGTGGCTCAAGTTCGACCTCGCCTTCCTCCCCTTCCGCTCCGTCTCCCCCGTCACCTCCTCGCTCGGACTCGTCTACCTCTGGTGCGACTCGCCTGAGTCGAGCAAATCGCTCGTCGTTTGCAATCCCCTGACTCGGCGCCACCGTGTCCTGCCGCAACTCGGCTCCGCCTGGTCCAAACACGGATCGGTGCTCACCGGATCCGGTAACCGAGTCCTCGTTCTCACCGAGCTCGCTACTCTCTATTACACCGGCTCAAACACCTGGCTCAAATTCTCCTCCAATTTGCCGTCCAAGCCTCGGAGTCCGGTGCTAATTCGCGATTCGTTGTACTCCCTTTGTGATGTCGGATCGCCATGGAGGAGCCAGTGGAAATTGTTCACCTGCACATTGCCGGAGTCTCGAAAATCTTTAGGTTGGACTAGGGTTGAGAGGCATGAATGGGGGGATGTGTTTGATATCTTGAAGAGGCCTCGTTTGGTTAGTGGCTCAGGGAACAATATACTGATGATTGGAGGGCTAAAATCGTCGTTTTCTCTCAACGCGACGTGCTCGACGATTGTGATCCTGAGGCTTGATTTGGATGCATTGGAGTGGCATGAGGCTGCAAGAATGCCTGTTGATATGTACAAGTGTTTCCAGGAGTCTAACAAGTTTAAGGTGTTTGGGGGTGGAGCTAGGGTTTGTTTCTCTGCTAAGAGGGTTGGGAAGCTGGCATTGTGTGATTGTCCTGTGGAGGCTGAGCCTGATGGAGTGTGGAGGTGGGTCGATGGAAGCCCGGGTTTGGGAGATGGGCTTTGTCGCGGGTTCGTGTTTGATGCAGGGCTTAATGATTTAGTGTGATGGCCATGAATTTTGGTAAGGTTTTGAATTCAGGATTTGTGGTTCTGTGTTATTCAGTTGGATATTATCTTATTAATTTATGAACTTTGACTGCTGAAGGGTTTGGCTGAAGCTTTGCAATTGAGTTGAAATAGTATGTAGTTTAGTTTATTATAATGAATTAGGGTGATTATTGTAGTGATTAGAATTAGAGTTGGTAGAAGATGAATGCAAGTGGTTTAAGGTGTTCAGCTACACTTGTTGAAATGCAAGAACTTCTGCTGAGAATATGATTCCACAACCATCCTGTTTATGCAAACTAAGTCATGTTTCTTTTGAGGACAAAATTGTTAACTTCTGTTGCTCAAACTAATTCATAGTATTAAGCTTTTTCTAGTGTTATTAACTGATTGTTAGTAGAATAAAGTTGTTGCCCAGTTCACTTCCTTGCCCAAACTATATGTATTTGAGTAATGCAACACCATTGCTTGCTTCTAACAATACTTAACTATCATATAATTAGGTTATGACTTGGTTTATCAGTTCATTTAATATTGTGTGTTTTTGAGTATGCATTATGTATTGATTTATGTTTGTGTGTTTCAGAGAATTGTGCGCAGCCGAATTCTTGTTGCAGAGGGTTAATTTCAGCTGTGTCTTGGCAACGAGATGTAAAGGCTTTCATTATCTTGCCTGTGCACAGATCAGGAATGGGTTGCTGTTTGTCTAAATGATGTTTACATATTCACTAAATCGCGATCAGAGGCATGATCAAGGCGATATTGGCCTGCATATTCCAACTAAAGGGAGGAAATCAGGTGCTTGAAGATGTAATATGCTCTTCTTATCTTATGCTTTAAAGAAAACCTCTGATTTAACCCTTGATCAAGAACTGCCAATTTTGTATGTGTTCATCCCAGTAGGACTATCAGACAAATTTAGTACTTAGCCAGGAGAGCATACAACTTTTGATCATGCGACAAATCTTTGGGGAATGCTTATGTTATTCTGTCAATTGCTATGTATGATTGCTGGCCCTATTGGAGCAAGTGTTTCATTTGGAAGCACTAAGCTTTCACTTTTGGTTTCTGTAGTCTTCATTTTGCTTGCATGGAAGTGTTTTAAGCTGTTCAGCTACACTCATTGAAATGCAAGAACTTGTGCTTTGGATATGATTCCACAGCCATCTTGTTTATGCAAACTAAGTCCTGTTTCTTTTGAGGACATAAATATCAACTTCTGCTGCTCAAACTAATTCTTAGTATTAGGCTTTTTCTAGTGTCCTTAGGAGTGATTGTTAGTAGAATAAATCTGTTACTCAAGTATGATGTTTCATTTTTCATTGAAAGTTAGCATTGTGTATTCCAGAGTATGCATTTCTATAGTGATTTATGTTTGGTGTCTTTATAATTTTCCCTGAAAACTTATTAAGCCAAAAATGTAATTTTCGTAGTATTGTGTTGTTTAATGGGTAATGCTTCATATACATTTTTTTTTTGAGTAAACTAAGTCATGTTAGGATTGACCTTTTATTGAGTAATGCTTCAAATATTTTTTTATTAAATAAAATAAGTGAAATTACATAAAATTGAAAGAAACAAAACAAGGCAAAATAATTTATTTGTATAATGAAATTATTAATATGGATTTTATTTGAAATCTCACAACATTAATCACTTTAGGGGTATGTAGTACAAACATGTTTATTAATTAAACAAAAATAATAACAAAATTGACCCTATATAGTTCCGTTGTTGAGGATATACAGAGTCAAGATTGGGGCAACCTTACCTTGAAGTCTTGAACACATTAAAAGGATACGCCCTATAAAGAGGGTACATCCGATAAATTCAAGATGGGAAAAAAAAAAAAACAAAGCACACAACTAAACATAAAGGACATCAATAGGAAAGTACAACACAAACATGCACACCGGAGAAACAAATTTATTAAATAAATAAATGCTCCATATCATGGAGTAATGCACTTTAGTATTGATCATTAAAGTGTTAATCCACATGTTCCAAGCTTGTCAATTGTGATCTGATCAATCTTGCTTGCCATCTCCTTTGTCAAATAGTTCTTCCAATCTCTAATCTTACCTTTACGGAAATAGGCATCATGAGATAAAGAAAATGATGCTTTTGAATTGATGTCATCGTAAAACCTCTTCACCTTATGGTTTTTCAAACTCTCAAAACCACACATATCAACAATCCTTGCTACAACACCTTCCTTCTCTTCCACACTTGAGAATGGGTAGCACATGAAATCTGCCAACCTCTTAACGTGGACCTCTGCATCGTTCACCAAATCCTCATACTTTAAGAACAAAATCTTGTCAGGGCAATTCATGAACGCTTTCCAATAACTTAGTACATGGTCCCAAAAAGGCCCAAAAGACGTTGCCCCGCGACAGAAGAGGTCAAATGCTTCCTCCAAAGGGATGGGCTTTGTGAGATCCTTATTGGCCCGGGCATTGTGAGCAAAATGCCAACGGGAAATGAAAGTGTCTTTTGGATCCCTCCAAATATACACAATCTTACACCCAGAAGCCAATACCGAACCAGGTAACGATGTATAAGGAATGTGGGTAGAAAAAACACAGAGATCGGGATCGATCTCGTCACCATGCTCTATCATAGGGATCAATCCATGGGGGTTTGTGGAATTGAGAGGGTGGCCTTCGAGCCGTTCGATAGGGAAGCGGGTTCGGGTCAAAATGACAAAAGATAAGGCTTTAAGCCACGTGGTGCCACACTTCGGATTACTTGAGATGAGTATGTGGGATGGGGACAGATTTTTGAATTCGGGAATCTCTTGGACTTGGGCTGAAATGACTCCTCGTAAGTGGAAGCCATAATACCAAAAACCTTGGTAGTTGTAAAGAGGGTTGTTGGCATCACCCAACCATCCAATCTCTTTAGAAAGTGTAGAGATTATGAGTTGGATCTCATCGGAGTTGGAAGTTTTGGAGGTAGGAGTACTAGTGTTTGACATTGTAGAATAGTTTGAGAGAGCTAGGTGATCGATCGAATAAGATGATGAATATGTATATATGGTCAATATCATTTGTGATTTGACTGATTCCTAATTAGTGCTAGGTACAGTTTTAGATTATAATATGATGGATAGGATCAATCATTAACCCAGTGAGGCTCCGCTACAGCGGAATTTGGGGGGTCAAGATGGGGGTACCCCTGCCCAAGGGAAAGGGGTACGCCCGATGATGGATAGGATCAAGTGGTGTTATTTTTATTAAATTTTCTAACTTATGTCTCAACGGCATAGTAGTTTAAACTTCTAAAAAGGGTGACAGTCTCTTATAAATTTGTACTTATTTTAGATTAATTAATTTTCTTAAAAGGATTTATTAATTTTTTAATAGGGTTTTAATTTCCTTTATTAGTATACTCAACCTATATTTTAAGGGCATAAGTTAAAAAACCCGTATTTTATTATGGTGTTTACCATGGTGAAGATGGAGAACATGGAGAACGTTGTTGGACTCTCGGAGCTAGGAGATTGCATTGAGCATCTCTTCACATGCACAATATTATTTTATTTACTTTACCATCTACGAAATTGTTTATTTTTTATAATCAAATAAAAGTATTGGACGTGATATAAAACCCATAAGTTATATGAGTAAATTATGTGTGACATAAAAGTTATGTGTAATATGAGGCTAGCTACTGAACAACGAATCTTACAAAATAAACCAAATTAAAGTGGTTGCAATCCAACCCACTCTATGATAAACATGATCATAAAATAAAATTACTTCAATATAATTAACATCCTAGGATTCCTAGCCTTAATCATCTACCATCTCATCATATTGCTATAATTGAACTATTCACTAATCAGCTCTATCTATAACTATTAGATTTATGTCTTGCTAATTGGTACAAACATCACTAATATTAAATTATGCCTACCCATGTTCGAGAATCATAGGACTAGGAAAACTATATTATCCAGTATCACATGGATTATATGCTACCTCAAATATAAATGCTTAATTTATCTCTCGTTATTTAATTTTATAGTTTTATGTGAACTCAAACAATCTCTAACGTACGAACGACGAATCTTAAAAAAAAACAAATTAAAATGGGTGCAATCCAACCACACTATGATAAGCATGATCATAAAATAAAATCACTTCAATAATTAGCATCCTAGCCTTAATCCAACCACACTATGATAAGCATGATCATGGGTTTTGGTAAGGTTTTTTTTGCAAGTTGAATTCAGGATTTGTGGTTCTGATATTGCTGGAAATTGCTATTTGAATTCAGTTGGGTATTATCTTATTAATTTATGAACTTTATGATACGTTAATTAATATATTTTTATTAATATATTTTTATAAATTAGAGTTTATCTCTTTTCTCGGGTTTTCTTTACGGTTCTTTCCCGGGACGCGTTTGTTAAACCGTTAGGGTTAGGGTTAGGATTTTATTATTATATATACTCATGTATTGTATTCTAGGGAGGCAATGAATGAGAAATCAGAAATTAATTAGTTTAGCCCTAATTCTTCCCTACCCAGTCTTCACTCTTTACCTCCGGCTTTGGCCATTCACATCCGAAATGCATCTGCACTATTATCCTTCTTCCCTTCACCCGGTTACTTTGTTCATTGAATTCGATACGAGATCTATACGGTTTTGTATCACTTTGACTGCTGAAGTGTTTGGCTAAAGCTTTGCAATTGAGTCTCATATAGTATATATATAGTTTAATTTAATACAATTCATTATAGTAAGGGTGATTATTGTAGTGATTAGATTTAGAGTTGGTAGAAGATGAATGCAAATGCAAGTGGTTTAAGCTGTTCAGCTACTATTACTCAAACTAAGTCATGTTTCTTCCAAGGACAAAAAGTGTCAACTTCTGTTGCTCAAACTAATTCATAGTATTAAGCTTTTTCAAGTGCTAATATTCCTATTAACTGATTGTTAGTAGAATAGAGTTGTTGCTCAGTTCACTTCCTTCCCCAAACTATATGCAATTGGGTATCAGTTCATTTAATTGGGTATCAGTTCACTTCCCAGTAGGATTATCAGACATATTTATTACTTAGCCAGGAGAGCATACAACTTCTGAGTTCTGATCATGCAACAAATATTTGGGGAATGCTTATAATATTTTGTCAATTGCTATGTATGATTGCTGGCCCTATTGGAGCAAGTGTTTCATTTGGACAATTATAGAAGTAAATTATTTGCTTTGATTTGGTTCTTTTAACTTTTGGTTTGTGTAGTCTTCGTTTATGGAGATAATTGTGTTTAGTGATCAGAATAAGAGTTGGTAGAGATGAATGGAAGTGTTTTAGCGTTTGTTCGGCACGCAGGAGCGTTCTCCGGCCAGCTACCCTTCGAAACGCTAGCGGAAAGGCAAGAAGCTTGGGTGTAGGAGCTTTCTCAAAATTGCCAAAATTCCGCTCCAGCTAGCGGGGATAAGGTCCCAAAACGCTAGTGCCAAACGGAGGCTTAAGATGTTCAGCTACACTCATTGAAATGCAAGAACTTCTTCTTTGAATATGATGATTCCACAACCATCCTGGTTATGCCAACTAAGTCATGTTTCTTTCAAGGATATAAATATCAACTTCTGTTGCTCAAACTAATTCTTAGTATTAAGCTTTCTCTAGTGTCCTTAGGAGTGATTGTTAGTAGAATAAAGCTGTTACTCAAGTATCATGTTTCATTTTTCATTAAATGTTACCATTGTGTATTCCAGAGTATGCATTTCTATAGTGATTTATGTTTGATGTCTTTTATAAATTTCCCTGAAAATTACATATATTTTTTTTTGAGCAAACTAAGTCATGTTAGCATTGACCTTTTATTAAGTAATGCTTCATATATTTTTTTTATTAAATAAAATAAGTGAAATTACATAGAGTTGAAAGAACCAAAGCAAGGCAAAATAATTTATTTGTATAATGGAATTATTAATATGGATTTTATTTGAAATATCACAACAGCACTCACTTTAGTATTATGTAGTACAAACATGTTTATTAAATAACTAACCATAAACAACATCAAAAGGAACATCACTCACATTAGTAGTATTATGTAGTACAAACATGTTTATTAAATAAATAACCATAAAGAACATCAAAAGGAACATCAAGAGGGTACGTTCAATAAATTCAAGATGGAAAAACAAAGCACACAACTAACCATAAGTTTATCAAAAAGAAAGTACAACACAAACACCTGCATGGGAGAAACAAGTTTATTAAATAAGTAAATGCTCCATATCATGGAGGAATGCACTTTAGCATTGATGATTAAAGTGATAATCCACAAGTTCCAAGCTTGTCAATTGTGATCTGATCAATCTTGCTTGCCATCTCCTCTGTTAAATAGTTCTTCCAATTTCCAGTCTCGCCTTTACGGAAATAGATATCATGAGATAAAGAAACTGACGAATTTGAATTGATGTCATCGCCATACCTCTCCACCTTATAGTTTTTCAAACTCTGAAAACCACACATATCAACAATCCTTGCTACAACACCTTCCTTCTCTTCCACGCTTGAGAATGGGTAGCCCATGAAATCCGCCAACCTCTTAACGTGGACCTCTACATCGTTCATCAAATCCTCGTACTTTAAGAACAAAATCCTGTCAGGACAATCCATGAACGCTTTCCAATAACTTAGTACATGGTCCCAATAAGGCCCAAAAGCTATTACCCCGCGACAAAAGAGGTCAAATGCCTCCTCCAAAGGGATGGGCTTTGTGACATCCTTATTGCCTCGGATATTGTGAGCAAAATGCCAATTGGAAATGAAAGCGTCTTTTGGATCCCTCCAAATATACACAATCTTGCACCCAGAAGCCAATACCGAACCAGGTAACGATGTATAAGGAATGTGGGTAGAAAAAACACAGAGATCGGGATTGATCTCGTCACCATGCTCTATCATAGGGATCAATCCATGGGGGTTTGTGGAATTGAGAGGGTGGCCTTCAAGCCGCTCGATAGGGAAGCGGGTTCGGGTCGAAATGACAAAAGATAAGGCTTTAAGCCATGTGGTGCCGCTCTTCGGATTACTTGCGATGAGTACATCGGATGGGCACAAATTTTTGAATCTGGGTATGTCTTGGGCTTGAGCTGAAATGATTCCTTATAAGTGGAAGCTATGAAACCAAAAACCTTGGTAGTTGTAAAGAGGGTTGTTGGCATCATCCAACCATCCCATCTCTTTAGAAAGTGTAGGGATTATGAGTTGGATCTCATCGGAGTTGGAAGTTTTGGAGGTAAGAGTATTAGTGTTTGACATTGTACTATTGAAGAATAGTTTGAGAGCTAGCTGATCGATCGAATAAGATGATGAATATGTATATATAGGTCAATATCATTTGCGATTTGACTGATTCCTAATTAGTGCTAGATACGTTTTATATTATACTAGTAATATGATCGATATGATCAAGTGTTGTTGTTTTTATTATAAATGCTTTCTCTCTTATTAAATAATTTTATAGTTTTGTGTGATCACAAGCAATCTCTACCGGACAAGAAATCTTACCCAAAAAAGAAATTAAAGTGGTTGCAATCCAACCACTTTATGATAAACATGATAAAGAATGGAAAAATGCTGGTAAGGCCGATGTAACCAGTCTTTATGGGGGTTCCCAGAACAAGAGGGAAAGGAGGAAAAATGTCAAGTGGAAAAAATTCGTAGTGAACTTTACTAAGCTTAACTTTGATGGTGTAGTGAACGTTGATGGTGTGGCCTCGGTCGGATTTATTCTCCGTGATCACAACGACGCCCCTATCTTCTTCAACGGAGGACTGATTGGCCGACAATCTGTTTTGACATCCGAGGCTATCGCTTTACGGCAGGGGATTCTTGAGGCCACAGACGTGGCATTTCCCATATTCAGGTTGAAGGCGATAATCTGCAGCTGGTCAACGTTGTGCTTGGCGTCTGGCGTTGCCCGGCCTTGGGAGATCGAGATGTTGCGGGCGGATATCCATTGCTTACTTGCTCGGTTCCGGTGTTGGAGTATTTCTCACGTCGTTCGGGAGTGCAATTCGGTGGCGGACTACATTGTTGGTTCTTAGTCTCATCCATCCCTCTCACTTTGGATCCGAGTCTTCGGAACCTCATCCGTCAGGATACTCTAGAAAGACCGCTAACCTGTTAGCGGGCCTTCCTAATCTCTTTCCTTATAAAAAAACATGATCATAAAATAAAATCACTTCAATAATTAACATCGTAGCCTTAATCATCTACCATCTCAATAATTGAACCATTCATTAATCAGCTCTATCTATGACTATTAGATTTATGTCTTAGCTTGCTAATTGTTACAAAAATCACTGATATTAAATTATGCCTACCCATGTTCGAGAATCACATGGAAAACTATTTTATCCATTATCCAACATCACATGAATTATATGGTACCTAAATATAAATGTTTTCTCTTATTATTTAATTTTATAGTTTTCGTGTGAACTCAACTACTCAAGCAATATTTACTGGTCGACGAATCTTAAAAACAAAATTGAAGTGGTTGCAATCCAACCACTCCATGATAAACATAATAATAAAATAAAATTGTTAGTGTACAAAAATTCCGTCTTCAATGCACTAATTGTATGCTCCTTTCTCTTCCATTCTAAACTGAATCTTCCAACCTAAAATCTTCAAAACAATGGACACAGGGGGCGGGGACCCCCTAATCCACCTCTGACGCCTAAGTCAAAAGAGCGAGTATTAACCTGTTCAAGTTTTCTGAATACGTCGATGTGCGCATGTGGCTCTCCCTACACGCCTAGGGCGTCGTGTATTTATAATGGAAGAAGGAGATCAGAGGGGTCGACTTTACACATATCCTAGGGCTAGTCAGATTGCTTAGAGCCCAAGTTAGGAATATTCTCCCCTTCTCCAAGTTTAATTTCATCATATTTGAAGGATAGAATCTTCCATTAAGTTGCACAACTGCCATATTTATAATAATAGGAAAATAAATAATAATAATAATAAATACGCATTAATTTAAGCAATACCTTTAATGTTGATAACGAAAATAAATATGATAACTATGTTTGTTTTACCCGCTCACAAAATCACTTCAATAATTAACATCATAGCCTAAATCATCTACTATCTCATCATATTGCTATAAAAACATAGTAATCAGAATCAAGCATATCACAATTGAGCCATTCATTAATCAACTCAACCTATACTACTACACTACAATGTCAAACACTCCTATCTCGAAAACTTCTTACTCCGACATGTTCTCATCGCTTGCTAAAGAAAATGGATGGATGTCCGACGACAACAACCCTCTAATCCGTGGTCTGATTTGATGATTGATTGATATAGAGTCTTCTTGTTTGCGTCCATAGGGAAAAATTATATTGCCAGAAATTGACAAAATAATATTTAAATTTAGTCATCAGACTACTACCAAGGTTTTTGGTGTCATGGAATGTTCTTAAAAGGCGTCATTGCAGCCCAAGCACAAGAGATACCCGGATTCAACCCGTCCCCATCCGACATAATCATATCCAGTTGTCCGAAGAGCGGCACCACGTGGCTTAAAGCCTTATCTTTCGCCACTTCAACTCGAACCTTGTTCCCTATCGAACAACATTCCCAAGACCACCCTCTCCACTACACAAACCCCCATGAGTTGATGCCTATGATAGAAGCTTATGAAGATAGTACAATGTGCAACCCCGACCGCCTTCTTATCAGCACCCACATCCCTTACGCGTCGTTACCAAGTTCAATATTGGCTTCTAGGTGTAAAATTGTATATATTTGGCGGGATCCAAAGGATGCTTTCGTTTCCAATTGGCATTTTTTCTCAAAGTTCGGCCTAAAATATAGGTTCGGCCTAAACCTTGTTCCCTATCGAACAACATTCCCAAGACCACCCTCTCCACTACACAAACCCCCATGAGTTGATGCGTATGATAGAAGCTTATGAAGATAGTATAATGTGCATCCCCGACCGCCTTCTTTTCAGCACCCACATCCCTTACGTGTCGTTACCAAGTTCAATATTGGCTTCAAAAAATCACTTCAATAATTAACATTGTAGCCTAAATCATCTACCGTCTCATCATATTGCTATAAAAACATAGTAATCAGAATCAAGCATATCACAATTGAGCCATTCATTAATCAACTCAACCTATACTACTACACTACGATGTCAAACACTCCTATCTCGAAAACTTCTTACTCCGACATGTTCTCATCGCTTGCTAAAGAAAATGGATGGATGTCCGACGACAACAACCCTCTAATCCGTGGTCTGATTTGATGATTGATTGATATAGAGTCTTCTTGTTTGCGTCCATAGGGAAAAATTATATTGCCAGAAATTGACAAAATAATATTTAAATTTAGTCATCAGACTACTACCAAGGTTTTTGGTGTCATGGAATGTTCTTAAAAGGCGTCATTGCAGCCCAAGCACAAGAGATACCCGGATTCAACCCGTCCCCATCCGACATAATCATATCCAGTTGTCCGAAGAGCGGCACCACGTGGCTTAAAGCCTTATCTTTCGCCACTTCAACTCGAACCTTGTTCCCTATCGAACAACATTCCCAAGACCACCCTCTCCACTACACAAACCCCCATGAGTTGATGCCTATGATAGAAGCTTATGAAGATAGTACAATGTGCAACCCCGACCGCCTTCTTATCAGCACCCACATCCCTTACGCGTCGTTACCAAGTTCAATATTGGCTTCTAGGTGTAAAATTGTATATATTTGGCGGGATCCAAAGGATGCTTTCGTTTCCAATTGGCATTTTTTCTCAAAGTTCGGCCTAAAATATAGGTTCGGCCTAAACCTTGTTCCCTATCGAACAACATTCCCAAGACCACCCTCTCCACTACACAAACCCCCATGAGTTGATGCGTATGATAGAAGCTTATGAAGATAGTATAATGTGCATCCCCGACCGCCTTCTTTTCAGCACCCACATCCCTTACGTGTCGTTACCAAGTTCAATATTGGCTTCAAAAAATCACTTCAATAATTAACATCGTAGCCTAAATCATCTACCGTCTCATCATATTGCTATAAAAACATAGTAATCAGAATCAATCATATCACAATTGAGCCATTCATTAATCAACTCAACCTATACTACTACACTACAATGTCAAACACTCCTATCTCGAAAACTTCTTACTCCGACATGTTCTCATCGCTTGCTAAAGAAAATGGATGGATGTCCGACGACAACAACCCTCTAATCCGTGGTCTGATTTGATGATTGATTGATATAGAGTCTTCTTGTTTGCGTCCATAGGGAAAAATTATATTGCCAGAAATTGACAAAATAATATTTAAATTTAGTCATCAGACTACTACCAAGGTTTTTGGTGTCATGGAATGTTCTTAAAAGGCGTCATTGCAGCCCAAGCACAAGAGATACCCGGATTCAACCCGTCCCCATCCGACATAATCATATCCAGTTGTCCGAATAGCGGCACCACGTGGCTTAAAGCCTTATCTTTTGCCATTTCAACTCGAACCTTGTTCCCTATCGAACAACATTCCCAAGACCACCCTCTCCACTACACAAACCCCCATGAGTTGATGCGTATGATAGAAGCTTATGAAGATAGTATAATGTGCATCCCCGACCGCCTTCTTTTCAGCACCCACATCCCTTACGTGTCGTTACCAAGTTCAATATTGGCTTCAAAAAATCACTTCAATAATTAACATCGTAGCCTAAATCATCTACCATCTCATCATATTGCTATAAAAACATAGTAATCAGAATCAAGCATATCACAATTGATCCATTCATTAATCAACTCAACCTATACTATTACACTACAATGTCAAACACTCCTATCTCGAAAGCTTCTTACTCCGACATGTTCTCATCGCTTGCTAAAGAAAATGGATGGATGTCCGACGACAATAACCCTCTAATCTGTGGTCTGATTTGATGATTGATTGATATAGAGTCTTCTTGTTTGCGTCCATAGGGAAAAATTATATTGCCAGAAATTGACAAAGTAATATTTAAATTTAGTCATCAGACTACTACCAAGGTTTTTGGTGTCATGGAATGTTCTTAAAAGGCGTCATTGCAGCCCAAGCACAAGAGATACCCGGATTCAACCCGTCCCCATCCGACATAATCATATCCAGTTGTCCGAAGAGCGGCACCACGTGGCTTAAAGCCTTATCTTTCGCCACTTCAACTCGAACCTTGTTCCCTATCGAACAACATTCCCAAGACCACCCTCTCCACTACACAAACCCCCATGAGTTGATGCCTATGATAGAAGCTTATGAAGATAGTACAATGTGCAACCCCGACCGCCTTCTTATCAGCACCCACATCCCTTACGCGTCGTTACCAAGTTCAATATTGGCTTCTAGGTGTAAAATTGTATATATTTGGCGGGATCCAAAGGATGCTTTCGTTTCCAATTGGCATTTTTTCTCAAAGTTCGGCCTAATAAGGATGTCACTGATCATATCCCTTTGAAGGAGGCATTTGACCTTTTCTGTCACGAGATTTCACCTTCCGGGTCCTTTTGGGGCCATGTACTAGGCTATTGGAAAGCGTTTTTGGACTGCCCTGGCATGATCTTATTCTTGAAATACGAGGATATGATGAATGATGCAGTGACTCTTGTCAAGAGGCTGGCGGAATTCATAGGCTACCCTTTCTCGAGTGAAGAAGAGAAAGAAGGTATTGTAGCAAGGATTATTGAAATGTGTAGTTTTGAGGTTTTGAGCAATGTGAAGGTGAGCAAGTGTGGAGATAACATAAATTTAAAAAGTGACTCGGTTTCTATTGCTCATGACATGTTTTTTCGTAAAGGCAAGATTGGAGATTGGAAGAACTATTTAACAAAGGAGATGGGAAACAAGATTGATGAGATCACAATTGATAAGTTTGGAACTTGTGGATTAACACTTTAATCATCAAGGTTGATCTGCATTTACTACCGATGCTGTGTTTATATACTCCTACAATAAGTATTGTTGTAAGTTTGTTATTGCTGTGAAATTGCTATTTGAATTCAGTTGGATGTTATCTTATTAATTTATGAAGTTTGACTGTTGAAGTGTTTGGCTAAAGCTTTGCAAATGAGTCTCATATAGTATACTATAGTTTAATTTAAAATAATTCATTATAATAAGGGTGATTATTGTAGTGATTAGAATTAGAGTTGGTAGAAGATGAATGCAAGTGGTTTCAGCTGTTCAGCTACACTTATTGAAATGCAAGAACTTATGCTGAGAATATGATTCCACAACACAACCATCCTATTTATGCAAACTAAGTCATGTTTCTTTTGAGGAAAAAATTGTTAACTTCTGTTGCTCAAACTAATTCATAGTATTAAGCTTTTTCAAGGGTCCTTAGGAGTGATTGTTAAATCTGTTACTCAAGTACCATGTTTCATTTTTCTTTGAATGTTAGCATTGTGTATTCCAGAGTATGCATTTCTATAGTGATTTGTGTTCGATGTCTTTATAATTTTGCCTGAAAATTACATATATATTTTTTTGAGTAAACTAAGTCATGTTAGCATTGACCTTTTATTCAGTAATGCTTCATATATTTTTTTTTATTAAATAAGTGAAATTACATAAAGTTGAAAGAACCAAAGCAAGGCAAAATAATTTATTTGTACAATGAAATTATTAATATGGATTTTATTTGAAATCTCACAACAGTACTCACTTTAGGAGTATGTATTACAAACACGTTTCTTAATTAAACAGCAATAATAACAAAATTGACCCTATATAGTTCCACTACTGAGGATATACAGAGTCAAGTTTGGGGCAACCTTACCTTGAGCACATCAAGAGGTACGTCCAATAAATTCAAGATGAAAAAAAAAACAAAGCACACAACTAGCCATGCATAAAGGACATCGAAAATAAAGTACAACACAAACACCTGCAGGGAGAAACAAGTTTATTAAATCAGTAAATGTTCCAAATCATGGAGGAATGCACTTTAACATTGATGGTTAAAGTGTTAATCCACACGTTCCAAGCTTGTCAATTGTGATCTGATCAATCTTGCTTGCCATCTCCTCTGTTAAATAGTTCTTCCAATCTCCAATCTGACCTTTCCGGAAAAAGGCGTCAGAAGTTAAAGAAAATGACGCTTTTGAATTGATGTCATCGCCAAACCTCTTCACCTTATAGTTTTTCATACTCTCAAAACCACACATATCAACAATCCTTGCTACAACACCTTCCTTCTCTTCCACACTTGAGAATGGGTAGCCCATGAAATCCGCCAACCTCTTAACGTGGACCTCTGCATCGTTCATCAAATCCTCATATCTTAAGAACAAAATCCTGTCAGGGCAATCCAGGAACGCTTTCCAATAACATAGTACATGGTCCCAAAAAGGCCCAAAAGCTGTTATCCCGCGACAGAAGAGGTCAAATCCCTCCTCCAAAGAAATGGGCTTTGTGACATCCTTATTGGCTCGGATATTGTGAGCAAAATGCCAACGGGAAATGAAAGCATCTTTTGGATCCCTCCAAATATACACAATCTTACACCCAGAAGTCAATACCGGACCGGGTAACGATGTGTAAGGAATGTGAGTGGAAAAAACACAGAGATCGGGATCGATCTCGTCACCTTGCTCTATCATAGGGACCAATCCTTGGGGGTTTGTGGAATTGAGAGGGTGGTCTTCGAGCCGTTCGATAGGGAAGCGGGTTCGGGTCGAAATGGCAAAAGATAAGGCTTTAAGCCATGTGGTGCCACACTTTGGATTACCTGAGATGAGTATGTGGGATGGGGACAGATTTTTGAATCCGGGTATCTCTTGGACTTGGGCTGAAATGGCTCCTCGTAAGTGGTAGCCATAATACCAAAAACCTTGGTAGTTGTAAAGAGGGTTGTTGCCATCAGCCAACCATCCAATCTCTTTAGGAAGTGTAGAGATTATGAGTTGGATCTCATCGGAGTTGGAAGTTTTGGAGGTAGGAGTACTAGTGTTTGACATTGTAGAATAGTAATATAATCGATATGATCAAGTTGTGGTATATATTTTTATTATGGTGTTTACTATTGAGAGGATGGAGAACGTGGTGGGGAGAGATTGCATGGGCCATCTCTTCACGTGCACAATTAATATGTTTATTTACGGTCTTGTTCCGGTGAAGTTTATTAGAAACTCTATAGATAGAATTCTAAAACCCTACCCTAGGAGGAAAAATGAAAAAGAAAAAAATCATTAAAAAATTTATTATCAACGAAATGGTTTATTTTTTTATAATCAAATAAAAAAATTGGACGTGAATCACTTGATATAAAAAATCCATAATTTATATGAGTGGAAAATATGTACAACATAAAAATATTAGATGTTATATAAAATTCATAAGTTATATATGAGTGTAAAATATGTGCGGCATAAAAGTTATGTGTCGTACGTTTGCTTATCAGTTTTTGACTAATTCTCGGGAGAGTTTGTGTGTTGACGGGGTTGTTTACCAAGCTCTTTGGAAATTGTCTATTCTTAAAAGACCACACCTTTTTCTATGGCTCGTGGTTAAGGAAGTCATTCTTACAAAAAAGGAGCGAGTTAGGCGACACATGGCATCTAATGCAATGTGTCCTCGGTGCCCAACAGAGGAGGACTCGTTGATCCACCTTTTACGCGATTGCCCGACTACAAAGCGTATTTTGGAAGATCTTCACCCTCCTCTTGTCAGGGAAGTTTTCTTTGATTCAGATTTCGCTCTTTGGTTGCACATTAAGATTTTTAACACCTCCCGACGTGGTGATGGGCCGACTTGGGATGAATTGTTCTCGATCGGTTTATGGTGGATTTGGAAATGGCGTAATTCGTTTGTTTTTAATCAGGAGGAGGCCCTGAGTGATCGTAGTGTTTTCCTAATTAATTATTTAACAAGTTACAAAGAGGCGATGTTGATTTCCAAGGCCAATCGTGTGCTGCCTTATAAAGAGGTGAGATACGTGCAATGGAAGCGACCTCAGACTGGATGGGTTACAGTTAACACGGATGGTTCGGTTTCAAATGAAGGCTTGGCAGCAACAGGTTGGTGTTATTCGAGATGAGGACGACCACTGACAGGTAGGTTTTGTCCATAATATTGGTATATGTACGGTGCCTATGGCAGAGTTATGGGGTGTTTTGCAGGGTTTGAGTCTTGCTTGGGGCAAGGGCTACAAGAGGGTTTCCCTAGAAGTTGATTCACAACTTGTTGTTCTACTTCTTGGGAAACTTGTGGATTGTAGTCATCCACTCGCTAGTCTGATACAGAGGTGTTAAGACTTCCTTAGTAGAGATTGGACTATCTAATTTCGACATATTTATAGAGAGGCTAATTGTGTAGCAGACTTTCTAGCTTCTTTTGCTTTATCATTTAATTTAGGTTATCATGTATTGCTTGACTCTCCCGAAGGTGTGAACTCTTTATTATTGGATGATGTAAGGGGCCGGGCTATCCCCCGTTTGATGACTACTTAACCCATTTTCCCCTAGATGGAACGGAGAGTACTGCCTCTCCTTCAACCCAAAAAAAGTTATGTGTCATATGAGACTCATTCAAATTAAGAATGTAACTATTTGATGTTTTACGAGGCACCGTAATATTGCCATTTAGAAACGCACTTTTGAGATTTTACGATGCACTTTTGCTTGCCACATATTCTCATAGAGCATTTATTTCGTCGCATGAGATTCAAACTCTAAGTTATATAGTGAGAAATCTATAAACATATAACATTAAATATTTTTAACAATTAACGTACATGTATTAATACATGAACATATCTATTTATAATTTCATTTTGAGCAATATAATGAAATGATCGAACACAAATCCGATTGAACTGACCTGATTAACCGGTTTAAAATTAAATAATTAGTTATTTTTATTGATTTATTAAGGAATTCGTAATATAAAAAATAACATACTTATGGATCAAAAATTTAAAAAATTGTCATATTTATGAATAGAAAATTAATATAAGAAAATCATAAAATAAAATAAAAATATGTAATTAAAAATTGTCATACTTATAAATAGAAAATTAATATAAAAAATATAAAATTTAGTATAAAAATAATGTAATTAAAAACTATGGTTAATTGAAAAAGTTGTCAAACTTATGGATAAAAAACCAAAAATAATTTTGTAACTACATATATGATAATTGAGACATTAAAATTTAATTATATCGTTAAGTATCATATTTATAGAAAGAAAATTAATATAAAATACTCAACTTAATTATGGATGAAAAGATATGAATCTAATAAAAAAATCAATGATTAAAAACATGGTCAATAGAAATTAATTTTTTTTTATCATATTTATAAATAGTAAATTAATATGAAAAGTTTGTTTGATTTCTTGGCTCTTGCACTTTAGTTCATTGAGGTGTTATGTCCCAAGGACAATAACAAGATAGAATTAATGGAATTTAGAGAAAGAGAGGAATGAAGATAGAATTGAGAAAGAAATATTACAAGACGTGAGACTAAGGAGAAGAAAGAGTTCAGGGAAGAGAATCAGGAAATGTGAAAGTCCGTGGGCCATAACAGGGAGTCGTGCGTATGTAAGCCCAACACACAAGCCCGATGGGGACATGGGGTTCCATTCTAAAACCAATTGACAATAGGAGGAGTAACCCAAGTGCTTCTATAGTAGACATTTATCTTTCATATTTTTAGATGTGGGAAAAACTTATATCCACACTCCCCCTCAAGTGCAACTGGCCTGACCCAGTTGACACTTGGACAAACGGGTCTAGCATCTCAATCTCTTTATAGCTAGCACATGGAACGAGTGGTGGCATCTCAATCTCTTTATAGCCAAACACAACCCAAATAACGGACGGGTAGCATGAACCGCTAAACTCATGCCGAAAAAAGCCAGGAAACGGGCTCAAGACCATACCGTTAACTCTGATACCATGTGAAAGTCTGTGGGCTCTTGGTTTACTCCTCCTATTGCCAATTGGTTTTAGGTTGGAACCCCACTGGGCTAATATGGTATCAGAGCTATTCGCCTAACGACTTCTCTCGATCTTAGGCCCACCCCGTCATGTTGTCCAAGTGTCAACTGGTAAGTTCCTCCAGTTGCACTTGCGGGTGCGTGTTAGAATACATTCCCACATCTAAAGTTGGGATATAAACTTGCCTAGCATATATACCCTTTGGGTTACTCCTTCTATTGTCAATTAGTTTTAGGTGGGAACCCCACTGGACTAATAGGAAATGAGAGATAGAGAATTGATTTCATTATTCTAAAGATACCTTCTAATTACAATCATTCCCTTTTTATACTAAAGTACTATAAACCCATTCATGATATGAGCATGTGGTTTGTACATTAGCGAACCTATTTTGTCTGGTTTAGCGTTCTTTAAGCAAGAAGGCTTTGATATTTGCAAGTGTTTTATAAGGCTAGTGATTCTAACAGCGTTGTGTGCCTTGATGCAGGTTTCGAGTTGTCTACATCACGTTTTCTCGATCTCTATCCTTGCTTTAATCATCTTTTTTTTCATTTAAGGTTTGAATTATCCCCGAGGAATCAAAAATATTTGCATTCATATGTATAAAAATTAATATAAAAATCCATATACATCCATATTATTTAAAAAAGTATTCATACTTATAAATAAGAGTTAATAAAAAAATCCAAAAATTAATAAAAATTTAAAAATATGTCCAATCTTAATTAAAAAAGTTATCATAATTATGGATAGAATGTTAATATAAAGGAATCCAAAAAATTAATATAAAAATTTCATAATTCAAAATATGGTTCATCAATATAATTTAATTTTTTTTATATCAGAGGTCATATATAATTTTTTTATATCAGAAAAATATGGTTAATCAATATAATTAAAAATATGACCAATCTTACAATGCGAAACAGAGGGATTATTAAATTTATGTCTTGCTAATTTGTACAAAAATCATTGGTATTAAATCATGCCTACCCAAGTTCAAGAATTACAAGACTGAGAAAACTTAAGGCTCCGTTCGGCGTAGGTTTGTGAAGGTTTTTGAACGTTTTTACTATTTAAAACCTACATAAATATGTGTTCGGCAAGACAAGATTTTTTAGAAGGTGGAGGTTTTAGGAGGTTTTTGAGGAGGTTTGAAACCACAAAAATGAAACCTTTGGATAGATAGGTTTGAGAAGGTTTGTAAAAATTAACAAACTATTTTTTTTGTTAATTAATAAAATTAATTCCTTTTTGATAATTTAAAGCTAAAACCTACTTAAAAATCTTATAATGTCAAACACCCCATTAGATTTTTGGAGATTTCAAATAAGAAAACCTCTACCTACCAAAAAACCTCTTACAAAATATTCACCTTCTCAAAAACCTTATTTTACCGAACAGAGCTGATCCAACATCACATGAAACTACCCAAATATAAATGCTTTCTCTCTCATTATTTAATTTTATAGTTAAGAAATCTCTATCAGACAACTATTCTTACAAAAAAATAAATTAAAGTGGTTGCAATCCAACCACCCTATGATAAACGTGATCATAAAATAAAATCACTTCAATAATTAACATCCTAGCCTTAATCATCTACCACCTCATCATAATGCTATAATCGAACCATTCATTAATCAACTCTATCTATACTACATTACTACTACACTAAAATGTCAAACACCCATACCTGAAAAATATTTTCATTCATTCATATGTATAAATATTTTCATTCATTCTACCCAAAAAAAAATATATATTTTCATTCATATGTATAAAAATTAATATAAAAAATTCATATACGTCCATATTATTTAAAAAAGTGTTCATACTTATAAATTAGAGTTAATAAAAAAAATCCAAAAATTAATAAAAAAAAGTATTATTAAAAATATGTCCAATATTAATTAAAAAAATTATCATAATTATAGATAGAATGTTAATATAAAGGAATCCAAAAAATCAATATAAAAAATTCATAATTCAAAATATGGTTCATCAATATATATCCATAATTCGGTATATATCTAATAAAAAATATGGTTCATCAATATAATTCAATTTTTTTTATATCAGAGGCCATATATAATTTTTTTTATATCAGAAAAATATGGTTAATCAATATAATTAAAAATATGACTAATCTTACATTGTAAAACGGAGGGTGTATTAAATTTATGTCTTGCTAATTGGTAACAAAATCATTGGTACCCAAGTTCGAGAATCACACAGGACTGGGATAACTTAGTATCATCCAGCATCACATGAATTATATGCTATCCAAATATAAATGCTTTCTCTCTCATTATTTAATTTTATAGTTGAGCAATCTCTATAGGACAATGAATCTTACAAAAAAACAAACTAAAGTGGTTGTAATCCAACCACTCCATGATAAACATAATCATAAAATAAAATCACTTCAATAATTAACATCGTAGCCTAAATCATCTACCATCTCATCATATTACTATAAAAACATAGTAATCAGAATCAAACATATCACAATTGAGCCATTTATTAATCAACTCAACCTATACTACTACACTACAATATCAAACACTCCTACCTCAAAAACTTCTTACTCCGACATGTTCTCATCGCTTGCTAAAGAAAATGGATGGATGTCCGACGACAATAACCCTCTATACTACTACCAAGGTTTTTAGTGTCATGGAATGTTCTTAAAAGGCGTCATTGCAGCCCAAGCCCAAGAGATACCTGGATTCAACCCGTCCCCATCCGACATCATCATATCCATGCCAGTTGTCCGAAGAGCGGCACCACGTGGCTTAAAGCCTTATCTTTCGCCATTTCAACTCGAACCTTGTTCCCTATCGAACAACATTCCCAAGACCACCCTCTCCACTACACAAACCCCCATGAGTTGATGCGTATGATAGAAGCTTATGAAGATAGTGCAATGTGCAACCCCGACCGCCTTCTTTTCAGCACCCACATCCCTTACGCGTCGTTACCAAGTTCAATATTGGCTTCTAGGTGTAAAATTGTATATATTTGGCGGGATCCAAAGGATGCTTTCATTTCCAATTGGCATTTTTTTCCCGCAAAGTTCGGTCTAAAAAGGATGTCACTGATCCTATCCCTTTGGAGGAGGCATGTGACCTTTTCTGTCGCGGGATTTCACCTTTCGGGTCCTTTTGGGACCATGTACTAGGCTATTGGAAAGCGTTTTTGGACTGCCCTGGCATGATCTTGTTCTTGAAATACGAGGATATGATGAATGATGCAGCGACTCACGTCAAGAGGCTGGCGGAATTCATAGGCTACCCTTTCTCGAGTGAAGAAGATAAAGAAGGTATTGTAGAAAGGATTGTTGAAATGTGTAGTTTTGAGGTTTTGAGCAATGTGAAGGTTAGCAAGTGCGGTGATAACATAAATTTAAAAAGTGACTCGGTTTCTATTTCTCATGACATGTTTTTTCGTAAAGGAAAGATTGGAGATTAGAAGAACTATTTAACAGAGAAGATGACAAACAAGATTGATCAGATTACAATTGATAAGTTTGAAATTTGTGGATTAACACTTTAATCATCAAGGCTGATATGCATTCCTCCATGATTTAGAACCTTTTACTACTTTACTACCGATGCTATGTTTATATACTCCTACAATGAGTATTGTCGAGGAATTCCAAAATAAATTACTTGCGTTGGTTCTATCAACTTTTAGTTTGTGTAGTCTTTCTTTTTGCTTGCATAAGTTTATAGAGATGGTTGTGTTTGTAAAGTTATTGATCCCTTCTTGAGTTACATTGTTATACCTAGACCTGTACAAACTCGGGTTCGAGCCGGATCCGGGGCGGAATTTAAATAAAAATTATGTCCATTTGTCCGAGCGGGTGATTCGGGCCGGCAAGGATGTCCAAGTCTGCCCGGACATCCGGATCTAGGTAGCTCGTCGGAACCCGGATATAAATTCATAAATAATTATTTTTTCATGTCCATTAAAAAACTAGAAAATCCTAGTATTATAATTACACGGTCTAACATTACTTGAAATTAAGATCGTATTTATGTTAGCTTTTTAGGTGACAAGATGAAGGAACTATAATAACTAACTCTCTTTTGTACTAATTATATTCTACAATCAATGGCCACAAGACATTCTTTGCAAACATATCTTTATTTATAAATATAAATATTTTTTTAAATATTTAATATATTCGGGTATTCGGGCGGGTTATCGGGATATTCGGTCAAAAATATTGTCCGTGTCCCGTCCATGAATTCGGACGGGCCGGACTTATTTACCCTTTCGGGTTAGAAATCTTGTCAAGTCCGCCCATTTTTTCGGGCGGGCGGTACGGGTTGGGCGAGTTAGTCCGACTTTGTTCAGATCTACCCTTTTGTCTCGTTTTTGATTGACATTGGGCTTGCCATACTTATTAAAAATAAGTAATTATTGTAGGTAAGTATTGCTTATTTGCATTGAAAAATGTGAATATTTATTACTTTTCACGTCTTTTAAGGCAAAAAAGCACTACTTATTTAAGATAAGTACTTATTTATAGCAAGTATAGCAAACCCATTGTTAGACACTTAGACCCATATGTTTATGGAGATGGTCTACCTATTGAAACTTGATAACAAATTTTGAGGGAAATTGTGTTTCATTATGCTTACAAAACCCTATAAGCCGTTGATATATACTTACAAAACCCGGTTCAAGCCGTTGCAACTTTTTCAGTCGAGCATTTCATCGAACATTTGGCGACCATTCTTCCTCCCAACAAACCAGACAACGTGTCGAACGCCCAGATCCCTCTAAGCCACACGTGTCATCCTCACAAGCTCGCCGCCGCCATTTCAATCAAGCCCTCTCTCGATCTCTACTGTTCTACTCAAATTCGAACGAAAGGTACAAAATCTCAATCAGATTCAGAGCCCAATACAGAAGATTAAACACCAATGTCGCGGTGCAAACTCCCTCTCCGATTTCTGCTACTCAACGCCATAAACATCAACAAGAATTCATCCAGAAACTTCGCATTCCGTTTTACTCCTTCAAAATTCTTCTCCTCCAAACCCGAATCCCGCCTGGAAAATGCAGGCCCCATGGCTTCCCACCTCAAATCGAGGTCCGTAATCAAACTCCGAGGGCCCGACACCGTCAAATTCCTACAGGGTCTGTTGACGAACGATTTGAGGAGGTTCAGCGAGGAGCCCGTGGGCGAGAGGAAGAACGAGAAGCCCACTTCAACTTTTCCCACATCGAATATGCCGATGGCGTCTTACCCGCCGGTTTATGCCGCCATGCTGACTCCTCAAGGCCGGTTTCTGTACGATTTCTTCCTTTATAGGCCGGCGAGGTCCGATCAGAAGCTTCATGAATCCGGAGCTGGTCCTGGCCCGAACCCGGATGAGTTGGAGCTGTTTGCTGATGTTGATGGGTCTGTGGTGGATGAGTTGTTGGACACACTGAGAAGGTAAATTTCTTCGCCTATCGTTATTTGAGTGATTTATGGATATGGTTGTGAGTGTAAAGTTGAGCACTTTTTGAGTCAAATTGGTTTGAACTGAATTTCTGCTTTGCAGTGTGCTATCAACTGTCAATTGCCAAATTGTAGTTTGCTTTGCCCTATTTGAAACTTCTTACTCAAAACTTGGTTGGAATCCTGAGCTATTGCATTTTGATTTAGGTCTAGAGGGTTGTTAGTTTTGATTCCTGTGATTGAGGCATGAACTGAATTTCTGATTTTCAGTGTGCTATCAACTGTCAATTGTCAAATTGTAGTTTGCTTTGCCCTATTTGAAACTTCTTACTCAAAACTTGGTTGGAATTCTGAGCTATTGCATTTTGATTTAGGTCTAGAGGGTTGTTTGTTTTGATTCCTCTGATTGAGGTAATTCACATTCACCACATAGTAAAGTTAACTTATAATGAAACCACTTTAACAATTCATATTGTATCTTTTAATTTTGGTTTGCGTAGTGCTCTTTTTGCTTGATTATATGAATGTTTGATGGATTTATGGATATGGGCGTGTGTAAAGTTGATCACTTCTTGAGTCACAGAGGTATGAACTGGATTTGATTTGCAGTGTGCTGTCAACTGTCAATTGTCCATATTGTAGTTTGCTTTACTCAATTTTCACTTCTTACTCAAAACTTGGTTGGAATTCTGAGTGATTGCATTTTGATTCAGGCTAGAGGGTTCTTACTTTGATTCCTGTGATTTGAGGTGATTCACATTCACTACATAGTAAAATCAGGCTAATCAGCTTATACTGAAACCACTTCAATAATTCACATTGTATCTTTGAATTTTGGTTTGGGTAGTCTTCTTTTTGCTTGATTATATGAATGTTTGATGGATTTATGGATATGGTTGTGTGTATCGTTGATCGCTTCTTGAGTCACAGAGGTATAAACTAGATTTATGATTTGCAGTGTGCTGTCAACTGTCACTTGTCCATATTTTAGTTTGTTTTGCCCTATTTGAAACTCCTTGCTTAAAACTTGATTGACACTCTGTCATGGCTAGTTGATTCAGGCTAGAGGATAAATTCAAAATGGTTATTATCTTTGACTTGTGATGCCTTTTTCCGGAAAGGCAAGATTGGAGATTGGAAGAACTATGTAACAGTGAATATATCAAACAAAGATTGATCAGATTACAAATGAAATGCTTGGAACCTATGAGTTTAACAATCTTTACCTTGTGATGCTTTTTGAGTTCGAGAGCTGTAAATTGAACTTCTGATCTACTCTAAGCTGTCAAGTCTCAACTGTGCTCTTGATTAGAGTTGCCACTTCATTTCCATCAGTGTTTATTTTGCACATTATCATATTTAAATCATGTGATTGATTGCTGATATTGAATTATGCTACCAAGTTGGAAAAAAATCACATGACTGAGTAAAACTTTTCTTAAATTGTTCTTTTCTCTTCACATCTTCCAAATCAATTTGTTATGGCTCTATTAGATTGTTGTTCCGTTTAGTGTTCATGTGTAAACTTCTTTCTATTTTGTTGATTTCTCAGATACCGGCTGAGATCCAAGGTAGACATTGAGAATGTGGGTGAAGAATATTGCTGTTGGCAGCGCTATGGTGGAAATCTCTCTGATAAAAGTCCGTCCTCCTCTGAAGAACCAGAAGCTGCTGGTGTTGGTTGGGGAGGCAATGTTGATCCTACTGCAGTTTCTTCGGCCCATGGAAATAGTAATGGATGGCAGTGGTACAATGATCCCAGATTAGATTGCCTCGGCTTCAGAGGAATTTTTCCATCTAACACCACACGTAAGTCTACACCAATGCTACCCGGAAACTTTAATAGGATAGCGTTTCCCGTTTCCGTTTCGTGTCAAAAACTCATCTAGTAGTGTACATTTCTGATTTCAGTTTCCTTTGCCTCCAGTATTTGTATGAGTTTTTGCACCTAACCATCCCTTATCTTCATTTTTTCTGGAAACTGTGGGGTGGTTAAATGCAAAAATTGTAAGAGAAGGGTGATTTTTGTAAGAAATGAAAATAAGAGGTGATAAGTGCAAAAACTCTAAAAATAAGGGATTTATACAGACATTGTCATAGAAATGAAGGTGTTTCTTTTCCATTGTAGCACCATTGGTTGAAGCTGACAAGGAAACTGTTGAAGAAAACTATCTTCTCTGGAGACTTGAAAAAGGAGTTGCAGAAGGCTCAATTGAGATTCCGAAAGGTAAAGCATTTGTTACTTTGCAAAATTATCGGGCTGTTTGAAATTTTTGTTCTCCTCACTTTGCTCATTTACAATACTTCCTTTCCTAATTATTAGGCGAGGCCATCCCACTCGAATACAACCTTGCTGGACTAAATGCTATTAGTTTTGACAAAGGATGCTACGTCGGCCAAGAACTCGTTGCTCGGACTCATCATCGAGGAGTGATTCGCAAGCGTCTTGTTCCATTGAAGTTCATAAATGAAAGAGGAACAGGTTTGCCACTTTGCCACATTGAATTCTTTCTTGCTTCATCCATAGAAATAGTGTTGTGCATATTTTCCAGGCCGGAATTACTTTCCACTCTGACCTGGTGGACTCTAAATATGAGAAGGGTCAGGCTGTGGTGAACCGGACTATGCCTGTTGACCCAATTTCGGTTCAATTATGATCAGGTCTGCTTTTGGACCCTTAGAACTAGGGTTGCTCATGGGTCCGCTTTTAGACCCTTAGAACTAGAGTTGCTCATGGGTCCGCTTTTGGACCCTTAGAACTAGGTTGCTCATGGGTCCGCTTTTGGACCCTTAAAACTAGGGTTGCTCATGGATCCGTAAGTAGTGGACCATTGACCTGACTGTAACGATCCTGGACCGGACCATAAATTTATGGTCTAGTCTTGCACTGCCCTACATACAATGTTCTAAAAAGCCCCTCTCCGCCCAGGGTCCACTTAGCGCCTAGAGGCCAAAATGGTTGCTAGGCGGTCCTAGACGGCTAGGCGGACTCGGACCTTCCAGCGCCTAGGCGGGGGCCAGACATGATTTTTAGAACAATGCCTACATAGAACTTCCTATTTTTAGGAATTTGCTCTAAAACATAACTCCTAATTTTCAGAAATGGAACAAAGAGTTGCCCATGGATCAATTGTGACCAACCCCGGATCCGGGAAGAAAGTCGGGTCAGTGACAACCGCACTCGGGTCTCGTGGGCTCGGTTTACTGCGGTTGGATGAGGCGTTCAAAGCGTCCGGTTCACTTGCCATTGAAGGCAGTGAAGATTTGAAGGTCAAGGTCATAAAACCAGATTGGTGGCCATCGGAATGGGCGCGAGACTATCAAGAAGAAACTGCAGTTGCTTAGAAGTTGAGATGGTTTTTTGTAATTATTCAGGTTTGTTGTGATCTGAGGAAATAATTGAATAAAAAGGGAAGGAAAATGTAGACAAACTATACATTTTGTAAAATTTTGAACTGTTTACTGGTAAAATTTTGTAAAATGTAGAGCTCCCATTTTTACTACCTAAGATCATGTCCATCTATAGAGTTAGCAAATACTGTTGTTTGATTAATGATCAAACTCTGCACATGCATGCCACCTAAATGAATTTGAAGATCCATTTCAATAAGTAATAAAAATATTGGTTAATGTTAAGATATGACTTTTTTTTAAGTACTCCCATTAAATATTAATGTTAATTACTTTCATCTCATTTGTAAGGAAATTAAATAAATGGAGAATGTGCTCTAATTTAGTTAAGTATTAGAATATTAATTTACGGCCTTTCTAACCTATGTCATTAGGTTAAGAATTAATATTGTTTTTAGAAACTAAATTCAAAAATATTAAAAAAAAGAAACTAAACTGAAAAAAGAGTTAAATAGTCCAAATTTAATTCATACTAAAATGCTTTTGTCTATGACACAATAACAATAGTTAATCACTTTAAATTGAAAATTAAAATAAAATTATTTTCTAAATTGAAATAGATATATTTTAAAAAAATAATTTAAAATTATTAAATAGTGGATTCTTAGTTTGATTCCTGTTGTGAATTACCTTGATCATAATTTTTGGGTATTTAGTTAATGGCTCTGTGCTCATCGGTTGGAGTTGCCGTTATATTTCCTTGACAAAATTGACAATGTTTGTAGTGTTTGATATTTTGCACATTATCATATTAGATTTATGTCTTGCTAATTGGTACAAAAATCACTGATATTAAATTGTCTACCCATGTTCGAGAATCACAGGACTATATTATCCAGCATCACATGAATTATGCCACCCAATATAAATGCTATATTTAATTTAATATTCTTGTGTGATCTCAAGCAATCTCTAACAAACACGAATCCTACAAAAAATAAATAATTAAGTGGTTAGCAATCCAAACACTCCATGACAAACATAATCATAAAATAAAGGAAAAATTACTCAAAATAATACCAACTTTTACCTATTGATCCAAAATAGTACGAAATTTTAAATTGACAAAAAATAATATCAACTTTCATCGTATTAACTAAAAATAATACTAACTTTTATTGTATTAACCAAAAATAGTATAACGGTGTTTTTGTTGAAAATTTTGGCAAAATATGTGATGTAGCCATTGAAATATGTTGGTTGGTCATTAATAATACCAACTTTTGTTGATGCTACAAGGTGAAATGATAATTTATATAATGTAAATCGATATTATTTATATGCGAAATAGTAATTTATATGACGATAGTGAGTAATAATCACATCAAAATCTTAACCATCAATATTTTTTAATGTTTAGTCAACAAATTTTGATAGACACGTCATATGTTTTGCCGAAATATCTCCACCGAAAATGTCTTTGTGCTATTTTTGGTTAATATAATGAAAGTTGATATTATTTTTGGTCAAATTAAAAGTTCGTATTATTTTGGGTCAATAGGCAAAAGTTGGTATTATTTTCTAGTCTTAATTAATCATATACCATCTCATCATATTGCTATAATTGAAACATTTATTGATCAGCTCTGTCTATAATTATTAGATTTATGTCTTGCTAATTGGTACAAAATTAACTGATATTAAATTATGCAGCATCACATGATTTATGCCACCCATATATAAATGCTTTATTTAATTTTATAGTTTTCTATGAACTCAAGCCATCTCTATCGGACGACGAATCTTACAAAAAAAAAATTAAAGGGGTTGCAATCCAAACACTCCATGATAATCATGATCATAAAATAAAATCACTTCAATAATTAAAATCCTAGCCTTAATCATCTACCATCTCATCATATTGCTATAAAAGCCTAGTACTCATAACCAACCATATCACAATTGAACCATTCATTAATCAGCTCTAGCTACTACAATGTCAAACACTCATCCTACCTCCAAAACTTCCTACTCCGACATGATCTCAACACTTGCTAAAGAGAATGGATGGATGTCCGACGACGACAACCCTCTGTACTACTACCAAGGTTTTTGGTATCATGGCACTTTCTTAAAAGGAGTCATTGCAGCCCAAGCTCAAGAGATACCCGGATTCAACCCGTCCCCATCCGACATCATCATATCCAGCTGTCCGAAGAGCGGCACCACGTGGCTTAAAGCCTTATCTTTCGCCATTTCAACTCGAACCTTGTTCCCTATCGAACAACATTCCCAAGAGCACCCTCTCCACTACACAAACCCCCATGAGTTGATGCGTATGATAGAATTTTATAAAGACAGTGCAATGTGCAACCCCGACCGCCTTCTTCTCAGCACCCACATCCCTTACCCGTCGTTACCAAGTTCAATAGTGGCTTCTAGGTGTAAAATTGTGTATATTTGGCGGGATCCAAAGGATGCTTTCATTTCCACTTGGCATTTTTATCGCAAAGTTCGGGCTAATAAGGATGTCACTGAGCCTATCCCTTTGGAGGAGGCATTTGACCTTTTCTGTCGCGGGATTTCACCTTACGGGTCCTTATGGGACCATGTACAAGGCTATTGGAAAGCGTTCTTGGACTGCCCTGACATGATCTTATTCTTGAAATACGAGGATATGATAAATGATGCAGAGGCTCATGTTAAGAGGCTGGCGGAATTCATGGGCTACCCGTTCTCAAATGTGGAAGAGAAAGAAGGTGTTGTATCAAGTATTGTTGAAATGTGTAGTTTTGAGAGTTTGAGCAAGTTGGAGGCGAAGAAGTTGGGTAAAAACGTAGATTTTAAAGGGAAATTTTCTTTCACTTCTGACGCCTTGTATCGGAAAGGGAAGGTTGGAGATTGGAAGAACTATTTAACAGAGGAGATGGCAATCAAGATTGATCAGATCACAAATGACAAGCTTGGAGCTTATGGGTTAAAACTTTAATCATCAAGGCTAAAGTGCATTCTTCCACGATTTGAAATATTTGTAATAACCCTCTTTTCCAAGATGGAAAATTATGTAACTTTCTTTTTATTTTGTTTAATAAAATTAATTGTGGCAATATTCTCATAATAATGGTATATTGTTTGCCTAAATTATTTTATTAAACGAAAATAAGCAACTAACCTCTAAATGGTTATTTGACATGATAATGGACCTTACCCGTATGTTATAAAAAAAATAAAAAAATAAAAAAAAAGAATTTTAAGAGAAAGAACAAAAAAATGTTTCAACATATTATTTTAAACAAAGAGAATTATTGTAAAAATATTTTGAATTAAAGTTTATTACTTCAAAAAGATATTATGGATAATTATTAATATCAAGGGCATTTCTTGTCCATTTCTTAAACTAGATGGGTTTTTTATTTAATTTTTGGGTAATGTTTCATAAATGGGGGATCTTCTTGAACTTCAAATGAGAAATTCGAGCTTATTTCTTAACGGAAATGGATTACATGAAATCCTACTTGTCACTTGCTTAACCCTCAATCAATTTGGGGGCAATCAATCGAAATCATCCCGAAAATCTCGTTCTAGGTCAAAATGTAAAGTTTTTGAAATATTTCAAATTAAATTCGAATTTAAATCCGATTTAGTTTTTACGTGTGTTTTGGTTTTAGGCTGTATTTTACACACCCTCTCGATTTTTAGGTCGAGGGAAGGGTGGGTACATCCTGGCCTCCCAGACCTTGCCTGAGGCAGGTCCGCACTGGGTTGTTGTTGTTGTAAATTCGAATTTAAGATGGATAAGGTCGGATTCAAGAAGGAAAGGATAGAGAAGAGTCAAAGGGATGATTTAGAGGATCAATCCGATTCAATTACAAGATAAATCACTCATAAATGGGTGAAATCAGCGGGATTGTGTCCAAGGCTTTAATGAAAGATTTCTGGCTCATTTTTGGAGCGTTGAGGCTCGTTTTTGGCCCTATAAATTGCCTCTTCCATTTCCTATCTAACCTTATGCAAAACCATTGCCTTTTCAATCGAAAATTGGTCGAAAATCGATCTAGAAACCCCACACAAAATCGGTACTTTGTTTTTCGACACTAGTCGAACCGCCTGTTCAGAAGCGTTTTCCGACCACCACGGGCCACCTTAGCCGCCGCTTCTGCCTATAGTTGGCAGAGTTGCTCGTCCCGGTTCCAACGTCGGCGACTACTCTGCCAAATGATGCTGAACGGAGGAGAACGACACTGCTGAAGTCCGAGTCGTAACCAACTTGTTTATATTTTTCCTCCTTTGTGTTTTTAAGGTCGTGTATTTCAGTTGTAATGTTTTGTGGTGTATGTTTAATTTTGGCATTTTCATAAAACAAACTTGTTTATATTTTTCTAAGTTTAGTTAGATTATAATTTAAATTCGTTTTTATCACTAATATACAATGAGAAATATGAGAACATTTATGTATTTAAGTAGTAAGAAAGAAGTGTATGTTTATGCATTTAAGTGTAGTTAGATTATAATATTTTTCAGTATTTATAGAGGCCTTTTGTATTTCATAATAATTTTTTAATTATTATTTCAATAAGGAGAAATTTGTGTAAACCCAATAGGATATATTAATATATTAGTAGGATAATTAGTTTTCATTTAAAAAATAGAACATTTTATTATTCTTGAGAGGGAGAGTTTTTATAGTTGTAAAGATTAGTATTATGCGCTAGAAGTTATATTTAGGTTGCAATGTGTGTGCACCTGTGTGTTTCACGATCTCATTTGAGATTCGTTGTTTTGGACTAGCGTAGAACTAGGGGTGGGAGTCTACTCTTGAACACCTCGATCTCGATAATATTCGCATTAGGATGGACCTAGACCCTAATGTTGGTCATGACCTTACTCGCTCAACTGTTTTGAGAAGTGTTTGGCATCTAGTTAGTTTCCTGTATCAGGACTTAGGAACCCTTTACACCATTTGTGGGATTCAATATCTTATGGCATATTGCGTTGTCGTCTTAAAAGCTACCAACTTGAATGCAAGGATTTATAATTAAATAAGATAAGTGCTAGTGCGCACCTATTAAAACGTATTCAGGGTGGTGACTACAACTTGGAAAACCACTCTGGCTCCCGACTTTGATAAATCTACTTTCCAATTTGAATTCGGACAATACGCATTCGGTGAGGTTGGTTGTAGATTTGATAAGTCGACGGAGGCTTTTCGAAATCTTGGTTGATAACTAAAGTTCCCAACATAATCTTTCTCGTTCTTAAGGAACCATAGCCTTGTGGTGTCCTAACCTCTTTTCATCATATTTCTCATTCCGTGAAATTACTTGGGTTATGCCATCAACCGACTTTCATTCGGTGACCGATAGTCATAATGCAACTAAGATCACAAGAACCTCACATAAAATTACACTTGTGTAGTCTTTCATTAGACTGACAGACCGTTTTATTTCTCTTGCATGGCCAGCTGGTGTCAACTGTCCCTATACGGAACATCAGAGAGTAAAGGAGTGGTTAGAGGTGTTCAACGGGTCGGGCCGCCCGCGACCCGCACTGACCCGACCCGCAACCTGTGCGGGTAAAAGTAAATTTTTTTGCGGGTCGCGGGTCGACCCGATCTGACCCGTGAGCGTCCCTAGGAGTGGTGATTCGAGATTGAAGAAGTTGAAGGCTTTTCAAGTTTCTTTTAAATAACTTGTTTTTCATTTTATGGTCGAGATTCTTGGTCTGTAAGGACCGCCTTCAAGAATTTACTTCCGCTTTGTTCAAGAATAATTATTCTCATTTTTCCACAAGTATTTGGATTACTCAAGGTCGTAAAAGTTGAATATTTTGTTTTATTATTTAATGAATTTTTATTAAAATTTATATCTTGTATACTGTGAAAGCCTAGGGTGGCTTCGGAGTGTAAATTCCGAGGTCGCTGGCGGTAATATCTTCGAGGGAAAAACGGTAGTGTTATAATATTTTACTAATTTAATAAACTTTTTATGTGTCACATACTCCTACAACGAGTAATGTTGTGAGATTTCAAATAGAATATGTGTTAATAATTTCTGTATACTGAAAAGTTATTTTGCCTTGCTTAGGTTCTTTCAACTTTTGGTGTTGTACTTTGTAGTCTTCTTTTGCATGCTTCTGTATTTGGAGATGGATGTGCTTGTGTGAAGTTGTTACTTCTTGAGTTAGAGAGCTGTGAATTTAACTTCTAATCTACAGTGTTGTCAATTGTCTCTCATCATAACACCATATTCCAAACTTCTTGCTTGTAAGTTGTATCTTTTGTATTTTGGCCTAGTCTAAGGTTCAACATTTGGGCTCAATTCAAACATTGATTTTAATTCTGATCTCTGTGATTTAAGTAATTTGTGGTCAGATATAATGGTGTAGCTGCTTCATTATTCTTCTAGCTCAGCTCCTGCAGGAACAAAAGCTGAACTCTCACAATTCATGGCTATAGACTAACAACAACAATAACAATAATCCAGTGTGGACCTGCCTCTGGCAGGGTCTGGGAGGCCAGGATGTACCCACCCTTCCCTCGACCTAAAAATCGAGAGGGTGAAAGGTTCGATTATTTTGGCGTGTGCTAGTTTGGTAGAGGTCGGTCTCTTCTTTATTGTTATCAAGATTGCAATTTTCTATCTGTTGAGAGTTATCCCACATTTTAAATTGGGAAGTACAATTGTCTAGTATATAAGCTTAGGAGTTACTCCACCCATTGCCATATGATTTTGGGGTGGAACCTCATCGGACTTGTGTACTAGGCTCGTTACCACACGACTCCCAGATTATCGGCCCACCAGACTTTATCACTGTCCATTGAAAATTGACAAGAAGACAACCCTGGATCCGGGAAGAAAGTCGGGTCAGTGACAACTGCACTCGGGTCTCGTGGGCTCGGGTTAATGCGGTTAGATGACACGTTCAAAGGGTCCGGTTCACTTGCCATTGAAGGCAGTGAAGATTTGAAGGCCTAGGTCATAAAACCCGATTGGTGGCCATCGGAATGGGCGCGAGACTATCAAGAAGAAACTGCAGTTGCTTAGAAGTTGAGATGTTTTTTTTGTAATTATTCAGGTTTGTTGTGATCTGATGAAAGACTTGAATAAAAGGGGAAGGAAAATGTAGACAAAAACTATACACTTTGTCAAAATTTTGAACTGTTTACTGGTAAAATTTTGTAAAATGTAGAGCTGCCATTTTTACTACCTAAGCTCATGTCCCATCTATAGAGTTAGCAAATACTGTTGTTTGATTAATGATCAAACTCCTCTGTATATGCATGGAGTATTGGTTAATGTAACAGGACTTTTTTTATAAGTACCCGATTAGTTATTAACTTTTAATGTTGATTACTTTCATCTCATTTGAAAGGAAATTAAATAAATGGAGATTGTGCTTTAATAAATAAATATATATATATTTACAGCCTTTCTAACCTATGTCATTTGTTAAGAATTAATATTTTTTTTAGAAACTAAATTCAAAAAAATTCAAAAAAAAAAAGAAACTAAACTGAAAAGGAGTTAAACAGTCCTAATTTAATTCATACTAAAAAGCTTTGACTATGACACACAATAATAATGATTAATAATTTTAAGTTGAAAAAATAAAATAAAATTATTTTCTAAATTGAAATAGATGAACCTAAAAAATACTCCTATAATTTAAAATTATTAAATAGTTGGTTCTTAGTTTGATTCCCTGTGAACTCTGTGATCAAGGTAATTCACATCCATCACATCATAAAGGTCAACTTAGAATAAAATCTTTTCTTGAAGGGTACTGTTCATAAGAGTCGAGTCGTCGCCATCGCGTACCCTTAAAATAAAATCTCTTCAATATACACGCTTCTTGCTCAAAACTTTGATGGAACAGTGAGCCATGGCTAATTGATTCAGGATGGATAAAAAGAGAAGTACTGATGTCTGATGGGAAACTTGTGTTTGATTCACTTTGTGGTAAAATTCGTTTTGGTGCCCTTAAATTTTTGTCTTTTTCTTTTGGTGACTAAGAAAAAAACTTATTCCTTTTAGTATCCTTGAGGTTTTGGCTTTTCCCGTTAATGCTCCTTTCCGGTTCAAATTAGTTAAATTCAAGCTCACCATTGTGTTCATCACCCTTAAATTAGTAGGATTTGACTATTAGAAAATCAAAATTCGTAACCTAACCATCCCAATTTGAATTTTTAAACAACCCCTTAAAATAGAGAATTGATTTAGAATTCAAATTAATATTGTTGGGTAATGAATTTAAGTGTTTTAAGAGTGAAATCCTATGAACATAATGGTATGCTTGAAATTAACTAATTTGAATCGGAGAGAAACATCTACGGGAAAAGCCAAAACTTGAGGTACCAAAAAGAATAAATTTTTTTCTTGGACACCAAAAGGAAAAGGCAAAAACATAGGTGCAGGTACATCAAAAGATATTTCCAAAAAAAGTAAGAGATTATATGTACTTTAAAATGTAATTTTAGAAATATAAAGTGCTTTTGGAATGAAAGTGGAACAAGAAAATTCCTTTTGATAACAACTAACAAATTAAATTCCTAAAATTAATAGCTTTAATTATTTTCAACATTAATTAGTATGACCCTTGTGATTGAGGTAATTAACATCCACCACATCATAAAGTAAACGTATAATTAAATCAACAAAGTAAACCTATAATCAAATCATGGTCCATCTTACCAAGTTACCATATTGCTATAAAAACCTTGCACAAAGAATCAACCATGTCACAATTAAGTCACTCCTCTCTTTCTCATCTATCACAATACTACAATATGTCAAACACTCCTACCTCCAAAGCTTCCAACTCCAATGAGATCCAACTCACAAATCCAAAAAAAACTAACATAATCTCTACACTTGCTAAAGATAATGGATGGTCTAATGATAACCCTCTCTACAATTACCAAGGCTTTTGGTACCATGGCTACTTCTTACAAGGAGTCATTTCAGCCCAAGACCCGGAGACATCTAGGTTCAAGCCGTCCCCATCCGACTTACTCATTTCTAGTATGCCGAAGAGCGGTTTCACATGGCTTAAAGCCTTATCCTATGCCATTTCAACCCGAACCCACTTCCCTATCGAACGGTTCAAAGACCACCCTCTCCATTCCACAAACCCTCATGTCTTGGTCCCTTTTATAGAGGCTTATGAAGAGAGTCCCATGTTCGATCCATGTCTCCATGTTTTTTCCACCCACATTCCTTACACATCGTTACCTAGTTTAGTACTGGCTTCTGGGTGTAAGATTGTGTATATTTGGAGGGATCCGAAGGATGTTTTCATTTCCTATTGGCATTTTGCTCGCAAAGTTGAATCTAATAAGGATGTCGCTGATCCTATCCCTTTAAAGGAGGCATTCGACCTCTTCTGTCGTGGGGTATTGGCCTTCGGGCCTTATTGGGACCATGTACTAGGGTATAGGGAAGCGTTCAAAGAACGCCCTGACAAGGTTTTGTTCTTAAAATACGAGGATATGATTAACGATGCAGAGTTCCATGTCAAGAGGTTGGCGGAATTCATGGGCTATCCGTTCTCGAGTGTAGAAGAGAAGGAAGGTGTTGTAGTAAGGATTGTTGAAATGTGTAGTTTTGAGAGAATGATCAATATGAAGGCAAGGAAGTTTGCTAATGCCACAAATTCAAAAGGGTCCTTTTCTTTTAGCCATGATGCCTTTTTCCGGAAAGGTATAGTTGGAGATTGGAAGAATCATTTGACCAAGGAGATGGCAAGCAAGATTGATCAAATCACAATTGACAAGCTTGGAACTTGTGGATCAAACCTTTAATCATCAAGGTTAAAGTATATGCTTCCACGATTTATATCATATTACTACTTTAGTACTAATCTTGTGCTACGTAATCCTTTAATAAGTGATACTCACTGTTCTAAAAATGTATTCTAGGCCCCACCCATCCCGCCTAGTCTTCTGGCTCGTTTAGGAAATCGCATAGTCTGTCTAGGCACCCGCCTAGCATATTTTAGAACACTGGTGATACATATAATCATTTTTAATATTGGGAGTGATACTTCCATTGCTTAATTTCAACATTTGTTTGTCATGTGGGCCACATCACTCATGTCTTCAACAACAATTAATTAGGTGGTTTTTCATTCCAACAACAAAATTGTAATTCTTGCTTGATGAATAAGTCCATTTTATAAGCCCGCTATTGCATCCAATTTCCCACTTAAAAGTTATATATTTTCATGTTTGGACAACTCTGATCGATATGTAATAAGTGATTTGAGTGAAAATCAGTTGTAACGGAATAAGACTAAAGCATTCATCTTCTCCACTCTTGTGACTCAAACTCTTATGAATAGAATGTCCTTCTCAATTTTGGATTCATGTCATGTTTGAGCTAGATATGACCATCAATCTTTTGACAAAAAAAACAACATAGACCTAGTCCGGGCAGTTGCACTTCGTAATCTGGTGGATCAATATGGAAGCACCCTTGGCTTAACAAAGAGAGTGTGTGCCCGGAAAGACCCAAAAAAACTAAAATTCAGCTACGTGATAATGATAGCTGAATCTAGTTAAAATGCACCAAAAAATTGAGATAGCTCGCCAATCACAAACACATTACATCCAATCTCAGAATCAAATCTCGGAGTGTAACAACCGTGCTCAAACGAAGACCAACAAAAAACAACAAGCTTTAAAACACCTGCCAAAGAAAACACAAACAACCAAAAAGTCCAAGCCCAACAAGAGAACACACAAGAATGGGCCAAGCCCAATATAGAAGCACAAATCAACCACAAGAAAGGATATGGACAAAATCCATCCACGTAAGCCAGGAAGCAAGGAAACATGAAAGTGCCAAAAGTGGCGGCCAAATCTCGCACTTCCGCAAGAAACATCGGCGGCCAACACCGCAGGAAATCGGTAAGTCGAAAAGTCCAAAATTTGCACTTCCGCAAGAAGTATTAGTCGTAATAGTGTAAAAACCTTGTAGATGGAGCCGAATCCGCCCGCACCGAGCTTGCGATCAGGGTAAACTTATCGGTGGTTGGATAGCATTTTGTATGAGATGTGCTTCTGCCTCGCGCTGTAATCTATTCTAATTCAGCTTTTGAACCTTCACGACAGTTGAAAACTGGTTACTAACCAGTTTTATAGGGAAAAGGGACAATCTACCATCCCAGGGGTTCGAACCGAAGACATCATACACATGTGTTGAGGCCTTAATCAGCCGAACCATATACCATGCGCTAACACCCAAGAATTCTTTTTTCATCTTTCTTTCAAGTTTCCCACCATAAATGGCGGTGACTTTTTTTTTTTTAATGTGTACGTACTTTTACCGTGCATGGTAGTCACTAGTCAACGTTTCAACATTGTTCATATGCCATCAATTTCAAATTTCCAATTGCACCTCTGAAATTCCACACACATGCACTTGAAATATTAATACATGTACATATTATATTCTTTTCGATCTTCAGAGCAAAATATTATATTCTTTTTCCTAAGAAGGGTAGTTCTTTCTTGCATCATTTTAATTCTCTCCACTGTCCATGAAAATTAAAACGGAGATTTTATGATAATCTCATGAAATCTTAACCGCTTGACTAAATGTCTGAAAGAATATCTAATATATTATTCTTGCATGCATATATGTATTATGTAGTTTTATTTTTATTATTTTTTTTAGTTGAAGGAGATGTGATACTCTCAGATCCCTCAAACAGATTTTATTAATACGAAAAAGGGTTAAGTTGTAATCAAACAGGGGGATAGTCCGACCCCTAACATCAGCAGACAACAAAAAAATAACACCCTCGATCGGGAAGGTACGTCAAGAAATATATGAAAATCAAGTTAAAGAAACAACAAAAGAAGCTAAATAATCTGGATTTCTCCGTTCCTAATACCATGTAGTTTTATTTTGATGTAGGAAAAATTGACCAAACTTTCAACTTGATTTAGGACATTTCATTAATTATCCCCTGCACTGATATTAGCAGGTCGCAACAAGTACATATATGTTTGTATTCAACGTTATACATTATATATGAACCAACTTTTACAGAATGATGGGAAAAAAATCTCTCTCATAATATGAAAGTACATTATGGAAATTAACTTCCTTATTTGATTGCTAAAATTGCATTTTGATTCAAACAATATGATGTGTACTCTTGCTTCCCTCGACCTCCTCGATCATGTAGTCTTTTCTTACCTGCAAAATTAAATATATAAATTTTCATCTCATATTGTGTATATATGTATGTAATCAATCTTTTAAAAACACGTCAAGCGAACCCTGTGAGTAGAGGGTTCGTCTATTGTCTAAACGGTCTAAATAGGTGGCTAAGGAGACCCAAACAGACGCCTGAGTGAGTTGAAAGTTTAGACAGGTTGAAACTTTCCAGTGTCTAGCAGAATCTAGACGAGTTTTTTAAAACAATGCATGCAATATGTAAGATGATCGATGAGTTTAATATATAAATATGCATGTCAAAGTACGTGTACGTTTTTGCATGATACATCAGGTTATTGATAGGAAAATAGCGGCCCAGCTTGGTATTTTTGTCGGCTATAACATTACATTCTCTACCAACAGTAAATATATGATCATGCACATACATGAATGATGCATATATTCACTCGTAGTTTTATTTTTAAAGTTTTTGGTAAGAAGTATAGAAACAAGTATTAACTTAGAACATAGATGCAATGCATTACCGTGAGAAATGGGAGTGAAGAATGATGGAATTTATAACTTAGTAATGGTATGGGGGAGGAGGTGATTTGTAAACGTAGCTTGGTGGTGGAGACTTGTAAACCGGAGTGGGTGGCGGGTATACGTGAACCGGTGGGGGTGGGGATTTATAAACCGGTGTTGGTGGAGGGTATACGTGAACCGGTGGAGGTGGGGACTTGTAAACCGGTGTTGGTGGTGGTGGAGACTTGTAAACCGGTGTTGGTGGTGGGTATTGGTGAACTGGTGGAGGTGGGGACTTGTAGACCGGGGTGGGTGGTGGGTATACATGAACCGGGGGTGGAGGGGACTTGTAAACCGGGGTGGGTGGTGGATATACGTGAACCGGTGGTGGAGGAGACTTGTAAACTGGTGTTGGTGGTGGTGGAGACTTGTAGACCGGGGTGGGTGGTGGGTAAGCGTGAACCGGTGGTGGTGGGGACTTGTAAACCGGGGTGGGTGGAGGGTAAACGTGAACCGGTGGAGGTGGGGATTTATAAACCGGGGTGGGTGGAGGGTATTTGTGAACCGGTGGAGATTTGTAAATCGGGGTGGGTGGAGGGTAACCATGAACTGGTGGTGGAGGAGATTTGTAAACCGGGGTGGGTGGTGGGTATTTGTGAACCGGGGTGGGTGGAGGGTAAACATGAACCGGCGGTGGAGGAGACTTGTAAACCGGGGTGGGTGGAGGGTAAACGTGAACCGGTGGTGGAGGAGATTTGTAAACCGGGGTGGGTGGTGGGTATTTGTGAACCGGTGGGGATTTGTAAACCGGGGTGGGTGGAGGGTATTTGTGAACCGGTGGGGATTTGTAAACTGGGGTGGATGGAGGGTAAACGTGAACCGGTGGTGGTGGGGACTTGTAAACCGGGGTAGGTGGAGGATATTTGTGAACCGGTGGGGATTTGTAAACCGGGGTGGGTGGAGGGTAAACGTGAACCGGTGGAGATTTGTAAACCGGGGTATGTGGTGGGTAGGCATGCACCGGAGGAGGCGAGTAGTGTTTAGGTTTGTCATGGTGAGGTGGGTAATAAGTAGGCGGCTTTGCGTGGTGGTGTTCCGGTGGTGGTGGGAAGGAGTCGTGGTGGTGGTAAGGTGGCGGCGGAGAAGAGTATTTGTAGTCGGCGGTGGCCAAAGAGGCCAAGCTAATGGAAACTAAAGCAACTAAGAGAGTTGCCATTTTTAGTACTCCCATATTTTACCAATTGAGTTGTTGTTGGTTTGGGATGATTATAAGGCTAAGTTCGTGTCCATTTATATAGTTTGCAAATGTTGTTATTTGAATGGTCAAACTCTTGTAAAAATGCATGCCAGCTAGGTGAAATCAATGATTTGTAAGAAAATAATTTGTTAGTGTTACATGGCAACGAAGTACGTAGAGGGTTGGTGAGATTTAGGACTTTTATATAAGTGTTCGATTAGTTATTGACTTTGGTTTTTATTTCTTTCATCTCATTTGAAAGGAAATTAAAATAATGAAGATTAGGTTTTTGTACTTTAGATAAGTGGCAATGTATTAATTTAATGTTTTTTTTATAAGGAAAGGAATTAGGGAGTTCACTAACAAGCTAGTGACCGTCCTAGGGCATCCTGACGGATGAGGGTACAAAATCTCAACTCAACTACAAGTGGAACTGAAGAAACACGTCGGAAAGAGCCAACGATGTAGCCAGCCACAGAATTGCACTCACAGTACATATGAGCAATACTCCAATCTTGGAACCGAGCCTGTTAGCAATAAATGTCCGCACGTAACAATTCGATCTCCCACGGGCAGCGCCAGTCACCAAGAACGGCCTTGAACAGCTGCAAATTATCACCTTCAATCTGGATCCGGGGGATGCCACGACGAATCTAAATATATATATCGCCTTTAATGTTGAATAGTCCTACAATTATTTTTACATTGTTAGAATTTTCAGACTCAAATCTAAATATATATATTTTTCTAATTAATTAATTAAAAATAAAAAGATCCTTACCATCAATTAAAAAGCATAATTTCATTTAAGGTAAAACATATACTAACATATGATAATTACATACACCTCACAAGTTTAACTAGCTAACTTGCTATAATTAACTTTAAAACAAATTTAGCTACTTTCTCAATTTCCTTACATCGAACCTAAATATATACCATACTAAAAATGAAGCTTTGATACAATGTGAAATACAAAAGATACCCAGTTAATCAGAGAGTAAGCAAATCTTCGGACATCTAGTCAAACAGCCAGTATTTCATGAAAATATCATAAGGTCTCTGTTTTAACTCCCATGAATAGTACTCTTAACAAAAAAACGAAGAGTAAGTTTTGTGTTAATCAATTTTTATAGTATAAGCTAAGCTCGGGATTCATCTTTTAATAGAAGTGCTCAAAACATGTAAATGTAAAGATTAGAAGCTTTTCTATCTTATATTATCACTTCTCGATTTTTTTCTTTTCTATGATCGATGTGGTGTACATCTAATTTAGAACCAATTGTTGACCATGAAATTAGTGCATGTTTGGATGGTAGGAAATATTGTAAGATAATACATTATCTACTGCGATTTAAACAAGCCCTAAACGTAGTAAAAATGGTGATTATCTTCACTTCATGTCTACTAAAATTAAACGTAGTAAAAAGATAAAAAGTTTTTCTTCACATGTTTTAAAGTAATAGTTCAATTTTCTTGTAACGTTATTAAAAATAGTTAATTGATAAGCAAAGTAAAAGTAAACTTGATTGGACGGTACGATTTGTCTACCTTCGTACAAATGTGAAAGTTGTGTCTACATTGTCAAATATTCGTACACATACATAATTCTTTCGTTAATTAATCAATCCAATCCGGCCAATGATATACCATTTGTTTTCTTCCAATTTGATCGAACGGTAGGTAAAAATTGGACTATTCTGACATAAAGAAATGGCTATGAATCTGTTTAATGATCAAGTCCAAATACCATTTCGTTATTAATGTATTATTCACTGGCCATATTCATATGATATCTAATAGCCAGAGGCCAAATTAACTTGTTTTTATACACTATGATCGTAAATTTATAGTAATAAAAATCATGAAACAAGTTAATTTCGAATAAACAAATAAATTATTACGTCTTAGTGCTCGTTTGGTTGAATATAAAAATTATAAATTATAAAAATTCCGCAAGAATTAACTTCTTACGGATTTTATATTTTAGAGATTTGGTGAAAATTATTTAATTGAATTTTAAAATTTTAAAATTAAAATAGAAGAAATCATGATTTTATGTGTAAAAAAAGTATAAGTAAAACTTACTTAGGAGGTTGATTAAATCTACTTCCTGCATTTTGCAGCCATTTAAATTTTCGAGAAGTTATCTTTCTAGGATTTTTTTTTATCAAAATTTGTTTAATCAAACACAAGTATTTCCTGCAACTTTCTAGGATATTTCAATTCACGAGAATTTACATTTTAACTAAATGAGCACATACATATTCAAAAAAATGCATTCTTAAGCTCATAGTGTGAGTTGAAAGCTTGAAATCCATAAACCCTAGCTAAGATTGCTTCCTTAACTTCGTTAGTGAAAAATGTTTTAATTATCTCAAAGAATTAATGTCTACTAATAAATAAAATATTGTCTCCTTCACAAAATTAAAACATACAATAAAAAAAAATATTTTATATGCATCAAATTATTTCAAGCAATGACTAAAATTTAGTTTCATTTGCAAAAACATTTTCTAATATTTAAAGTTGTCTTCCATGAAATTGCCCAACTAAGTAGAAAATGTGTACACTTGCATCCAAAACCATATTAAGAAAGAAAAGCAACGAATATTTAGATTCGAACAAGTGGGACAGAAATCAGGAAATGTTTGGCAATCTTGTTGACTACTATTGCACCTTGTTTTATCGTTTATAATTTTGATTAATAATTGGATGCACTGACTTTTTTGTTTCTTTGCATTAAAATTTATAGATATGTTTGATCGATATAGATTTAATCACCGCCAAAGGAAAAATTATTCCGCGTTAATTAGATTTTTATTTTGAAGGACAATGAAACAAATCATTATTATTGTGCATGTAAAGAAAATTGTGATGCTTATGCATGTTTAGTTGCATCAATTTGGACAAAGAAATTAATGGAAACATTTGTTACTCCCTCCGTTTCACAATATATGTCTTTTTAGCTATTTTAGCATTTACTTTACATTTTTACCCTTACAATTAATAATAGGTTATTAGTAGCAATTTTCAATAAAGTAGAAAAGTAAAGTAATAAATGAGAGTAAATTAGTATTTTTGATAGCTTTCTTAAATAGTGTGCAAATTGCTAGAAAGACAAATATTATGAAACGGAAGGAGTACAAAATGTTTATTATAGGGTAATGCGCCCAATGCGAAATACAAATAAAAATTAGTCATTGGATGGAAAAAAATTAAAAACGTTTATCATTTTATTTTAAGATGGGACGTATTTGGGGAAATACGTTTGTGTCGTTTTTTAGCCTCTTTAATGAAAGTCTAATCTGAAACGTGGGTTTTTTTTAGAGAATAGACGAGATTCATTCATATTTCGCAGGAGGGCGTCCATTTTGACATGATATTTTCCCTATTTTTATTTTATCTTACGTTCATATATTATGAATTTTTGGTGCAAATCAAAAGAAAAGGTTGATTTAGTTGGTGTAATACTAACTAAAGAGTTTTTCTTTTGTGCTCATGGACATAGGCTAAAAACTAATCCCTGACATAAGTTAAAAGAAAATCTAAAGGGTTTGTATGGATATATGAAAATATGACACTTGACAAGTAAAAGGTAGATCGTGGACGCCAATTAAGGAATGATTGAATTTAGATGTAGATACCACCACAATCTTTTCAACTAATCCTTGTTTTTCTTCTTGTTTTATCTTTCTTGCTTACTAATCTTACTGCTAATTGCTTCATACCGGAAAAAAGAAACAAAGGCTTGCATATTAATAGTTAGTAATGTTGCTTAATAATAATTATAACTAGGTAATTTATGTTATGTCATTAGATGAATATGATGCACAAAGGTTCTAATCTATACATTTGCATCAAAATAATCAAAAAGTGTATTTCATTTTACATGTGCATTAAAAACTTGCTAACTATTATATTCATATACATAAATTAAGTTAAAAAAAAATAAAAAAGTTCAAAATCAAAACACAATGCTCATTAAAAACTCTGAACAAAGACCCAAAGTATAGAACCCTAAAATGAAATAACATGTCCCCTCTAAAATCTAAATGGATATTTCGAAAAATAAACACACTTTTTTGTGGTTTTTTACCCTCTTTAAAAAAAAACAAAAGGGTTTGTACAGATATATGAGATATGAGAATATGACACTTTACAAGTAAAAGGCAGATCGTGGAAGCCAATTAATGAGTGATTGAATTTAGATGTAACTACCACCACAATCTTTTCAACTAATCCTTGTTTTTCTTCTTGTTTTTTCTTTCTTGCTTACTAATCTTATTGATTCATTCATTCCGGAAAAGAGAAACAAAGGCTTGCATATTAATAGTTATAACTTGCCAAGTTATAACTATTACCAATATTAACAAGAGAAAAAAAATGTTGCTCAATTGATGTCATGAAAATGCAAGATATTCCCTCAAAAGAGCAATATTAACAAGAAAATCCACTTCTCTGAACTACAAATATTTAATTATTTCAGCTTCCTCAACACAAAATTTAAAAAAACAAAGAAAAAAATGTTCTGATGGTGGCAAAATAAGCCATGATACAAATACTAACCTACATTAAACAAAATCATACACCAAAAGAGCTGCTGTTAGAATTCCAACATACCAAGTCAGTCGGATGAATCCTAAAACACTGCTCTCAAAACTCTCTCAGACCTAAATAGTACAAGGAAAGTGGCATTTTGAGAGGCTAAAGCAAGCATTTTTGTACCTGTAACTCGTGTCACAAGACAATGCTTTCCATTAGAGCACTTTTTTTTTTTACCGCCTGCCACGACCCGCAGAAGATCGAGGACCATATCGAGAAAATTGAATACGCAAAACGGAAGAATCTGGGCTGTGTTCATCCATTTCATACCCTGTTAACATTTCATGATACCATCAGCATTCTTAATAGTGAATGTTATATTTGAGGTTTTTATCTAGATTACCATTTGAAGAAGTCAAAATAAAATAAAATAAAAATGTTCCTTCATTGCTATAGTGTCATCATTTTTATTAAAGTGATGCAAGTACATTGGTGATTGTTTATATGCTTCTCTGTATTTTTTAACTAGAACTCAGTTTGATATCCATGGAAAACAATTTGATAAGAGAGACAAGGAGAAGGACAACAAAGCATTAGAAGATCACAAGTACCTTGTAATGCGGTCATAGCAGTTGCAGCACAGGCTGGATCAGCGAAATCCACAAAGCACATGATCATGGGGTCCCCTCGCTGCATTTTGTCAAGAAAGAAAATTGAGCTACACAAGTATCTAAATTCATGTTGAAATCAACTGGTATAATCATTTCAACAAAGCTATTAGCAGCTATAGTCTATTGCTGAATTTTGTAAATAGGTGATGTGTAAACTGAATGTGAATCCATACATCAGAAGAAATTTTACGTATCAGACCACTCTTAAATACAATATATCTCCATGTTCTATATCATTGTTTTTTGAAGTTAAAAGAAGTGTAATGTTTAGTCTAAGTGGTCGATGCACCAAAATAGTGAATATTGAAGGTTCTCAAAGGCTAATTGTGAGCATGCATATTTCCATTAAAAAAGGTAAAGGATGCAAATGCAGCCACCACTTGACCAAATGAATCTTGATCTTCTTAATGAATACAAGATATTCGTACCCTAAAGAAATTATAAGGAATTAGAGTTAAAATTTCCAACCATTATGAACCTAGGCCTTGGTTTATGACATTCTAAATATACGAGTATTCTCAAGCTGATGGATACGTTAGACCTAAGTGTGGAGTGGCAGAATGTAAGGTTTAATACTCCTTCAATAACATCACTAATGGAGCCCACCAAGTAACATATAAACAAAATATCCAAGTAGAAAAGCAAACTTTATAAGAAACTTACCAGCTTCGATTCTTTAAACACCAATCTTACTTCTTTATATCCTACAAAAGGGCGGAAAATATCTAGGATTTCATTTTAAGGATCACATTAGAAAGGAAGACGGTCACAAACATTAGAGCAAACCACAATTCCAATAATATCATATGGGAAGGATACGGGCTACTTCTCTTCTTGTAGCATCACGAGGAAGACCCTCAACATAAAGTGTTTTTGATGCATCATGTGGAAGAGACATGGTTTCATTTCCTCGTCGACTCATCATATCAACTGGCATATGCCCTCCAATACCTTGACCATTTTGCATTAGGTTTGATCCAAATTGCCTAGGAAGGTTTCTTGCTACAGATTCTGCCAATGGCATGCCAGATATTCCACCGCCCATACCTCTTCCTAATCCAGCTGCACCCACATTGCTAGCATCTCGAGATGCATAAGATGAGACTTGCTTCAAATCAAGAAATTGTTTTTTTTTCAAGATCAAATGCGTTGATACAAACTCAACTAAAAAAGCCGAAGGAAGTTTAAGGACATACTGTGGATTGTAGATAACGGTCATATGCTGATCCGATTGTATCAGTGTCTGCCACTACTCTGTGTGCACTTTGATTATTGTCTTGCATTGAATAGTTGTGCATCCCTTGACCTGATGCCATCCCAGATGGTAGTGATTCTGCATGTCAAACATATGATATTGAATTATGTATGCTGATCTGTATTCAACATATAATACATCCAATATGGAAGATTGTAGTCAAGAAAAAAATATACAATGATGGAATTTTCAAAGAGAAGATTGTAGCAAGGAAGACATGTAGTGATCCACAATAATTCGAGGAAATGTCAAAGTTCACATTTATGAATTGTCAAGTTCAAATTCTGCAAACTCCAAGCTCTGTAGCTAGGACTTGTACTTAAGCCACAATCATGAGTCATTGGTGGAAAGACTAAACCATTCGTAAGTGAGTCATTGGTGGAAAGATTCAAGATTCTTTCATTTTCACCTCCAGCAACAACCTTGACATTTTCAGGAACGCGCAATACAAATTCCCACTCAGAGCACCAAACGCTAAAATTCACTTTCAACTAAAGCCACGAGATCCACAATTAACCTATAATCGGTCACAAAAACGGCAATTTCTTCACCAGGAATGTGGAAGTCAGCAGATGTATTAAGCAAATAAGCAATCACGAAAGCAAAGGTTTCGAATCACGAACCGTATTCAGTGCGAGGTCGTTTGAGCAAGCTAGCCGAAGAAGAAGGATAGAAATTGACTCCTTGCCGACTCCAGGCCCCGTCCGCCATTGCCACACTGCACAGCTTAGCGATTGAGAGAGAAAGAGGGACGCATGTGAAGAAGAAGAAGTAGAGGATTGAAGATCTTGAGACGTTACCTTGCAATTGACTAACTCAACAGAGTGATTGCTGCTTCTCCGGTTACTCTTGAGTGCTCTCTCGATCTCTCTCTCGGTGCCCTAGCCGGAGAAGGAAGGAAGTCGATGTTCGTGTTGTGGGAAGCAGCAGCAGTGTGAGATCTCATTTTGCAATGTATGGGCTGGTTCGAATACTTTTTACCGGGCCCGCTTGGATTGATGATGGGCCTGAAATTGGAACTTCTATAGCTTTATTACTTCATGGGCCTGGCCCATGAATAAGATAGTCTTGTATCTAGACTGGCAAAACCCGACCCGAAAAAAACGAATCAATTGCCCGAAGACTATACATACCCGAATAAGATAGTCTTATTACACTTGATCCCGATAATTTGGCCAATGGATGTTCATTGTACATAATAGGATCAACAAATAAGCATTCATCTATTCACTAATGACATGACATTTTATTATGCACATTGGGGCCGTTTGGTTTGTCATAACATATGGAAACGCGTAGTGAGAGAGGCTACGCTTCCCTTCGTTGAGGTCGAGTGTTCGATTCTCAGTGGAGGAGAAATGAACTTGTTGGGAGAGTAGATTCCACCCCAAAAATAAAGGGGCCCTCGCGAGGCTCGAACTCCAGACGTATGCGTTTGATGGAGCAAAGCTCTCCGCTGAACTGGGGTGGCAATGACCAAAAAATAAAATAAAATATGGAAACGGAAATGGAATGAATTTGGACCATTTTTAGTGTCATGATATATTTATATATAAAAATCATCTAACAACTTGTCCATTGTAAAAGTGAGATGGAAGGAGTGATTCCAACATTTTGCTAACCCATCCTTATGAGTTATGATGGAAGAATGATTGAGGTGGACCCTTTTTATAATAGATACGAGGTTTTGCAAAACAAGTTATTGTTTTTTTGTCAATGTATCATGACACTAAAATGGATTACATTTATTTCCATTTCGTTTACGTTTCCATGAATTGCAACCAAACGGGGCCTGGATCTACAACTTTTGTATAGTTGTCAAAAGTGAAAGGAATGAGGTGATATTTTTTTTTATTAAGTATTTGTACAAGGAGGCTCACATCGGATGACATAGTGGTAAGAGGTATGGGGAGATATTGGGAGGTTCTAAGTTCGATCCTTGTCTCCGCCCCTTCATTTAGGTGAAAAATCAAGTCTCACCATTCCTTTTTCCATTAGGTCGAGCCGGGCAGCGCAAGCCGGTTTACCTGGTTTGTGATCCTTGCCGGTTGGGCCACGCGCCCGAGATTTGTCACCAAAGGTGGATTCCTCCTCGCCAAAAAAACATTTGTCTAGGGGGTTCGTGTTTGAATTTCTCTTATAGTGTGGTGTGTATGAAAAAAATATTGAATTGGAAAAGTCGCTTGTATTATGAACCTATGTAGCACCTGATTCGAACATAGAGCGATTTTGCCCAATCAAAATAGGCAAGAGATGAAAAAACAAATGACTAAAATGAGAAAGGGAAAATGGAATAAAAGAACAACAATTCACGCACGAACAAAGAGAGACAAAAGCCAACACAAAACTTGATAGCTTATCATTTCGAAATTCCTTCTGTCTACCTTGTCTTCTTGTAGACACCATTATCTAAACCTTACACCATTTTTTTTTGTAACCTTTTGAGTTTCTAGCAAATGATCAAATGTAAAAATTGGGCCCATAAGAGCTGATTTTTGGGCTTTTTTCATTGTTTTACTGAACTAGGCCCCCATTAAAAAAAATAAAAAAATGGGTCCATTCGTGTTCGTTCTTTTATTTTAATGGGGAAATTCATGTTCTTGTCATCCAAAGCTAGGGTCATTCATCATTATAAATTCATGATTCGTATTGTTCAATACTTGTCTTGTGAAAAAATACTAACCTAAAATTATGCTTCAAGTTTTCTTGTCCCCTTATTTTAAATTATATACAATGATTAACTCTCACCCCCTAGGTTTGCTTTCTATAGGAAAATTTCTATAGGAATTGTGTATGGGTTTGGGGCAATCGAGTTACCAATCAAATCGCATCGGGTTATGACAAGTTATCGTGCGTGTTTGTATTGACCAATGGGTCAATAGCAACATTTTTTAAATTTTATTTTCACTATTAAATTATATTTAAAATATTAAATAATAATATAATATGTAAAAATAAATAAATAAATTTTTAAAAATATATTATATAAAATTTTACATCTACAGGTCAATGAGGTCGGGTCCTGGGTCGGTAGGGTTAGAATCGGGTTTAGATCGTATATTTTCGGGTTAGAATCGGGTTCGGGTCAAAATTAGGTTTCGGGTCAGTCGGGTCGGGTTTAAGAGAGGATCGGTCGGGTCGGTTTTTCGGGTTCGGTTAACTTTGGCAGCTCTAATAGTGCATATGATGGACATAATGTTGTTTGGTAGAAATCTAAAAATTTTGGCCCTTAAATACAACTAGAAGAGAAGGGACATAGAATTATAAATATTTGATAAAGAGTAGACAAAAGTCATATTAAAGATTTTTTTATAGAAATATTAAATACATTTTTAAGTCCACACGCACCAACTAATATTGCAGCTGTTCTATCTTCCAAATTCAAAGTTATTGAACTTATTGGCCCTGGCTTCCAATAATTTCAACGATGCCTTCAATATTTTATCCAAAGGCTAACTACTACTTGTATTATCTTCGGCTATCAAACAACTAGGACCTAAATTTCAGTCATTGAAAATAAAAATATAGCTAGAGATAGATTTAAGGAAAATTTTGGTTAATATTCCTGAATTTAAGCATATTTTTCATTAGTGTTCCAACTGTGGATTTCAGAAAGTATAGACAGAGGAAGGAGAAGAGATGTATTATTGATTGAATGAATGAACTGAATTCTGTTACAACGAACCACCGTGCTTATATAGCACTTCAGTGGTGATTCTTTCAACTGAACAATTCCAAGGACACGTGTCTAGCACAGTCACTTGTTTACAAAGATATTACATACTATCACCCCCCTCAAATTTGGCATGGTTGGAATCAAGTATGCCAAATTTGCGTTGAAACTCTTGAAGCTTGTAACCAGGAAGCTGTTTAGTTAATACATCCGCAGGTTGCTGATGTGTAGGAACATGACTAACAGAAATCAAACCTTCTAGAAGTTTTTCGCGCACAAAATGACAATCAATGTCAATGTGCTTTGTACGCTCGTGAAAGACTAGGTTCTTAGCAATGTAGATTGCAGATTGGTTGTCACACTTTAATGGGATTGGAGTGATATTTGGGACACCAAGTTCAGCCAAGAGTCTGCTAAGCCATGACAACTCTGTTGTGGCATTCCTCATGGAACGATATTCAGCCTCTGAAGAAGATAATGACACTGTGTGTTGCTTCTTTGATTTCCAAGAAATCAAAGTATCTCCCAAAAATACAACATACCCACTTACAGATCGACGGGTATTAGGACATGATGCCCAATCAACATCACAATAAGCTTGTAGATGCATTGAGGGGGAAGAACTAAACAACAGAGATTGATGTAGAGTGCCTTTGAGGTATTGTAAAACATGTAACGCAGCTTTCATGTGAACATCTCTAGGTTGTTGAAGAAACTGACTCAGAAATTGCACTGGATAAGCTAAGTCAGGCCTGCTGTGAACTAAAAAATTCAGTTTTCCAACTAGACGTCTGTAATCAGTTGGAGTTGGCAATAAATCACCAGAATCAGGTAAGAACTTGGTGTTAATTTGTAAAGGACTGGCAACAGAAGGTAGATTGAGGCAATCATACTCTGTCAAGAGATCAGAAATATACTTCTGTTGACTCATAAGAAGACCACTATCATTCCTGGTGAATTGTAAACCCAAGAAATAATGTAGATCTCCTAGATCTTTTATTTTGAAGATATCATCAAGAAATGACTTCAAGGATGTTATCTCAGATTCATTTGCACCAGTAAGGAGTATATCATCAACATATATGGCTACGAAAACACAATCAGAAGTTGAATTCTTCTTGTAAAATAAGGAATGATCATTGGGAGATTGAACATACCCTTTGGAGCGAAGAGCTTGAGACAATTTAGCATACCACTGTCTTGAAGCTTGTTTTAAACCATATAAAGATTTTCTGAGTCGACAAACCATATCTTTCCCTTGCACTTGCAATCCTAAAGGAATTCTCATGTAAACCTCTTCATGGAGATCACCATGAAGGAAAGCATTATTCACATCAAGTTGGTGAATTTTCCAACCTCTTTTAACAGCTACACATAAAAGACTTCTCACTGTTGTCATTTTTACTACAGGAGAAAATGTCTCAGTGTAGTCAACCCCTGGTTTTTGTGTAAATCCTCGAACAACAAGGCGAGCCTTATACCTTTCAATTGAACCATCGGATTTATGTTTGATTTTATATACCCATTTGCAACTGATTGGCCATTTGCCTTTGGGTAAAGGAACAATATCCCAAGTATGGTTCATATCTAGAGCAGAGAATTCAGCAAGCATTGCATCTTGCCACTCCTTGTATAAAGCAGCTTGTTTATAAGTTGTTGGTTCAAGGGAAAAAGGAAAAGGTTGTGGACTGATTTGAGTAGGAAAAGAAACAGTTGATGTCAAGGTATGAAAACAAAAAGAGATAGAATCATGTGTATGAGCATGACACATAATTTTTGAGATAGGATGGTGCAGAAGAAAGCCTTTGAGATCGACGCAGGACAGGTGGGGAATTTTGTGGTGGAAGTGGCAAAATAGGATGAGATGTAGATGGAGAATTCTGTGATAGAGTTTGTGTAGGTGGAAAATCATCAAAAATAGGAAGAGATTGAGAACAATTTGGTTTTGGTAAAAAAGAATCAGTATAAGGTAGTATATTCTCATGGAACACAACATCTCGAGAGAAAATTACCTTGTGTGAATCAAGAAGGAGCACTTTATAAGCCTTTTTTCCTAATGGATAACCAAGGAACAAAGCTGAGTGTGCTCTAGCTTGCAACTTGTCACGTCCTTGCTTAAGAGTAGAAACAAAGCAAAGGGAACCAAATACTCTCAAATGAGAATAATCTGGTTTTTTCTGATACAATATCTCATAAGAACTTTTCTGTTGAAGAACTGTGCAGGGCAATCTGTTGATCAAGTGAACAGCTGTGAGAGCAGCATCACCCCAGAACTTTGTAGGTAGTTTAGAATGAAATAACAAGGCTCTTGTCACCTCTAGAATGTGCTTATGCTTGCGTTCAACCACCCCGTTTTGTTGTGGAGTAGCAATGCAACTAGTTTGAAGAGTAACACCAATAGAATCAAGATAAGCATGAGCTGTTTTACCTGAACCTAACTCAAGCGCATTATCTGTTCTAATGGTGTGAACTTTGGAAGAAAAATGCCTTTCAACATAAGCTAAGAAAGATTTGAGAATGCTGAAAGCACTACCTTTTGTGCTTAAGAGATGAATCCATGTTGTTCGAGAATAATCATCCACAATTGTAAGAAAGTACTTATAACCATTGTAAGTAGGTTGAGAATAAGGCCCCCAAACATCGATATGAATGAGTTGAAAAGGCATAACAGCTTTTATTTCACTAGAAGGAAAAGGAAGTCTGTGCATACGAGCTTTTGCACAAGTAAGACAAGGTTTATCAGGAATGCTACTATCCAGTTGCACAGAACACAACTGTTTAAGCTTGGAAAAAGGAAGATGGCCAAATCTGGCATGTAAAATGTCATAAGAAACAGCATTATTAGCTAGGATATTTGTACTGTCAACAGTAGTAGAACTAGAAAATGACTCTGCACGAAGTTGATATGGTTCTTGTAAGATGTAGAGGCCATTAGAGACTTTACCAATCATCAAACTCTTCTTCGAGATTGAGTCCTGTAACACACACTTATTGTGTGAGAAAACAACCTGACTGCGTAGATCAGCAACTAATTTGGATATAGAGATTAAATTGCAGGTGAATGTCGGCACAAAAAGAACATCCTGTAGCATCATCTTTCCAAATAAGCAAACTGAACCAGACTTTGTGACATTCACAATATGGCCATTAGGAAGAGTAACTGTGATAACCCGAGCAATAGGAACTAGATTTTGTAACAAGGCTAGATTTCCAGTCATATGATTACTGGCACCAGAATCTAATATCCAAGAAACATAAGGAGAATGAGAAGTTTCAAGAACTTTACCAGCGAAGGCGGCAAATTCATTGTCCTAAAAGACTCCTCTGGTTGCAGGCTTATCAGAGATCAAAGCAAGCAACTTCTGATATTGTTCCTGAGAAAGAACTGGTGAAGAGTTGGATGAAATGCAATCTGCCTGTCCAGCAAAACTCTTAGAAGAAGTGGAAGGCGTATCATTGGATTTCTTGTTGCGAGGCTTGTAGTTGTCCGGAAATCCGATGATAAAGTAGCAACGATCAACGTTGTGATTCGTCTTTTTGCAATTTGTGCAATAACGCTTCTCAGTCTTTGTAGAAGAAGCACCTGAATTAGAGGATGATCCAGTGGTTGAAGATGAATGTTTCTTCTCTGTCTTGGCAGAGACGTGCATAGAAGATGACTCAGACAGAATTTGAGAAGTGCTTTGTAAGGATCTCTGTTTTTCTTCGTGAATCAAGATTCCATAAGCAATATCAAGAGAAGGTAATGGAGTCATCATCAGTATGCTACTGCGCACAGTCAAGTACTCTTCATTTAGCCCCATAAGAAAATGTAACAACTTCTGATTATCTTCATATTCCATGAGCGCTCGAGCAGCACCACAGGAACAAGAAGGAGTGTGACGAATACTAGCCAATTCGTCCATGATGATCTTCATCTTTGTGAAATAAGAAGAAATTGAATCTGATCCTTGAGATAAAGAGATCAATTCTTTCTTCAAAGAAAACATGGGTGGACCATTGAATTTGCCAAATCGACTTTCAAGCTCATTCCAGAGATCGTTTGCAAGATCTGTATAATTCACAGAACTCTGAATTTCTGGTGATAGACAATTGATTATCCAACCGACAATCATGTCGTTGCATCTCTCCCATAGAGGAAGATCAGCATGTCCTGCAGCTGGCATAGGTGTAGATCCAGTAACGAGACTCCACTTGTTCTTCGCTGATAATGCGCGCTTCATGGATCGCCTCCAATCTCCGAAATTCGCACCATCAAAAGTCCTGGAAATCAGAATCAGTCCAGGATGATCAGATGGATGCAAGTACAATGGATTCGAAGGATCCATGGCAGGAGAAACGACTGGATCCGGCATGAAAATGCGGAAGAAATCAGGTTCGAAGAACCCTAGCTGATACCATGTGGATTTCAGAAAGTATAGACAGAGGAAGGAGACGAGATGTATTATTGATTGAATGAATGAACTGAATTCTGTTACAACGAACCACCATGCTTATATAGCACTTCAGTGGTGATTCTTTCAACTGAACAATTCCAAGGACACGTGTCTAGCACAACCACTTGTTTACAAAGATATTACATACTATCACCAACTCCCGAGATTAATAATTTTTCCTGTTTCGACCAAAAAAAAAAAATCCTGTTGATGTTCTTAGGTTTTGAGTTTTGTTTGCTCAAATGATTTTAGTTCATAATTGTGTCATTTACTCTCAAATTAGTGGGATTCGAGTTCAAAAAATTTCCAAAAAATACTCGAACTATCTTGATTTGAATTCCAAAACAATAACTCATTTTCGGTGGTACCTAGATCTTCTACATTCCAGCTAACTCGAAACCATTTTTAGAATCGCCTTTTGCCACCAAGATGTTGTCTGGTGTTTCCTCGTCATCTCTTACATCTAGCTACACCAATATGAGCTCATTTGAGCCATGGTCGAGCAGCAGAAAATCCGTTCTCAATTGACCGAAATTATGGTTATAAAATAACAACAATAACATCTACCAATTGTAGTCCCACTTTCGCACGATAAAACTCTCCGACACGGACCTAAAAAAGTTTTTATCTTCAACCAGGGGCGGAACTCGAACCTTCTCATTGTAGGGACCAAATTTATTTTAATATAGCTAATATTTTTTTAATTTCAAAAAATACAAAATACTAAATAATATTTGAACAAAACCTCAAGAATTATATGCTAATAAATTTAGTGTGTGATTGAAGACATTCCAACCATAACTGATTGTTGCCACACTCTTGGGTTCAATTACATTATGAAACTATGCAATCTGACAAATGATAAAACCACTTTAATTAAGTAAATGACTTTAAAATTAGTTTATATATCGTCAATTTTCAAATGCTCATAACTTTTTACTCGGATGTCAGATTGAAGCGTATAATATATCAAATCGAAGTTCTCGACAAAAGCAACATATATACATAAAAAAAATTTGGATTGGGGGTACATGGCCACCTCTGTCCCCACTTGAGTTCCGCCTATGTCTTCAACTGAAATAACCTCAAACATAGGGCACAAACCGAAATTTCTCTAGATTTAATGACACAAAAAAGTATCACCCGTCGTGTTACTTGTGTTGCCCGTGTTGGAATTTTCATCTTCATCACCAAGTCTACACTCCGCAGAATAGGGCCCACACGCCGTTGTATTATTTTCCAAAATTTATTATTCCAATAAAAACGACTCACTTGCAAACTTTGACTCCCTCCCAACAACTTTGACTAACTGGATTCTTCCCCTCCCCCCTATAATAAGATCGTTCTCTCCTCCATCGTCACCAATCAATCTCCACCGAATTCCATTCAAATCTCAGAGAACTCAAAAATGGCGAAGCACGATCTCCACGTCGCCGTTCCGAGCCACTTCCGGTGCCCAATCTCGCTGGAGGTGATGAGCTCTCCGGTGGCGCTCTGCACCGGCGTCACCTACGACCGCTCCAGCATCCAGGCCTGGCTCGACGCCGGAAACCTAACCTGTCCCGCCACCATGCAGCCTCTTCCCTCCGCCGACTTCGTCCCGAATCTCAGCGTCCACCGCCTCATCCACCTCTGGTCCCTCTCTCTCTCCTCGCCTTCTCCTCGCCACCGCCTCATCCTCCTCATGAATCGCATTTCCACCGCCTCCGCTAACTCCACCGCTACCTTCAAGGAATTGTCCATTCTGATGTCGAATGTTCTTCGTTTGGCGGAGGATTGTAGTGATGAGCGAGACGCTTTGGTGAGTTCCGAGAGATTTGTTGCCTCTCTTGTTGAATTGATGTGTAAATCCGAAAGAGTTTCCGGCGGGAATGAGTTTTTGGAGCTCGCGGTGATGGTTCTGGAATTAGCTTTACGCGACTCGGACAAATCCGGAGAGCAGATTCAGAAGCTATTGTTCAAGAGCAATCTCAAGTTCTTAGCTCCAATCGCCTCCGTCTTGCGTGCCGGAAAAACTAAATCGAAGATCGCCGCGGCGAAGGTTCTGGAAGCGATCGCAATTGACACCGAATCCAAGCGCAAAATCGAAGAAACTGAAGGTTTGGTTGGAAATCTCTACGGCCTCTCTACCTCCGACGACGAGCAATTAACCGAAGCCGGCTTATCCGCCTTGATCTGTATCACGACGACGAGATGTTCCAAGTCGGAGCTAGTCCGATCGGGAATCGTCAGATCTCTCGGGAACATTCTCTCCGGCGCAGATCGTTCAAATCCGGTGATCGAGAAGGCGATGGAGATGGCGGAGCTTCTGGCAACGTGTTCGGCGGGGAGATCGGCGATCTGCGAGGACGAGAGGATGGTGGCGGAGATCGTCAGGAGGCTGATGAAGGTATCGGATAAGGCGACGGAGCACGGAATCACGGTGCTCTGGAGCGTATGCTATCTGTTCCGCAACAAGAAGGCGGTGGCCGTTGTAGCTCGGAGCAACGGCATGGCGAAGTGCTTGCTGGTGATGCAGAGCAAGTGCTCGGCGATCGTCAGGCAGATGTGCCGTGATATTGTCAAGGTGCTCCGAGTTGACTCGGCCGCGCCAGGGCTGACGAGTTATGATACCAAGACGACTCATATTATGCCTTGTTGAAGTGTTGGAAAGAGCTGCACAGAGATGTTAATAATTTATTTTGCTTACAGAGTTTAGGAGGATTAGAAACTATATAAACACTGTTGCACAGTCACATTATATGGAGTTGGAAAGAACTGTCAATTTTTAATGAAATTTAGGTGATACTTGAGACATTTTCTGCATTGGATTAGCTTTGTATGTTTTGTAGTCACTTTATCTTTGAAGCTGCAATGTAGTGCAAAAATCAACAGTCCCATTACTGTCCTGTTCTAAAAATTCCGTCTAGGCACTGCCTAAGGCCGACTAGGCTTCCAGCATGCCTAGGTGTTCGTCTAAGCCAACACTAGGCAATTGTTTGACACTAGGTGGTTCCTCTCTGCCCAGAGTTCGCTAGCGTTTTTTAGAACACTGATTAATATCTGACACTAGGTGGTTCCTCTCTGCCCAGAGTTCGCTAGCGTTTTTTAGAACACTGATTAATATATTAGATCTTGCTTTTCGGGTATGTTTGGAATGTGGCTTGTAAGGGTGTTTAGTGTAGTCACGTTAGGTGTTCGTGCCTTTGTCCAAGATCACACAAGTATATGAAATGTATATTATGTTGATGATCCACTGCATATTCCAATTGACATTATGATCAGCAGATTGATCAGTGTTTCAACTATAGACTTATCTGACATCAATGCTTTCAATGAAAGGGGATTTTTCATGGCTACATACTTACATTAGTAAACTTAATCACACTAAACTGACCACCATATTTTTCATTTTTTTTTCCCACATGTTCTAAAGTAAAAACAACCCAACTTCATTTTCATTTCAAATCAAAATAGTTTGCCTCAATTCAAAAGTCCTGGCATTAAACTTCCTTACCTATACACCAAATCAATCAACTGTTCCCTAAATACAACTTTTGACAATTTGCTGATTCTTTTGTACATTATTATCTCATCCAAAACTAAGCAACAACATCAGCTAAACTCGCTTCTAGGTGTCAACCAAGGAACATCTTCAAAACCAACATGCTCATCATATCCAATCTCATACACATCTCTAGAGCCAACATTATAACGAGATCGAAGCTTCACAACCGGCTTCTTTGCAGGCAAAACAGGAAGCACCACTTCATCCTTTATCATCAATCTAGCTTCCTTCACATTCGGCCTCTTATCGCAGTTCGGATGAGTACAACACAATCCCACTTTAATGACCCTCTCCGAATCCACTCTGCTGAACCTCCCCATCAGCTTAGAATCCACAGCCTCCATCAATTTCCTCTTCTCCCAAAGATCCCATACCCAATCCACAATCAACCCATCTTCATTCACAGGCTTTCTCCCAGAAACCAATTCCAAAATCACAACTCCAAAGCTGTAAACATCTGTCTTCACACTAGGAACACCATTGTGAACATACTCAGGAGCTAAGTATCCAACTGTCCCAGCTGGTAAAGTAGCCTGCCTTGACACAATGCTGTGTTCATACATCTTGGCCAAACCGAAATCGCCAAGCTTGGGAGTAAAATCAGCGTTCAGCAAAATATTGCAGGATTTCACATCTCTGTGAATTATCTGACGATCACACTCTTCATGAAGGTAAGTTAGAGCAGATGCAATTCCTAGGATGATTTTAAGCCTTTGCTCCCATGTTAGGGTTATAATAGAGTTCATAGTCCCGTGCAGGATCTGATCAAGGCTTCCATTGGGCAAGTACTCATAAACAAGAACAAGCTCTTTGTGTTCACAGCACCAGCCTATGAGCTGGACCAAGTTCCGGTGCTTCAAGCAACGCGCCATTGTTGAGAATTCTCTGGTGAAAGGATTGACGAAGCCTTCAATTCTGGTCTCTTGCTTGAATCTCTTGACCGCTGCTCGTTTTCCGTTCTGCAGGAACCCTAGATAAACAATAGCTGATGCTCCTTCGCCTATGATTCTCTCCCTGGAGAATCTATCTGTGGCGTGCTTGATTTCAGAGAGTGGAATCATTGTTGGATCTTGGCTAATTTCAGTCCAACCGATGTACGGATAGTTTCTTCTTCGGCTTCTCATTGCGTAGCAAGTGATTGTTGCAGCAATCACTATGACAGAAAACACGGCTCCAATAGCACCTCCCAGGACAAACCCTACGCTTCTCTCGCCGATCTTTGCGCCGAGGAAATTGAAGAAACGATGCGCTTGACTACCTCGCTCTTCCGGCTCTTCCGGCTCGCACAACAAGCAATCTCCATCGGGAGATTTATCTTCGCTGATACTTCTACTGGCCGTCGAATTGAAAAGTCCGAAAGTCTTGAACAGCCATTGATCGATGACGTGGACGGCGGAGCCGTGAATTCCGTTGGAAGCGGAGAATCCGACGTGCATAAACTCCCGGAGGTGCTTGGTGAGATCAAGCGGAGCGTCAAGAACAGGAATCGGGGCTTTCACCGTGCGATAACTCAGCCAAACCTTGATTTGCTTCTCCGAATCCAAGTACTCAATCCAAGCGGTGATTCGCCTCCCGCTGTCAAGAACGATCCCTCTGGAGTGCGCATCGGCAGAAACAATCGAAACCACGGAATTGATATCGACTCCGACATGGTTCCGGCTCAGATCTCGGTGAGAGCTATCGAGATTCGTGTCGAATTCCACGGCGACGAACGAATCTTGGGAGAATCGGCGGAATCGGGGGAATCCGAGATGCGAGGCCTCGGAGAAGGCAGAGGAGCTAGGGTTTGACACGATGATGAAGGCGAGGCCGTCGCCGGGAGAGCAGAGAGAAGATCGGGTGATGGAGAAGGAGAAGCTGGAGGAGAAAGACGCGGTGGCGTTGGTCGCGGGGTCGAGAAATCGGATCGGCCGGAGGTAGATTGCAGCTCCGGCGACGGGGATGGAAGTGGAGGCGCGAGGCGAAGGGCAGAGACGGCGGCGCGTGAGGTGAACGGTGTGGTTGAGAAGCTGGGCGTCGCCGTGGAGAGTGATGTTGTCGGCGGAAATGGCGGTCGCCTGAAAGAGTAACCAGAAGAGGAAGAGATTGAAGGGGGAAGATAACTTCATTTTTTTTGGTGTTGTGCGAAGAATGAAATGAAAAAGAATCGTCGTGGAATTTTGATATAAGAGAATCTGAATTGATGAGCAAATTTTGGCGGGAAAACAATCGTTATTTATTTGGGGGCAAAAGCTTTGTAATGGGCCTAGTTTTGTATTGGGCCTTGTTTTATAATGGGCTGTAAAATGTCAAATTGATTGGTGGTAATGAAATTCATAATGCATGTATTTTGATATAGTGTGACTTCAAATATACAACTAATAAAAGAGATCATTGTTCTAAAAATCCCTTCTAGGCGCCGTCTAGGCCCCGTCTAGGCGCTGGAAGGTCCAAGTCCGCCTAGCCGTCAAGACCATTTAGACACCCGTCTAGGACCGCCTAGACGCTACTGTTCAGGTCGTCTAGGCGCTAGGCGGCCCCTTTCCGCCCAGCATCCGCCTAGCGTTTTTAGAACATTGCAAGAGATTGAAAGTTATACAAGATGCATTTCTTTGATTCTTTCCCTTGATTTTTAAGCATATGTTTTTTAGCACATTATCCTAATGTATTTTTATTAAAAAAGTTACCATATGTTGTTAAAGTTCACGAGAGTATCCTCATGCTCATTGGATTTATATACTACCTTTGAGATGGATTTAGTCTCTACATAAATTTTGGTGTATTCTAACTAAGTTCAGTTATTATTGTCATATAGCTGCATTTCAGCTTTTCTTGGGTCTTTCGGACATACCACTTTTCTCTTGGGCAGGGTAGGGGTACCCCATCTTGACCCCCCAGATTTCGCTGTAGCGAAATCTCACTAGGTCAATAATGAAGATGTTGTTGTTAAAGTACGTGGACAAATAATCTAAAAATCATACACATGCTTTATTGATTATATAAATCTAACTAGTAGGTTTCATCATAAAATCAATTGGTAATATAAAAAATATATGGATCACTAAGCTTATTATATACACTCTTGCGTCAACTTGTTAGGTTTATATTAACCTAATTTGATGATACTATATGTATTGCCTTCAAATCTTCAATGGTTATATACTCCTATAGTCCTATCCCTGAATGAATATAAATTGGCTTTCACATTTAGGAAATAGTAATTTAGTTATATTAAACATATATGCATATGTATATCTAATACACATAATATTTTTTTGGTCTTGCCTTTTGGGTATATCTAATACACATAATATTTTTTTGGTCTTGTCTTTTAGCTCGCCCGGTTCGATCGGTCGGACACCGCTCTACATCTGGACCGGGTACTTCGTGTCCCCATTTTGGGGGAGACCCTTCCAATATCAATTTTTCCATACATGCCGCCAGTGGGATTCGAACTTCGAATCTCCTGCACAACACTTAAGGAGTCTAACACCACTTTACCACTAGACCAACCGAGTATTGATATCTAATACACAGAATATAGTATAGACTATAGAGCTTATATTTGAAGCTGTATTTTTCCGAAAAATTGCTCAAGGTAGGTATTTCAATTAGTAGCTAATAAGTTGTTAGTCCAAATTAGACTAGTTAACCAAGTCAAGCCAAGTAATTGGATCAGTTGATATATATTTTTGTACAAATGAGGTCATCGATCAAATAGCGGTTTAGCATACGTTTCTACTTCCATCGACATAAAATAATTTACAAATCCATTGGTTTCATATTGAAATATGCTATTCATATATGAGATTGAGAGATCAATTTAAATTTGATTACCATTTCAAAAACCCGCGGATAAAATTTATAAAGAAGATATACTATATCGATTTTTTCTAATCTATGTCTTTAATGTATTTTTTTTTCTAATCTATGTCCTTAAGGTATATGTTAAACTATTTAAAATGACAATATTTTGTAAGTTTATATATTTATTTAGGATTATTTAATTTTTTTAAAGGATTTATTAATTTTCTAATAATGTTTTAGTTTTCTTGAATATTATGCTTAACCTATATCGTAAGAGATCGATGTATTGATGCCATTATGCCAATAACATACACTTAATGAAATTGAACAATTTGATACGGCAATTGTCGACAAGATTGATACTTCAAGTTAATTAACAAAATATGTAAGTTGTCGATTAAGTCTTCCCAACTTAAATTAGTAAGTATATATGAAACATAATATTCGCGCGCAAGGTTATATAGAAGAAAAAAAAACACGCACGTATTTTTTTGAGTAGGTATATAATAATACTTAATTACAAACGTAATAATGATATATAAAATAACGATTTTTCTAACATATGCGGCTGCCTATGTCCTTAGGGCATATGTTAAGATTCTCAAAATGACAAGATTTTATAAATTTATATTTATTTAGGATTAATTAGATTTTGTAAAAGGGTTCACTACTTTTCTAATAGGGTTTTAATTAGTTCTCTTTATTAGTATGTTTAACCTATGCCCTAAGGGCATAGGTTAGAAAAACCGATAAAATAAAACGCAGGATAATAAAAATGATCAGATACTGATTACTTCACCTTAGGACATAGGTTAGAAAAACCGATAAAATAAAACGCAGGATAATAAAAATGATCAGATACTGATTACTTCACATGATCACACGTATAAAAGATCTAATTAGGCACATATCAAAGATCTTAATCTGGCTTAATCAACTTCTATAGTACAATACTACAATGTAGATATTTGATCAACATGCATTCAACAACGTACCAACCACGGGGTACTACGTATGTTATATATTGAATAATATCTACTAATTTAATTCCGATTTAAAGCTAGGCTCATAAATATTAATTACCCCTAAATTTTAATTTACTACTCCGAAAAAAAAGATAGCTAGGGGTAACTACTACTTCTATATATTTTTCTATAATACCATACTCCGTATTATAAAGATATTTAAATGAATTTTTTTTATTAAAGATATTTGAACTACTCAAATTAGTAATTCAGCTTAAATTTTCATACAGTCTAAATCAACACCTATAAACGGAAAGAATTAATTAAAATTGAGCAATAAATAAAAGCAATTGATTTATCCACATGTAAATCTCTACATTAAATGCAAAAACTTGAAGAAAAAAAACTCTCAAACCCTACCACCTTAAATTGATAACAACGTATACCTGCTAATCTTCAATGGCGCTTCCCCACTTGTTTGACAGCACAAAAAGATCATCGATTAAAAAAAAAAATTATTCAGGAACAAATTTTCACTCAAATTATTAAAAACCCTAAAAAAAACCTAATTGATTGACATGTTCTAAAAAACGCGGCGGATTCTGGGTGAAGAGGGACCGCCTAACTTCACTGTTTTAAAAATCCTCGCCTAACTCCGTCTATTCCTGTCTAAGCGTTGCAAGGTGCTAGCCCGACCCGTCTTGTAACCGTCTAGTACGTTTAGATGCTTGATCATCTAGCGTTTTTTAGAACACTAGCACAGTTACTTAGACATTTTTAGACGGGCTCGACGACTAGGCGGACTAGCACTTTCTAACGCCCACGCAGGCTGCATATACCATATACCTCGTAGTAATAAGGGCCCGTTTGGTATTGATATCCTGATATCAGATATCGGTATCGGGACATATCTTGTGTTTGGTATGGGAGTATATGGATTTAGATATCGGTATCGGCTCATATCTTGTGTTTGGTATGGGAGTATATGGATATCGGGCCATATTTTGATATCAAAACAAGGCCAAATGCGTGATATTTGATATACCCTAAAAAAAAGAGGTACGAGAGATATGAGATATGAATGATATTCCATATCCGATAGCGATAGCGATACCCGATACCGATACCCAATATCTTATATCGATACCAAACGAGCCCTATTGTGTAACGTTACGGATCCAATAGTCTTGTAAGAAACTCAACGGACGCCGGAGAAAGCATTGCCATCGGAGAAAGAAACGCCGCCGCCGCCGGAGTCGAAGGGCTCGGCAAAACGCCGACGCCAGAGAATTGAATTTGCTGAAGGGCATTGAAGTGATCTTGCTGGTGCTGATGATATAAGCTCACGAGCGGGCTAATTATCGGGTCGGAAAAGAACGCCGGTGGAACGGGCCGGGTCAGCCCGGAAGGCCCGGGTGACAATACACTAGTGCCCCCGCCGCCACCGGGCCGGGTACCGAACAAGTGTTCATACCCGGTTGTTGTTGCGTCGGTGAAGGTCTTGGTTTGCGGGGGCATTTTCGTCTTTTCGATGGCGGCGAACCGGGCCGCCGGAGACGGAGGAGGAAGGTGGCTGGTGGCGGAGGTGGTGGTGGGGCCGGTTAGGCGTTGGACGAGGGTCATGAAGTCGCTAGGGTTTGTGTGGATGATTTTCGGGGAGACGGCGTAGATGATGACCGGAGGACGGGGTGGTTGGTGGTGGTGGGGCGGTGGTGGGATTGGTGGTTTCTTGATTTTGTGGGAGTCTTTTTTTACTTTGAGTGGGGTTGGCCTTGGGCCTTGGAGCTCACGCCGTGGCGGCCGATCGCCGGAGAATTGGTCGTCCATGGTTGGAGGGCGGTGGTTGTGGTGGTGGTTGTGGGTGGAGAGGAAAAAAGAAGGGAAAGTTGATGAATTAATTAAGATGGTAGAGAGGAAAATGATAGTTAGGGCAAGTGGGAAATTTGTAAATGAGGGACAATAAGGTGGATGAGTAATGAAATATATATCAATAGGTGGGGCTCAATGAAAAAGAATTTTTGTATAAATAATGTAAAGGGGGCAGTGTTCTGAAAAATACTAGGAGGACTTTCGACGGAGAGGGACTGTCTAGCACCCAGACGGTCTGAATGGTTGCCTACGTTCTAGGTGGTTCTAGACGGGTGTCTCGGCGGGCAGGGACCTTCTAGCTAGAGTCTAGGCGGGACCTAGAAGGAATTTTTAGAACAGTGGACGTGTATAAATAAAAATTACAGAAAACTGCCCATATTGTAGGAAGGTTTTAGTTAAATCACGTTTATAAATAAAAATTACTGAATTTGGCATTGTACTCTACGTGTGAAATGGTACTGTATGTGTGAAATAATTTACAAATTGGTAAGCCTTCGGGCATTTAGTTCAACGGATAAGACTTTGGGGTAGTACCCCGAGGTCACCATTTCGAATTCCACGGGCGGTGGTTTGCATATTTTCTCTCTTCTCATTCCTAGTGGATGCTCTAGACGAGCCTAAGTAGTACTTGCGTATCACACGGTCAAGACCATTAGTATAAGCTCTACTAAACTTAGGGTAGTATTGTGTTGGAAGACCATTAAATGTGCTGGAAGAGTTGTATGGGGGAAAGCCGGAAAGGTAAGGATTTGAGATAGCAAACAAAACTAGTAATTCGAGAGGTGATAAAATCGACAGTTGGACAAATCGGCATGATAGGAAAAGAACATACAAAAATCCGTGGGCAAAAATACAACAAAACGAACTATAGACCCGATATTTGAAGGTTTTCCTTTACACGGGTGGTTTGTATAAGCTTTACTAAACTTAGGGTAGTATTGTGTAATTTACCCTTTTAAAATACATATGGATTAACGACTAATTCTTGTTTATGGTTTGTGGTTATCGATGACCTAAGAAAAGTTTGCCCCTTGTTAAATAAATTCTCTTTTCCTTGTGAATGCAACAAGACCTTACACTGTTGCTTAATTCATTAGATTTGGTGCTTTGGAAGTTTGAACGTGTCTAAAATAAGTGAGAAAAAGTCGTTTGACATTAACATAGTAAGATAAATTCATTATACAATTAACCATCCCCAAAATTATATTTTCCTTTTTTTATTTGTTGAAATATCTCCCCATAATCTAAAGAAAGAAAAAGAAAACGCATTAACTATAAATTATTTGTATAATTATTATTTGTTAAAAGCTTTTCTAAGAAATCCTTGATTGACAATGAGGGCAATAGATATTCAAGACCAGGTCAAGTAGAATTTCAGCAATCGTAAGACAATTTCTATACCATTGCCTTTTAGGGTAGTATCTAAAGATCATTGGTTCGACTCTTGTAAGCAGCGCCCTTAAAAAAAACAATTTCTATACCATTGATTAATTATAATTAAGTAGTTTGTTTTTGGATCGTATAAGAGACGTAAATAGAAGCTTCAAGGTGGTTTAACAAATCTATAAAATGAATAATAAACATATATATAGTGTAATAACACAATACCATCCTAAGTTTAGTAGAGCTTCTATTCCATATTGGGAGAAGTTGGGGATGTTGATTATAAATGGACAGCGTTGAGAGTGTGGAGTTGTGGCAAATTCTGACCTAATTCGAAATAACCGAGCGAAATATCCGACTCGAGACAAATAAAAAGAAAAAGAAACTTACCAGAAAGACCCTCAAGAGCGCTAATATTTTTTTTTGATAAGGTAAGAATTCGAAATACCAAACAGACTTGGTAATCCGATAGGCCGTAAAGAAACGGCAGCCATAAACGGCTAAGTGAGTCAAAAGCAAGCAAGAAAAGCTATAAAAAGTACAAATCTCCGAAAAATAAGAACTAAAAAGAGTTTGAAATCGAGGTGAGTAAAGCACTATAAGAATAGTGTCGCGGGCAGCAAGTCGACCCCTCTTGGGCGTGCGAAATGGACAACTGACGTTCCCTCCACCGAAAGAAGGATCTTCAGAAGCCTCAGAGCACCAAGCGACCTGACCCAATACAACTCGGTCCAATCTCAAGCTCAGCTCCAACTCCTCGGAAAATTAGTACATAAAATAAACCTCAAGCTAACCTGCAAGAAAGAAATAAAAAACAAACAAACTTGCTACACAAATAGACACAAAACTCGCTCTTCAAGTAAAACATACTTGACTCGCAAGTATATTAAAACTTGCCACACAAGTAAAGATGGTAAACTTGTCACGCAAGTAATCCACAAACTTGCCTTCCAAGACAAGTACTCTTTTTTGTTTTTTCTTGCCTTGCAAAGCAAGAATATATTTATTTATTTATTTTTGATTTTTGATTTTAAAAAAAATTCTCTCTTTTCTTTTTTTTTTCTTTTTTCTTCATACCAAAGAATACAGAAATCGAAATACACCAAAAAGTCACCAAATCAAAAGCCCTATGGAGATCGTTCGAAGAGAAACACGTTCAAAGGTCGAATCAACATATGGGATTCACAAAATTCAGGATCGGTGGCGGCAGCAACCACCTTGCAAAGCATAAGAAAAAAGAATGTTCATATCACAAAAATTGGTCTCTTTTTTTTTCAAACCTTGCAAAGCTAGCTTGGCAAAAAGATTGTTCAGATCTGGGGTAAATCACAACCAAATAGATCAGATCTAGGTTCACATATAATATTGTCATATGGCAACCAAGAACAATTGTAAAAAAAACCCAAACTAGCTTCCTCAGCCTCTAGGGTAAATCACAACCAAAGGATTTGGATACAAACTTCCAAATAATTGAAAAAACGATTGCCTACATGAATCACGAACAAGAGAGATTCTTTTTCTTGTATTTCAGAGCATTGCCGGGTAGACCACTTTGGTGGTCATAGAAGGAGAGAAGTAATTTTAAATTATTAAATATGGAGAGAGTGTAAAAAAAAATCAATGACCGGTCATGAGAATGACCAAAATGAAGAGTGGTCATTGATTGGCATTGTGGCACTTGTCACATGTGAGAGAAGAGAGGAAAAAGGAAAAATAAATAAATAAATTATTTTAATATGATGACAAAAAAATCATTTGTAGACATATATATATATAGTTATTTACAATATAAATATATTTTTAAATTTTTTTAACATTTCTTTAATATCTAAAATACAAGTGGAATATGAAAGTGCAACACTAAAGGTGAAATAGGGGATTTACATTGGTGCCTCATCATATACAAGTAGAGTGACATAAATACTCTGTTCCACTTTCGGTATTTCATTTCTATGTTGCACTTAGATTTTAAATTTCAAATTAATATTAATTTTTTTTAGAAATTATATTTATATTGTAAACAACTATATACATATGTGTGTAAATTTGTATCTTAAAATCATATTATAAATTTTTTTAAAATTAAGAGAGTGATTTCCTTACAAAATATTATCCTTTTAATTTTTAAAAATTTTATAATATAATTTTTAAGTTAAAAATTTACACATATATTTATATAGGTATTTCAAATTTTTAACATTAATTTAATATTTATTTAACTAAGTGGAACATACAAAATAGAATAGAAGATTTGATTTGCAAGTAGAGCATAATTAAATCCATAAGCACATCATCAAAATACAAAAAATAACGCTAATTTTATGCACGTCAAGGGAAAATTACACTGGTTAACCCTCAAAACAATTACCCTTAAACTTCATTCGACTGGTAAATTCTTGAAAGAAAAGTCCATTATTTAGTTTTCTTTGGTAAAAAAAATACATTATTTATTTAGGCAGTTAAATCAACATATTACCTATACATATATTCCCAAATCATTCTCGTTTCATTAAATCCTCAAGCTCTCAAAACTCAAAAGGATTTGGTAAGTGCCTAGGTGGTGTCGCCGGCGGTTTATAGTTTATAGTTTAAATTTGAAAAAGGGTAGTTGATCCAAATATGACTTAGGGGATGAAATCATATATCTAATGTGTTAATTAATTAGTTGTTGTGTGTTTTTTGTTTAAATTTGAAAAAGGGTAGTTGATTAATTAGTTGTGGTGTGTGTTTTTTGTTAAATTTGATTGGTCTCTAATCTAGGTTTCCAATCCAATGGCGGCATCGAGTGGTTTGGTCCCTTCATTCTCACTCAAGTCTCGCAGCGTCCATGGCAGCGTTGCAACGCCGCTGGTTCGATTGAACGGAGGAGGTGCGATAAGCCGCGGCCACTCGAGTTCACTAACAACCACCCAGAGGCGTGGTGGTGCCTCGTTTGCCGGTCCTAGATGCAAGGCTGGCTTGGATGAGGCTTTGCTAAGTACCATGTTTCCGCCGATAGGAATTCCTGACTTGGATGCAGGTCGATTTCTTTAGTTCTTCGTGGTTTGAGCGTTTGGTTTCGTTGTTTTGTTGTGCGCCTTATCGTGTTTTTTGCTCGGTTTTGTTTGGTGTGTTTTGTTTGTTTGTTTGTTTGGTTTGTCTGTGCGATTTGTGCTTGTGCCTGCTTTGGTTTGTTACGGTTTGTTTTTGTTTTGTTGTGGGTCGGTGTCGTGTGCTTGCAGGGGTTTCTAGTTGGTGGTCCTACTCGGGCCTTTCGAGCACTCCAGGGGTGTCCCCATCTTGGCCCCAGATTCCGCTGTAGCAGAGTTACACTGGGTCAATGTTGTTGTTAATTCAGCGCTGTTTTTGCTCGGTTTTGTTTGTTTGTTTGGTTTGTCTATGCGCTCTGTGCCTGCTTTGATTTGTTATGGTTTTTTTGGTGTGTTGCGGGTCGGTGTCGTGTGCTTGCAGGGTTTCAGGTTAGTGGTCCAATTCGGGCCTCTCGGACACTCCCTCTATGCGTTAAGTCAGGGGTGTCCCCATCTTAGCCCCCTGATTCCGTTGTAGCGGAGTTACACTAGGGCAATGTTGTTGTTGTTGTTGTTGTTGTTGTTGTTAATTCAGTGTTGTTGTGTGTTTGATATTGAAAGATTCACTGAATTAATTTTGGCATTCTTCAGACTTCACAAGAGAAAGGTGCAGCATTCTTGTAATAGGTCTATTTGAGCCTTCTTGTATCCCAGTGGAAACTCGTGAAAAGCTTGCCATTCGGGCAATCGAAGAGCTATGTAAATTGGACGACATAGAGGAGGTTGCTGTTCTAAGTACGTGCGGCAGATTGGAAATCTATGTTTTAGCTCTATGCGAAGGAGGAGGCTGTGGAGGAGTATCACAACAAGTGACTGATTGGATTTCAAAGGTATGATCCTCAAGTGAAAAAATGCTAGCTTGTTCCCATAGAATTGAGGCTTCGGCGCTTCGGTTTTTGTTTTACGTCTCGTTTGGCTTCGGCGCTTTGTTTCTGTTTTTGTTTTACGCCTTGTTTTATTTTAGTTTCTGTCTCGTCCTTGCTTTTGGTTGTCTAGTTTGTTTTCTGTGCTCTGCATGTGGTCCAGCCAGGTCTGTTGGGTGCTCCCCCTCTGCTTTTAGCCAGGGGGGCCTATCTTGACCCCCCAGATTTCCCGTAAGGAAAGTTCAACTGGGTATTTGTTGTTGTTGTTATTGTTGTTGTTCCCATAGAACAAAATCAAAATGGTATGTCTGTTGAGAATAAATCATATCCCACATCTTAAATCTAAAGAGTTTAGAAATGAACCTCATGGACTTATGTGTTAGGCCTATACGCCAATGTGCGCATAGACGGACATCCCCTCTGTCAATATTGGCCCACGAACTTCAACACGGTCTTCTTCACAAAGCTAAGCTAAGAGGAGGTTGATAGTAAGTATAGGTTGAGAGTAAGTATTTGTCGTTTTCTCATCTTTGAACAGACCGGTTCACGGGGGCCTCAAGGATTCGGTGATATGTTTCGGTTTATGTTTTTGTTTTTGTTCTATGCCTAGCTTTGTTTTGCTTTTGTGTTGTCTCTTCTTTGTCTTTGCTGTTGGTTACCTTGGTTACTTTCTGTGCTCTGTGGTCCGTCGGGTCTGTTGGGCGCTTCCCCTCTGCTAGCTCTAAGCCAGGGGGCCCTATCAGGCAAGCGGAGTCCCTGTTTCTGAGATTCGTAAACATGGCATTGTGATGTATGACAAAGATGTTGTAGAGCACCTCTTTAAAGTAACATCGGGTCTGGACTCTTCGCGGTCGGATGATGAGAGTCAAATCCTTGAGCAAGCACAACAAGTTTTCGCGGGTGCGCTGGGTTCGGGGAGGTTGATGCCTAGGTTGTTTCGCGATGCAAGTAAAGTTGGCAGTCGGGTCAGAAGCGAGACGAGTATTGCCAACAACGAGGATCGCCTGATGAAAGCGCGACCCATCATCGACGAGGAAGCAAAGAGATTTGAAGCTTGGAGGAATCGATCGGCTAGGGCAGCCGCCATCAAGAGCTTTAGGGACGATCTCGAGCAAATTAGGATTGCGTGGCGGGACAAATGCTTGTCCAAGCTTGGTGGTGACGTTACGACGGAGCAAAGGAAATCGATTGAAGATTCCAGCTGGGAATGGATCAACAAGTTATGGAAGGGAGGGAATGATCTACTTGAAAGCTTTGTTCAAGAAGAAAGCAAACTGAGTGAGAGAGGTTTTATATACTAGCTAGGAGGATTATTCTTTAAATGGCATTGCTCATTTTGATGTTTTATTAGTTAACACGGTCTCATAGCATTTTATGTTTTATGTGATTTCTAAAATATATAAACTAAGGATTATTCGAAAACTTCTTTTCGAACGAGATTATTTTAAAATCATTAAGATGCTGTCAAATGAAAGAGTGGCATGGAAATCCAATTTTGTCACCAGCAAAGTTCACTTCTCAACAAAGTTAATTCGTCATTTTGCTACTAAGTTAGGGTTTTCTGGGGCAAGCTACACAAAACTTAATCAGAAAAATGGTTGGTTAATCGATATAATTTGGGCCGTAACCCATAACTTAATCAGAAACATATTACTCGTAGCTGGACCTGTCAAAACTCGACCCACCCTGTCCGATGTTATTTGGGTTGAAACCCAATCCGAAACCCAATGGATTAACCTGGGAAAAACTGTGTTGAGTCACCAACCCGTTGGGTTGATCCGACCAACCGATAAAGTATTATTTCAATAAAATATATTTTATTATTAAATTTATATAAATTATTATTATTATATTATTATTATAATATAATAATAATAATAATAATTAAGAAACACAAAATAAATGTTAACAAAATTGACGATCGTAAACCGTAGGATCAATCCGAACCCATAACAAACCCGTAAAAATCGAACACGATCAAACCCATAAATTTAACGACACAAGACCCGTTTTGACCCGAATCCGTACCAGACCCAAACACGAACCCGATCCACCTGACCCATAATAATAAGTCAGACGATTTAAATAGTTTTCTCCGATTAGATTTTATACAATGCATATTAGAATCTTACTCCAAGCACCAACCACTTTTATGGGTTATTAGGGTTTAAGGTTTATCTTTATGTAGACTCCACCAAATACGGAACACGAATCTCTAGATTTGGTGGTAGGTAAGTTTTTATAGTTTAGTGATGATTTAATTTGTATCAATTGATGCTCAATTCGTATGAAATTGGCCAATGCTTTGTTGGTTTTGAAAAGGGCAGTTGATCTGAAGATGACTGACTTTGTGGGGGAAATTAATGCGTTAGTGATTTTTAGTGTCTTGAAAAACGTAAAAAGTAAATACAGAATACAAATCTTTTGACTTAAACTACCCTTTCCTTGTACGATCTAAGTTATAGTTCTCAATTCGCATGAAATTGCCCTATGCTTGGTTGGGTCAGATCTGTTGTTGGCGGTGGATTTTGCTCGGTTTCAATTGGTTTTGATGGCGGATTTCATATTATCATATGTAATTGTTGCTTTAATTTGTTGCTTGGTCTGAATCTAGTGCATGTGTTAGTTGTGGTGTTTTTGTTAAAAGAAAAATTGATTGGTCTCTGATCTAGAGAGGTTTCCAATCCGATGGCGGCGTTGCGCGGTTTGATCCCTTCATCATTCTCACTCAAGCCTCGCAACAGCGGCAGCGGCCATGGTGGTGTTGCAACTGCGATGGTTCATTTCGGGTTGTTTTCGAGCAGATCGGGTCGACCTAACAGGTCAAGTTAATAATAAAATATATAATAATTTTCGAAATAAATTATACGTATTTTGAAATATAACAATTCAATTCAACCCAACGGAGTTGGGTTTCCGGTCTATCAGACCCTAAAATTTTCAAGTGGTTCGGTTTGGGTCGGATCAGCTTTTGGCAGTTCTATCAATGCTGCAAAGCTGCATCATTGTTGTAATAAGTCTATCTGGGCCTTCTTGTATCATCCCAATGGGAACTCGTGAAGATGTTGCCCTTCGGGCACGCGAATCGCTATTATCTAAATCGGACGACGACCACGACATAGAGGAAGTTGCTATTCTAAGTACGCGCAGCAGATTGGAAATCTACGTTTTAGCTCTACGTGGCGGAGGAGGAGGAGTATCGCAACAAGTGACTGATTGGATGAAGTCACTGTTTCTGAGATTGGCGGTAGTAACCATTGTTGTAATAGTGTAGAGATGTTGTACGACAGAGATGCTGTAGAGCACCTCTTTAAAGTATCGTCGGGTTTGGACTCTGATGACTCTAATGAAAGTGAGTTTCTAGAGAAAGCAGTGGAGGTGCTTGTCGGGTTATCGCACCTCCTCAGAGTCCAAACCCGACGATAGTTTAAAGTATCGTCGGGTTATGCAAGGAATGACCCAACTACCGACATTCCTTGCATCCCGAACCAAGGAATGTTTCCTTGTCGGGTTTGGACTCGGGATGCAAGGAATGTCGGTAGTCGGGTTAGAAGTAGTGAGGCAAGCTGTGCTGCGAAGTCCATCATCGTCGACGAGGAAACAGACAGGTTTGAAGCTTGGAGGAATGAACCGCCCCTCGTCATCTGTTCACATCCAAGACCAAATGAAATTGATTTCATAGACAGGAAGGAATGGAAGCTTTGTTCCAGAAGAGAAAAAGCAAACTGATCCAGTGAGAGGTTTTATATATATATTTCTCATTTTGTGTTTTTTCTTTTTAGCTTGGACAATGTTCTAAAAAACGCTAGGCGGACACTGGGCGGAGAGGGACCGCCTAGCGCCTAGACGGCCTGAATGGTGACCTAGGCGGTCTTAGACGGGTGCCTAAGCGGTCTGGACGGCTAGGCGGGTTAGGACCTTCCAGCGCTTAGGCGGGGCCTAGAAGGGATTTTTAGAACAGTGAGCTTGGATTTAAGTAATTTTCTCCGATTAGATTTGATACAATGCATATTACAAGAATCTTACCCTTAATGATCAAAATTAATGATGCTTGTCTACAAGAATCAGCAGGAATTTCTTGATTTAATTATAATATGGATTACTATACTTATTGTGTCATTTAAACGTAATTCTCTCTTAATTGCGTCATAAGTGTGATTTATTGATTTAATTATAATATGGATTTAAAAAAATATGGGCCCTTTTATTTTTCGGACCCTGCGCTGTTAGGCCTTTTGAACACCCTTATCTACGGCTCTGAACTCTATAATATTTATGATCAATAGAATATACATACTTTTTTATGATCAAAAGGATTTGGTAGGTGATATATATTGAAGATATATAGTTAGATGAACTTATCGTAAAATAGACTATTCTATCTATTGTTAAGATAAGATAATTGTTAGGGTTATCGTATATATTTATATCTCTAGACTCCACCAAATACGGAACACAAATCTTTTACGGTCTCTGCAATTAATGCAAGTAGTTGACTTGAATTGGTAGGTAAGTTTATAGTTTAGTGATGATTTGTATCAATTCATGCTCAATTCGAATGAAATTGCCCTATGCTTTGTTGGGTCAGATCTGTCGTTGGCGTTGGATTTTGCTAGATTTCAATTGCTTTTGATTGCGGATTTCGTATGAAATCTCCGCCTAGCTCCGTCTAGACCCCGCCTAGGCGTTGGAATGTGTTAGCCCGCCTACCCTTTCAGCCTATTTAGGCGACCGTCTAGTCCGCTTAGGCTTAGACGGTCCCCCTCCGCTTAGCGTTTTTTCTAGAACACTGCATATAATCATATATGTAATTGTTGCTCTAATTTGCTACTTGTCTGAAAAGGGTAGTTGATTGATCCTGAATCTAATGCAATGTGTTAGTTGTGGTGTTTTTGATGAAAGAAAATTGATTAGGTTTCCAATCCAATGGCGGCGTTGAGCGGTTTGATCCCTTCATCATTCTCACTCAAGCCTCGCAGCAGCGGCAGAGGCCATGGCGGTGGTGTTGCAACGGCGATGGTTCGATTGCACGGAGGAGGTCGCCGCCACCCGATTTCACTAACAACCAGCCAGAGGCATGGTGGTGCCTCGTTTATCAGTCCTAGATGCAGCAGCAGGGCAACTGGCTTTGATGAGGCGTCGCTACGTATCATGCTTCCACCGATTCCTAAATCCAGGCTTCAAGGTCATATATATACTCCCTCTGTCCCCATTTGTCTGTCCTGTTTCCTTTTTGGCCACCCCTTTTGTTGGTCCACTTTCCTTTTACAAATACTACTTTACATCTTTTATCTCTATAAAATTACAAACATATCCCTAGTCAATCTCTTCTTTTATCCACTTTCACAATTACCAATACTACTTTACACCTTTCTTAATAACCACAAAAACTGTCATTTAAGACAAAGAAAGGGGACGGAGGGAGTATTCACTTTTAGTTTAATTAATTCATATAGCAGTGACTAGACTTGTCAATCTGGTCATGTCAATTCGGGTTGTTTTTTCGAGTGGGTCGAGTCGAGGTCAAGTTAACAATAAAATATATAATAATTTTTTAAAAAATAAATTATATATTTTTTGAAATATAACAATTTTCGGATCTATCACACTCAGGCGTTTCGGTTCGGGTCGGGTCAGCTTTTGACAGCTCTAGCAGTGGCCAGTGAGTGTTGTTTTTGTGATTCACTGAATTAATTTTCACATTCTTTGCAGACTTCACAAGAGAAAGGTGCAGCATTGTTGTAATAAGTCTATCTGGGCCTTCTTGTATCATCCCAGTGGGAACTCGTGAAGATGTTGTCCTTCGGGCACTCGAAGATCTATCTAAATTGGACGACATAGAGGACGTTGCTGTTCTAAGTACGCGCAGCAGATTGGAAATCTACGTTTTAGCTTTACGTCGCGACAGCGGAGGAGTATCACAACAAGTGACTGATTGGATGAAGTCACTTGTGCAGGCAAGCGGAGTCCCTGTTTCCGAGTGTAGAGATGTTGTACGACAGAGATGCTGTAGAGCACCTCTTTAAAGTATCATCGGGTTTGGACTCTGATGAAAGCGAGTTCATTGAGAAAGCACGGGTGCTGCGTTTGGGGAGTTTGATGGCTAGGTTGCTTCGGGACGCAAGTAATGTTGATAGTCGAGCCAGAAGTGTGACAAGCATTGCTGCTAAGTCCGTCATCGTTGACGTGGAAACAGACAAATTTGAAGCTTGGAGGAATCAACCGGTGAGGGAAGCCTCCCTCAAGAGGTTTAGGGAATCGCTCGAGGAAATTAGAATCGCGTGCTTGTCGACGGTTGGTGGTGACATCCAAGAGCAAATTAAATTGATTCGTGATTATAGAAAGGTATGGCGCAACGCGATGGATCTAATTAAAAGATCTATTCAAGAAGAAGAAATGGAAGAAAGGGCTTGTTTGATCGACTTGGAAGCTTTGTGCGAGAAGAGACGCAAATTGATCCAGTGAGAGGTTTTATATATATTTCTTTACATGACATTGCTCATTTTGTGTTTTTTCTTTTTAGCTTGGATTTAAATAGTTTTCTCCGATTAGATTTGATACAATGCATATTACAAGAATCTTACCTTTAATGATCAAAATTAATGAAGCTTGTCTATGGGTGCCACTTAATGCTACACCCAACACTGCAAAACCAAATACGAGAAGAGCATAACTACATAAGCAAATCATCAAAATACAAAAATGTAATAAAAATGTGTACATTAGAACAGAATTTATGCATAAATTGATAAATACCTGGGCTTTTGGACAGGTGGTAGAGGTTGCCCACTTAGAACACAATCAATCGCACGGCTCAAATCCCTAACAAATTAAAATTTTCAATCAAATCAACTCACAAAATAGCAAGAGTTTCAGAACAGTAATGACACAAGGATATTATTGAAGTTGCAACCTTCCTGTAACTGGAACATTATTGCTTGGTCTGGAATCATCAAATTGCCCATGATACACCAACTCAAATGGCCTTCTTCCATCCTGTAATTTGCATTTCAGCAGGAATTTCATGTTCAATTCATAGGCATGCAAAGATGAACTCATTCATTTCAATCTTTGATAGAGTCCACAAAACACCTTTTTAAACAGGAAGAACTCTGGTGTGCAGACTGCTCCAAAACTACGCGCAACTTCTTGTGTCTGCGTACATATACATGAATACGATTTGTGAGTTTATGAACAATTTCATAAATTCAATCCTTATCTCATGAATGTATGATCAAATCTGTAAACTCAATCCTTCTGAACAGCTTATTACCTCATCATACAGGTATGGAAAAGGATATCCAAATGATTTAGCATCTTCAGCCATGAATTCAGGCCCATCCTGCCAGGAAGAGCACAAATTCCTTTAAAGTTAACAAAGAAGCCATCGCAAGGTAAGTTTTTATTATTATAGAGTCATCTGAAGCATGAATTGAACCTGAGGATGAGTTACTACAGAATTGGAAGATATTGCAATGACAGCAAGTCCCTTCTGCAAAAGGATTCCACAAATTGCCATCAAACGCATGCTATTTGTGACAAAGAACAACACCACAATTGATAATCATCTAGTGTAAGTGCAAGTACCTTCATGTAAAAATCTGAAAGCTTCACAAAATCTTTCTTCAGGTGCTTAACAAACGGGCAATGATTGCAAATAAACATGACCTGCAGAATCAAAAGCAACTGATCATTGCATATTTTACTGTCTTACTGAAATCAACAGATCAAACCGTGTTCAAATTCCAAAAAATTGAAGACAGCTACGCATGGAGAATTGAATACGAAAGACAAAATTACGAGCAATTCACAGAAATTGAGAAGCTAAAGGTGAAATAGAAATGGAACTAAACCAGTAAAGCTGGAAATTCTTCAAAATCCTGCAGCGTCCATGTCTTTCCCGTCAGAGGCTCCGGCAACTAACAGAGAGTTACAATCAGTCTCGAATTCCACAAAAACACTAGAATTCGGCGATGAAAAACGAAATCAATGAGAAAATCGATAAGTGAAACCTGAAATTCAGGAGCTCGGAAACCTAACGACGCCTTTTGGGACTCCATTCTCGCCGCTCTAACGATGATAAGCCTCCTCGGAGCTCGGGAACCAGCAGTGTTGTTCGATTCCAGGGAGCGGCCGCGAAAAGGAATTGAAGAAGATGATAATGGAGGCCTGATCGGTGCTGAAATGCGCAGTGAAGGAATCTGTGAAAGTGCGTGTGCTCTTGCTATGGCAGCCATGTCCGGAAGAGGTTCCTTTACAAGTGACAACCGTTGTGGATAAGTTCGGTTTGCTGGTAATGATGCTGAAGTTATATTGGGCCGGGTCCAGCCCATTAGGATCAATGATGCATTTGGGCTTAAAAGCCCATTTGTCATCTCTAGGTTTGCTTCTTTGTTTGTTTGTTTTTTCTATTGGGTTGTTGGGGTTGGTTTTTGTGGGTTTCTGTTTGCTTGAACACTATAGGTGGGTAGAGCATTTTCATCACTATATCCGCAAGTAAAAATGTCCCACCAACCCACCACCCGTCACCCGTGAAATGTTCCATTCGTCATCCAAATCATCCATCCCGTTCACCCGTATAACCGTTATTTTTTTCCACTATTTGTATGAGATTATTTAATTTTGACAATTCAAAACGAAATACATATTAATATGATGATTCAATAAGTAAATTATCAATACACTAAATAAATTGAAATGCAAATCCATAATTCTAAAAGCAATATTTAAAAACGCACAAAAAACACATCACAAAATATTAATGTTCACAAGATATTTGAAATTTTCCTTCAAAATATGAGAACACCTTCAAAATATAGTATGATAATTAGGATTTAAAATGGGTTAAGTTGGTGGTTTGGATGAAATGGGTAATGGGTTGGGTGGTGGGTGGGTGATCGTCGGGTTATTTGGGTGACAAGCTCCCACCTATATCCGACCCATAACCAATTTCACCCGTCACCCGACCGCCCATTACCCGTTTTTTTTTCACTCGTTTATTTTGGCCAAGACTCGTTTATTTTGGCCAAGTAACTGCGGGCTGGCCAAGTATCACGTTTTTTTTTTGTAAAACGATTAATGAAATTCTCTTATTCCTTTTTATTGAATGAATTAGAAGTTTTTTTTATCGAAGGAGAGACAATACTCTCCGTCCCCTCAAAGGGGAATGAATCAGAAGTTTTTTTACAATCAAGCAATTATATATGCTGAATGAAAACAAAAAAATAACTATAACAAGGATTGTATGGCCCAAGAACAAATAATAAAAACTAGGATAAATTACACAAAACCACCTCTTATCTTAGGCCATTTTCAAGAAACCACCCCTTATTTTTCTTTTTCTAGAAAACCACCCCTTAAGTTGATTTCGTTGCATTAAACCACCCGTCTCATTTTCTGTCATTATTCCGTTAAAAAACTGTGAGGCGAATGCAATTTTATTTTTCAATAGCTCAACGATGTCGTTTTTCATCATGTCATGCCAATAGCTTCCCGTTTACCCTCAAGTTCGTTCCATCTTCACCAACACATCTTCAAGACCAATTCAATCTAAAAAAATTAGTAAAAGCATGGTGACAATCATCTCTCTCCTTTCCTAATGTCTTCTCTTCGTATCTCTTTACTCTTCGTCGATGAAGCCTCTGCACTAGATCACCGCCCACGAGGATCTCAGCAAATTCCCCGCCGGATTCCTCCCTAAAGAAGTCTAGGAATATTCTCTCAATCGCACATCTGGTGACTTCGCCGTAAACTTCGGGGACCTCTGCAAGATTACTCTCCCCTATTGATCATTAACTCACCATGTTTTTTAGGACAAATACGATGCGAGATTGTCCAGAACCGAATTGCCGATCTTGACGGGATTAGGGTTTGGGCATTCTTTAAGCGGTGGTCCATCACCAGGATTCAGATGAATGGTGACGACTTGGTCTTCAAGGTCGGGATGGTCCATCAACCGGGATTTGGATGAACAGTAACTCCATATCTCGATGTATGACATAGACATGGATGAAAAAGCCAAGGTGGCAGTGGTGCTTTTGAGCGAGGTCAAAAAAGGGCTAAGCTTACAACTCTTATTTCACAAAACCACCTGCTTTCACCTTTTTTTAATGGAATCATTGACAGAAAATGTGGCGGTGGTTTAATGCAAACGGAATCAACTTAAAAGTTGGTTTTCTAGAATAAATCAAAATAAAAGGTGATTTCTTGCAAATGACCTAAGATAAGAGGTGGTTTTATTACTTTGTATAGTTTACCCTAAAAACTAAGCATTATAATCTTGAATGACATACTGCCTGTTGTCACTTTGATAAGCTAAGTGCCAGAAAGTTTGCGACATCATTAATTAATAGTCTAATCTCAAAATTTTTAATTGGTCAAAGATCGATGAATCCCTAAAATATTTGAAATAGTAACATTTTTATATCCCGTAGTAGATCGTAAGATACGACTTGGATATGATTCATATAAGTGTCCAAATTTCACGTATAAAATAACCCCTGTTTTATTAAAAGTAATATTTGAGGATCCACTAGAAGCAAAGGTTATCGAAGACATCAATAATAATACGGTCTTTTTAATGCTCTTAGAACATAAGATAAACATACCGATTTTGGAAACTAAAACCCTAAAAGAAAATGACTAAACCCTTAAGAAAAAAGATTTAAATCACTAAATAAATAAAAATAACAAATCTTTTTAAAACAAGGTGCTTATCAGGGCATATGTTAGAAAATCCGATAATAATAATACGTCGTTTTTGTTTCCCAGAGTGATTTCATTTTCCCAAACATTTGAAACTGGAGAATACATTATTTTCTATTAGGGATTTAGGGTGATAGTTTAAACCTTACAAAAACAACTATAGAATAAAGAAACTAAAGGTCGTACTCTATACTTCCCTATTCGATATTAACCATATCCTTCATGAGTGACCATTCGTAAGAATGTAAGATATAGTTTAAACTTCACATGAAATACCCAAAACCATATACTAGCTGACCTAGGGTGCGTTTGGTAGCCTCTTTATGGAGAGCTTATGGGACTTGCCACACTTTTCGAGAACAATATAAGCTTCGTTTTATGTGTTCGGCAATATCAAGCTTACGAGCTTATCGGACTTATCAGAGTTATTTCGAACACAAAAGATAATCAACATCTCCAACCATATCGGACTTATCGAACACGCTTATCGTTTTCGACAGATAAATGAACTAAGCTTGAAAATAAGATAACTCAGCTCGTTTGCTCATGAGCAAACTCGATTATATGCTCATGAGCAAGCTCGATTATACACTCATAAAAAACTAGATCATACGTTCATGAATAAGGTATACTATATATATATATATATATATTATATACAATATATAGTTTATGTTAAATTATATAGTTTTGGTGGTGTTTCTCAAACCACGCAATATAAATTTTTGTTTTATTTGTTTGTATAGTTGATTAAATAAACGAATTGTTCACGGATTTGTCCATCAAAGAAACTAAATGAGAGGTTCGAGAGCAAACTCGAGCTCGATGAATTGAACATTTAAATGAACCAAGCTCATGTTCAAGCTCGGGCTCATCTATTTTTAACCAAGTCGACTACGAGCAACTCAAACCTCGAATCGACTCGATTCGATCACATCCTTAGAAAATCTACACCATCCGCTCCAAAAATAGATCGACTCTGCTAAAATCCTTATTGATGAAAATTACTACCCCAAAAGTCAGATCTGTTCGTCACTATCAACAAAACCTATATAAACAATTTAACATATACAAATTAGAAAACCATAAGATAATTTTCCCAAGAAAAACTATAATATATACAACACACTCGAAACATTGAAAGGTGAACAATCTTTTTAAATCAAGAAAACAATGGTCCACATCTCCTCACATACATTATATTAATTTCTTGTGCTCATAACACATCATTGTCCATTTTTCTTCAACGGCTTCATTCTTCTTCTTCATCTTCATCTTCCTTCCCCAAATCAAATCGGAAATCGGAAATCGGAAATCGGAAATCGGAAATCGATGAAGAGGAGAAGAGAAAACGAAACGGAAATAAGGGCAGCCATTGAAGAGCTCTCTCTTCTTCATCACGCCAATCAGCTTCTAATTAATCCTCCGGTGCCCGTCGTCGGCGCCGGAGAATCAGTGGCCGGCGCCGCTTCATCAAACACCAACAACCACCATCGCCGAGAAGTTTCGGATATTCCGACGAGGCCTTTCCTCGTCGTGTGCAGTTTGATTCTCCAAGTTCTTGGTATTTTCATTCCTTCTCTCTCTATATATGTTGTTGACGAAATAAAATGAAATGGTTCTCTATATTACAACGAAATAATTTTAGGAGTTTTGTCAAATCAAATTGATTAGGGTTTTTTTTATCAGTTTTGTCTTTCCAAATATAGGCAACTAGCATTTTAGTTAGGTTAAAGTCCATTTTAAATTCCATATTTGTTTGAATGTCAATATGTCATATACATAAATAATATGTCATGTAATTTCTAATTTATATCCTAAGGTATGTATTAGGAGCCTAAAAATAAATAATATATTTTAAAATTATACTTATTTAAATTTAATTATTTTTAGTTTTCATAATTAGTATTCTTAACTTATGATCTATGAAAAACCGATAAATATTATACGTAAGGGACATTAAAAATAAAAATATTGTATCTAATTTGAAGCAAATATATGTCATATTTGATATATAGTAATACATTAAAATTTGGGTGTCCAAACGAAGCTTATAAAAAGTAGTATTATACTACCTAAAACATGCTATATGAAGATAAAAAAAAATATATAAAGCAAGTTTTATATATTATGTACACACTTCATTTTAGCTTCAATAGGGTGGGCTTAGAGTTAAAGAGTACGAGTAAATTAACCCCAATGATTACCTTCAAAACTTGCCGGCCAGAGACCTACTCAAATAAAATCACATTAAAATAAATATAATTTTTAACCTATGTCCTAAAATCATAAAATAAATATAATATATAATTTTATTTAAAAACTATTATTCTAAAACATCATAAAAATTAAAAAAAAATATTTAAAATATTTATTAAAAACCTTAACCTATGCTCTAAATATATAAATGAAAATTAAAAAAATCGAAATCAATCAAATTGCTTAGCAGGCGTGTGTCCACCATGAACCAGCTATTTAGTGCTCGATCTATTTGTTTTTGTGAAAACTGATTAATTAGTGTTGTTTTATTTTTCATTTTTCTGGGGGCAGATAAGATAGGACCAACTATGGCAGTCTTGAGGCAAGACGTGCTTCAAAACATCCAGGTATATTTTATAATTAATTATTCTCCACTAGCCCATGATTATTTTTAATGTAACTCTAATCTCCAAATAATTACCCAAAATTATATGTATTAGTTGTAGTTGCCATACTAAAGTGAAACACAAAAGTATCGGCAGAATATATAAACGGCCCCCCGACCTTTGACCAATAAGTCACTTTGACACCCCACCTTTGAAAATGTTCGATTGAGTACCTAAACTTGTATATTGTGACCTATTGAACACCTGTTTAACCCAAAAAAATTGGCGTACGCAGCACGCGCGCCATGTCAGAGTGCCACATCAGTATTAATAATCATATTAAATTCCAACTCAGATTCATCTTTTAAAAAAGAAAAAGAAAACATAAAAATGTAAAAAAGAGGAAAGAAATAAAAAAAGTAAAAAGGAAAGAAATTAAAAAAAATGAAAAAGATTTGGATCTGGACAAAAATTGAAAAGGGATTTGGATCTGGAGAATGAGAGATCGGGATTTGGATCTGGAGAATGAGAGAAAGGATCGGGAGTCGACGGACTTGGACCGCCGGCAGTAGAACGACGGACTCAAGAGAGAATGACGGACTCGGACTGCCGCTCCTCACCGTCGGTAGGTAGAACGACGGACTCGGACTTGACTGTTCAAGGATCGGGAGACGACAGACTCGGACCGCCGACAGTAGAACGACGGACTCGGGAGAGAACGACGGTTAGGAGGGAGATCGGGAGGCGGCGGGAGGAGGAGTAGATGGCGAATACGACGGTCGGCTTTGCGATTCCGATGATGTGAGCCAGCTCGGGGTCGGAGAGGAGTGGATTGGCGGAGGAGACGACGGCGTCGACGGAGAAGAGGGAGAAGTAGAGGACGAGTATCTGAGGGAGGAAGGGGAGAGGATTATGGCGACGTCGCCGATTTTGATCGGAGGGGAAGTGGACATGCCCCGAGCTTAGTTACAGAGGAGAGAGATGAAGATTTTGGTCTATTAAATTTGTATTTTATGATTTTTTTTGCATTTTTTCTATTTCCCATTATAATTTTAATCCATCTCATTAAAAAACTTCTGATTTTTTCCCCTCACTTGTCTCTAAGAGAGTGAAATGCACGCAAATAGCCACATCAGCAAACAGGTGTTCAATAGGTCACAATATGCAAGTTTAGGTACTCAATCGAACATTTTTAAAGGTGGGGTATCAAAGTGACTAATTGGTCAAAGGTCAGGGGGCCGTTTATGTATTCTACCCAAAAGTATCTGATTTGGATAGCTTATGTCATATTGAAGTATTTTGTACTGATAAAGGGCAGAATACATATACAGACACTCGATCTTTGCCGAATTGGTCATTTTAGCACCTCACCTTAAAAATGTTCAATTGAATACCTGAACTATACACATTGCGACCTATTAGACACCTGTTTGCTGACGTGGATAAATGAGTGCAACTCAAACTTAAATGTGCGAGTGAAATACTTAACCTAACTAAAATTTTGATGATGTGGAAAACCTAGTTTAATAAAATTAAGAAAATTAAAAAAAACTTGAATTTTTTATATTTTTAGGGTGCAACTCACGCTCGAAGGAGATTAGAATCATTTTTCTTTTTTCATTTTTTCTTTTCTTTTTTCTTTTTCTTCTTTCTTTCTACTAATTAATACAGTATCAAACAAAAAACAATTGAAGATTCCGGCGAGACCTTTTCGCATGCTTGACGCCGTCGAGACGTGAGACCTGTTCGTCTAAGAGTCCTTGCCGTTCACCTTCTTCGGGTAATTGGAGATTCCGGCGACCGGGAATTGCCCATAGTGGCGGTCCTTGACGCCGTCGTCGAAGGAGCGCACAATCACGGCCTTACGGCCGGTGTACCTTCCTTGGAGGAGGACCACCGCCTTACCTGGCTCCAAGAATTTCACCATTTCTTTTCACCATTTCACCAAATTAAATTGTTCAACCGATAAACCAGATCTATGAAATAAACCAGGCATTTCCCATGTTTTGATTTCGTATTTTGTAATGTACACACAAAATAAACAGATCTATAAAAGTTTTATGCAAATATACAAACGTTTTACACAGATCTATGAAAGTTTTGCACAGATGTACAATTTTTTTGCATAGATCTACAAAATATTTGCATAAATCTACAAATAAAAGTAAGGATTGAAGCCCAAATTGGAGGTGGACGAGGTTAGAAATTGGGAGATTACAAACACCTCAGCCATGGCATCAGGAAGAAGGAGGCTTGGCGGGTGGGTCGGTGCCGGAGGAGATGATAGAGGTGACCGGCCGGAGGAGAGGACAGAGGTGGCCGACGGGTGAATCTCCAGTGAGAAAATGAATGGAATAACAAAAAAAATTCATTTCGTTTTATGTTACAGTTTTTAATTTTTTATTTATTTTTCCTTTTTTTTATCAAAATATTTGACATGGCATACACGTGGCCCTACAGTGGCAATTAAAGTACAAGTGTCAACTCGCGTGTTTTACACGTAAAATTTTTTTAGCAAACAGGTATCCAATAGGTCGTAATGTGTAACTATAAGTACCCAATCGAACATTTTCAAAAGTGGGGTATCAAAGTGACCAATTGGTCAAAGGTCAGGAGACCGTTTACGTATTCTGCCACTGATAAAGTTGTCTTATGTATATGTATATTTCCAAAATAACGGTAACAATATTTTTCCAAAAATTAAACAGAGATTAGAGAAGAGATTAAATTCGGACCCAACAGTTTATTCAAATGTGATTGAGATGTTAAGGAAAGAAGCTGCTGATGGAAGAACCTTGAAGCGCCATAGTTGCAGCAAAGCCTTGCTTTGGCTTACCAGGTTAGATTACATGTGCAACTTGAAGCTTTAAATTTTTCGGTTTTTTTAACCTATGCTCTAAGGACGAAAGTCAAGCATACTATTTAAGAGAATTAAAACCATATTAGAAAACTAATAAACTCTTTTAAAAAACTGATTAATTTTAAATAAATATAAACATATAAAATATTATACCATCATTTTCAGGAGCTTAATCTTATGCCCTAAGCGCGCATAGGTTAGAAAAATCGTAAACTTTTTCATATTAGGGCAATCAAAAAGGATCGGAGGATAAACTTATAGAATTAGTGGTATTTAGAAACACTGCCTAAAATGAGGAATAATAAACTATGATTTTTCTATACATAAGAACATATGTCCTTAGGTCATAGGTTACAAACCTTGAATGGGATAGAATTTGTTAAAATATATTACATATGATTATTTAATTTTTCTTAATAAGGTTCATAAACTTTCTATTACGGGTTTAGTTTCTAAAATCGATATTCTTATCATAGGCACTTAGGTCATAGGTTAGAAAAATCGAATAAACTATTAGAAATATCATTGTTCTTATGCACCCCCTTTCCTGGTTTGTTTTAGGGGATAAGATGAACCATAGATTGGACTAGGGCTGAACAAGGCCGGTTTGAACCGAAAATTTGAGCAAATTTTTTATTCGATTTCGATGAAATTTTAGTTCGGTTCAAATTTTTCCAAAAGACTGCCTTCTGTTCATCTCAAGCTGAAAAAACTGAACCAAACCAAATTGTTTCTATTCACTTTTCGGTTCACCTTTCTAAATTTCAATTTTCGCGTTAAGTTCAATTTTTATCCGGTCGATTCGATTTTACACCTCTAAATCATACTCAAATGTAACTACCTCATGTTTTCTCCTCATGACGACCAATTTTCCTAGCGCGCTTTCTCGGTCTTTTTTTTTGGACTTGGGTATTGTCCGTAAGAGTCGAAATAAAAACCTAACCTTCAAGATGCCCGAAGGCTAGCTTTCTCGGTCTATTAATCTATCATGTTTGTCTTATAAATCCAATTCTTACCTTACATATAAAAAAATGAACAAAAATATATATATGATTAATTAAAATTTGTATATGATGATAGGTCACTCGATATGACGGTTGCCTTATTGGAAACAATAGCAAGGAATCCAAACCAAAGCATGGAGCAAGCTGTTGAAGAGTCCTATAATCTCACCTTAAAACCTTGGCATGGTTGGATTTCGTCGGCCGCGTTCAAAGTATAATTAATTAATTAATCCTTGATTTGATTGATTAATTACAAATCACTTAACAAGAACAAGTTTTATGAGTACATATGATGATTTTTGCAGGTCGCAACTAACATGTTGCCTAATAACAAAGCCTTCATTGAGCTTCTCTCTGCCAAAGGTGAAAACTTTAGCACTTTGAAAGAAGAAATGCAGTCTTTCATCTCCTTGCTTGTGCCTTTGCTAGATGATCTCCACTTTGTCCTGGTAAAAATAAAATAGCAATTATGATTTTAAATATTACTAATCTCATGTTTGGATTACAATTTTAATGCATCAAATTATATTATACTTTTTCCGTTTCTCAAAATTTGTCTTTTTAACCCATTTATTATTTTTCATAAAACATATCCTTTTATCATTTTTTTTTCAATTTTTTTTCCAGTTATACTCCTAAAAAAGTGGGGTCACTTTTTTTCATTTTCCCATTTAACTTAAGAGTGAGATCAATATTTCATTTTCCCATCTAATTTTTTTCATGTCACTTTTTTCATTTAATAAGGGTATTTAGGTATAAATAATGTTTCTTAATAATCATGTAATGGGTTAAAAATACAACTTTTGAGAAACGGAAGAAGTATTATATTAAATAAATTATTTAATGTAACTTAATAATTAATTTGTGTATTTGAATTTTGGGTTGCAGAAAGTGTACGGAATGGATCAAGTTATGCATACGTGATTGATTCGAGCTAGAAGAATATCACGGAGAAAATGTAGATAGCTAGAACTTTACTTTCTACATGTAGTGGTTTAAGGGCTTGTTTGATTGAACGTATGAAATACAATTTCTAAGAAGTCATTTTCCGACAATCAAATTTGTGGATCTGAGAAAATGTGTTTGGTAGAATTGTGAATTATAATTATAAAATAAAAGAAGTTAAGATTTTATATGAAAAATGGGGAATTGAAATTTAGCAGTGCTTGTTTGGTTGGATGGGAAAAATCCACGATTTGTAAAATTTCATAAAATTTTAAAATATGTGTTTTGATGGAAAAAAAAAATTAACCATAAAATATAGAAAGTTAAATTTACAAGAATTTCAATTCCTCTAAAGTAGAAAAATTACAATTACCATGAAAGGGTGTGTAAGATCAAATCAAATCTTTTACTCCCTAAATATACTCCCTTCTATATTCCCCTACGACGTGATTGGGTGATGACTTTTCAAATTACATTAAAAAAGAAACTTAAATATAGGTAAAATATTAAAAAATATCTTCTAACCAATTAAATCAATGGAGTACAAGAGGAGTAGAAAAATCGGACCCGTGTAAGATCTACATACTTTTACCCTTTTTATTTTATTTTTTTAAAAAAAATATTAATTACAAAAATCTCTAATTTACCCTTAAATAAATCAATTTTATTTTATGAACCCGTAAATTACATTTATTACATTTACCCTTTTTACCCTTTTTATTAATTACAAAAATCTCTAATTTACCCTTTTTATTTTACTTTCGCCCTTTTAGGTTTCAACTTTTGTTGAACCGATAAATTACATTTATTAAGCATAACCGGCTACAAAACCGGATCATCCTAGTCTTCCTGTAGTCCGCCCCGCCTTCTGCATCGCCTCCTACGAGCTCGGCGGTGGAGTCCAGTCCTCCGCCATGGCCGCCGCCGAGATGATACACACCATGTCCCTCATCCACGATGACCTGCCCTCCATGGGGAACGACGACCTCCACCGGAGATGAGGAGGAAAAGGAAGCCGGAGAAAGATTGTCAGTGTTGAGATAAAAAGCTATCCCACACCGAGATTTATGATAAAACCCGCCCATCATATAAATTCATGATTACTCCTCCTATCACCAATTGGTTTTAGGATGGAACCCACGGGCTTATGTGTTGGGCCGAACGCGCTTGTGCGCATGAACTACGTGTAGGAAAGGAAATTAATTAATACTCTGTACTAGTTAATTCGTTTGCCTATCCAAGATGGGTAAAATATGTTCATATTTTTTTGGAAAAATTGCTCTAAATATCCCAACCTTTCATTCGATTGCGTACTCTACCCCAACCTTTTTGAATTTATCAAAATATCCTATATTTTGGGGATAGTTGCACACTCTACCCTCAAAATGTCCACATTTTAGGTAAATTTATGGATTGACTCTTCACCTTTTCATTTTGAGAAAAAAATACCCAACTCGTGTTCAAATAATTTTTTAAAATTATAAATATTGTCCTTATAAGGATTAAAACATTAAAAAATGATTATTTTAGATCTTTTCTTGTTCTAAATCAAATTTAGTGGAAATCAATTTAAAATAATCAATTTCCTTTATATAAAAATATATTTGGTTAAGGTTAGTAACATTTTGAGTAAAGTCCAAAGTAATAACATAGCCTTATAGATTTACTTTTCTCATTTATTGGAAAATAATGTCATTACTTTTATTATTTGCCTAATATAACTTCTCCAATTCATAATTAACCACATAAAAACTTTGACTTTAAAAGTAGTTCATCTTAATACTTTTTTGTCTCTTATTATTTTTGAAATAATTTTAGATAAAATTTGTAAGAATTTTCATAAACTTATTTTATAAAAGTTTGAAATTTTTGAGTTATTACATAATCATTGAGTCCAACTTTTGTTTGCAAAAAATATGAATATTTTTAATGCCTTATTTGGGTTTTTTTTTAAATAATTGAGTTTTTAGTTTTTCATTTACTAAAAACGAAATTTGGACTTTATGTTTAATTTAATATTTCTTTATTTAATTAGTTTGTGTCATTGTGTTTAAATAATCAGACCATAACATAAGTTATACACTATCTTGTATTCCTGTTGGTTAAGTTGGACAGGGTAGAACATAAGTTTTTAAACTTTAAAAAAAAGGGTTATGACATAAATTATACACTATCTTGTATTCATATTTTTTTAATTATTACTCCGTATGTGGTTGAACGCGGTATATCTATCTTCAAGTCGGCGTGAATTGAATGAATGGAGGCACAATCTTTCTTGCTATATCATATATCTTTTCACATACGCGATACACACGAAGAGTTAGTATATATATACATATATTGCTGTTACAAGGCAAACTTCATTTGGCAACGTCTTTATTTTTCAGATTCTGTCTATTTACAGTCTTTCGGTCTAGTAGACAATTTATCCGGTTTAAGCTTTTATTTTCCCTAAACTCCGGTTCACACTTCTGTTAGGTGGAACCCGGTTTGTTGTCTTTCCCCCTTTGGGAAACCTAGCTAGCTAGTATTTAAGACCCTTATGTAAACGTTGCCGCAATCAATCAATAGAACAGTATCTTCTTATCATTCTAAAACTCTCATTTTTCATCAATTTATAGCACGCTCTCGGTTAGTGTTCTAATTCTCCACTAATCCTAGCGCCTGTAGTTGGATTCTCGAGCTTCTAGTTCCTAATCCAACATTTATCCCTTTTGCAGCTGAATCACTCTGCATCATTGGTATCAGAGCCGACCGATTCCGCACTCACTCTGCTTGAATCATGACTGTTGCTGACTCACCAAGAAATTTGAGGAATTGCAAGCTGAATGGGCTGCTGACAAAGAGCACAATGACAAGGTTCGCGACGCTGCTCAGGAGAAGCACGACCGTGATATCCAGGAATTGAAGGATGCTATTTCCGCCATAGCCCAGTTGGTCCGACCGCCTGTCCAACCTTCCACCTCCCATAATGGTGCCCCCACGAGCACCCCGACGACTTTCACTAGCACCACCGCTGAACGAGGTAACCAGCTCCATCCCTCTTTTGCCCCTATCACTACTTCTGCCGGGGGCTCTGTTTTTCCAGGCGGCCTATCTTCGCGCCTCACCAAGGTTGACTTCCCCAAATTTGACGGCACCGGGCTAAAATTGTGGTTGTACAAGTGCGAACAATTTTTTGCCCTCGATAATACCGTGCCTGAATATAGAGTGAGGCTCGCATCCTTGCATCTAGATGGTAGAGCCTTGCAGTGGCATCATAATTACATGAGAGAGAGGTCGAATCTGTTCCCATCTTGGTCAGAATATGTGGCCGATATATCTGCTAGATTTTGCGAACTTATAGATGATCCTTTGGCTGAGTTAGTGAATGTGAGATACCATGGTGATGTGGATAACTACCTTGATGCTTTCGAAAGTGCCCTAACTAAGTTGTCGTTGCCCCAAGCTCAAGCGCTCAGCATTTTCCTCGCCAACCTTAGCCCACAAATGCAACTTCATGCAAGACAGTTCTCTCCCACCAACATTCATCAGGCAGCCAGATTGGTGAAGTTAAAAGAGTCCTCCAACAAATACTCTTACCCAGCACCAAAATCCACTACCACCTTCTCCCAAAAAAAAACCACACCCCTTTTACCCACCCCCACACAGACAACCACTCAAAAGAACCACCCACTGGCCATCTTACCAAACACTAAGCCGACTCCCTTCAAACCAAACCCTGAAAAAACCGGCAAAACCATGACATACGCAGAAATGCAAGAGAGGAAAGCCAAGGGACTTTGTATGTTTTGTGACGAAGAATATACGCCGGGGCACCACCTTAAACACAAGAAAGCTCAAGTGCATCTAATGGAAGGGGAGCCTGACAGTGATGATGACACTAATGAGGAGGACGTAGAGGAAAAAGAAACAGAGGGAACCGCCTTGCATATTTCCATTAATGCTCTCACTGGAATTGCTAACTTCAACACTATGAGGGTAACGGGCTACTACGAAGGCAGGCCTCTCCACATACTAATCGACTCTGGAAGCACCCATAATTTTCCAGACCTTCACGTGGCTAAACTCCTCGGGTGCAAACTCGAGCCAATCCAATCCCTATCGGTTTCCGTAGCCAATGGAAACAAGCTTTTCACCAGCCACGCTTGTCTTGGATTCATGTGGAGGTTGCAAAAATCCACTTTCAAAGCAGATGTAGTAGCTTTACCATTGGGCTGTTGCGACCTTGTTTTAGGCATCCAATGGTTGTCAACTCTGGGGCCAATCCTTTGGGACTTTGCTCAGCTGAGAATGGAGTTTAAGGTTCAGGGCAACAAGCATGTTCTCCGGGGGCTGCTAAACCCCAACTATAAGACGGTGAGGGGATCATCCATGAATAGAATCCTTACCGAGGGACCCCAAATAGCGTTGATACAAGCTACAACAGCTACTGACAGCACCTTCAGCCCAATTTTGCACCACATCACAGCCATGGACAAAGAAATCAGTGTACCTCCAACCCTCGATAGCCTTTTGCATGCCTTTGCAAACATCTTTGAAGAGCCAACAGAACTGCCCCCTCTTAGACCAGGCTACAACCACCAAATTCCCCTTCAGCATGGTTCAAATCCGGTTAGCAAACGACCTTATAGGTACCCAACCATGCAAAAGGATGTAATTGAGGCACTAATCTCTGATATGCTGGCCTCAGGAGTAATACAAAACAATACAAGTCCGTATGCATCCCCGGTTGTCCTTGTGAAAAAGAAAGATGGGAGTTGGAGATTATGCGTCGACTATCGGGACCTCAATGCACAAACTATAAAAGATAAGTATCCAATCCCTCTTTTGGATGACTTATTAGATGAGCCGGGAGGGGCAACACTGTTTTCCAAGCTAGACAGGAGATCGGGTTTTCACCAAATCAGAATGGACCCCAGTGACATCTACAAAACTGCATTCAAGACTCACTCGGGACACTACGAGTACCTCGTCATGCCATTCGGCCTCACGAACGCCCCTTGCACGTTTCAAGGATTGATGAATGAAATATTCCGTGAACACTTGAGAAAATTTGTCCTCGTTTTCTTCGATGACATCCTAATTTTCAGCAAGGACTGGGATGACCATCTGTTGCACCTAGAGGCGATATTTTCCATCCTAAATCATCATAAGTTGTTCCTCAAAAGATCCAAGTGTACATTTGGGGCGACTAAAATAGAATACCTAGGGCATTTTATATCCTCCAATGGGGTGAGCACGGACCCCTCTAAGGTTCAAGTAATTAGAGATTGGCCCCTGCCCAACACCATCAAGAAACTGAGGGGATTTTTGGGCTTGGCTAATTACTATAGGAGATTCGTCAGAAATTATGGCATCATCTCCAGACCATTAACCAACCTGATGAAGAAAGAAGGGTTCAAGTGGTCCACTGAAGCCACCAATGCCTTTGAACAGCTCAAGCTGGCCCTCTCCTCAACGCCCGTCTTAGCCTTACCAGATTTCAGCAAGGTCTTTATTATTGAAACTGACGCCTCAGGAACGGGAATAGGAGCCGTACTCATGCAAGATCACCACCCGATCTGTTTCATAAGCAAATCCCTCAGCCCACGGCACCAACAACTATCCGTCTATGAAAGAGAACTTTTAGCTGTTGTCTACGCGGTTCAAAAATGGAGTTCTTACTTGACACAAAGACACTTCATCATTCGTACAGACCAAAAGAGTCTCAAATTTCTCCTAGATCAGTCTGTCACAACTCCCTTTCAGCATATGTGGTTGGCAAAATTGATGAGGTTCGATTAAGAAATTCAGTATAAAAAGGGAAGGGAAAACGTTGCTGCTGATGCCTTATCTAGAGTATCCAACGCTGAGCTGTTAAAAATTCACCTTACTCTTCAACATGATGATTTGTATGAGCTCATTTGACAATCATGGCAGGAGGATGAGTCCCTACAAAAAGTCATTAAAGATCTGAATTCTGATCCAGCCACACATAAAAAATTCTCCTTCTCTGGGGATGAATTAAGGAAGAAAGGGAAACTGGTGATAGGAGACAACCCCATTCTTAAGACAAAGATTCTAACGTGGCTACATGATTCCTCTATGGGTGAACACTCAGGCAAAGATGCAACTACACAGAGAATGAGACGCCTCTTCTATTGGAAGGGCATGCACAAGGATATCAAGAATTATGTGAGAAATTGTGCGGTTTGCCAAAGAAACAAATCAGACAATGCAGCTTCACCGGGCTTGCTCCAACCTTTGCCCGTACCTGATTCAGTTTGGGAAGACATTAGCCTCGATTTCATCGAAGGGTTGCCCACATCCACAAAAAAATTTACAACGATTCTCGTGGTTGTAGACAGGCTCAGCAAGTATGCCCATTTCATACCACTAAGGCACCCTTATTCAGCAACTGATGTGGCCCAAGTCTATATAGATAATGTCTTCAAACTTCATGGGTTCCCGAAATCAATCGTTAGTGACCGAGACCCTCTATTCCTCAGCGAAGTGTGGCAAGAGTTTTTCCGGCTGCAGGGAGTGCAATTTAACTTTTCTTCCGCATATCACCCACAAAGTGATGGGCAAACGGAGGTTACTAACCGCACCTTGGAGACTTACCTTCGTTGCATGTGTTCCGAAGCACCAACAACTTGGAGCTCATGGCTGCCACTTGCGGAGTGGTGGTACAATACTAACCACCACACAGCGACAAACACAACTCCTTATGAAATATTATATGGCCAACCACCTCCTTTGCACCTTCCATACCTCCCGGGGGAGTCCAAGGTCATCTCTGTCGACAGAAATATGCAAAAAAGAGAAGAATTGATCCGGTTGCTGAAACAACACCTCCAGAGAGCTCAAAACAGAATGTCACTGCTTGCTAATAAGCACAGATCAGAGAGGGCTTTTGAAATTGGTGACTGGGTGTATTTGAAGCTGCAACCATATCGGCAAACCTCATTGAAGGGAAAAGGCCCTCATAAGCTTTCTCCAAAATATTACGGCCCATTCCTTATCACTGACAAGGTGGGTCAGGTGGCATACAAGCTGCAAATTCCCTCTTCTGCAGCAATTCATGATGTTTTTCATGTGAGTCAACTCAAAATTTGCCCAAATCCCTCTACAGTCACAAGAATCGATGTTCCTCAGTACATGGCAGATGCTGGAATAATTAAAGAGCCAGAACTCATACTGGACAGACAAATGGTGAAACGTGGGTCTGCTGCAGCCACAAAGTTCCTTGTGAAATGGAAGAACGCGCCCCCTGAAGATGCCACTTGGGAGTATGCTGACGAGCTCTCACGAAAATTCCCAGACTTTCATCCTTGAGGACAAGGATGCTTCAACGGGGGAGTACTGTTACAGGGCAAACTTCATTTGGCAACGTCTTTATTTTTCAGATTCTGTCTATTTACAGTCTTTCGGTCTAGTAGACAATTTATCCGGTTTAAGCTTTTATTTTCCCTAAACTCCGGTTCACACTTCTGTTAGGTGGAACCCGGTTTGTTGTCTTTCCCCCTTTGGGAAACCTAGCTAGCTAGTATTTAAGACCCTTATGTAAACGTTGCCGCAATCAATCAATAGAACAGTATCTTCTTATCATTCTAAAACTCTCATTTTTCATCAATTTACAACACGCTCTCGGTTAGTGTTCTAATTCTCCACTAATCCTAGCGCCTGTAGTTGGATTCTCGAGCTTCTAGTTCCTAATCCAACATTTATCCCTTTTGCAGCTGAATCACTCTGCATCAATTGCATTGGTTTCTTAATCTCTCTACCAAGTACCAACCTATCCATCTCATACCTCTCGTCCTTACTTAAAAAAAATTAATTTTCTTCTTAGGTATATATGGAGATCAGCCAATCGGTGAAGGATCTCAATAAAGAAGTTGCCATCACCACCAAGCAAGAAGGAACTCCACTCTTTACACAAGCTGATTACTATCACGGAGAGTCGAAGGTGACGATAACGACGACGACAACCACAACCACAACAGTAGCAACAATAAAAGCGATACAAGCGGGAACGTCGATGGCGACGATAACGACGGCGATAACGACAGCCATAGCAGTAGCAACAGTAAAAACGAAACAAGCGGGAACCTCGTCGACGACGACGGCGACTGCGACAACCATAGTAACAACAAGAAAAACAACCGTAACAATCAACGGAACAACTACAACCACCACGGCGGCGCCGGTAGCCACCACGGCGGTGGCGGCAACAACAACGACCAGACTAAATTTAGGCTTCAAACGTGTGATCAAGAAATTATTTAGGAAATGTTAAAAGAAACTTTTTAGATGAATATTTTCTATATCGGATTTTCTAACCTATGCCCGTTAAGCATCTTATTTTAGAAAGATTTGGTTTTTTTTATTTATTTAGAGATTTAAATCTTTTTTACGAGTGGTTTATTCGTTTCCTAATCAATATACTATAACTAAAGTCGAATCCTTCTATCCTACGTGTCATCGTCTTAACTATGACACGTAGGCGTCTTAATTTTTTCATTTACCTATTTACCCTTCGTTTATTTAAGTATTTACAATCCTCATATTATAACAATATTTCTTATATTATTAATATACAACTATATTTAGAAATCTTAAATTTTGGCAAGTTGTGTTTGGAGTGTAATCCATTATATATGGAACGTTTTTATTAAATATAATAATGTTACTAATGTTACTAATATACAATTATATTTAGAGATCTTAAAATTTGACAAACGATAGAAACATAATCTTCATTATGAAATAATTTTTTAAATATAATAATATTGCTAATATATAATTATATTTAGAGATCTTAAAATTTGGCAAGCTATAGAAACATAATCTTAAAATACGGGAACAAATGCTAGTTTAGTTTCTAAAATAGAAAGACCAATTCTATATCAATTTTTGGTGGTCCATATAACTTAGATTTTAATTATATATTTTAAGTCCATAAATATAAGATGTGATTTTAATATATTTTAATTATATATTTTAAGTCCATAAATATAAGATATGATTTTAATATATATTGTGGCGTGTGTTGGGGGATGATATTGATTAAAGATATAAAAATTAGGAGATATTAATATTCTCGATCTCTTCCTTGTCAAACAACCAGAGCAAATTTAGGTTTCAAACGTTTAATCAAGAAATTATTTAGGAAATGTTACAAGGAAACTTTTTAGATGAATATTTTCTATACTAATGTTTGGTGGTCCATATAATTAGGTTTTAATTATAGATTTTAAGTCCATAAATATAAGATATAATTTTAATATATACTAGTTATACTCGTGTGTCATGCACGACTACGACTCAAATTAAGTATAAGCATATTTATTTTAATATAATGATACATAAAAGTTAAAAAATTTATACTCACATTCACATACGAATATACGATTATATGATTATACGATAGATTTTTATTTTTAGAATCAAATTAATTTTGAATTTTTATAAATAAATAGAGACAAAAATTATTTTAAAAAGATAAAGTAATCTATAATCTATATATTAAAGCTATACCTTTTCGAACCAACAGAACAATTCTGGCCTCACCTCATATTTACAAAATTAATTTTTATTCCTAATATTTTAACTTTTTTCTATTAAATTCTTGTTTAACTATTTAAATCTATCTCTAACATCAAACAAACATCTATTTAGTATAACAATATCTTTTGAAATCTTCCTTATACAAGTACCTTAAAATTAAAGATAAAATATTTTAAAAATAGATATAAATCTTTTAGTATATATCTTTTGACGAATTTATTTATAAATATATATTGATTTTATTTTATAATAATAAAATAATGATAAATATTATAATATTTAAAATTAAAAAAATGATAATAATATATTTAATAGATATATTGAAATATTTAATAATCTCTAAATTTACTTACATGGAAAATAATAAAATATAAATAATATAATATTTAATCTTATCTAATCTTTACTTGATCGAACCACAAAATGAGTTTGGTCTCATCTTAAATTAAATTAATTAAATTTTAAATATTCGATATAAATAAATTATCTTTATCATTCACACTTTATTATATCTTATTTATTAATTTAATTGTTATTTTTTAAATTCTTATCTCTTCCATATTTGAATATATATAAAAAATTATTCATATTTTATCTTCTTTTTTCAATTAAATATCTATGAAATATCATAGAGGAAAAAGAGAAATGTAATTATTTTATCTTAATAATATATCTTCATTCTCAACATTAAATTTAATCATTTATATTGATTAAAAAATTTATACATTCTACAAGCAAAAAATACATATTAAAGATTATTTTATATTTTTATTGATTAATATCCTATTTATAATGTCTATAAAATATCGAATCGTAGTCGTACATGGTACGACGGGTACAGCTAGTATAAATAAAATTTGAAATTTTAAAAATAAAGTTGGGCAAAGTCAATGTGGTGGCTCAAAACGATACAACTTTACTCACATATGACAAATTTTTTAACCAAAATTTAATTTTTAAAAAATCTATTACATCATAAATGGATAAAAGGACATAGATAATGTAATTTTTATCATCTTTTATATTTTTTTATTTTTTTAATCACAATTTGATTTAAGAAAACTTTTATAGAAATAAATATATAGATAAAGATAATGTAATCAACCGATAATCAGTTATATACTCGAAATCTATCCTAATATATACTTCCTCCGTTCAGAAATACATGATGTTTTAGGATTTGTCTCTAAATTAAGAAGGTATGTAATTTGACTTAAATACCCATAAATCTTGTAAAGATCTTTCCTTTTCTATTTTTTATTTTTATTATTCTTTTTAATTAATGAGGGTAATATTGGAAAAAATATGGTAAATTATGTAAAACATCAAGTATTATTGAACAAAAAAATCAAGCTAAAACATCATGTATTTTTGAACGGAGGGAGTACTATATTTTATTTTAGGTTAGATAGAATCTTTTCAATATATATAAATTATGAGAATGACATGTACGAAAAATCCTAGGTGGCACATTGTAAAATCTTATGTGGCAAATAACTTATATTGTGATAAAAAAATAACTTAAAAAAATTATTATAAATAATATTCATCAATAATATTATACCAAATATTTAATGCTTTTATAGTTTATTTTATATTAGATATAATCTTTTTAAGTTAAATAAATTATCATATCAAATATTTAACATTGATACTTAAGATTTAACATTAGATAACATCTTTATTTTAGATAGATTCTTTCCTATAATCTTTATTTTAGAAAGAATCTTTCATAGATTAATTTATCCTATTTCTATATTATCCTAAAATAATATCAACATATATAAATTCTCAAAATAAGAAATCCAATGTGGCAAAATCCTAGGTGGTTTAATGTAGGAACGACACGTAGGAAAATTCTAAGTGGCACAGCGTGGTGACCTTATTCCTAGTGTCTTTTATATATATACATAGATTGGGGCGTGTGGTGGTGGATGATATTGATTAAAGATATAAAAATTAGGAGATATTAATATTCTCGATCTCTTCCTTGTCCAATAAATAAATACACTTTCATATATTATTATTGTTATATATAAATATATCATAACTAATTAACTACGGAGTATAGACCTGTCAAAAACTGACCTAACCCGCTAACCCGACCGACCCGCCCGATAATTTTACGGTTAAGACCCGAAAATTTGAACCCGAAATCCAAAATAAACCGAACCCGATAGAACCCGAACCCGTTGGGTTGAAACCCGAAACCCGTTGGGTTGACCGATTTAGCATATTTATAAAAAAAAATTAAATTTATTTTGAAACTTATAATATATTTTATTATTAAAATAAATGAAAATAATATATTTTAATTAAATATTATTATTTAATTAAAAATTGATTTTAATAATTATAAGAAAAAAGGATATTTTAGACCCGCTGGTCAACCCGACCCGACCGAAAACCCGCTACAACCCGACCCGATTGACCCGTGACCCATAACGACCCGAAACCCGATTTAGCCCGAACCCGAACCCGCTCAACCCGACCCGATTGACAGGTATAACGGAGTATATACTAAAACGAAGGTTAAAAAATTATTAAACCACACATGTCGCTTTTAGATTGGACCGCACCACTCTTTTTATGAAAACCGATCTGATTGGTTGAAACTTAATTGAGTATCTTTTTATTTTTGAAATTTCATTATAGACCCCACATATAATAATTATTAATAATATCCATGTGTGAAATATTGTATAAGATTTGGATTTGGCAACCATTAAGTAAACACATATCTAACTAGTTGAATCCTCGTGATACTCACGGGATAATTTTACTAAAGATTATATAATATTATGATATTGATATAAAATTTAAAACACTTGAATATAATATTGTAATAAAATTATGTAATTTATAAAAAAATCTTTAAGATTGTGCCCCATATTTTATCAACATATAGATAAAAAATTATACACTTGAGAAGCCCGAATCTTGTTAAAAGATAAAAAAAATTATTATGCATAAAACTAATATAAAAAGTATTAGATCAATTTAATATCAACATATAGATAAAAAAAATTTATATACTTAGATCTCAAATCTTGTTACAAGATTAAAAAAATGGATAAAAAATTTCAACATATAGATCAAATTATTATATTATAAAAAATTGAATATATAGAAAGAATTATAAAAGTACTTATAATTTATTATTAAAAAATGTAAAATTATTTTATTCAAGGAATGCCACATGACACAATTTTTTCAACGGACATAATTTTTGCTTTATAATGTATTAGGTAGATTCTACAAATCTATAATTTTGCACAAAATTATAAAAATATAAGAAATATTTCATAATATTTAAATTTAACAATCTTCCATATATATATATATATCATTGTTCAAAATTATAACTATAAAATAAAAAAAAATTATCCAATTCTAAGGATTATTTCATTGTTTTAAATTTTTTCTCCAAAATAACTATGAATCTATCTATCATATAACTATAACCTAAAGCGGATGTTAAAAAAATTATTAAACGACACATGTCACTTTTAGATTGGACCACACCACCCCATTTTTTAAAAAATAATCTTTTATTTTTGCATATGATAAATTCTTATCCATGTTTTTAGAATATAGGATAAAAAATCTCATTATTAAATAATATTTTATTTTTGGATATGATAGATAAGAAGATCATTATTATAATCCAATCATTTGTTACCTTATATGAAAAGATCTTGATTAGTTATATGCTAATTTTCTTATCTTTTTATGCAGATCATAAGCGTTTACATGATTATTTTTCTCGGATAATAAATATATTTGAAAATATTTTATTATTAATATTTTATTATTTAAAAAAACCCGTACAAGGTACGGGAATACGTACTAGTCTATTACTATATACTAAAGCGATAACAAATTATGTTACCATATTGTGTCACATCACCTCTTTTGTTGATATAATAATTTAGTTTTTTTTCTACCATATTAAAATCCCAAAAAATATTAGTAAGAAGATGACATGTTCCCTACAAGATTGAAAAATATTCACATCACTCAATATTAAAATAGTTGATTAAAATACAAAAATTGGATATAGTCAATGATAATAAAAAAAAAATACATTATTTTTTCCTTTTATCTAGTTATGGAAAATATTTATTAAAATAGAATTTTGATAAAAAAGATAGAAATTTACATTATGTCTTACAAGATTGACAATGATCTATTTATATAAAATTTCTTTTAAAAATTGAATTTTGATTTTAAAAAATAGAGTTATACACTATCTTTTAAAAGATTTGCAGTTATCTATTTTTTATAAAATCTATTTTAAAAAAGAATTATGATTAAAAAATTGATAAAAACTTTGCTTAAATCAAATTTTGGTAAAATAATTTTTAAAGAATGTAATTTTTTTAAAAAAATGATCTAATAAGAGGAATCTGATCTCTCTTCTTCCTATTCTCTCTCGTTTGTCTCAACTTTATAAAACGTTATTGGTATGAATTGCTTTTTTTTTCCAATCGGTTGTTTTATGCATAAAAATTACTCACAAAATATTTTCTCTTCTACCCAATTGACCAATCATTAGCTTTTTTATTCGTTTTTTTCTTAATACCTAATTATGCATGTATTAATGGGACATATAATACTTTTAGGTAATAAGGGAGCGCTATAACCCGGTTTTATTCATTAAAAAGCAGTTTACATAGTAGAACTAATAATGTCCATATCACAAATCTTAAGGAGATCATTAGGAGGATCATTGAAGAGGATAAAATTGCCTTTCATTTCCCTGCTTGCTCTTGCCAACCAATCAGCAGCCTTGTTGGCATTCCTACTAATAACTTTGAGTTCAACATTCCAATCTGCAACATCAATCAACTTCTTGCATTTGCTGATAAAAGTATAAGAGTCATTTCTTGGGACATCCATCTGATTAATACAGCTAACCACATCCATGGCATCCACTTCAACTTGTAGGTTATGTATCCCCAATTCTTTTGCAATTTGTAGCCCTTGAACAACTCCAATCAGTTTCGCCCTAAAAGCAGTGCTTCAATTCCCTTCTCAGTTATAGCATATGCTCTAATACAGTACCTTTCGTGATATCTAAGAAGTATACCAGTGACGAACACTTTTATGTCGTGGTAAAAGCGTTGTCAAAGAAAAATCCTAACTTTCTAACCTGAGTATAGTGAAAGCAAGGGTCGTACCCACAAAGACTCAGATTTCTCGTGTTTAATTAATATTACTAAAGTAAGTAAGGGGGATTTCAAGATTTTAACGATTTATCTAAGTAAATAAACCAAAGCAAGTAAAGTAATTGAGATTTTAAATAGAGAAAAAGCATCCAACTAGCTTTGTATCCATTACATACATGAGTATTGATCCTTGATTATTCTTATTTCAATTCCCTTGACTAATCTATTGTGAATTAATGAAATTCAAGCTCAAAGTGGTTTTTAATATGCACCGTCTTTAATAACCTTTTAACCAATTAACCTAGAAAACCTTCTATGTCAAACTGATCATGTAAATTCTAGTTCAAAGCATTCAATAAAAACATCGTTAATGAATTCCACCGTATATTCATGAAGTTTTGTAATTGAATTCTCCTCCTTTGATTATCCTTATTCCTCTGTATATAAGTTTAATCAAAGGATTTATCCACGAATAACCAAGTTCCACCGTATACTTAGCTATTCTAGTTGTAATTCAACCTAGCAATCAAAATAGGTGATCAAGCTATTAAAACCCTAAGCGAATTAAATCAATTAAGCATGAAGTAATTCAATTTAGTCAAGACAAGTTGAAATAATTCAAATCTCACAATCAATCATGCATAAAACTTCGACTAACTAATTGAACAAGAGAAATTATCTAGAAAACGACATTAAAGACAAATCAAACTTACAAGAGTTGAGTTTCTCTTCAAAATCTTCTCTAGGGTTCTCTCTCCCAAGTTCTCTCTAAAGTTGAATAATGTAAAAAGCTTCTTTTTAAAATAAAACCCTAAAAGAGTATTTTAACCACAATATAAAAACATCCTAAAATAACATAAAGTCAATTAAAAGAGAACACGGAGTCTCAGAACAACGTCGGATCAACGCGGCTACTGGGCGCGGTCAAGACCCCCCCTAAGCGCGGTCGCGCTCCGACCTACTTTGACCGCGCTCAGCCTGCAATGGCCTCTGTTGCCTGGGTGCGGTTTGGATCCCCTCTGAGCGCGGTCGCGCTCCTCCCTATGAGCCCGCACCATCAGCTTCGGTTCAGCATTCAAGTGACACTTTAGAGGTTGTTTTGACCCCCTTTGAGTTGGAATTTGGACTTGAAGTAAAAATATGAATTTTAGCTCTTCGAATTAGCTTTCCAATGATAACAAATTCAACTCTATCAGACGATTATAGCTCCCAAACCAAGCATTGCAAGATAGAGGCGTCAAAACAAGACTCCAATGCATGACCCGGATTTAAGCGTTTTTATCCCTCAAGCTCTTGGGCATTAGCTCTTCAATCTTCACTTGCACCACTTTAAGCTTCATCTTGATCCTCCACAATCATCTAAAATTCATCTCGTCCACGTTTGTTTACCTAAAAATCTGCAAAACCGAACAAAACAAGCGAAAAGTTGAAAAAGTGAGGATGCACATTTTTTTTGGTCGAAAAAGTGAGGATGCACTACAAGAAGAGGCTAGATGAATGAAAATGGGAATTATAGCAGCTCAACAATTAAATTGTAAACAGGTCATAGTTAAAGGGGACAATATTCAAGTGAATTATGCTAACTGTCCATGGAAAATAGACATGATAATTTCTGATTCAAAGCAATTTCACAATGTTTTGAGTCAATTGAGTTTAAACGTGTGCCTCGTTTGTGTAATGATGTAATTGGATGTATCGTCCGATCAGTTGTTGAATCATCCAGAACTCAGCGTCCTCAACCGCGACAACATATCACCCTCAACCAACCAGTATATATCTCCCTTCTTGAACTCAAATCTTCCCTCAAAAATTCAAGTATTAAAAACATAGGATTGTTCAAATGGCCCGACGACCCATAATTAAACAATGTTTTTTTACGGGTTACGGATCGGGTCAACGGATAAAATGGATCATAGGTCAAATGGGTCAACAAGTTGACCCAACCCGTAAAACCCATTATCTGGGTTTTTTTACGGGTTACGGGTCGGGTCAACGGATCATATGTCAAACGGGTCAACAGGTTGACCCAACCCATAAAACCATTATCAGGGTTATGGGTTTGGTCATGGGTTGATGAATTTTTTTTTACGGGTCCGGTCAACCCGTTAAAAAAAACATGCCCGACCTGAAAATAAATGATCCAAATGTTTTGAACCAAACCCGAACTGTCCAACCCATAAATCTGTCACTTACTAGCCATCTTCAATAGTCTCAGAGAATGTAAATCAGTCCACACTTCTAACACAACTCAGACAGTAACGCAATCTGGCGGCATTGCATGATAGTTTCAGCTTTAGAGTTAGATATCAAAAAACTATTTCTCAAATTGAGTCTAAACTTGAGGCTTATTTCTATCACATTACGTGATGTTTACACAATTCCATTCTGCTGAGAATTATGTCTTCATTGTTAAACGAGTACATCAGTTTTCATTTTCAATTATTATTGCAAAAAATCCCAAAACCAATTTATTTTCTTCTGCATCTGTACTACAATGCAATCAAAGCTTCATTACAATCCACAGCATTCGCCATCTGCATCCTCAATGTTTTCTAATCATTTGCTTGATAAGAGAAACGAAAGGAGTCGGTAATTAATCAAAATCACCCTATCCTTTTGATAACCATAATCACTACTCCCTTCGTTTCTCTTATGAACCGAATAACCAGAAATCCAAAAATATCAACGAGTCCCAATCTCAATCACCTCAAAATTGACTTCCAAAAAACCAGAGAAAGGAATTTTGGCGACCATCAGAAATGAAATAATGTTGTCCACAGCAAGCAAAGAGCTTTTGCAGTCCGCATCAAGTCAAAAAGACACATCATTTGGTCCCCTTTTCACGTTTCTCACAAAACCAGACGAAATTCAAAACAAATTGAAGGCGATTGAAAACTGTAATTGAAGAGGAAGAGTGGAGAGCTCAGATATATATGGGTTGGAAGTTGTAATCAGCACAGATTGCGAACAATCAATAAGAGTGGTGCATGACAATCTTTGATCTCATCACAGCTCAAGCCAAATTGAAAACAGTACCAAAAAACACAAAAACATCTAATCGAATTGAAGAATTGCCAAAGATGGAGAGCCGCAAAAATCAGAAAACAAATTGAAGGAGGAAGACAGATTGAGAGGATGGAAGAAATGGGAAAAGAAAATCGTGATATATAGATGATTTGGGCGGCGAAAAACTAAAAACCCTAACTACTTCCCTCCATTGTTGTGTTTTCCCGGGCCTGGGCCGACTCTAATTATGGGCCTGGCCCAATTGTTTATTAACTACATTTAGCCCCCGTTGATTAAGCATTAATCACAGTTTATCCATTAAAGTAAAAAAAAAATAGAGGTGTTCAAACCCTATTAATCATGATTTTAGTTAACTGAAGCTTAGTTTACTACTCCTATAATTTTAGTTAGTCAAAATCATTAATCTATGCCGACCCGTTAATCCATGATAATCGGAAATTGTGGCAAATAGCCAAAACTATGGAATACCTTGCCATTATTTGAGACTAGGCTAGAACATCTATAAATGGATGAGAACTATAACAATTCTAAATAATTAAATTCAAGATTTTATTGTCCGTACTTCGACCAAAAAAAAAGACTTTACTGTCCGTAAGTGTTGATCGCTAGACGTGACTCCTCACCCCTCCGTCTAAGTCTAATTCACTTTTGAGCAATATACACACATTTAAGACAAATATTATTCTTACCAAAATACCCTTATTCATTAACTCTCATTTCTTACAACTTCCAATCTAATTATTGCATGCAATACCCTTTACATTTTCCAATTTACATTTTTCCAATTCATTTAGTTATGAGGGTAAATCTGAAAAGTTTTGGGCAAACTAGCTAAAAGACCAAATAGAATTAGACAAATATTTGAGTCTAAAAGGCCAAATAGACCTAAACGGAGGGAGTAATACTTAGACTAGTGATAACAACACGTCCTATATTTGGGATATTTGTAGCAACTTTAAAAATTTAGGCTATTTCTTGCAACAATCCATAAAAGTTCGGTTAATTTCTATATTTTTTTACACAAATATAGGGTCCGCACAAACCGCTTTACCTGGTTTGTGCACTTTATTGACTAGTTCATAAACCCGAGGTTTACTCGTTAAAAAAAAAAGGTTTGCGCTAAGAATGTAAATATGTATTCAACTGAAAACTTTTATGTATTCAAGTTTTATACTTGTATTCTGATCTTTATACCTATTTGTATGAATTGCAAGTAACAATGTGCAAATTATCTGGAGTTTGTTACACAACTAATGAGCTTATGTTTCAGAAATTCATTCCAGGAGTTCACAATCACATATAAGAAGAATGAATGATCTACTCAACTGACAATTGAGTTTCTGTACAGTTCATTTAGAGCAATGCTGGTGTGAAGTATAAATAAACCTCACACACATTTTCTATCCATTGGTTCTTCCCACCTACCACTGAAACAGAAAGCATAACATTCCATTTAGTTATGTTTAATGTAAACAAAAATATAATACAAAGCAGAAGAGGTTTAACTCTGAAAAGTACCTGGCTATCTAACATTACCATCAGAATCATCCTTATTCCATGATTCTAGAGGGACTTCAGTATCATCATCCTTTGATTTCTTTCGCAGCTCCATTCGCTTAACGTTGTCGGATATCTCTTGGAAAGTCTTGTTTACTCTTGCGAATCCCCTTTCAACTGGCTCTACGACGTGTGAGACGGTGTATTTCATGTCATCCACCATCTTGACGTAATGACGTTGGGAAGAGACAAAGAAAAACACAATCAATACATGTGGAGACATTTGATTAAGCATATAGTAACTTTGTTCACTAAAAATTGTCATTTAAAAGCCTTGGATACTAGTAAGGAATTCATTAATTGAATTAATACACTATAAAGTATCTCTATAACAACAACAACATCTACCCAATATAGTCCCTCTTTCGCAGGATCCGGGAGGTCTAGATATATGCACCCATACCCCAAAGAAGTAGGGTTGTGCAAACATGGACCGGACCGAGAGCGGAATATTACGGTCCGGTCCAAGACCGCAACAGACACGGTCCGGTCCACAGTCCACTATATTTTAAAATTACGATTTTACGATTCGTGGCCGTAAATTTACGGTCCAGACCGGATTGGACCATAATATATATTATATATATTTTTTAAAATTGTATATAAAATATAATCTAATATTTATATTTGACATAAAATCTCAATTTATACAGTCTATTTATATTCGAAAATCGGACCGGATCGTAATTTAACCATTTTTTAACATAAAAATATTAAAATTTATAACAAAATGTAAACCCGGTATTTACGGTCCAAAACCGGTCCGGACCGGAATACCAGACTGGACCGATCGAACACCCCTACATTGGAGGTTGTTTCCGATAGACCCAAAGATGACAGAGCAAGACTATAAAGTCTCTCTAAAGTTAACTATTTATTTTTTTAAAAACCTTTTTTGAGCCAATGAACAATGATATGATTTGCATTAAAAGGACCAATATATGTGCAATTTTCAATAACAAACCCCCTAACTCATCAAAATTTGTTGCTAAAAATTCTAGAATGACAATTATATCTTATGGAGGCAAGTAAGATATGTAATCATGTGTAGCAGGAACCAGAAAGCTTACAATTTCGCCGCTACCAAGGACCACATCACGAACGGATTGAGGAAAGCTCAACCGTTTATCTCTGTCATCATTTCGCGCCATTCTCATGTTTGTAAACTTCCCACAATCCCGAACCTCCTCAGGATCAGGATCAGTGCCTAAAGCAGCATAGTCATCCATCACAGTCACATTCCGGACACATCTCTCTCCACGCTTGAAAGGCACGGCTGGAAAAACGTACAAGTGAACGACAGCTGCAATTCCCATCTGTTTTTAAGAGTTCAATGTTAGATCAAATGTGTATGATGAGAACAGTAGTGAGAAATTTATATAAACACTTGAAAAGATCATGATGACCTCAATACATATTATGTAGTCTTGAATTCGTGTTTTCAATTCCTGTGCAAGAGATCCCTGGAAGGCCCCAATTGAGAAAAGGAATGCAACAGCAATTCCTTGCCACCATGTCAAGAATACAATTGACTTGAATGTCAGAAATTTTGACAATGGTTTTATTGGAGCAAGCTTATCTTTTGTGACAGTGTAGAACTGGACTAGGCAATACAAAGCCCAAGATTGACTGAAATTAAGAACTACTGTCAAGTATGGATATCTGCAAAAGAAGAAAGACAGATTCTTAGATAGAAAAGTAGCAGGAACAAAACTATATGACAAAAAGTTTATACGAAATGATGTCTTACCCGTAATTCCATTGAAACTTCCCTTCGCCGTAAACACCAAAAGCTTGCAAAATCATTGCCATGAGTGCACAAATCATCTTTACTATCATCTGAAAATTAGGAAAGTTGCAAGGTCAAAAGCTGTCAATTCAAGAAATATAATTCTACTGGAAACTTGATGATAATCTTTTTTTTGGGTGCTAAGGGAACTTGATAATCTTTAAGTGCATACATATTGAACAATCCCTATCTTCACTGAATGATAGAAGTCTTCACCAAGATACCATTCTCGAAGCAAGTAATTTAGAGGGAATGGATGCTCCACGACTCCATTGTTACATCCTTCCTCAAGAAGTGGTGCATCAGAAGCTATCACACTCTGACTTTCCATAAATTGTATTGTGCTCTCCTCCCCACCTGGAAAATAATTTAGTTATCAGAATCCACATATACTTAGAAATAACTCAACATACATCACGATAGGAGACAATGAAGGAAAATGCACAGCTAAGTTTTATCATGTTGATGTTTTATGCGGCCAAGGACCACGTACCTAAGCAAGCAATGAGGTACCTCTCAAAGCAGTATAATGCAAAGGCTTCATAGCAGTCGCGAATTATTTCACAGTTGAATGCCGCTTTTGAATCCAAAAGTGATAAGAACTGTGGGAACAAAAGAGAGTGATCAACAATGAGCAATAGGCAAAAGGAGATAAATTTCGACAAATGATTAAAAACAAGCGCGCGCACTTTCTCGGTCACTTTTTTCTGTTAAAAAAACAACCCTATATGGTGTTTCATGTTCTAAGTTCTCTAAATATTGTGTCCTTTTATTCATGTTTCATCTGTTTGTCTGTTTTCTACTCTTTGAATATGATAGAATATACAGCTAAATTTAAACCAAACAATCAATTTTAAAAAAAATATGTTGTCTTCAGAGAGTATAAAAACCAGTGATGAGAAAATATGTTGTCTTCAGAGAGGATAAAAACCAGTGATGAGAAAATAATGTACCGATTCTATTGCATAGACAGGAACCATCAGTATAAGTCCGATCAAAAACTTCTGCTCCTGCAATCAAATTAGAAAGAAAACTATCAGTTTCAAAAGCTATTAAAAAACTATATATCTGGAAAAATAAATGTACAATCAATCTCAGTATGAGACTGTGTTCACATGCAACAAAAGAATCTAACATTTGAGGTCTGTGGCTAAAGACAAAGTGTAGAAGGAATCTGAAAGTACTTTATTCATAAAATTATATCAGAAGACCAAACATACCTCGGGCTGATTATAAGCAGCTAAATGCTCGAAAAGAAGATACATGGAGAGCACAAGAGCAACAAGCACGAATATGCTTGCACTTGTAATAGTCCAATTATAGAGAGATGATTGTCCATTATCCAAGTTTAGAGCCCACAAATTTATAGATCTACTAGAGGACTCTGCCATGTTTACAAGGAAAAAGAAAGAGCAAAAGATGCCCTTCCATTCCATTTGTGAGAATGCACCTGCTACTAAGCCTCAGCTTGATAAGTGACCAAGCCTCAACAAATTGCAGAAGTCAATGCTCCAACAATGTCCCTGCCTTTTGTGTACAGTTAGCTTTCACTGAATATCATAGATTCATACCATCCTAAAAATTTCAACACAAAAGATCATTATTGAAAAAGAAAATCTATCATTAACAATCAATATTCAGCAATATATATTGAAAAAAAAACAGAGCTAGAACTGATTTTTTCTCTCTTTTTTTTTTGAAAAGGTCCCAAGCTAGTAGAACTTCAGAACCAAATCACAAATTTATAGGGCGTATTGAATGTATTGTTATTATAATTACCCATTTAAGGACTTGTATTTGAGTAACTAGAAATTTATCATATGAGATGCAAAGAAGTTGTAGTTACGGAGGCAATCTTGCGCTTTCGGAGGCAGCATCACAAAGCCCTTCCATTGGACCATGATCATGATAATATACATATATGAAAGACATGTTACTTTGGGTTAATTTAAACTTGATTAGAATGTACATAAATTAACTAGGGACTATCTGAAAATTTAGAAAGCATATGAAGTACTTGGGTTAATTTTGGACTGCAAACACATCAAGAATGGCAAATTGACCCAAAATCAATAACTCTCATACGGTCTTTGAACATTCTCTAACAGTATTGGCATATGTTCTATGTATGACAGTAGACCGCTGTAACTTGGAGCTAATATAACATGATTTGTGACAGGGATCAAAAACACAAGGCACTCGCTAGTGGTTCTCTCATTATGATGGTGTAAACTCCTTCACATGCACAGTTAACAAGCAACAAGTTATCTAGCTCAAATTTCACTAACAGAGGCAATATTATCTCAGGACCCTGAATGTATATATCACTGTTTTGAATGGTGTAAAGTTGACGACTTCTTACAAAATAACAATGATAGCAGTATCAGCAAAATGTCAGTCTTCTAGCAAGTGTTTTAGCATGAGCAAAAATAGAAAAAGCCCAAGGGCACATATAATAAAAGCACTTCTTTAATAAAATCACAATAAGCTTCCAGTCTGTAGTCACATACAGAATGGATAAACTAAACACTAATTCAAAGGGTCTGTAAGATCACCCTTTAAAAAATTGTAAGGAAAATTGAATAGTCAACTTGATCCTCCACAGATTTCAAAATTTATATAATCAACACAGCAAAAACATGGTAGCTATTAACATCCTCCATAGATTCTAGTTCAATCAGTGTTGACAGTTCAATACCTTGATCTTGGAAACAAAATCATTACTTTACTAAAGAGGAAGCATAAGAACTAAGAAGCATAGGTAACAGAGAATGCACAATTAAAAACCCTAATTCGATGAACTTTCTGGAAACAACTATATTGATTCCATTAAGGCCAAAAACATCAGCAATTACAATCAAGCAAGGATTCGGATCACTGAACTGATCAATTTAGAAACAAAACTCAATAAGATTAAAAAAGAACGCACCTTGTAAAGCAAAATTTGGGATTCAGTGTGAATCGAGTAGCAGAAGAAATTCACAAGACTGTTAGGTTTTGACTTCGATTGTATGAATTGTTTGTAACAATCGACGAATTTGCCTTCGGATTTCGAAATAACAATCCGAATCACATGAACGGAAGCCGAACGCAATTGCAAATCATCCTGCTGAGAAAAAGATAGAAATTTGCAATGCAGACAAAGACGTTGAATTTGTCTTAGAAATTGGTTACTTCAAATTCCTTTTCCCGGAAGTTATTTGTATATATCTACCAGTCAGCGGCGGCAGCGCCATAAGATTTTCTCAAATTGGAAAAAAAAAGCAAAAAATAAAATAAAATTTATTATTATTATTTTTTTGCTCGAAAAATAAAATTTATTATAATAGTTAGGTATTGTTATTTGTATATAAATATAGATTTTTAATAAAGAAATTTTATGTAAGTGGTTAGATGATTCTATCAAATCTATAGCATGGATTTTCTTAGATGAAAAAAGAAGATTGTTAACCTAATGAAAAAAATAGAATAGATAAGAAATAAGGAGTAAAAAAAATGATTTACCAATAAAAACTACTCGTGGTGAATCTAGCCTGGATTTGGAAGTTAGACAAAAAATTTGTATACTAGACCCGTAATGCATGTGTATGTGCGCACAGGACGTACATCCACTCCGTCAGTATTAAGTATTGGTCTACTGAATTTGACAGTTTGGCAGCCGGTTCGGGCTCGACGACCGGGCCTTGGAATTCATCTCAATTCTCCTCTACTACGAGCGGGCACTCGACTTCTTTCGCATCGAGCAGAGCGAGTGCGTCATCTGCCTCGGGAAGCTCGAGCATGGGGAGCGTGTGCATTGGCTCCCAGGATGTGCCCACGCTTTCGAGAATTTTTTTCTGAAATGGGCGTTTGAAAGATTTTAATTCTAGATTTAGGCTGGGAGAAAAAAAAAATCCGAGAATAGGCTGGCTCTCTGAGGTTTGGATGTGAGTCGCTGGAACACCCAATTTTATGGTTTCACTTGTACAATAGGCTAAGTCGTTGTATGGAACGGAGATTTTACAAAAAAAAATACAAACCCACTAGTTGGTGCAGCGACTTTGCCCCTTAATTACTAATATAATAACATGCCTTAATTACTAATATAATAACCCGCACGACCCGACCCGATTGTCAGGTCTGTGAACCATTCTCAAATTATTTTTTTAAAGAGAGTATTATCATATACTCTAGTTATAACATGTAAAAAAAAAGCGTTGCATAAATTTGTATCGCAGGGTTAGTAAAAAAATCAAAACAAGTTAGTGGATGTTATTATATTGGTAATTAAGGCATGTTATTATATTGGTAATTAAGGGGCAAAGTCGCTGCACCAACTAGCGGGTTTGTATTTTTTTGGTAAAATCTCCGTTCCATACAACGACTTAGCCTACGTGTACAAGTGAAAGCAGAAAATCGTTGGGTGTTCCAGCGACTCACGTCCAAACCTCAGAGAGCCAGCCTATTCTCGGAAATTTTTTTTTCCCCAGCCTAAATCTAGAATTAAAATCTTTCAAACGCCCATTTCAGAAAAAAAATTCCGCTTTCGACGCCGCATGTATTGACAATTGGCTATGCGCACGTGCCAGCTGCCCCACATGCAGGACGCCCATGGTGGTCCCCCCGGCCTTTGCTCAGGTGGTTTGTGGTCAGCGTCGCCTACGTCAATAGTGGGCTCACAAGGGCGAGGTCTGGCGGGGCCATCAAGCGGGACGAGGTTGACAAGGTGCCCGTGGCAAATTCAAATTCGATAAGTGTAGGGTTAAAGAGGTCTGTCAAAGTTCGATGGGCCAAATACGGACATAGGGGGAGATCGTTCTAGCGCACATACACGACATGCCCATCACATAACTTCATGGGGCTCCATCCTAAGACCAATTGGTGATAGGAGGAGTAACCCAAGTGCTTATATAGTAGGGCTTTATCTTTCAATTTTTAGACGTGGGAATCTCTTTACTTCCACAAGGTCATTATCCGTGGATCATTCTTGTGTAATAATGATAGATGCTCAAGGAGGAGGAGATCGATGTGATCTGCATTTTTCGAGTTCGTCGTTTGTTTCGTGTACTTCTACTATGACGAGTTTGATGAGATCGATTTTTGGATTCATGGTGCAAGATGGAGATCATAAGATTCTTCCTTATTAAGAGTTAATGTGTAATATTTGGGAATATTTTGATATTTTTATTCGTTTTTACGCTTCTTAAATTTCGTGTTGGGATTACTTAGCTTATAAGTAATCTCGGGTAAATAATAATATTTAATATTTTATTTTGAATTTTAGAAAATTATATTTAAAAAAGTTATTACTTAAAATTAATTAATAATTATTTCAGGGTAAAGTTTGTAGTAAATGAGATTTGAGGGTGGAAACCGAAATTTTCAATAAAAGTTAACCGACCTCCACTTCTTATATATGTACATGTTCTACTTTGTTTTTGTGAGAGGAGGCAAGAAGAAGACCGAGAGAGAGAGAGAGAGAGAGAGAGGGTATTAGCCCGGTGTTGGATTCGTTCGTCGGGTCGGATTTTGGAGTTCAGGCGTTATTTGGTAAGTTTTAATTAGTTAATAGTTTGTTTAGATTTTACTAATTTTTCCAGATCTGGCTTTACAATTGATTGGATTTAAAAATCAGTCGATTTATAGTTCTCAGAGGGTATTTTTGATATCGGATTTATAATCGGTAAAAGATTTCAGAGTAATTTTAGGGTATTGTTTTGTAATGATATTAGGGAGACCTTTGATCCAGTTTTTCAGAAAGGTTTGAACTAGAAAAATGTTCTTTTATATATCTAGTATGTTCTTGTCAAGTTTTAAAGGATTTGGAATTATACAAGAGAAGTTATAAAGCATCCTGGCTTTTTGTTGATTTTAGGGTTAGAGTTTGTAACAGTTAAAAGGCTATTATCATTTATTGGGGTTTATATATGCATATAGGAGCGTGATTCCTAGGTTGTGATCAAAGGCGAAGGGCAAAGACAGACTATCTGTCTTAGACGGGGTTTCACGTTGTATGATAATTAGTGGTTTGTTGGCCTAGAGAATTCGTCTTCAAGGTAAGTCGTTTTCGACTTGCTCAGTTTCCATTCAATACTCGTTAGACTTCAGTTGTGCTGGTAGGATTGGTTTTGGGGAACTAGTCCCTAAGTGATTGTTTTATGAAAAAGGTTTACTTGTGTATGATATGTGTGAAAAGGATTTCACTAGGCTTTCATCGAATGTGAAGTTTTTGAATATTTTCTCTATGTTGGTACCGTTCTCGGCATGGCCATGTGCGTAGTCCTCTGGGTTGAAGTGACGGCTACGTATGGTTATGTGACAGAGAATCGTGCCCCTTCAAAAGAAAGTTATTTGTGTTTTGGGCAGTGCTCCAGTGGAGGCTGACCCGGGGTTAGAAGGATGGAATTGTGAAGGGTGGGAGGTCGCGCCTCGGCACCTGGGGCGTAGGGTTGATAAGCGCCATGGAATGGAATGGAATGGAATGGAAAGCGGATGGTTGTATTGTTGTGTTTGGACTTATGTGTATGAATGTGTGTATGTGTGGTTTGTTTGTTCGTGTATGTGTGATGTAGGGTTTGTATGTGTAATCATGGGGAAGTTGAGTATGAATTTAGAATTGATATGTGTTGTATCCATGTGAATCTTGCAGGTGTGTGTGTTAGGAATTTGATTGGTTTTTAAACATCTTACTAGTACCGTATGGATTCTAGCTTGGATTAGAATGGTAGCTGACCCTTCGGGGACTTGTTTTTTTTAGTTACAGGTAAGGACAAGGGACCCATGATGAAACTTCGGCAGAATGACGGTACAAGTCGTTGAAGGCTGTGTCATTAGGGTTGGGTGTTGTTGGGTGAAATAGTAGTTACTTACCTTGTATCTTTTTGTTTATTGTGCAGTTTTGAGTAAAGAAAGGATAGTGAGTTGCTATAGAGTTTTACAAGTGGCATTGTAAGTTATGGTGGTTGGGTTTCATGCATGTTTTCTGTACTTGGATTTTATAAATATCGGTTGGATATTTTATTCATGTTTTCTCGTCGTGCCCGAGTTGCAAGATCCGCGTGAACTCGTTGTTAGGCTAGCTCATGTGGACCCATGTGTGGTCTACTACCGAGTAATGCCCCGGTATAAAGTCGGGGTGTTACATAATGAGAGTGTGGTTTTTTTCCTCTCCTTTCATCTTGATTTGTTTGGGAGATGAGGGAACACAATTGTTCCATGAGATGGTCTTTCAAGTTTTAGAATCACATACAAACTCTTAATTTGTTTCATGTATTTCACTTAAGTATGTGAGTTACCAAAATTTGTGAAAAAACAACTTTGATGGATCAAATCTACCTATAATCAATGTTCTAAAAAACACTAGGCGGATGTTGGGCGGAGAGGGACCGCCTAACATCTAAGACGGCTTGAACGGTAACCTATGTAGTCCTAGAACGGATGCCTAAACGCAGTGACGGACACAAAACTAAATTGAAGGAGGGGCACAATTAACAATTTGCCATTCAAAATCAACCCACATCCCACTTGAATCTTGATAGTTAAGCACCGTTCGGCACTAGCGGAATTGCTAGCATTTTCAGCTAGGGGGAGCAGAATATTGGGCGGATTGAAGAAGCTCCTTCTCACGAGCTTCTTCAATTTCCGCTAGATGAAGCGGAAAAAAGCTCCCTCTAGTGCCAACCGAACGGAGCCTTAATCAATCCCAAAATCATAGTGGACAACAGTGGTCTCGAACTCTCGATCGTGAATTCATGGACAACATCAAAGTATTAATTAATCCTAAAATTAGGCTATCATATCAAATTAATAGTTAAATTCAACTTAATTAATTAGCATATCAAATTTAAATTAAGAGCACAAAATATACTAAATTACCAACAAAAGTCACAAACCCTAAAATATCAAATTGAATTACAAATTCAGAGTAATCAGGTTGTAAGAAGAACCCGAACAGACTAAAATTTACAAAGAATCAAATTATATTTTACTACTACCTTCGGTCTACTAGTACCCATATAAAAAAATTCATGACTGAAGGGAGGGCACTGGCCCACTCATACCCTCCCTCAGATCCGTCAATACCTAAACGGTTTAGACAACTAGATAGGCTAGGACCTTTCAACATCTAGATAAGATCTAAAATAGATTTTTAGAATAGTGCCTATGTGTCAAACCTTTGATTTTCACCAAGATGCATGCAATTTTGATAGCACGTGCTACATGGAGGATACAATGCCAATTTGCCACCGACACCATCTTCCTGAAAATAACAAAGGTGCAAAAAGAGAGAAGCATATAACAAAAAAAAAAAATCTCGTCTAATCGTTGTTAGTGTGCCCATGGACACTAGAAAAACCAGTATATAATTCAAAAATCAGAAATGATAGCTAACTTAATGATCCAACACAATGCTAACTATTAGCATTGTGTTGGATCATTATAAGATTATGTTCGCCAAGTTTTTTTAGTAGATGACAATTTGTTTTAAAAGGCATGTCGACACTACCGAGATATCGAATAAACGGCAGTCGAAAAATTAACCAGTACAGACAGAAATAACCAACAATAAGTAAAGTAAGTATAAATAGCCAAAAACAAAATAACTAGAATCAATAGGATGATGGAAAAATATAAAAGATTAAAGAACAACGCCTTTAGAATTTGGATAAAAAAAACCTGGGTCAGATTTTATTTACACTATACCTATATCTAGTTTTTCCCAAAATAATTTGGAGTAAAAAAAACTTAGGCCTTGTTTTTTTTTTCTTTTGACTCAAAAGTATTTTTCATCCAAAATTTGCTTTTGACCGTTTTGAATTTTGTTCTTTTTTCTATATTTTATATTTTTTAAAATATATAAAAATATTTTTTCATTATACCTATTACCTATATCTAGTTTTTCCTAAAATAATTTGGCCTAAAAACTTATGCCTTGTTTTTTTTCTTTTGGCTCAAAAGTATTTTTCCTCCAAAATTTATTTTTGACCGTTTTGAAATTTGTTCTTTTTCCTATATTTTATATTTTTTTTTGAAACATATAAAATTTTTTTTTCATCGAAAAAAACCTTTCAACCAATAATAAAACAAGATCAAATTATCACCGTTTCATGGTAATTTTCAATATTTTAACCCAAAAAAAAAACATTTTCAATATTAAACGCTGAATTTGTTTTATAAAATGCAAACCGCCTTTTACCCTGCTACACACAGCTCAACTCTTGCTCAGATCTCCTTCCTTTCTTCGCACTGCTCGTTCATGGGGGTAACCGGACACTCCATTTCTCACTCTCTCGTTCTTCTTTGCATTCAATTATCTAATTCGATTTCGCTCGCATGTGCTTTCAGTTTCTGCTTCTAGATTGAGGAAGAGAAAAGCGAACTGTTTTTGCTCCATTGTTGGCTTTGAGCGAAGTTTGTTCAACATTCTGCGGATCAGACGATGTTTGCTTCCGCTGATTGAGTGTTCGAAGTAGGAAATGAGAGGATTGCTCGGCTCGCCGTCGCTCAACCCGTTCGAGGCTAGACAACGTCTTTCCTTTTCGTCGTTAGTCTCTATCTCAATCTCTGATGTGAATTTGCTTTTGGTGGTTTTAGTTTTAGTTCGTTAACTATGTCAGTTGTGTATAGTGAATGTCAATTGCTGCTCCATAAGGCTCTTTCTGGTTGCTTTGAATGTTTAGTTGTGTTTTCCCCAAATTTATTTAGGTTCTTTGAATTTCCTACCTCACTAGGCATGTGCATTTTGGGAATGTTCGCTGTAGAATCGCCTGAGTTTTCTATTAGCTTTTGAGCTGGAATAATGATCATACTAGGGAATTTTTATTTATTTTCCTTATATAAGTACTGAAGCTGGTAAATATAGCTAAGTTTTGGAGGAGATGATTCAAATTTGCTTGAGAAGTATGCAAAGGATGTGGAATTTGAGCTAAACACAACCTCATAGTTGTGTTAAATGTCATATAGATGGCCGATATTTAAGACTTCCGAATAGTATGCAATTGTATATAGAAGTTTTCTCCAATGTCCTTATTTGATATAACATGCATAGAATTCATTGATATTTTCATGTTATCCGTGTCTCTTTAGTTACTGGGCTGTTAAGCAATCAGATTGCATTCTTTCTTTTAACAATCGAATAGTCTCTTACGAAATGGATTTTTCTAGCGCCCATTGAAACTCTCTTCTCGACTATTTCTAATGTTTCATTTGTGCTGAACTGCTGATGGTTTATTTATGTACTCTGAATCAGGGAGATTAAAAGAAGGCTTCAGAAGATCAAAGATTTGAAGGATGCTGGGAAGGCTTCACATTCTTCGTCACAAGATAAAAGCAAGAATTACAAGATGCCTACATTAAAGGTTATTCTTGTTGTATTTATCATTGGAACAATCTTGACCCTCCTTCACTCACCAGCTGTACATAACAATGATGGTTTTACCGGTCCTAGTTACCAGTAAGTTACATATTCTCTACTGCTTTTTTGACCCCCTAGTTTAAATGAAGATGTCAACTAATCATATAACTATTGGTCTACTCTAAACGCAAGTTTTCTAAAGGGGAGTACATTATGAGGAAAAGGCTGCGTTCTGTGGTCCTGTCGGGTCTTTTGGGCGCACCCCCTTGCGTTAAGCCAGGGGTGCCCCCAGTAAGTTTCGACCAAAAAAAGGGGAAATTTTAAGTGTATTTATCTCATAATTTAAAGTTGAATTTTACTGTTTGCAGGCAGAATTTTGTTGGCAGATGGATAAGAGAGAGACCAGTTCCAGACCGACGTTATTTATCATCTTTGGATGTTAACTGGCACCACATTTTGAAAGTTACAGAAAAGCTTACTGACATAAACGAGTATAAAGCAGTGGGTCTGTTAAATTTCAATGATACTGAACATGATTCCTGGCAGGAGCTAATACCTTCTGCTGAGCAAATTGTATTGCACCTAGACCATTTATCAGTAAATATAACTTGGGAAACCTTGTATCCAGAATGGATAGATGAGGAAGAAGAATTTGAAGTGCCTAATTGCCCTAAATTACCTACTATTCAGGCTTCTAGAAATGCACGACTTGACCTGATAGTTGTGAAGCTTCCTTGTGACAAAGCTGGAAAATGGTCAAGAGATGTTGCTCGACTGCACTTGCAGTTGGTAACAGCAGCTCTTGCTGCTTCCATGAAGGGGATTCATGATGTGCATGTACTGTTTGTGACTAACTGCTTACCAATCCCCAATCTTTTCACTTGCAAGGATTTGGTTTCTCATGAAGGGATTGCCTGGCTGTACAAACCTAATCGCAATATTCTTACACAAAAGGTCCAGCTCCCTGTGGGATCTTGTGAACTTGCACTTCCTCTCGTGCCAAAAGGTTAGCTCCCAATATCCCTTTAGATTGTTGTTAAGAAATTTTAAAATTATGATCACCTTTATCATTTTCAATGAAAAAGAGGTGTTTAAGTGTATACATCATTGGGTTATATATTCTTTAGATAACTGAGGCAGGCTTTTGGTCAAGTTACCCTGTGTTGTTACTAGTGGCCATATTTCTATTTCAAAATGATCGTGGACTCAAGAACTGCCCTAATATCGTACAGAAATCAGTCTCGACACATATTCCTCTTTGTCATGGGAATGCTTTCATAGATATGTCTGTGATTCAAAAAATTGAACATTTTTGTTGTGGATATATTTGCAACATAGGTATGATGGAATGATATTACCTTTCCAATTACGCAAACATCTTTGGTTTATGAGTATTAGAACTATAAACTAGGCATAATTTATAACGGTTTTTCTAACCTATGCCCTAAAGGCATAGGTTAAGAATTCTTATTTAAGAAACTAAAACCCTATATGGAAATAAATGAACCCTATTAGAAAAAAATAAATTACCCCATATAATAAAAATCAACAAAATCTTTCCATTTCAAGTGTCTTAACCTATGCCCTTGGGGCATAGGTTAGAAAAATCGAATTTATAAAGATTGATATTACGAAATTCTGTAATTGTCTTATTTTTTGGGAGGAAAGGAGACATCTGATGCTATTCATAGACTCATAGTATTCCTTGCTGCCAGAAACTGAGTCATGTTTTCTCCTATACAACTGATTGCATGCATTAGGTGGTGATTGTTTTTGTTTTAGAGATCTCAATCCAAATGTTTTCATTGCATCAATCATTTCTATGTAATACTTGGATACATATGCCCTTTATCAGTTTATAATCTTGACCTTCCAAGTTAGATAATTGAATGTGACCTCTATTTGGAATTGTCAAGCAGGTCATAAATCCTCTGAAGCTGCACATAAAGAAGCATATGCAACAATCCTTCATTCTGCTCATGTATATGTATGTGGGGCCATAGCAGCAGCCCAGAGTATTCGCATGTCAGGCTCAACAAGAGATCTTGTGATACTCATTGATGAAACAATCAGTGAGTATCACAGAGGTGGCCTAGCAGCTGCTGGCTGGAAAATACACATAATCAAAAGAATAAGAAACCCGAAAGCTGAACCAGAAGCCTATAACGAGTGGAACTACAGCAAATTCCGCCTCTGGCAACTCACGGAGTATGACAAGATCATTTTCATTGATGCTGACATGCTTATACTCCAAAACATCGATTTTCTGTTTAGGATGCCAGAGATATCTGCAACTGGGAACAATGCTACTCTGTTCAACTCTGGAGTAATGGTTATTGAGCCATCTAATTGCACCTTCCAGCTATTAATGGACCACATTAATGAAATTGAATCCTACAACGGCGGTGACCAAGGCTATCTAAACGAGATTTTCACGTGGTGGCACCGAATTCCAAAGCGAATGAATTTTCTAAAGCACTACTGGGTTGGTGATGAGCCAGAGAAGAAAGAGATGAAAACCCGTTTGTTTGGAGCAGATCCTCCAGAGCTTTATGTGATTCACTACTTAGGGCTAAAGCCTTGGCTTTGCTTTCGTGATTACGACTGTAATTGGAATGTGGATATTTTGCATGAGTTTGCAAGTGATATTGCTCATAAAACTTGGTGGAAGGTGCATGACGCAATGCCGGAGAATCTACACAAGTATTGTTACCTTAGGTCAAAGCAGAAGGCGGCTTTGGAATGGGATAGAATGCAAGCAGAAAAGGGGAATTACACAGATAGTCATTGGAAGAGGAAAATACAAGATCCAAGGCTTAAGATTTGTTTCGAGGATTTCTGTTACTGGGAAAGTATGTTGTGGCATTGGGGTGATAAGAATTGGACCGACAATGCAATGGCTACTCTCCCTCTGACAATGGCTCCTAAGTCATCTCTTCCTTTATTGTAGTGCTTGACTTGCTCTTGTGCCTATATACTAACAAGTTTGTTTTTTGAAGCCAAGAGAAAAATCCCGGGTGAGTGATTTTTCCTGCTCAATCTTCTTTCATTGCAAATTTTACTATGTATCTTATAGAAATACCATTTTGTTCTTGATCATTCTGTGGAGATTGGATACAGGATTTACAAGGTTTTGAGTTTGAGTGAATCCTCAGAAATTCAATGCATTTGTTAGGTTAATCTTAAAGGCACAATCAAAGGTTTTAGTGCTTCCTTTTTTCATTGTGTGTAAATTAACCTTCAGTGCTGTTTTAAATGTGAACTATTTCATAGGTAATTTTTGTTTAAGAGAATTATGACATGTGGGGTGAAAAATTGATTGTGATAGGGAGATTTTAAAGTGGAGGTATTTTCAAATGCAATCTAATGCTTTTTGGAGTCTTGGCATGGGAGGGAAGTTAGCAAAACTTGAAAGCATTGTTTATATGCCAATTGCCAAATGTGGAAAAAAAATCCTCCTACAAATATGTATATCTAGCTAGTTTAAAATTATTCTCACTGCAATTCAATTTGCATTGATTCATCCTTTCAAGATTGTAAGGAGGTCAAGAAAGATGGAATACCGCCGGTACATTTCCCTCCTTATGCCTTTCCCCATTCCATCTTTCAACACAGTCTCCTTATCACCACTGACACATCACCATGCCCCATCACCGCCACGCAGGCCTCCACCACCACCACCACCACCTCCTCCGCCACGTGTGCCTCCTCCACCGCCACCTCGCAGGCCTCCTCCACCGCCACCTAAACCTAGCCCCGGTCCCCCACCACCAATACCTCGCCCTGTTGCCCCTCCACCGCCTCGTAGACCTCCACCTCAAACACCTCCACCACCATCACCAAAACCTCGTCCCGTTGCCCCTCCACCGCCACGTAGACCTCCACCACCACCACCTCTTAGACCTCCACCGCCACCACCAAAACCTAGCCCTGTTACCCCTCCACCGCCCCGTAGACCTCCACCACCACCAAAACCTAGCCCTATTGCTCCTCCACCGCCGCGTAGACCTCCACCACCACCAAAACCTAGCCCTGTTGCCCCTCCACCACCGCGTAGACCTCCACCACCACCAAAACCTAGCCCTGTTACCCCTCCACCACCACGTAGACCTCCACCACCACCAAAACCTAGCCCTGTTGCCCCTCCACCACCACGTAGACCTCCACCACCACCAAAACCTAGCCCTATTTCCCCTCCACCGCCCCGTAGACCACCACCACCGCCACCAAAACCTAGCCCTATTGCCCCTCCGCCACCCCGTAGACCTCCACCGCCACCAAAACCTAGCCCTATTACCCCTCCACCGCCCCGTAGACCTCCACCACCACCAAAACCCAGCCCCGTCGCCCCTCCACCGCCACACAGACCTCCACCACCACCAAAACCTAGCCCCATTGCCCCTCCGCCGCCACGTAGACCTCCACCACCACCGCCTCACACACCTCCTCCGCCACCACCAAGACCCCGCCCAAGTCCTCCACCGCCACCAAAGCCACAACCCCTCGCTCCACCACCTCCTTTCCTACCACCACCGCCATCTCCACCGCCCAACCAGCCAACAACCATAGTCATACTCTTCCTTTCATTCGGAAGCCTCTTTCTTCTAGGAGCCATCATCTTCTTCCTATGGCGCCTGATCAAGAAACGGAACACCGCCACCCGAGAAACACAAGACATCGACATCGACGGCCACTTGGACGTGCACGAGCTCTTGCTTCCCGGGCCGAACGGAACCCAGATCGAGGCTCTCGACGTCACCGGTACTCTGGACGTGCATGAACACATCAGGAAGGAACAATTCAATGTGGATAAGAAGAGCTTGGATTTGGATGCCATGGCTTCAGAAGCTGCTCGTTCTGCTGTAGAAGGACCTTCTTCTTCTTCTTCCAGTTCAGGCGATACTCATGATCACAAGCACACAGATTGAGTTCATAATGATTTTAAGGTGTGGAACAGAATAAAGGACGTTAAGAGCTAGCTGAGAGCGAATTAACTTCCATCAATTAAATATGGAGAAAATTTATTTGAGTTTCTTTGTGATATAAGAAGCTTTTATACGATGTGTGTGCCATGTATCAATTGCTATATGGATTTTTATCATGTAATAGTCTCTTAATCATGTTTATTGTTCAAGTTCATCTCATATACATTTCTACATTAAGATCGATAAATAGCCCGAAACCTTTAAAAAGAAGCTCAAATTAAACGCCTCTTTTGGTTCTCGTTGGCCGATTGACGGTAGAGATGTTCAATGGTTAGACTCGTTGGCCCGCGAAAAAAAATTATTTATCCGCGACTCGACCCGGGTTGCGGGTTTTGCGGTTCGGCCTGTTTGAGGCAAAGAGAGTATTTTAACTTTTTATTTGAAACGGAGAACAACTTAAAATAAATAGGCGGAGTAATAAAGGTACGAATTCAAAAATAAAAACAATAAATATAATACGGAGTATATAAACTATATCATTTTTATAAAGAAATTTTAAAAAAAAAATATATATAAAATCTTGTTAAAATTATACTCTTATGCATGAAATAATATAATAATTTTTTTATAAAAAAGTTGTGGGTCTTGTGGGCCGACCCACAACCCGATGGGTTAATCCGACCCGACCCGCAATCCGAAAATTAAAAAAAAAATGACCCACAAACCTGATCCGTTATTTGTAGGTCGGGTCAGTGCGGGTTGCGGGCGACCCACGCCATGAACATCCCTAATCAACGATTAGTTGATCGCCCTAGAACATCCGAATGAATGAAATCCTCAATACTTCACAACGAGAGAAGGAGAGAGATTTACCTCTTCACAATAAAATCCGTCACAGGGTTGATTTCCCCGTTTAGTTCTTATATAAGAACCAATTCCACCACCTATTAATATTATTCTAATTAAGTTCTATACTTTTATTGATACATAATGGTCCACTTCTTGATAAATAGGTTGATGTGTGACCTGATTTGTTATTTTTTTATAATCTGATCTAAATTTGTTTATAGTTTGATGGAACTTCTAATAAGTAATAACCAAACTCCAATTTTTTAACCGTTACTTTCGTTATAATATTATTATAATTAATATGCATGACTTCATTGCACGTCTAATAAGCATTTGTGCACTATTTCATACACAAATCGATCGACCCAAAAACACAATAATGTATAATCTCAAATCCTCAATAATAAAACAAGTCGCCATCAAAGAGCTAGAGACAGATGTATTATGTATATACAATATCTCTAATTTGGCATCGTGCAACCAATGAACCAAGTAAGTGCCATTGTTGTATATAATCATGGTAAGTAAGAGAAAGGCTATATAAACCCCATTCATAGCCTCATCAATTACCATCTCATCTTCTTCTCTTTCCTTCTATAGCCAATTTAGCTCCAAAAGAAAGAAAGGGTTTAGAATGGCATCATCCATGCGTCTCTTGGTTTCCTCCCTACTCATTTTGTCCATGGCAACCATTGCCTTAGCCGATGGCTACTATGGCTCCTACACACCGTCGCCAGAATACAAGTCGCCTGAGTATGTTCCTTCTCCATCACCATACTACAAAGCATCGTTGTATGTTTCTACTCCTGAATACAAGAGCCCGGTCTACTACCCATCTCCGGCTTACAAGAAGCCTACGTACACTCCATCTCCTGTTTACATTCCAAAACCTGTGTACCATCCTACACCGGTGTACAGTCCATCTCCCGTTTACAAGAGCCCTGTCTACTACAGTCCATCACCAATCTACGTTCCAAAACCAACAAACAAACCTACACCGATCTACAAGCCAGTTTACTCTCCTTCTCCTGTTTACAAGAGTCCCGTATACACTCCATCTCCTGTTTATAAGAGCCCGGAATACACCCCATCCCCCGTTTACAAGAGCCCCGAGTACACCCCATCTCCCGTTTACAAGAGCCCCGAGTACACTCCATCTCCAATTTACAAGAGCCCCGTGTACTACTCCCCGTCTCCCGTTTACAAGAGCCCCGTGTACTACTCCCCATCTCCCGTTTACAAGAGCCCCGTGTACTCCCCATCTCCCGTTTACAAGAGCCCCGTGTACTACTCCCCGTCTCCCGTTTACAAGAGCCCCGTGTACTCCCCATCTCCCGTTTACAAGAGCCCCGAGTACTCCCCATCTCCCATTTACAAGAGCCCCGTGTACTACTCCCCGTCTCCCGTTTACAAGAGCCCCGTGTACTCCCCATCTCCCGTTTACAAGAGCCCCGAGTACACTCCATCTCCCATTTACAAGAGCCCCGTGTACTACTCCCCGTCTCCCGTTTACAAGAGCACCGTGTACTCCCCATCTCCCGCTTACAAGAGCCCCGAGTACACTCCATCTCCCGTTTACAAGAGCCCCTACTCCCCGTCTCCTGTTTACAAGAGCCCTATCTACATTCCAAAGCCTATTTACAAGGTCCCTGAATACCACCCTACACCAGCCTACAAGCCTGTTTACAAGGTCCCTGAATACCACTCTACACCGGCGTACAAGCCTGTCTACACTCCAAAAGCATATGTTCCAAAACCATATATCCCAAAACCAGTCTACACTCCTACTCCTATTTACACCCCAACACCAGTGTACAAGAGTCCAGAGTACACTCCTACTCCAGTGTACAAGGCTCCCGTATACAAAAGTCCATCATACACTCCTTCTCCAACAACCTACTAGATTCGAAAATCGCATTTTCTAAATTGGGCATATTAATCCTATTCCTTCCTACGAAACCTAAGATAACTATTATATTAAATAAAAGATTACTCGAGTGAGAATTAACCTGAATGAGTACTTTATTTTTTATTGTAATTTCTTTCATTATTTAATACTTTGAAATACTATTATTAAGATTGATATTGTGATTTATTTATATATTGTATTTTTTCGATGCAAATATATATTTATATTGTACTCTTATATGATGTTGTAATGAATATATTAATCGTACTTATTTTGGAGGGATACGTTTAATGGTTATTCTTACATTCTTTTTGGAGCATTTATGCATAAATTTGATTTGTTTTTCATTCCCTCTCACTCGAATGCACCATTCCTCTTGTAACTACTCACTCGATCATGCCCTAAAAAACACATAAATAAGTAGCCGAAATGATCAAATCATTCAATCAATCATCCTATAAGCTATTGAAATTAATAAGAAGATAATTTTGAATGGATAATGAAAAGAGAATAATTATCGAACTTCTCTTATTGCATTCTCACGTGCTTATGATTTACAATCTAATTGGTCGCCTAATATAAAGTCGTCTTATTCTCCAAAGTTTATTAGAAACCCAATTAATGAAATTCCAAGGGAAAACTACTTTGAAAGGAGTTCTGTTAAAAGCCGATTTTCCTGAACAATTGGTGAATATTATTATAATGTTTCAGACCAAACGGAAAGCTACTTTGCTCTAGAATAGCAAAAAGGTGGGTGTGTTTACTCCTCGTCGTGTGCGACAAGGCGATCCCTTGTCCCCGTATCTCTTTTAGTTTTATTTATGTGTATGGAAAAACTTTCTCACTTGATTCAGTTGGCGGTTGCGGAGTGTTCCTAGAAACCAATCTCTGCTGGTGACATTCAAATCTCCCACTTTTTTCGTTGATGATCTTGTGCTATTTGCTAATGATGCCTTACTTGGGGATCCACTTCGGAGAAGCGTCGGGTTCATCTTCTTCCATGGGATGTTATTAGGAGACCTCGTAAGGAACTAGGCTTGGGAGTTCGCCCCCATGCGACAAACTAATGATGCCTTACTTGCGAAGCTCGGTTGGCGAATTCTACTATAACCAACCTAACTTTGGGCTCGTGTCATCAATATAAAATATTGCAAGGATCCGTCGGATGTTGACATGTCGCGAACCTGGAACGGAAAATCTTATGTTTTTAAACGGGGAGAGTATAATATAACAATATTACTATTCCTATTAATATACAATGATCTACTATTTTTTATGGACAAAATTAAAATATTATATAATTATACATCATCATGTTTAATATGTATTGTTATTATTTTTCCAATGGCAAGTATGAAACTATCCATACATAATATCTCTAATATACAATGATCTGCTATTTTTTTATGGACAAAATTTAAATATTATATAATTGTATATCATCATATTTAATATATATCATTATATATAATCTACTAATTTTTTTATGGATAAAATGTAAATATTATATAATTGTATTAGTATATCATCATCTTTAATATGTATCATTATATATAATATAATAATATTGCTAATGTTATTAACCTATAATTATATTCTTACAACAAAAAATACAATTAATTATATACAATATATAATTCTTTTACTCTTCATTTATTTAATTACTAAAAATATATAATTGTACATCATCATCTTTAATATGTATTGTTATATTTTTCAATGGCATGTATGAAACTATCCATACATAATATCTCTAATATACAATGATCTACTACTTTTTTATGGACAAAATTTAAATATTATATAATTTTATATCACCATCTTTAATGTGTATCATTATGTATAATATACTAACTTTTTTATGGACAAAATTTTAATATTATATAATTGTATATCATCATCTTTATTATGTATCATTATATATAAGATAATAACATTGCTAATGTTATTTTTTCTATACATCCCTTTTTTTATATTATAATAATTTAATTTATCTATATGTTGATACTTTATATATTAATTTTATGCATATCTTTTAACAAAACTTGTACTATATGCTAATATTTTTTATATTAATTTTATACATAATAAAATTTCATTTATCTTTTAGCAAAGCTTCAACTTCAAGTATATAATTTTGTTATCTATATGTTGAGATTTTAAAATATACGGAGTAATAAATTATTTATAGAATATATGATATATTTTAGTATACATTGATATATGTACCTAAATTTTAATAAATTAATGTTAAAAACTATTTTAATATGTTATATTATCCTTAATAGATATCTTACCGTAATTATCTTTAAATTATAGCATTATATTATTTTTATTTTTTCTCTATATCATTTTCTATAAGAATCTTTATATTAATGTTCTTCATATTTAAAAATATTATTATATTCATTACAAAGTAAATGATAAGAACTTAAATACGAGTTCAAAAAAAAAAGAAATTAAATACATAACCTTAATAAATATTTTATAAAAACTAATTGTTTTATGCATATTAATATCTTAACTAAAAAATAAAAAAATATTTACAAATATTAAATTCAAGTGAAATGAATATTTTAAAATTTTGAATCAAAATATGAGGCAAGATCTTAACAAATAAAAAAAAATTAAATACATTCAATTAAAATATATGAAACGATCTTAAAGTTTTTTTTATAAATTACATAATTTTATTGCTATATTATATATAATTATTTTAAACTTTATATAAATATCATATTATTGTATAATCTTTAGTAAAATCACTCCTGAGTATCACGGGAATTCAACTAATTTATTTATTTATTGATAAAGAAAAGGGCTTGGGGCATAGAAGGTTGTAATCGAAATCAGCTGAGAGGCTCGGTTAAAAGTATACTCTATACGAGTTTAAATTTGAATGTGAGTTTCTTTCTAGCTCAAAATTTTGTTTTAGCTTAGTTTATTTAAATGTTCACTAAACTCGAGTTTAGCTCGCGAGCTTCTCATTTTGTTTCTTCGTGAGACAAAGTAAAAAAACAACATCTTTATTTGATTATTTATACATGCAAATGAAACTAAATTTTAAACTACATAGTTTGAGTAGTTTGAAAAAGACCACCAAAACTATGCAATTTAACGTAAATTATATATTGCATATAACATACTCCGTATATAGTAAAGCTTTGTCATGAACGTATAATATAGTTTGTTATGAAAGTATAATTGAGTTTGCTCATGAACATATAACTGAGTTTGCTCATTAATAATGAGCCGAGTTATCTTGTTCTCAAGCTCGGTTCATTTATCTTTCGAGCCTTAAAAAGGTGCTCAAGCTTGGATCGTTTACAAGTCGATTGAGTTGAACACAAACAAGATATAACTGACCCGAACACTGAATTTCTCACGAACAACTCTGTTCATTTACAACCCTAGCTAGTTGAGAGCGAATTAACTTTCATCAATTAAATATGGAGAAAATTTATTTGAGTTTCTTTGTGATATAAGAAACTTTTATAAGATGTGTGTGCCATGTATCAATTGCTATATGGATTTTTATCATGTAATACTCTCTTAATCATGTTTATTGTTCAAGTCCATCTCATATACATTTCCACATTAAGATCGATAAATAGCCCGAAACCTTCAAGGACCCGTTTGGTATAAATTCGGGTATAGGAATGGGACAAGTTATCGGGTTGAATAGGTATGGGAATGGAATGTCATTCCTGATTAGTAGTGTTTGGCTTATATTTGGGAATGAAAATTAGGGTTTATTTTTTCATCTTAAATTCTACCATTTTGGCCCAAATTCAACAATTATGCTCCATCTTTATACGTGTACACATCTCCCATTTTACAGATTCTACAGTTCAGTATTCAAAAGTGAAAAAAAGCAGAGAAAGTGGAAATGGAGTACACCAACTTTTTTTTATATTGCTTATTTCTTTATCTGTTTGTATTTGATCGATTCAGTTGAAATTTTTAAACACTAAAAGCGGATTTGTCGGATCGATTCAGTTGGGAATGAAAACAGTGAACGCTTGTCGGAGTACATGGGAGAGGCTCCGGTGAAGGCTCGCTCGGTTTGTCGGATCGAAGGAACCAAAGGAAAAGAGAGGCAGGAGAAGTGAGGACGTGGAGGTTGAAGAAGGAGGAGTCACAAGAGGAGGTTGAAGATAATGAACAGTAAATGAGCGGGAATGAAATCTCATACCCGAGGGAAGGGTAGAGTTTGAGAACCCCATACCTATCGGGTTTAGGGTATGGGTTTAAAAAAATAGCATAACAAACACTAGGTATGGGGTTTGTATTCCCAAACCCGATACCTTCATTAAACGCCCAAAAGAAGCTCAAATTAAACGCCTCTTTTGGTTCTCGTTGGCCGATTGACGGTAGAGAGGCTCAATGGGTCAACTCGTTGGCCCGCAAAATAAATTATTTACCCGTGACTCGACCCATGGGTTGCGGGTTTTGCTGGTCGACCTGTTTAAGGCAAAGAGAGTATTTTAATTTTTTTTGAAACGAAGAACAACTTATAATAAATAGGGGGAGTAATAAAAATACGAATTCAAAAATAAAAAAAAAAACTAAATATAAAACATAAATTATATCATTTTTAAAAAGAAATTTAAATAAAAATTATATATAGAATCTTGTTAAAATTATACTCTTATGCATGAAATAATATAATAAATTTTTTTAAAAAGGTGTGGGTCTTGTGTAGACCTGTCAAAACTTGACCCGATACGAAAAATCGACCCGAACTGCCTGAAGTTTTTTGGGTTGAAACCCGATCCGAAAAACAATGGGTCAAGAGTAACCCGAACTCGGCCGACTTGGAAAAACTAGGTTGGGTCACCAACCCGTTGGGTTGACCCGACCAACACGATAAAGTATTATTTCAATTAAAAATTAAATATTTTATTATAAATTTTATATAAAATTATTATTTAATTATTATTAAATAATACTTAATATAATATTATTTTAATTATTTTAATAAAAATAAAAATAAGGGTTAAAAAATTGAAGATCGTGACTTGTTGGATCAACCCGAACTCGTAACAAAACCGTAACAACTCGGTCTATATGAACCCCTAAATTTAACGACCCGACGATCCGAGTCTCGTTTCGACACAAACCCGAACCTGACCCGCCCGACCCATTTGACAGGTCTAGTCATGTGGGTCGCCCCATAACCCGATGAGTTTAATCCGACCCGACCCACAACGCGAAAATTTAAAAAAATGACACACAAACCCGACCCGTTAAAAAGAATTTAGTAAATAAATAGAACAACCTTCTATTTAAACAAAATCTTCATCAAGTCTTTCTTGATTTCTTATTTCTGAAACTCAGCTTCGCTTTGAAGTAGTTCAACCATGATCTTCACTCAGGTATAGCCATTGGAAACCTTTCTTCAACTTCTGGAGCTTCAAACCTCTGAATCCGCCTCTTGAATCAACTTCTAAGAAGAACCTGATGTGTCGTAAACCAACGGTGGACACCAGCCGACCATATAAAAGAAAAGAAGATGGGCGGGTTAGTCTAATGAAAGACTAAGCAAGCGGAGAAACTAACTTGGTTCTTATGGTTGTAACTAAACATTGGCATCCAAATCCGATTAGACTCGGATTATGATCCAACAGTTAGCAGTCTTATAGAGAATAAGAAGGAGACTCGCATAATCAAGAGAGAGAACACCACCGCTTGTGGTTTCTTTAAGAAGCATAAACGATTAATGGAAACTTATACTAACCACTCAACCTTCACAACCGTCTTCAACGACTAAACAGCTTAACTTCATCAAAGTTTGATTAAGAATCATTCTTAATCAAGAGCAAGAATGTTTATCAAAAGAACTAACCATTCAGATACATTATCGTGCCTATCGCACTCTCTTCTCTTCATGATTTTAACATTTCATATTCACTTTAATAGCTTTAAATCGACCCAAACCGTTGTCGATCAATTTCTTGTAACTGATGTCGTCAGGGTGAGAGGGCCTATTCATGATGATGCTCAAAATAGCGAAGCAAGAGGTGGGCCCGAGGTATGAGGGTCAAACCAGGTCAAAGGGACCCCCGAGGATGATCCTGGGGCCCACAACCATACCCACCTCTTATTTTAACAAAATTCCTACCCAACGAGGTCCCCCTCGACCTCGGAGCGAGGTCTCGACCTCGCAACCGACTCTACTTGCGCCCGCCCACCATGACCACTCAGCGAACGCCGCTCTTCGAGCCAATCACCGGCTGCCTCGCCTCTAGGCCAATCAGAGCCCTTGATCTCGGGCGTCCCACATCGGACAACGACCAAAACTCGACTCCCCAATCCTCTATAAATAGAGGATATTCTCGTATGGAAAAGGGGTCGAAAAACATCTTGAACTCAAGAACTTTCTTGCTCGTTGAAGATCGACGTGATCGAAACACCGTTAAAAGGCCTCGCTATAGATAAGTGAAGTCCACAAAAAGACTTCAAGTCTCACAGAGTTTCCGCTCACATCAAAGACCTCGCTACACCACCTCGCAAACCTCTTACACCTCGCTCTACCTCACGTCAAAGACTCCGCAACTCAACCTCGCTCAAAGGGACCGGCAAGTGACACTTAGAGCTAGCTAGCAACTAGGAGATCTCGGACATTGTTAGGTCGAGATCTCGGATAATCGTAGGAGGTCTAGGGTGTAATTCTCAAATAATCTGTTAGCCTCGTTGGCTTGTAAGCTTCGCTGTAAAGAAAATCATAAATAAAGAAGCAAGTGTTTGCACTTTCGAATATAATAATCTCGTTTCTTGTCTTCTAGTGAGCCTTTCATTTCGGATTTCATCACTGGCGCCGTCTGTGGGAACTTCTTCATCCTAAGTAGTTCCTCGATTCGTGCAAACCTTAGCTTCGATTCCCTCAAAATGGCTTGCCCAAACAATTTCTTCCCTCAACACCCCGACAACATGCCAGAAACTACGCAATAGACAACCGCGGGACCTCCGGGCTGCCCGTTCGTGGTCCCTCCGGGATGGACGTACGCCGCCCCGCAAAATCCATTCCCATTCCAAGGCCTCGAGCAGGGCGGCGCGCCCCCGAACCCATATCCCTACCCGACTTATGGGCAATACCAGCAGGGCTTCGCCCCTTCGTACGTCCCCTATCCCCCCCAGGGTGAGCCGCACTCCGAGTACGTCCCCGCGTACGTCCCTAGGCGTGCGCATGAGCCCGAGTCCTCCACCAACGGCTCGTCAACAGAGAGACCTCCCCGAGATCCCATGCAGATCTCGCGGTCTCGATCGCGTCGATCGAGGCTGCAGGAGCCAGAGTTGTCCGAAACAACGGGGAGCACGATGCACTACCCGAGGTCTCGATCGTATAATTCGAGGCCACCGCCCCAAAATCAGGAGGAAGCCAAGATCACCTCCCCGTTCATGGACGCGATCCGGAACGCGCCCATGCCCAAGGGCTTCTTGAGGCCGCAAATGGGGCTTTATGACGGTTCAGCGGACCCCGAGGAGCACGTAAAACACTTCGCGGTCCAGATGAACGTCAATGCCTACAATGACGCGATATTCTGCAGGGTTTTCCCCACCACCCTGGAAAAGGCCGCGTTGACATGGTTCTCAAGCAAGAAGGTCGGCTCCGTGACCTCGTTCGCCCAGCTGTGTGATTCCTTTGTCACGCACTTCAGCGGCTCCAGGAAGCGCAAGAAGAACATGCGGGACCTCCGCAGGATCGAGCAGGGGGAGAGCGAATCCTTAGGCGCTTTCTTCACAAGGTTCACGACCGCGGTGGCGGAGATCGCGCACGTCGACGAGTCGTCGGTGCGCGACAACCTCATGGGCAACCTGCGCATCGGGGAATTCAAAAACCGCATTTTTTATAAGAATCCGGAGATGTACGAAAGCCTGTGCGCCCGGATCACGGCCCAAGTATACGCCGAGGATGCTGCCAACCAGAGCTCGCGACCACGAACTGACAAAGAGATCGTCGCCGAGGCCAAGGGGAAGGCAAAGGTGGCCGCGCCGGCCGCGCGCGATGCGTATGTGACGCAGGCACATAACCCCAACAACAACAACAACAACAACAACAACAACAACAACAACAACAACAACAACAACAGAAACAACAACAATAGCCGGAACAATAACAACAACAACAATAACCGGAACAACAACCGTGGAGGCGGTGGCGGAGGCTGGAACTGCTTTGGCAGGAGACCGCGGGGTTACCGAGGCAAGGGAGGTCCCGCATATGACCCAAATGAAAAGGGTCGTGCCAACCCCGCGTCGGGAGCCAACCTCGAGCCGCGAGGCCCAAGTCAGACCCAGGATAACAACAACAACAACGTCGAGCAACAGGCGCCCGCGAAGCAGGCCCGGTCGGGACAGGCGACGGCGCTCGATGGGTACATCCATACCATCTCGGGCGGACCATCACCGGCTGGGTCAAGCCAGGCAGAGCGGAAGAGATACGCGAGGGAAAGCCATCATGAACCCTCGGTATTCAGCGTCGCACAAACCTCGCGCGCCCACGTAGGTTTGTCCTTCTCGTCAGATGATGCCGAGGGGCTTCACATGCCACACTCCGACCCCTTGGTGGTCCACGCGCAGATGGGCTCAAAGATGGTTAAGCGAGTACTGGTGGACACGGGATCCTCCGTGGACATCATGTACTATGGCGCGTTCAAGCAATTGGGCATCTCCGAGACCTCCTTGAAGCCCTACGCTGGGAAACTCACCTCCTTCTCGGGAGACGAAGTCGACGTGGCCGGACTCATCGACCTCTGGATGACGCTCGGCACCGGGTCCACCAGGAGGACCGAAATGGTGGAGTTCACAGTGGTGCGCCTGCCTTCGGTGTGGAACGCAATCATTGGTAGGGTCTCCTTGATGAAGTTCCAGGCGGTAGTTTCTATCTATCACCTGAAGATGAAGTTCCCCGTCGATGGCGGGGTTGGAGAGGTAAAGGGCAATCAGGAGGAAGGTCGCGTTTGCTACGTAACCTCTGCAAAGCAAAAGTGCCCGGTGTTCATGGTGGAATCTCCTGGCAAGGCCGACCTCAAAGTCCGGGATTTCACAGTCCCCACTCCAGAGCTGGAAAGAATGGTGATATCCCCTTTCGAGAGCGAGTCCGAGAAGATCTACCTCGGGGAATGCCTCTCGGGGGCATCGGCGACGTCACTAGAAGCCTTGCTCGCTGAGTCCCACGACGTGTTCGCTTGGACTGCGAAGGACCTCCGAGGTGTCCCGCGGACCGTAGCCCAGCACTCTCTGAACGTCGACGTCACCACTCGCCCTGTGGTGCAGCGACGAAGAAAAATGAACGAGGAAAGGGCAAGCGCCGCAAATGACGAGGTGGCAAAATTTCTGGCTGCGGGGTTTATACGCGAGGTCCAATACCCCCGGTGGCTGTCCAACGTCGTGCTTGTCAAAAAAGCCAGCGGGAAGTGGAGAATGTGCGTCGATTTCAAGGACCTCAACAAAGCCTGTCCCAAAGACAGCTACCCCTTGCCCTTGATCGACGAGCTCGTTGACTCAACCGCAGGTCACGGGGTTTTGAGCTTCCTCGACGCGTACTCGGGGTACAATCAGGTCCTGATGAACCCGCGAGAAGAGGAGGAGACATCCTTCATCACCCAGCGAGGCACTTATTGCTACAAAGTCATGCCGTTTGGGCTGAAGAATGCGGGGGCAACCTTTCAACGCCTCGTCGACCGCGTTTTCAAGAGCCATCTCGGACGGAACGTGTCCGCTTATGTCGACGACATTGTTGTCCGGAGCAAGACCCTTGAGGAGCATCTGGTCGACCTCGCTGAGGTCTTCGCAACTCTCAGGCACAACCGTCCCAGCCTGAACCCCGAGAAGTGCGTCTTCGGCGTGTCATCGGGAAAATTCTTGGGCTTTATGATTAGCGAACGGGGCATCGACGTAAACCCTGCTAAGGTCGAGTCGATCCTCTCCATGAGGTCACCGCGGTCTCGCACCGAGGTGCAACGGCTTAACGGTGCTGTCAACTACCTTGGGAGGTTCTGCTCCCGCCTGGCGGAAAGGTCCCTCCCCTTTTTCGCAGCTCTCAAGCAGAATGACAAGTTCGTATGGGACGAGAATCTGGAGCTCGCCTTTCTTTGAGCTAAAGGCCTTCCTGACAAAGCTCCCCACACTGTCGCCCCCGCTGGCGGGTGAAGACTTGCAACTTTATGTGGCCGTCAGCCCCGAGACGGTCAGCGCGGTGCTCACCAGAAAGGCCACGCACCCAGTTTATTTCGTGAGCCGTGTGCTCCAGCCCGCGAAGCAGCGATATTCCCCAGCAGAGAAGATGGCGCTGGCAGTTGTGACCGCCGCAAGGCGTCTGCGCCCTTACTTCCATGCGCACCCCATCCAGGTCCTGTCTGACCTCCCACTTCGACAAATCCTCTACCAGCCCGCCCTCTCCGGGCGGATGACGAAGTGGGCAGTCGAGCTCTCCGAGTTCGACATCAGCTACCTCCCAAGAACTGCCATGAAGGGGCAGGCCCTCGCTGACTTCATGGTGGAGGTCACTTTCCCCGAAACAGAAACAAGCTCAGAAGAGTGGAAGGTGTTCGTCGACGGCTCGCGATGTGACGCCGGTGGTGGGGCTGGTGTATTCCTCGCTGGGCCCTCGATCGAGACGGAGTACTCACTTAACTTCGCCTTCGACGCCACCAATAACGAGGCCGAGTATGAAGCCATGATCGCGGGAATCGAGATGGCGCTCCTTAGTGGGGCCCGGAAAATCAGGGTCTACACCGACTCCGAGCTGGTAGCGCGCCAGCTCAACGGTCAGTACGACACCAAAACGGGGTTCCTGCCCGCGTACCGAGAAAAGGTCAAAGCCTTGGTATCATGCCTGGAAACCTTCGCGGTGGAGTCCATCCCTCGAACCTCGAACACCAAGGCGGACGCGTGGGCGAGGTTAGGATCCGCCCTTCCCCTTGAAGTGGGGAACCGCGTGATGGTAGAGCGAAAACTCTCGCGGAGTGTGAACAGCGAGGTTCTATCTGTCACCGCGGGGGATTGGAGGATCCCGATAACAAGGTATGTGGAGAGCGGGGTCCTCTCAGAGGATCCCGCGCAGGCCAGGAAGCTGAAAATGCAGGCGGCGCGGTATTGCGTCATAGGTGGCTGCCTTTATCGCCGAGGCTACGCCGAACCCAATCTATTGTGCGTCCCGACCGAGTCTACGGAGCACATCCTCTATGAGGCCCATGAAGGGGTTTGTGGCGGCCACCCCGGATGGCGAACCCTTTCGCATAAGATCGCCCACTTGGGGTACTTCTGGCCCACCCTCCGGCAAGACGCAAGGGACTATGTCCAGCGATGTGATGGATGCCAGAAGCACGGTAACCTCTTGCACGCCCAGACCTTGCAGCGTCGCTCCATCCACGCACCGTGCCCCTTCGCGATGTGGGGGATGGACATCCTCGGCCCCTTCCCCAAGGCCCCCGGTCAGGTGCGGTATATCCTGGTCATCGTCGACTACTTCACGAAGTGGGTTGAGGCACAAGCAATGGCGAAGATCACGGGGACTAAGGTCTGCGACTTTCTGTGGAAGAATCTTTTCTGCCGCTTCGGTGTTCCCATGACCATCATGACCGACCATGGCCCCCAATTTGATTGTGAAGAGACTCGGACATTCTGCTCAGAACTCGGCATAACCCTCAAGTTCTCCTCCGTGGCCCATCCTCAGTCCAACGGCCAGGTAGAGAACGTCAACGCCCGCATCCTGTCCGATCTAAAAAAGCGGCTGGGCATGGCACAAGGTCGTTGGGCAGAGCTTCTCCCGCTCGTCTTATGGACGTACCGCACCACCGCGCGCCGCGCAACCGGAGAAACGTCGTTCGCCCTAACCTACGGGGCAGAGGCCCTAGTCCCGGTAGAAACCCTGGTCCCATCGGCGAGGGTGTTCGATTTTGATGAAAAGGAGAACGAGGCCAATCTCAGGGTCGAGTTGCTCTTCCGCGACGAGCTACGCGAAGTAGCCGACCTTTGCTCCAGGGAATACAAGCGCCGCGTGGCAGTTTACCACGACAAGAAGGTGAGACCTCGGTTCCTGGCCACATGCAATCTCGTCTTGAGAAGAACCGAAGGTGGCAAACTGGACCCCAACTGGGAGGGACCATACATCCTCGGGGAGGAGGTCGCTCCCGGAGCCTTTAAGCTCAAAGACAACGAGGGGCGAACCCTCAGTAAGACGTGGAACGTCGACCGGTTAAAGAAATATTTCGTGTAAACTCTCTGAATTCCGTTACTGCTTTTTGTGAATAAAGGGTTGTGGGACTTTCAAAATCTCTCTCAAAAATAAAAACTCTGGGTTAGAAGTCCATCCCTCGCTTCCCGCTTGGGGTTGGTGATTTTCGTTAAATCCAAACCTCGCTTCACGCGAGGTGTTGGAGAATCTCGTTAAGTCCATCCCTCGCTTCCTGCTTGGGGTTGGAGATTTTTGTTAAGTCCATCCCTCGCTTCACGCGAGGTGATGGAGAATTTCGTTAAGTCCAAACCTCGCTTCCCGCGAGGTGTTGGAGAATCTCGTTAAGTCCATCCCTCGCTTCCCGCTTGGGGTTGGAGATTTTCGTTAAGTCCAAACCTCGCTTCACGCGAGGTGTTGGAGAATCTCGTTAAGTCCATCCCTCGCTTCCCGCTTGGGGTTGGAGATCTTCGTTAAGTCCAAACCTCGCTTCACGCGAGGTGTTGGAGAATCTCGTTAGGTCCATCCCTCGCTTCCCGCTTGGGGTTGGAGATCTTCGTTAAGTCCAAACCTCGCTTCACGCGAGGTGTTGGAGAATCTCGTTAGGTCCATCCCTCGCTTCCCGCTTGGGGTTGGAGATCTTCGTTAAGTCCAAACCTCGCTTCACGCGAGGTGTTGGAGAATCTCGTTAAGTCCATCCCTCGCTTCCCGCGAGGTGTTGGAGAATCTCGTTAAGTCCATCCCTCGCTTCCCGCAAGGTGTTGGAGAATCTCGTTAAGTCCATCCCTCGCTTCCCGCTTGGGGTTGGAGATCTTCGTTAAGTCCAAACCTCGCTTCACGCGAGGTGTTGGAGAATCTCGTTAAGTCCATCCCTCGCTTCCCGCGAGGTATTGGAGAATCTCGTTAAGTCCATCCCTCGCTTCCCGCGAGGTGTTGGAGAATCTCGTTAAGTCCATCCCTCGCTTCCCGCTTGGGGTTGGAGATCTTCGTTAAGTCCAAACCTCGCTTCATGCGAGGTGTTGGAGAATCTCGTTAAGTCCATCCCTCGCTTCCCGCGAGGTATTGGAGAATCTCGTTAAGTCCATCCCTCGCTTCCCGCGAGGTGTTGGAGAATCTCGTTAAGTCCATCCCTCGCTTCGCGCTTGGGGTTGGAGATTTTCGTTAAAAGTCCAAACCTCGCTTCACGCGAGGTGATGGAGAATTTCGTTAAAAGTCCAAACCTCGCTTCACGCGAGGTGTTGGAGAATCTCGTTAAGTCCATCCCTCGCTTCCCGCTTGGGGTTGGAGATCTTCGTTAAGTCCAAACCTCGCTTCACGCGAGGTGTTGGAGAATCTCGTTAAGTCCATCCCTCGCTTCCCGCTTGGGGTTGGAGATCTTCGTTAAGTCCAAACCTCGCTTCACGCGAGATGTTGGAGAATCTCGTTAAGTCCATCCCTCGCTTCCCGCGAGGTGTTGGAGAATCTCGTTAAGTCCATCCCTCGCTTCCCGCTTGGGGTTGGAGATTTTCGTTAAAAGTCCAAACCTCGCTTCACGCGAGGTGTTGGAGAATTTCGTTAAAAGTCCAAACCTCGCTTCTCGCGAGGTGTTGGAGAATCTCGTTAAGTCCATCCCTCGCTTCCCACTTGGGGTTGGAGATCTTCGTTAAGTCCAAACCTCGCTTCACGCGAGATGTTGGAGAATCTCGTTAAGTCCATCCCTCGCATCCCGCGAGGTGTTGGAGAATCTCGTTAAGTCCATCCCTCTCTTCCCGCTTGGGGTTGGAGATTTTCGTTAAAAGTCCAAACCTCGCTTCACGCGAGGTGTTGGAGAATTTCGTTAAAAGTCCAAACCTCGCTTCACGCGAGGTGTTGGAGAATTTCGTTAAACCCAAACCTCGCTTCCCGCGTGGTGTTGGAGAATTTCGATAAATCCATCCCTCGCTTCCCGCTCGTGGCCTCGGCACAGTCGTTGTGCGAAGTCCGAAAAAGGCTCGGGACCGCGGCGAATTGTTGTAAAAATCCGAGCAAAGCTCGAGAACTCGATACATAATTCGAAACACCCGATGTGGCCCGAATACCACAATAGTTGTGACACTCGGGCCATGGGGTTGGGTAGATAATATGTGCGAGCATATACGAGAAAGCTAGAACAAATAAGCAATCATAAGGTAAGGAAAATAACATAAAAAGCTGGGGCACGTGTGCCTAGATGTTTAATTACAGGCCCCGCAGGGCCACCAGCAAAACAACAAAACAAAAAAAGAAGAAGCAGACAACGACATCCTTTACATCTTCGAGGCTTCGGCGGCAGGTTCGGAGGTCTTCGGAGGATCTTCAGGGGCTTGAGCAGTAAGTTCTTGGGGAGTCTCCAGGGCAGGGGCGACGATGGCAGAAGGCTGGGAGCTAGGCACATCTTCCTGAGCGATGGCTGCCACGGTAGGCGCCTCGCTAGCCACAGTTCCATCCTCATTAAGAAAGAACTCGCACTCTCCCTCAGGCTCTTCCCCTTCAAGTTCCCCCATAGTCTCCTGATAGTTGGGGATGAAGAACTTGATGCGGGGGTCGATGTGCCCATACTTCGCGACCGCCTGCTTAACCCCCATCCTGACGGACTGCTGGAACATCTTCCTCACACTCTCCACCATCTCGGCCTGAAAGGCCTCGGACTTCACATACCTGGGCCCCTCGAGATCCAGCTCCTTGCTGAGCTCAACAACACGCCCTTGGAGCCTGGTAACCTCCTCCTCAGCTTTCCGAAGCTCCGCCTCCTTCTCTCTGAAGAATTGGTGCTCCTCGGATAACTGGCCTTTGAGCTTTGCGACCTCGTCCTTGAAATCCCCGTTCTCGTACTTCAAATCCTTGTTCTCCTCCCTCGCCTTCCTCAGCTCCTCCTTGACCCTCGAGGCGGCCTTGGCCTCGTCCGCTGCCGCGATCTCCGCGGCGCGAACGCGTTTCTCGGCCTCTGCGAGTCTCTTTCCCTTCTTCTCGATCTCGGCGTCCCGCTCTTGGAGCCTCGCCTCCATCCTACCCAAATTCCTATGGAGGAGGATGACGCGGCCGCAGTTGTAGTTCGCGAAGAAGGTATTCTGCAGCAATAAAAGAGCACGTTAAAACAAGAACAAGAATAGTAAAGCCAATAAAAAATGATGAACAAAAAAGAGCAAGACATACCATCTCGGAGTAGCGGACGATCTCATCGTTGCGGGCTACCTCCGAGAGGTTGTTGGCCCATGCGACCTCGTCGGTCCAGGCCGACCTGTCCCAGTCTTCGGACACGCCCCGGGAAGGACCAGGGCAGTGGAACTTCTCGGCAGGAGGCCCGGTGGCCGAGATGACTCGGCTCGCGGCCCCAGGGCGTTCGACCATCACGCCCCCCGGGGTTTCCCCCTGCCCATCCTCCTTTCGTTTCTTCCTTTTCTCCCCCCGGGGAGAACCCTCTTCCTTCCTTTTGGACCCGACCTTATCCCCGGATCCTCGAGAGTGATGGGAGGACGTCCTCGCAGCATCCCCCTTGGACGCCACCCCCCCGCTCGTCTTCGCCGCCGGCGCCTTCAGCGTCGGGGCTGTCGTCTTGCTTTGCGGGGCGGGAGGCCTCGCCTGCGAGGTCGGTTCCTTTATGACGACCCCAAGTTGGCCCTGGGGTCTCGGAGCATTGGAGGAAGAAGTCACAGGCCTTTTGCCCTGTGACTTCGAGGTAAGAGCGCCGAGTAGGTTCACTGTCAGAAAAAAAAAGGGACGAGAAAATTAGATAAGAAAAGCAAGAAACAAGTTAATGACAGTAATAAGACAAAATAAGCCAGCGAGGTTATAAACCTTGCCCCTCAACTTCAAAAAGAAAAAAATCGAATCAAGGAATGTCAGGAAAGAGATTGAGTACCCTCTTTTCCTCGCTGGGAGGGAGGCTGAGGCTCAGACCAGCCCGCTCAAGCTGGTCCTGAGAAAGATACACCTGAAACGGTGCCTGACTCGCTGTGGCGTATCGGACCCTGAGCGCCTTGAGCTCATCAACCTCCAGCGGGGTTACACACCGAACGAATTCGCCCGGCGTTACCGGAAAATTGAGATATCTCCCGGTGGGGTCGCGAACCAAGAACCAATTCGGCTTCCACGGCCCGACGTTCGAAGGGGCCGTGGTGATCTTGATAAGCGGCGTGCTAAGGTTGATAAGGCTTCGGGACCGAGTGTCTCTCCTCGCTAGGAATAAAGCCGACAGGAAGTCATGTCTCGGTCCGTCCCCAAGTTCGCGACTGCGAATCGTGTAGGCACACAGCAACCGCCAAGCGTTCGGAAACCACTGTGCGGGGCAGATCTTCATGGCCCACAGATAATCAACGATATGCTGGGCCAAGGGCAACCTGAAGCCCGCCTGAAGGCTGAAGAGGTGCACAACCACGCACCTGTCGTAAGATGCCAAGGAGTGGCCCCCCTCCTCGGGAAGCGCCAGCTCAACCCCCTCGGGCCAAGCAAAGTCCTTGGCGATGTCGGCAAGGTCCTTCAGCTCGAGCTCGGTGGCCACCCTCTCGGATAAACGAGCCTCGGCAGAACCCGGGGTCATGGGGATCCGTTCCTCCAGGACGCAGGACACAGCATCGGTAATATACGCCGCAGGGAAGCTCGGAGGCACGTAAGGAGGCGGCGCCGAGGTCGTTCCCACAACCGGCCGCGCTTCGACCTTAGTAACAACCTCGTCTGGGGTAGAAGACGAAGCCATTTCAACGCCCGACGACGTTCGAAGATGGGATAAGCACGAATTAATAGAGACCTCGGAGTCGCTTGAAGAAGGCTCGCTGAAAACCAGCGAAGGGGACCTCGGATTCTGAGAGTCGCTGAGTTCTACGCTTCCCGCGGACTCCGAAACCTCCTCGTAAAAACCCTCTTGGACTCTGAAAGCGAAGCCGGGCGGAGGGCTAGCAGAGGCTCTCCTAGGCATGAAAAGAACGATGTCCAGGCCGCGGAAGGCTAGCACCTGGAAAAGAAAGAAGCATTGAGACGTCGGGCACTATAACCAAGAAAAAACAATGCGAGATCACAACCTCGGAAGAAATGCAGTGCGAGGTCGCAACCTCGGAAGAAAAGCAGTGCGAGGTCGCAACCTCGGAAGAAAAGCAGTGCGAGGTCGCAACCTCGGAAGAAAAGCAGTGCGAGGTCGCAACCTCGGAAGAAAAGCAGTGCGAGGTCGCAACCTCGGAAGAAAAGCAGTGCGAGGTCGTAACCTCGGAAGAAAAGCAGTGCGAGGTCATAACCTCGTGAGAAAGAGAAATTCCGGATCATAAGAGGCGAGGAGCCACGTGGCACCCTAGGGGCTATTCTGACAAGATAGGACGGCGAGGGAGAAGTCGAAGCGCCAAAAAGGAAGAAGTCGAAGCGCCAAAAAGGAAAAAGTCGAAGCGCCAGAAAGAGGAAAGAGAAGATGAAATGGAAGCCAGCGGTGGAGAACGGCGGTGGAGACCCTAACGTCCCATCAATCAGCCGTCAGTACGTTTGGGTTTCCAAGAGCTTCAAAATTCAAAACCGCCGAAAAATAAAAAGAGACAACCGTCGGTTGGAGGGCGAGGAATCCGAGTGCATGGCGTTCGCCACCCTCACCCCATCGTCCCGCCACCTTGTCGCCGGTGCGAAACGCCAAGGAGCAACCACTGCCCGCTAGGGCACAAGGCGAAACGAAAGAGAAAAGAAGAGAAAGGAGCAAAGGGAAAACAGCGAGAAAAAGCAGGCGGAAACTCACGCCGACCTCACCACCGTTGTTTCGCCACCGTGATGCCAGCGCGAAACACCAGGCGACACTCCATCGCCTCTCCAAAACACGGTACAAAAAACAAGTAGGGAGAAATCAAAAGCAAACAAGAAGCGGGAGAAGAAAAGTCGAAGACTTACTTGTTCAGAATCGACGAGGAGGAGGCGGTGGTGCAACCGGAAGATGGCTGAGGCTCGCCGGAAACCGTCTGAAGAAACCATTCGCAGGAAGCCAAAAAGACAGAAAGAGAGAAGGCGAAAATCTGGGAAGAAGAGATAAATGGGGAGGCGTGTGAAGTACGCACTTATAAAGGGCAGGCTTGGGCCTCCCCTACCCAGTTAGGCTTATTGGGCCTGTCCCTCCTGCGCGACCCATTAAGCAAAACACGAAGAGCAAGCCCAGAAAAGCTTTACCTTTGCCAACCAAAGAAAAGCTAAGTGTAGAACCTCGCAAAGGGAGGGCTTCGCAAGATGCTCCCCAGGAACCTCGGAATCCCTTGAAGCCTCGCAAAATGCCTACCCACCTCTCAGAGCCTCGCACCCCGCAATCTTTGAGAACTTATGCCCTGCGACCCTCGGAGCGAGGTCCCCAGGCCATGGGGTTGTGATGATGCTCAAAATAGCGAAGCAAGAGGTGGGCCCGAGGTATGAGGGTCAAACCAGGTCAAAGGGACCCCCGAGGATGATCCTGGGGCCCACAACCATACCCACCTCTTATTTTAACAAAATTCCTACCCCACGAGGTCCCCCTCGACCTCGCAACCGACTCTACTTGCGCCCGCCCACCATGACCACTCAGCGAACGCCGCTCTTCGAGCCAATCACCGGTTGCCTCGCCTCTAGGCCAATTAGAGCCCTTGATCTCGAGCGTCCCACATCGGACAACGACCAAAACTCGACTCCCCAATCCTCTATAAATAGAGGAGATTCTCGTATGGAAAAGGGGTCGAAAAACATCTTGAACTCAAGAACTTTCTTGCTCGTTGAAGATCGACGTGATCGAAACACCGTTAAAAGGCCTCGCTATAGATAAGTGAAGACCACAAAAAGACTTCAAGTCTCACAGAGTTTCCGCTCACATCAAAGACCTCGCTACACCACCTCGCAAGCCTCTTACACCTCGCTCTACCTCACGTCAAAGACTCCGCAACTCAACCTCGCTCAAAGGGACCGACAAGTGACACTTAGAGCTAGCTAGCAACTAGGAGATCTCGGACATTGTTAGGTCGAGATCTCGGATAATCGTAGGAGGTCTAGGGTGTAATTCTCAAATAATCTGTTAGCCTCGTTGGCTTGTAAACTTCGCTGTAAAGAAAATCATAAATAAAGAAGCAAGTGTTTGCACTTTCGAATATAATAATCTCGTTTCTTGTCTTCTAGTGAGCCTTTCATTTCGGATTTCATCAATTCATCCGTGACCACTTGACCCACATCAGTTCATTTTGCACTTAGCTAGAGTGCACCATTGTCCTCCTTCAACGTGAAGCGAGACATGAGTCATGACTCCAATATTGGGATACGCTAGCAAGCTACGCCCCCCAATACAGATTTTGTTATAAAGAGGTCATTGGAGACTCGACTCCTACCCCTGGACTACCTATTTTGCAACAGTGTTTCATCACAGGACCACTAAAGAGATGTCTTAGAGTCTAAACTCCCATCTCTACCATCTTACTTCACAACCATGTCTCACCTTGAGACAGCTAATCATACAACGGTCCTAAGTTCAGTTCTAGCGTAAAAACTGAAATAACGAGATGGTCGTTATTTCTAACAAAATAACAACCTATCAAACTTTATTCAACATACAAATTATTCCCAACATGAGGATCAAATGGAATTCAATTCCTCATTAATAACCATAACGCAAGAGAGAATCGTCCACTTGCCTTAGAAGGCGTGCTCAACGTCCTTAGCAATTCCAACAGTAATCTTTATCACCCTTCTGCCAAATATAACAAAAGGATTTCTCAACAATGAGCTCACGGAAACACTTCTTAGTTGTATACTCAAATTCTACAACTTCCTAATCGATAAACGATTTAATTTCCGAATATCGATATATAATAAATCCTTAGTTATCATGCTTTAAGGAGCCATTTTGGCGGAATTATAACTAATTATCCGCTTTGCTTTTGAAACAATTTTCTAAATAAAAATTGTTCATTAGCAACAGTTCTTAAAGGTGACCAAATCTCGGATCAAACGGATTAACAACGAATCCCAAGTAATTATCCGAAGTCCTTTACCTGTCAATCGGTGTCAAAACTTGTATTCGCTATAACTGAAGATCCGGACGTCCGTTTCTCGATCGGTTTGAACCTGTGGGACCGTATCAACGTCAAGATTATAAAAACCATAAATTTAATTAGCAAAGCGGAACCGAAAGGCCCTTACGGTGGCTAACCTGCTAATTGATTTCGATCGTATATACCTTCACTCGAGCCCATGGCTCGTTTGGCTCGATAGTGGCTCGATCCCCGAGCCCAAGGGTGGTCAAGTATTTCCCGACGGCAGCCCTTGCGGTGGGTGGTGGTCGGAGGAGCTAGTGATCGCCGGCGACGACGTTTGACGAGGCAAGAAGTGACCGGCGGTGATGAAGCTCACGAGTCCGTCGTTCCTCCTAATTCTCTCATGGTTCTGGTTTTTCACTTTTGCAGCAGCCCAAGCTCACTCATGGAAGAAGAAGAAGATGAGGTAGGAGATGAGGAAGTGGCAGGGGAGATCGTTGGCGGTGAAGACTGAATTCTTTCTCCCTCGAACCGTCGTTCCGACCTGATTTCTCTTGGTTCTGCTGCAGCCAGCACGAGCCCAGCAAGGGGGAAGAAGAAGAGGTGGAGGAGGAGGGTGGTGGACGGCAGAGAAGGCGGAGGAGAAGAAGACGCCAGCGGTGAGAATTCTCCGAGTCCATCGTCGTCCTCTCGGTCTCGCTCCCTTCCTCTGCTTTTTGAACAAGTTGATAAACTTTGACAAGTCAGAGATATATGTCCTAGATAGATAGAATTCTATCTCCAATTCCTTCCCCATTAAGAATGAAAAGAGGCGGTTTACAAACAAAACCCGTCTCGGAACGGGACTCGCGTTAAAGCGGTAAAATTATGTAGCTCGGGTGGAAAAATTCACTAAACGAAAAACGTCCCGTAAATTATGTAAACCAATAAAATCAATTTTCCATGATTTTATCTTGCTACCTTCAATTTTTAGGGCTTCCGTTTCGTATTTTAAATCCTTTACAGTACATAATTAAAAAGACGGCTTATCCAATAAATATTCTTTTTCCACTGAAAAATCCTAGAATTCACACTGATCCATAAAATCATTTCTTTATGATTTTAGGATATCACCAAAAAATTTCTAGGATTTCATCTCCAACAAAAATATTGGATTAAGCGTTAAAACGAACAAAGAGATTAAAAAGATATCCGAGAAAAATTCAAAAATTATCCTCAAAAACCACAGTTATTACAAAATCCTCCTTACATAACAGCTAGAGAGGACAGAGATTTACCTCTTCCAAATAAAATCCGTCACAGGGTTGATTTCCCCGTTTAGTTCTTATATAAGAACCAATTCCACCACCTATTAATCAATATCAATATACTATAACTAAAGTCGAATCTCTCTATCCTACATGTCATCGTTTTAACTATGCCACATAGGCGTTTTAATTTTTTCATTTACTGCTTTGCCCTTCTTTTATTTAAGTATTTACAACACTTATAGTATAACAATATTCCTTATATTACTCATATACAATTATATTTGGAGATCTTAAATTTTGGCAAGTTTTATTTGGTGTGTAATCCATTATGGAATGTTTTTATTGAAGGCACTAATGTTACTAATATTACTACGATTTTTCTAACCTATGCCCCAAGGGCATAGGTTAAGAGACTAAAAATGGTAATATATTTGGAATTTGTATTTATTTAGATTTAATTATTGTTTCAATAGGGTTTATTAGTTTCCTATTAGGGTTTTAGTTCCCAAATTTAGTACTCTTAACCTATGCCCTTAGGGCATAGGATAGAAAAACCGATATTACTAATCATATTACTAATATACAATTATATTTAAAGATTTTAAAACTTAATATGAAACATACTTTTCATTATTAAATAATTTATTAATTTCATAATATTACTAATATACAATTATATTTAGAGTTCTTAAAATTTGACAAATGATATAAACATAATCTTCATTATAAAATAACTTTTTTAAATAATAATAATATTATTAATATATAATTTTATTTGATGATCTTAAAATTCCGCAAGTTTAAAAATATAATCTATATAACATTTTTTTAATCAAAACCCGTACAAGGTATGTGAACAAATACTAGTATTATTCTAATCGAGTTCTATACTTTTATTGATACATAATGGTCCACTTCTTGATAAATAGGTTGATGTGTGACCTGATTTGTTATTTTTTATAATCTGCTCTAAATTTGTTTATAGTTTGATGGAACTTCTAATATAAGTACTAACCAAACTCCAATTTTTTAACCGTTAATTTCGTTATAATATTATTATAATTAATATTCATGACTTCATTGCACGTCTAATAAGCATTAGTGCACTATTCATACACAAACCGATCGACCCAAAAACACAATAATGTAATCTCAAATCCTCAATAATAAAACAAGTCGCCATCAAAGAGCTAGAGATAGATGTATTATGTATATACAATATCTCTAATTGGCATCGTGCAACCAATGAACCAAGTAAGTGCCATTGCTGTATATGATCATGGTAAGTAAGAGAAAGGCTATATAAACCCCATTCATAGCCTCATCAATTACCATCTCATCTTCTTCTCTTTCCTTCTATAGCCAATTTAGCTCCAAAAGAAAGAAAGGGTTTAGAATGGCATCATCCATGCCTCTCTTGGTTTCCTCCCTACTCATTTTGTCCATGGCAACCATTGCCTTAGCCGATGGCTACTATGGCTCCTACACACCGTCGCCAGAATACAAGTCGCCTGAGTATGTTCCTTCTCCATCAACATACTACAAAGCATCGGTGTATGTTTCTACTCCTGAATACAAGAGCCCGGTCTACTACCCATCTCCGGCTTACAAGAAGCCTACGTACACTCCATCTCCTGTTTACATTCCAAAACCTGTGTACCATCCTACACCGGTGTACAGTCCATCTCCCGTGTACAAGAGCCCTGTCTACTACAGTCCATCACCTATCTACGTTCCTAAACCAACATACAAACCTACACCGATCTACAAGCCAGTTTACTCTCCTTCTCCTGTTTACAAGAGTCCTGCATACACTCCATCTCCTGTTTACAAGAGCCCGGAATACATCCCATCCCCCGTTTACAAGAGCCCCGAGTACACCCCATCTCCCGTTTACAAGAGCCCCGAGTACACTCCATCTCCAATTTACAAGAGCCCCGTGTACTACTCCTCGTCTCCCGTTTACAAGAGCCCCGTGTACTACTCCCCGTCTCCCGTTTACAAGAGCCCCGTGTACTACTCCCCGTCTCCCGTTTACAAGAGCCCCGTGTACTACTCCCCATCTCCCGTTTACAAGAGCCCCGTGTACTCCCCATCTCCCATTTACAAGAGCCCCGTGTACTACTCCCCGTCTCCCGTTTACAAGAGCCCCGTGTACTCCCCATCTCCCGTTTACAAGAGCCCCGAGTACACTCCATCTCCCATTTACAAGAGCCCCGTGTACTACTCCCCGTCTCCCGTTTACAAGAGCCCCGTGTACTCCCCATCTCCCGTTTACAAGAGCCCCGAGTACACTCCATCTCCCGTTTACAAGAGCCCCTACTCCCCGTCTCCTGTTTACAAGAGCCCTATCTACATTCCAAAGCCTATTTACAAGGTCCCTGAATACCACCCTACACCAGCCTACAAGCCTGTTTACAAGGTCCCTGAATACCACTCTACACCGGCCTACAAGCCTGTCTACACTCCAAAAGCATATGTTCCAAAACCATATATCCCAAAACCAGTCTACACTCCTACTCCTATTTACACCCCAACACCAGTGTACAAGAGTCCAGAGTACACTCCTACTCCAGTGTACAAGGCTCCCGTATACAAAAGTCCATCATACACTCCTTCTCCAACAACCTACTAGATTCGAAAATCGCATTTTCTAAATTGGGCATATTAATCCTATTCCTTCCTACGAAACCTAAGATAACTATTATATTAAATAAAAGATTACTCGAGTGAGAATTAACCTGAATGAGTACTTTATTTTTTATTGTAATTTCTTTCATTATTTAATACTTTGAAATACTATTATTAAGATTGATATTGTGATTTATTTATATATTGTATTTTTTCGATGCAAATATATATTTATATTGTACTCTTATATGATGTTGTAATGAATATATTAATCGTACTTATTTTGGAGGGATACGTTTAATGGTTATTCTTACATTCTTTTTGGAGCATTTATGCATAAATTTGATTTGTTTTTCATTCCCTCTCACTCGAATGCACCATTCCTCTTGTAACTACTCACTCGATCATGCCCTAAAAAACACATAAATAAGTAGCCGAAATGATCAAATCATTCAATCAATCATCCTATAAGCTATTGAAATTAATAAGAAGATAATTTTGAATGGATAATGAAAAGAGAATAATTATCGAACTTCTCTTATTGCATTCTCACGTGCTTATGATTTACAATCTAATTGGTCGCCTAATATAAAGTCGTCTTATTCTCCAAAGTTTATTAGAAACCCAATTAATGAAATTCCAAGGGAAAACTACTTTGAAAGGAGTTCTGTTAAAAGCCGATTTTCCTGAACAATTGGTGAATATTATTATAATGTTTCAGACCAAACGGAAAGCTACTTTGCTCTAGAATAGCAAAAAGGTGGGTGTGTTTACTCCTCGTCGTGTGCGACAAGGCGATCCCTTGTCCCCGTATCTCTTTTAGTTTTATTTATGTGTATGGAAAAACTTTCTCACTTGATTCAGTTGGCGGTTGCGGAGTGTTCCTAGAAACCAATCTCTGCTGGTGACATTCAAATCTCCCACTTTTTTCGTTGATGATCTTGTGCTATTTGCTAATGATGCCTTACTTGGGGATCCACTTCGGAGAAGCGTCGGGTTCATCTTCTTCCATGGGATGTTATTAGGAGACCTCGTAAGGAACTAGGCTTGGGAGTTCGCCCCCATGCGACAAACTAATGATGCCTTACTTGCGAAGCTCGGTTGGCGAATTCTACTATAACCAACCTAACTTTGGGCTCGTGTCATCAATATAAAATATTGCAAGGATCCGTCGGATGTTGACATGTCGCGAACCTGGAACGGAAAATCTTATGTTTTTAAACGGGGAGAGTATAATATAACAATATTACTATTCCTATTAATATACAATGATCTACTATTTTTTATGGACAAAATTAAAATATTATATAATTATACATCATCATGTTTAATATGTATTGTTATTATTTTTCCAATGGCAAGTATGAAACTATCCATACATAATATCTCTAATATACAATGATCTGCTATTTTTTTATGGACAAAATTTAAATATTATATAATTGTATATCATCATATTTAATATATATCATTATATATAATCTACTAATTTTTTTATGGATAAAATGTAAATATTATATAATTGTATTAGTATATCATCATCTTTAATATGTATCATTATATATAATATAATAATATTGCTAATGTTATTAACCTATAATTATATTCTTACAACAAAAAATACAATTAATTATATACAATATATAATTCTTTTACTCTTCATTTATTTAATTACTAAAAATATATAATTGTACATCATCATCTTTAATATGTATTGTTATATTTTTCAATAGAAAGTATGAAACTATCCATACATAATATCTCTAATATACAATGATCTACTACTTTTTTTATGGACAAAATTTAAATATTATATAATTTTATATCACCATCTTTAATGTGTATCATTATGTATAATATACTAACTTTTTTATGGACAAAATTTTAATATTATATAATTGTATATCATCATCTTTATTATGTATCATTATATATAAGATAATAACATTGCTAATGTTATTTTTTCTATACATCCCTTTTTTATATTATAATAATTTAATCTATCTATATGTTGATACTTTATATATTAATTTTATGCATATCTTTTAACAAAACTTGTACTATATGCTAATATTTTTTATATTAATTTTATACATAATAAAATTTCTTTTATCTTTTAGCAAAGCTTCAACTTCAAGTATATAATTTTGTTATCTATATGTTGAGATTTTAAAATATACGGAGTAATAAATTATTTATAGAATATATGATATATTTTAGTATACATTGATATATGTACCTAAATTTTAATAAATTAATGTTAAAAAACTATTTTAATATGTTATATTATCCTTAATAGATATCTTACCGTAATTATCTTTAAATTATAGCATTATATTATTTTTATTTTTTCTCTATATCATTTTCTATAAGAATCTTTATATTAATGTTCTTCATATTTAAAAATATTATTATATTCATTACAAAGTAAATGATAAGAACTTAAATACGAGCTCAAAAAAAAAGAAATTAAATACATAACCTTAATAAATATTTTATAAAAACTAATTGTTTTATGCATATTAATATCTTAACTAAAAAATAAAAAAATATTTACAAATATTAAATTCAAGTGAAATGAATATTTTAAAATTTTGAATCAAAATATGAGGCAAGATCTTAACAAATAATAAAAAAAAATTAAATACATTCAATTAAAATATATGAAACGATCTTAAAGTTTTTTTTATAAATTACATAATTTTATTGCTATATTATATATAATTATTTTAAACTTTATATAAATATCATATTATTGTATAATCTTTAGTAAAATCACTCCTGAGTATCACGGGAATTCAACTAATTTATTTATTTATTGATAAAGAAAAGGGCTTGGGGCATAGAAGGTTGTAATCGAAATCAGCTGAGAGGCTCGGTTAAAAGTATACTCTATACGAGTTTAAATTTGAATGTGAGTTTCTTTCTAGCTCAAAATTTTGTTTTAGCTTAGTTTATTTAAATGTTCACTAAACTCGAGTTTAGCTCGCGAGCTTCTCATTTTGTTTTTTCGTGAGACAAAGTAAAAAAACAACATCTTTATTTGATTATTTATACATGCAAATGAAACTAAATTTTAAACTACATAGTTTGAGTAGTTTGAAAAAGACCACCAAAACTATGCAATTTAACGTAAATTATATATTGCATATAACATACTCCGTATATAGTAAAGCTTTGTCATGAACGTATAATATAGTTTGTTATGAAAGTATAATTGAGTTTGCTCATGAACATATAACTGAGTTTGCTCATTAATAATGAGCCGAGTTATCTTGTTCTCAAGCTCGGTTCATTTATCTTTCGAGCCTTAAAAAGGTCCTCAAGCTTGGATCGTTTACAAGTCGATTGAGTTGAACACAAACAAGATATAACTGACCCGAACACTGAATTTCTCACGAACAACTCTGTTCATTTACAACCCTAGCTAGTTGAGAGCGAATTAACTTTCATCAATTAAATATGGAGAAAATTTATTTGAGTTTCTTTGTGATATAAGAAACTTTTATAAGATGTGTGTGCCATGTATCAATTGCTATATGGATTTTTATCATGTAATACTCTCTTAATCATGTTTATTGTTCAAGTCCATCTCATATACATTTCCACATTAAGATCGATAAATAGCCCGAAACCTTCAAGGACCCGTTTGGTATAAATTCGGGTATAGAAATGGGACAAGTTATCGGGTTGAATAGGTATGGGAATGGAATGTCATTCCTGATTAGTAGTGTTTGGCTTATATTTGGGAATGAAAATTAGGGTTTATTTTTTCATCTTAAATTCTACCATTTTGGCCCAAATTCAACAATTATGCTCCATCTTTATACGTGTACACATCTCCCATTTTACAGATTCTACAGTTCAGTATTCAAAAGTGAAAAAAAAGCAGAGAAAGTGGAAATGGAGTACACCAACTTTTTTTTTATATTGCTTATTTCTTTATCTGTTTGTATTTGATCGATTCAGTTGAAATTTTTAAACACTAAAAGCGGATTTGTCGGATCGATTCAGTTGGGAATGAAAACAGTGAACGCTTGTCGGAGTACTTGGGAGAGGCTCCGGTGAAGGCTCGCTCGGTTTGTCGGATCGAAGGAACCAAAGGAAAAGAGAGGCAGGAGAAGTGAGGACGTGGAGGTTGAAGAAGGAGGAGTCACAAGAGGAGGTTGAAGATAATGAACAGTAAATGAGCGGGAATGAAATCTCATACCCGAGGGAAGGGTAGAGTTTGAGAACCCCATACCTATCGGGTTTAGGGTATTAGTTTAAAAAAAATAGCATAACAAACACTAGGTATGGGGTTTGTATTCCCAAACCCGATACCTTCATTAAACCCCCAAAAGAAGCTCAAATTAAACGCCTCTTTTGGTTCTCGTTGGCCGATTGACGGTAGAGAGGCTCAATGGGTCAACTCGTTGGCCCGCAAAATAAATTATTTACCCGTGACTCGACCCATGGGTTGCGGGTTTTGCGGGTCGACCTGTTTAAGGCAAAGAGAGTATTTTAATTTTTTTTGAAACGAAGAACAACTTATAATAAATAGGGGGAGTAATAAAAATACGAATTCAAAAATAAAAAAAAAAACTAAATATAAAACATAAATTATATCATTTTTAAAAAGAAATTTAAATAAAAATTATATATAGAATCTTGTTAAAATTATACTCTTATGCATGAAATAATATAATAAATTTTTTTAAAAAGGTGTGGGTCTTGTGTAGACCTGTCAAAACTTGACCCGATACGAAAAATCGACCCGAACCGCCTGAAGTTTTTTGGGTTGAAACCCGATCCGAAAAACAATGGGTCAAGAGTAACCCGAACTCGGCCGACTTGGAAAAACTAGGTTGGGTCACCAACCCGTTGGGTTGACCCGACCAACACGATAAAGTATTATTTCAATTAAAAATTAAATATTTTATTATAAATTTTATATAAAATTATTATTTAATTATTATTAAATAATACTTAATATAATATTATTTTAATTATTTTAATAAAAATAAAAATAAGGGTTAAAAAATTGAAGATCGTGACTTGTTGGATCAACACGAACTCGTAACAAAACCGTAACAACTCGGTCTATATGAACCCCTAAATTTAACGACCCGACGATCCGAGTCTCGTTTCGACACAAACCCGAACCTGACCCGCCCGACCCATTTGACAGGTCTAGTCATGTGGGTCGCCCCATAACCCGATGAGTTTAATCCGACCCGACCCACAACGCGAAAATTTAAAAAAATGACACACAAACCCGACCCGTTATTTATAGGTCGGATCATTACGGGCTGCGGACGACCCACACTATAAACAAATCAGCGATTAGTTGATCGCCCTATAACTAATAAAATCCGTCACAGGTTGATTACCCGTTTAGTTTTATATAAGAACCAAATTCCACACCACCTATTAATAACATTCTAATCAAGTTCTATAATTTTATTGATAGTTTGATGGAACTTCTAATAAGTAATAACCAAACTCCAATTTTGAACCGTTACTTTCGTTATAATTAATATACACGTCTAATAAGCAAACCGATCAAATAGCTAGACTTCATTGCACGTCTAATAAGCTATAGTGCACTATTCATACACAAACCGATCGACCCAAAAACACAATAATGTAATCTCAAATCCTCAATAATAAAACATGTCGCCATCAAATAGCTAGAGACAGATGTATTATGTATATACAATATCTCTTGGCATCGTGCAACCAATGAACCAAGTAAGTGCCATTGTTGTATATAATCATGGTAAGTAAGAGAAAGGCTATATAAACCCCATTCATAGCCTCATCAATTACCATCTCATCTTCTTCTCTTTCCTTCTATAGCCAATTTAGCTCCAAAAGAAAGAAAGGGTTTAGAATGGCATCATCCATGCGTCTCTTGGTTTCCTCCCTACTCATTTTGTCCATGGCAACCATTGCCTTAGCCGATGGCTACTATGGCTCCTACACACCGTCGCCAGAATACAAGTCGCCTGAGTATGTTCCTTCTCCATCACCATACTACAAAGCATCGTTGTATGTTTCTACTCCTGAATACAAGAGCCCGGTCTACTACCCATCTCCGGCTTACAAGAAGCCTACGTACACTCCATCTCCTGTTTACATTCCAAAACCTGTGTACCATCCTACACCGGTGTACAGTCCATCTCCCGTGTACAAGAGCCCTGTCTACTACAGTCCATCACCTATCTACGTTCCTAAACCAACATACAAACCTACACCGATCTACAAGCCAGTTTACTCTCCTTCTCCTGTTTACAAGAGTCCTGCATACACTCCATCTCGTGTTTACAAGAGCCCGGAATACACCCCATCTCCCATTTACAAGAGCCCCGTGTACTACTCCCCGTCTCCCGTTTACAAGAGCCCCGTGTACTCCCCATCTCCCGTTTACAAGAGCCCCGAGTACACTCCATCTCCCATTTACAAGAGCCCAGTGTACTACTCCCCGTCTCCCGTTTACAAGAGCCCCGTGTACTCCCCATCTCCCGTTTACAAGAGCCCCGAGTACACTCCATCTCCCATTTACAAGAGCCCTGTTTACGTTCCAAAGCCTGTTTACAAGGTCCCTGAATACCACCCTACACCGGCTTACAAGCCTGTTTACAAGGTCCCTGAATACCACCCTACACCGGCCTACAAGCCTGTTTACAAGGTCCCTGAATACCACCCTACACCGGCCTACAAGCCTGTTTACAAAGTCCCTGAATACCATTCTACACCGGCCTACAAGCCTGTCTACACTCCAAAACCAGTCTACACTCCTACTCCTATTTACACCCCAACACCAGTGTACAAGAGTCCAGAGTACACTCCTACTCCAGTGTACAAGGCTCCCGTATACAAAAGTCCAGCATACACTCCTTCTCCAGCAACCTACTAGATTCGAAAATCGTATTTCCTAAATTGGGCATATTAATCTCATTCCTTCGTATGAAAACTAAGATAACTATTATATTGGATAAAAATTTACTCTAGTGAGGATAAACCCGAATGGATTCTTTACTTTTTATTGTAATTTCTTTCATTACTTAATAATTTGAAATACTATTATTAAGTTTAATATTGTGATTTATTTAAATATATTTGTATTTTTTATGCAGATATATATTTATATTGTATTGTTATATGTTGTTGTAATGAATATATTGATCGAACTTATTTTGGAGGGATACGTTTAATGGTTATTTCCAAATTCTCTTTGGAGCATTTATGCATAAACTTGATTTGTTTTTCATTCCCTCTCTCTCGAATGCACCATTCCTCTTGTAACTACTCACTCGATCATGCCCTAAAAAAAACATAAATAAGTAGCCGAAATGATCAAATCATTCAATCAATCATCATATAAGCTACTCTCTCCGTTCATAAAAATATGATGTTTTAGCCTAAACCCTAAAAATTAAGAAAGTATATAATTTGACTCAATTACCCTTCTTATCAATTTTTTACTTTTACTTAAATTTAAATTATAGAATATTTTCTGATTTGGTTTAGATTTACTCCTTCCCAATTCTCATCCAATTTAATGTACAACTTCCTAAATTAATGTTCCTAAATTGATTTGGTTTGATTTCTACTTTTTTTTTCCTTTTTTTAAAAAGGTAAAATTGGAAAAATGTGTACACAAATAGCTAAAACATCATATTTTATTGAACAAGAAAAAACCCTAAAACATTATATTTCCATGAACGAGGGAGTATTGAAATTAATAAGAAGATAATTTTGAATGGATAATGAAAAGAGAATAATTATCGAACTACTCTTATTGCATTCTCACATGCTTATGATTTACAATCTAAGTGCTTGTTTGGTTATCTAGTGAAATCCCATGATTTGGAAAAACCCAGGAAGTAGCTTTAAATATATGCATTTGGTTAAATTATTTTTATGGATAAAATACATGAAGTTAAATTCCCATGATTTACACTTCCTCCAAAATGAAGAAATTACAATTACCTAGGTAGGGGTAGGTAAGATCAAATTCTTCCATTTTTATTCTAAATATTTTTATTCTTTTTTATATTTAAACTACAAATTTCCAATTTACCCATGAGAAAAATTCTTGATTTTTATAGACTGAGGTTATAATAGTAATATTAAATGAATTCACATGAATTTTTAAGCTCTACAACAAAAGGTAATGATTTTAATTCATAGGAATTTAATTTCAACCAAACATTTTTCTTAAATTCCCGTGATTTATAATACCCAGGAAATCAATTTCTATGATTTAAGTTCCTATGAATTGTACTTCCTGTATTAAAGTCGTCTTATAGAAACCCAATTAATGAAATTCCAAGGGAAAACTACTTTGAAAGGAGTTCTGTTAAAAGCCAATTTTCCTGATCAATTGGTGAATATTATTATAAATGTGTCACACCAAACGGAAAGCTACTTTGCTCTAGAATAGCGAAAATGTGGGTGTGTTTACTCCTCGTCGTGTGTGACAAGGCGATCCTTTGTCCCCGTATCTCTTTTTTATGTGTATGGAAAAACTTTCTCACTTGATTCTGATGGCGGTTGCGGAGTGTTCCTAGAAACCAATCTCTGTTGGTGACATCTAAATCTCCCACTTTTTTCATTGATGATCTTGTGCTACTTGCTAATGATGCCTTACTTTGGGATCCACTTCGGAGAAGCGTCGGGTTCATCTTCTTCCATGGGATGTTATTGCGAGCAGAGACGGACCTCCCTAAAAAAATAAAAATAGGGTAAAAAAAATTAGAAAAAAAAATTAAAAAAGGGTAAATTTAGTAGTAAATTAGTTGAATTAAGGTAATTTAGCCTACCCAGAAAAAATCGGTGAAATTTAGCCCACCCTAAATTTTAATCCTGGGTCCGTCCCTGATTACGAGACCTCGTAAGGAACTAGGCTTGGGAGAAACACAAGACATAGACGTCGACGGCCACTTGGACGTGCACGAGCTCTTGCTTCCCGGGCCGAACGGAACCCAGATCGAGGCGCTCGACGTCACCGGTACTCTGAACGTGCATGAGCACATCAGGAAGGAACAATTCAATGTGGATAAGAAGAGCTTGGATCTTGATGCCATGGCTTCAGAAGCTGCTCGTTCTGCTGTAGAAGGAGCTTCTTCTTCTTCTTCTTCCAGTTCAGGCGATACTCATCATGATCACAAGCACACAGATTGAATTAACTTTCATCAATTTAAATATGGAGAATATTTATTTGAGTTTCTTTGTGATATAAGAAGCTTTTATACGATGTGTGTGCCATGTATCAATTGCTATATGGATTTTTATCATGTAATAGTCTCTTAATCATGTTTATTGTTCAAGTTCATCTCATATACATTTCTACATTAAGATCGATAAATAGCCCGAAACCTTTAAAAAGAAGCTCAAATTAAACGCTCATTTGGTTCTTTCTTTTTTTATGATGAAAGGAATTCGGGGGGCGATCAATGAGGTGCATGCTCAATGGGTCGACTCGTTTGCCCGAAAAAAAAAATTTATTTACCCGCCACTCGACCCTGGGTTGCGGGTTTTGCGGATCGAACTGTTTGAGGCAAAGAGAGTATTTTAATTTTTTTTCTAAAACGGAGAACAACTTAAAATAAATAGGGGAGTAATAAAGATATGAATTCAAAAATAAAAATGCTAAATATAATACATAAATTATATCATTTTTAAAAAGAAATTTAAATAAAATATATATATAATCTTGTTAAAATTATACTCTTATGCATGAAATAATATAATAATTTTTTTTTTATAAAAAAGTTGTGGGTCAACCCACAATCCGATGGATTTAACCCGACCCGACCCGCAACCCGAAAATTAAAAAATAAAAAGTAACCCAATAACGGGTCGGGTCTGTTCGGGTTGCGGCCGACCCACACCATGAACATCCCTAATCAGCGATTAGTTGATCGCCCTAGAACATCCAAATGAATAAAATCTGTAACACCCCCTTCCTACCCTGGAGGTATTACCGCCAGTAACCCCGATTAAGACTAAACCGAAGCTACACAAGGCTTTAAACTGACTGAACAAACTAAAACAAGGTAAATGAAACCATTTAAAACCTAACAAAATTAAGTAAAACTTTACAGCGGAAAAGAGAATAAAAGGTCTTATACAAGCCTTAACTTAAAAAGAATTTAGTAAATAAATAGAACAACCTTCTATTTAAACAAAATCTTCATCAAGTCTTTCTTGATTTCTTATTTCTGAAACTCAGCTTCGCTTTGAAGTAGTTCAACCATGATCTTCACTCAGGTATAGCCATTGGAAACCTTTCTTCAACTTCTGGAGCTTCAAACCTCTGAATCCGCCTCTTGAATCAACTTCTAAGAAGAACCTGATGTGTCGTAAACCAACAGTGGACACCAGCCGACCATATAAAAGAAAAGAAGATGGGCGGGTTAGTCTAATGAAAGACTAAGCAAGCGGAGAAACTAACTTGGTTCTTATGGTTGTAACTAAACATATTGGCATCCAAATCCGATTAGACTCGGATTATGATCCAACAGTTAGCAGTCTTATAGAGAATAAGAAGGAGACTCGCATAATCAAGAGAGAGAACACCACCGCTTGTGGTTTCTTTAAGAAGCATAAACGATTAATGGAAACTTATACTAACCACTCAACCTTCACAACCGTCTTCAACGACTAAACAGCTTAACTTCATCAAAGTTTGATTAAGAATCATTCTTAATCAGGAGCAAGAATGGTTATCAAAAGAACTAACCATTCAGATACATTATCGTGCCTATCGCACTCTCTTCTCTTCATGATTTTAACATTTCATATTCACTTTAATAGCTTTAAATCGACCCAAACCGTTGTCGATCAATTTCTTGTAACTGATGTCGTCAGGGTGAGAGGGCCTATTCATGATGATGCTCAAAATAGCGAAGCAAGAGGTGGGCCCGAGGTATGAGGGTCAAACCAGGTCAAAGGGACCCCCGAGGATGATCCTGGGGCCCACAACCATACCCACCTCTTATTTTAACAAAATTCCTACCCAACGAGGTCCCCCACCATGACCACTCAGCGAACGCCGCTCTTCGAGCCAATCACCGGCTGCCTCGCCTCTAGGCCAATCAGAGCCCTTGATCTCGGGCGTCCCACATCGGACAACGACCAAAAATCGACTCCCCAATCCTCTATAAATAGAGGAGATTCTCGTATGGAAAAGGGGTCGAAAAACATCTTGAACTCAAGAACTTTCTTGCTCGTTGAAGATCGACGTGATCGAAACACCGTTAAAAGGCCTCGCTATAGATAAGTGAAGTCCACAAAAAGACTTCAAGTCTCACAGAGTTTCCGCTCACATCAAAGACCTCGCTACACCACCTCGCAAACCTCTTACACCTCGCTCTACCTCACGTCAAAGACTCCGCAACTCAACCTCGCTCAAAGGGACCGGCAAGTGACACTTAGAGCTAGCTAGCAACTAGGAGATCTCGGACATTGTTAGGTCGAGATCTCGGATAATCGTAGGAGGTCTAGGGTGTAATTCTCAAATAATCTGTTAGCCTCGTTGGCTTGTAAGCTTCGCTGTAAAGAAAATCATAAATAAAGAAGCAAGTGTTTGCACTTTCGAATATAATAATCTCGTTTCTTGTCTTCTAGTGAGCCTTTCATTTCGGATTTCATCACTGGCGCCGTCTGTGGGAACTTCTTCATCCTAAGTAGTTCCTCGATTCGTGCAAACCTTAGCTTCGATTCCCTCAAAATGGCTTGCCCAAACAATTTCTTCCCTCAACACCCCGACAACATGCCAGAAACTACGCAATGGACAGCCGCGGGACCTCCGGGCTGCCCGTTCGTGGTCCCTCCGGGATGGACGTACGCCGCCCCGCAAAATCCATTCCCATTCCAAGGCCTCGAGCAGGGCGGCGCGCCCCCGAACCCATATCCCTACCCGACTTATGGGCAATACCAGCAGGGCTTCGCCCCTTCGTACGTCCCCTATCCCCCCCAGGGTGAGCCGCACTCCGAGTACGTCCCCGCTTACGTCCCTAGGCGTGCGCATGAGCCCGAGTCCTCCACCAACGGCTCGTCAACAGAGAGACCTCCCCGAGATCCCATGCAGATCTCGCGGTCTCGATCGCGTCGATCGAGGCTGCAGGAGCCAGAGTTGTCCGAAACAACGGGGAGCGCGATGCACTACCCGAGGTCTCGATCGCATAATTCGAGGCCACTTCCCCAAAATCAGGAGGAAGCCAAGATCACCTCCCCGTTCATGGACGTGATCCGGAACGCGCCCATGCCCAAGGGCTTCTTGAGGCCGCAAATGGGGCTTTATGACGGTTTAGCGGACCCCGAGGAGCACGTAAAACACTTCGCGGTCCAGATGAACGTCAATGCCTACAATGACGCGATATTCTGCAGGGTTTTCCCCACCACCCTGGAAAAGGCCGCGTTGACATGGTTCTCAAGCAAGAAGGTCGGCTCCGTGACCTCGTTCGCCCAGCTGTGTGATTCCTTTGTCACGCACTTCAGCGGCTCCAGGAAGCGCAAGAAGAACATGCGGGACCTCCGCGGGATCGAGCAGGGGGAGAGCGAATCCTTAGGCGCTTTCTTCACAAGGTTCACGACCGCGGTGGCGGAGATCGCGCACGTCGACGAGTCGTCGGTGCGCGACACCCTCATGGGCAACCTGCGCATCCGGGAATTCAAAAACCGCATTTTTTATAAGAATCCGGAGATGTACGAAAGCCTGTGCGCCCGGATCACGGCCCAAGTATACGCCGAGGATGCCGCCAACCAGAGCTCGCGACCACGAACTGACAAAGAGATCGTCGCCGAGGCCAAGGGGAAGGCAAAGGTGGCCGCGCCGGCCGCGCGCGATGCGTATGTGACGCAGGCACATAACCCCAACAACAACAACAACAACAACAACAACAACAGAAACAACAACAATAGCCGGAACAATAACAACAACAACAATAACCGGAACAACAACCGTGGAGGCGGTGGCGGAGGCTGGAACTGCTTTGGCAGGAGACCGCGGGGTTACCGAGGCAAGGGAGGTCCCGCATATGACCCAAATGAAAAGGGTCGTGCCAACCCCGCGTCGGGAGCCAACCTCGAGCCGCGAGGCCCAAGTCAGACCCAGGATAACAACAACAACAACGTCGAGCAACAGGCGCCCGCGAAGCAGGCCCGGTCGGGACAGGCGACGGCGCTCGATGGGTACATCCATACCATCTCGGGCGGACCATCACCGGCTGGGTCAAGCCAGGCAGAGCGGAAGAGATACGCGAGGGAAAGCCATCATGAACCCTCGGTATTCAGCGTCGCACAAACCTCGCGCGCCCACGTAGGTTTGTCCTTCTCGTCAGATGATGCCGAGGGGCTTCACATGCCACACTCCGACCCCTTGGTGGTCCACGCGCAGATGGGCTCAAAGATGGTTAAGCGAGTACTGGTGGACACGGGATCCTCCGTGGACATCATGTACTATGGCGCGTTCAAGCAATTGGGCATCTCCGAGACCTCCTTGAAGCCCTACGCTGGGAAACTCACCTCCTTCTCGGGAGACGAAGTCGACGTGGCCGGACTCATCGACCTCTGGATGACGCTCGACACCGGGTCCACCAGGAGGACCGAAATGGTGGAGTTTACAGTGGTGCGCCTGCCTTCGGTGTGGAACGCAATCATTGGGAGGGTCTCCTTGATGAAGTTCCAGGCGGTAGTTTCTATCTATCACCTGAAGATGAAGTTCCCCGTCGATGGCGGGGTTGGAGAGGTAAAGGGCAATCAGGAGGAAGGTCGCGTTTGCTACGCAACCTCTGCAAAGCAAAAGTGCCCGGTGTTCATGGTGGAATCTCCTGGCAAGGCCGACCTCGAAGTCCGGGATTTCACAGTCCCCACTCCAGAGCTGGAAAGAATGGTGATATCCCCTTTCGAGAGCGAGTCCGAGAAGATCTACCTCGGGGAATGCCTCTCGGGGGCATCGACGACGTCACTAGAAGCCTTGCTCGCTGAGTCCCACGACGTGTTCGCTTGGACTGCGAAGGACCTCCGAGGTGTCCCGCGGACCGTAGCCCAGCACTCTCTGAACGTCGACGTCACCACTCGCCCTGTGGTGTAGCGACGAAGAAAAATGAACGAGGAAAGGGCAAGCGCCGCAAATGACGAGGTGGCAAAATTGCTGGCTGCGGGGTTTATACGCGAGGTCCAATACCCCCGGTGGCTTTCCAACGTCGTGCTTGTCAAAAAAGCCAGCGGGAAGTGGAGAATGTGCATCGATTTCAAGGACCTCAACAAAGCCTGTCCCAAAGACAGCTACCCCTTGCCCTTGATCGACGAGCTCGTTGACTCAACCGCAGGTCACGGGGTTTTGAGCTTCCTCGACGCGTACTCGGGGTACAATCAGGTCCTGATGAACCCGCGAGAAGAGGAGGAGACATCCTTCATCACCTAGCGAGGCACTTATTGCTACAAAGTCATGCCGTTTGGGCTGAAGAATGCGGGGGCAACCTTTCAACGCCTCGTCGACCGCGTTTTCAAGAGCCATCTCGGACGGAACGTGTCCGCTTATGTCGCCGACATTGTTGTCCGGAGCAAGACCCCTGAGGAGCATCTGGTCGACCTCGCTGAGGTCTTCGCAACTCTCAGGCACAACCGTCTCAGCCTGAACCCCGAGAAGTGCGTCTTCGGCGTGTCATCGGGAAAATTCTTGGGCTTTATGATTAGCGAACGGGGCATCGATGTAAACCCTGCTAAGGTCGAGTCGATCCTCTCCATGAGGTCACCACGGTCTCGTACCGAGGTGCAACGGCTTAACGGTGCTGTCAACTACCTTGGGAGGTTCTACTCCCGCCTGGCGGAAAGGTCCCTCCCCTTTTTCGCGGCTCTCAAGCAGAATGACAAGTTCGTATGGGACGAGAATCTGGAGCTCGCCTTTCTTTGAGCTAAAGGCCTTCCTGACAAAGCTCCCCACACTGTCGCCCCCGCTGGCGGGTGAAGACTTGCAACTTTATGTGGCCGTCAGCCCCGAGACGGTCAGCGCGGTGCTCACCAGAAAGGCCACGCACCCAGTTTATTTCGTGAGCCGTGTGCTCCAGCCCGCGGAGCAGCGATATTCCCCAGCAGAGAAGATGGCGCTGGCAGTTGTGACCGCCGCAAGGCGTCTGCGCCCTTACTTCCATGCGCACCCCATCCAGGTCCTGTTTGACCTCCCACTTCGACAAATCCTCTACCAGCCCGCCCTCTCCGGGCGGATGACGAAGTGGGCAGTCGAGCTCTCCGAGTTCGACATCAGCTACCTCCCAAGAACTGCCATGAAGGGGCAGGCCCTCGCTGACTTCATGGTGGAGGTCACTTTCCCCGAAACAGAAACAAGCTCAGAAGAGTGGAAGGTGTTCGTCGACGGCTCGCGATGTGACGCCGGTGGTGGGGCTGGTGTATTCCTCGCTGGGCCCTCGATCGAGACGGAGTACTCACTTAACTTCGCCTTCGACGCCACCAATAATGAGGCCGAGTATGAAGCCATGATCGCGGGAATCGAGATGGCGCTCCTCAGTGGGGCCCGGAAAATCAGGGTCTACACCGACTCCGAGCTGGTAGCGCGCCAGCTCAACGGTCAGTACGACACCAAAACGGGGTTCCTGCCCGCGTACCGAGAAAAGGTCAAAGCCTTGGTATCATGCCTGGAAACCTTCGCGGTGCAGTCCATCCCTCGAACCTCGAACACCAAGGCGGACGCGTGGGCGAGGTTAGGATCCGCCCTTCCCCTTGAAGTGGGGAACCGCGTGATGGTAGAGCGAAAACTCTCGCGGAGTGTGAACAGCGAGGTTCTATCTGTCACCGCGGGGGATTGGAGGATCCCGATAACACGGTATGTGGAGAGCGGGGTCCTCTCAGAGGATCCCGCGCAGGCCAGGAAGCTGAAAATGCAGGCGGCGCGATATTGCGTCATAGGTGGCTGCCTTTATCGCCGAGGCTACGCCGAACCCAATCTATTGTGCGTCCCGACCGAGTCTACGGAGCACATCCTCTATGAGGCCCATGAAGGGGTCTGTGGCGGCCACCCCGGATGGCGAACCCTTTCGCATAAGATCGCCCACTTGGGGTACTTCTGGCCCACCCTCCGGCAAGACGCAAGGGACTATGTCCAGCGATGTGATGGATGCCAGAAGCACGGTAACCTCTTGCACGCCCAGACCTTGCAGCGTCGCTCCATCCACGCACCGTGCCCCTTCGCGATGTGGGGGATGGACATCCTCGGCCCCTTCCCCAAGGCCCCCGGTCAGGTGCGGTATATCCTGGTCATCGTCGACTACTTCACGAAGTGGGTTGAGGCACAAGCAATGGCGAAGATCACGGGGACTAAGGTCTGCGACTTTCTGTGGAAGAATCTTTTCTGCCGCTTCGGTGTTCCCATGACCATCATGACCGACCATGGCCCCCAATTTGATTGTGAAGAGAATCGGACATTCTGCTCAGGCATAGCCCTCAAGTTCTCCTCCGTGGCCCATCCTCAGTCCAACGGCCAGGTAGAGAACGTCAACGCCCGCATCCTGTCCGATCTAAAAAAGCGGCTGGGCATGGCACAAGGTCGTTGGGCAGAGCTTCTCCCGCTCGTCTTATGGACGTACCGCACCACCGCGCGCCGCGCAACCGGAGAAACGTCGTTCGCCCTAACCTACGGGGCAGAGGCCCTAGTCCCGGTAGAAACCCTGGTCCCATCGGCGAGGGTGTTCGATTTTGATAAAAAGGAGAACGAGGCCAATCTCAGGGTCGAGTTGCTCTTCCGCGACGAGCTACGCGAAGTAGCCGACCTTCGCTCCAGGGAATACAAGCGCCGCGTGGCAGTTTACCACGACAAGAAGGTGAGACCTCGGTTCCTGGCCAAATGCAATCTCGTCTTGAGAAGAACCGAAGGTGGCAAACTGGACTCCAACTGGGAGGGACCATACATCCTCGGGGAGGAGGTCGCTCCCGGAGCCTTTAAGCTCAAAGACAACGAGGGGCGAACCCTCAGTAAGACGTGGAACGTCGACCGGTTAAAGAAATATTTCGTGTAAACTCTCTGAATTCCGTTACTGCTTTTTGTGAATAAAGAGTTGTGGGACTTTCAAAATCTCTCTCAAAAATAAAAACTCTGGGTTAGAAGTCCATCCCTCGCTTCCCGCTTGGGGTTGGAGATTTTCGTTAAATCCAAACCTCGCTTCACGCGAGGTGTTGGAGAATCTCGTTAAGTCCATCCCTCGCTTCCTGCTTGGGGTTGGAGATTTTTGTTAAGTCCATCCCTCGCTTCACGCGAGGTGATGGAGAATTTCGTTAAGTCCAAACCTCGCTTCCCGCGAGGTGTTGGAGAATCTCGTTAAGTCCATCCCTCGCTTCCCGCTTGGGGTTGGAGATTTTCGTTAAGTCCAAACCTCGCTTCACGCGAGGTGTTGGAGAATCTCGTTAAGTCCATCCCTCGCTTCCCGCTTGGGGTTGGAGATCTTCGTTAAGTCCAAACCTCGCTTCACGCGAGGTGTTGGAGAATCTCGTTAGGTCCATCCCTCGCTTCCCGCTTGGGGTTGGAGATCTTCGTTAAGTCCAAACCTCGCTTCACGCGAGGTGTTGGAGAATCTCGTTAGGTCCATCCCTCACTTCCCGCTTGGGGTTGGAGATCTTCGTTAAGTCCAAACCTCGCTTCACGCGAGGTGTTGGAGAATCTCGTTAAGTCCATCCCTCGCTTCCCGCGAGGTGTTGGAGAATCTCGTTAAGTCCATCCCTCGCTTCCCGCAAGGTGTTGGAGAATCTCGTTAAGTCCATCCCTCGCTTCCCGCTTGGGGTTGGAGATCTTCGTTAAGTCCAAACCTCGCTTCATGCGAGGTGTTGGAGAATCTCGTTAAGTCCATCCCTCGCTTCCCGCGAGGTATTGGAGAATCTCGTTAAGTCCATCCCTCGCTTCCCGCGAGGTGTTGGAGAATCTCGTTAAGTCCATCCCTCGCTTCCCGCTTCGGGTTGGAGATCTTCGTTAAGTCCAAACCTCGCTTCATGCGAGGTGTTGGAGAATCTCGTTAAGTCCATCCCTCGCTTCCCGCGAGGTATTGGAGAATCTCGTTAAGTCCATCCCTCGCTTCCCGCGAGGTGTTGGAGAATCTCGTTAAGTCCATCCCTCGCTTCCCGCTTGGGGTTGGAGATTTTCGTTAAAAGTCCAAACCTCGCTTCACGCGAGGTGTTGGAGAATTTCGTTAAAAGTCCAAACCTCGCTTCTCGCGAGGTGTTGGAGAATCTCGTTAAGTCCATCCCTCGCTTCCCACTTGGGGTTGGAGATCTTCGTTAAGTCCAAACCTCGCTTCACGCGAGATGTTGGAGAATCTCGTTAAGTCCATCCCTCGCATCCCGCGAGGTGTTGGAGAATCTCGTTAAATCCATCCCTCTCTTCCCGCTTGGGGTTGGAGATTTTCGTTAAAAGTCCAAACCTCGCTTCACGCGAGGTGTTGGAGAATTTCGTTAAAAGTCCAAACCTCGCTTCACGCGAGGTGTTGGAGAATTTCGTTAAACCCAAACCTCGCTTCCCGCGTGGTGTTGGAGAATTTCGATAAATCCATCCCTCGCTTCCCGCTCGTGGCCTCGGCACAGTCGTTGTGCGAAGTCCGAAAAAGGCTCGGGACCGCGGCGAATTGTTGTAAAAATCCGAGCAAAGCTCGAGAACTCGATACATAATTCGAAACACCCGATGTGGCCCGAATACCACAATAGTTGTGACACTCGGGCCATGGGGTTGGGTAGATAATATGTGCGAGCATATACGAGAAAGCTAGAACAAATAAGCAATCATAAGGTAAGGAAAATAACATAAAAAGCTGGGGCACGTGTGCCTAGATGTTTAATTACAGGCCCCGCAGGGCCACCAGCAAAACAACAAAACAAAAAAAAAAGAAGCAGACAACGACATCCTTTACATCTTCGAGGCTTCGGCGGCAGGTTCGGAGGTCTTCGGAGGATCTTCAGGGGCTTGAGCAGTAAGTTCTTGGGGAGTCTCCAGGGCAGGGGCGACGATGGCAGAAGGCTGGGAGCTAGGCGCATCTTCCTGAGCGATGGCTGCCACGGTAGGCGCCTCGCTAGCCACAGTTCCATCCTCATTAAGAAAGAACTCGCACTCTCCCTCAGGCTCTTCCCCTTCAAGTTCCCCCATAGTCTCCTGATAGTTGGGGATGAAGAACTTGATGCGGGGGTCGATGTGCCCATACTTCGCGACCGCCTGCTTAACCCCCATCCTGACGGACTGCTGGAACATCTTCCTCACACTCTCCACCATCTCGGCCTGAAAGGCCTCGGACTTCACATACCTGGGCCCCTCGAGATCCAGCTCCTTGCTGAGCTCAACAACACGCCCTTGGAGCCTGGTAACCTCCTCCTCAGCTTTCCGAAGCTCCGCCTCCTTCTCTCTGAAGAATTGGTGCTCCTCGGATAACTGGCCTTTGAGCTTTGCGACCTCGTCCTTGAAATCCCCGTTCTCGTACTTCAAATCCTTGTTCTCCTCCCTCGCCTTCCTCAGCTCCTCCTTGACCCTCGAGGCGGCCTTGGCCTCGTCCGCTGCCGCGATCTCCGCGGCGCGAACGCGTTTCTCGGCCTCTACGAGTCTCTTTCCCTTCTTCTCGATCTCGGCGTCCCGCTCTTGGAGCCTCGCCTCCATCCTACCCAAATTCCTATGGAGGAGGATGACGCGGCCGCAGTTGTAGTTCGCGAAGAAGGTATTCTGCAGCAATAAAAGAGCACGTTAAAACAAGAACAAGAATAGTAAAGCCAATAAAAAATGATGAACAAAAAAGAGCAAGACATACCATCTCGGAGTAGCGGACGATCTCATCGTTGCGGGCTACCTCCGAGAGGTTGTTGGCCCATGCGACCTCGTCGGTCCAGGCCGACCTGTCCCAGTCTTCGGACACGCCCCGGGAAGGACCAGGGCAGTGGAACTTCTCGGCAGGAGGCCCGGTGGCCGAGATGACTCGGCTCGCGGCCCCAGGGCGTTCGACCATCACGCCCCCCGGGGTTTCCCCCTGCCCATCCTCCTTTCGTTTCTTCCTTTTCTCCCCCCGGGGAGAACCCTCTTCCTTCCTTTTGGACCCGACCTTATCCCCGGATCCTCGAGAGTGATGGGAGGACGTCCTCGCAGCATCCCCCTTGGACGCCACCCCCCCCCGCTCGTCTTCGCCGCCGGCGCCTTCAGCGTCGGGGCTGTCGTCTTGCTTTGCGGGGCGGGAGGCCTCGCCTGCGAGGTCGGTTCCTTTATGACGACCCCAAGTTGGCCCTGGGGTCTCGGAGCATTGGAGGAAGAAGTCACAGGCCTTTTGCCCTGTGACTTCGAGGTAAGAGCGCCGAGTAGGTTCACTGTCAGAAAAAAAAAGGGACGAGAAAATTAGATAAGAAAAGCAAGAAACAAGTTAATGACAGTAATAAGACAAAATAAGCCAGCGAGGTTATAAACCTTGCCCCTCAACTTCAAAAAGAAAAAAATCGAATCAAGGAATGTCAGGAAAGAGATTGAGTACCCTCTTTTCCTCGCTGGGAGGGAGGCTGAGGCTCAGACCAGCCCGCTCAAGCTGGTCCTGAGAAAGATACACCTGAAACGGTGCCTGACTCGCTGTGGCGTATCGGACCCTGAGCGCCTTGAGCTCATCAACCTCCAGCGGGGTTACACACCGAACGAATTCGCCCGGCGTTACCGGAAAATTGAGATATCTCCCGGTGGGGTCGCGAACCAAGAACCAATTCGGCTTCCACGGCCCGACGTTCGAAGGGGCCGTGGTGATCTTGATAAGCGGCGTGCTAAGGTTGATAAGGCTTCGGGACCGAGTGTCTCTCCTCGCTAGGAATAAAGCCGACAGGAAGTCATGTCTCGGTCCGTCCCCAAGTTCGCGACTGCGAATCGTGTAGGCACACAGCAACCGCCAAGCGTTCGGAAACCACTGTGCGGGGCAGATCTTCATGGCCCACAGATAATCAACGATATGCTGGGCCAAGGGCAACCTGAAGCCCGCCTGAAGGCTGAAGAGGTGCACAACCACGCACCTGTCGTAAGATGCCAAGGAGTGGCCCCCCTCCTCGGGAAGCGCCAGCTCAACCCCCTCGGGCCAAGCAAAGTCCTTGGCGATGTCGGCAAGGTCCTTCAGCTCGAGCTCGGTGGCCACCCTCTCGGATAAACGAGCCTCGGCAGAACCCGGGGTCATGGGGATCCGTTCCTCCAGGACGCAGGACACAGCATCGGTAATATACGCCGCAGGGAAGCTCGGAGGCACGTAAGGAGGCGGCGCCGAGGTCGTTCCCACAACCGGCCGCGCTTCGACCTTAGTAACAACCTCGTCTGGGGTAGAAGACGAAGCCATTTCAACGCCCGACGACGTTCGAAGATGGGATAAGCACGAATTAATAGAGACCTCGGAGTCGCTTGAAGAAGGCTCGCTGAAAACCAGCGAAGGGGACCTCGGATTCTGAGAGTCGCTGAGTTCTACGCTTCCCGCGGACTCCGAAACCTCCTCGTAAAAACCCTCTTGGACTCTGAAAGCGAAGCCGGGCGGAGGGCTAGCAGAGGCTCTCCTAGGCATGAAAAGAACGATGTCCAGGCCGCGGAAGGCTAGCACCTGGAAAAGAAAGAAGCATTGAGACGTCGGGCACTATAACCAAGAAAAAACAATGCGAGATCACAACCTCGGAAGAAATGCAGTGCGAGGTCGCAACCTCGGAAGAAAAGCAGTGCGAGGTCGCAACCTCGGAAGAAAAGCAGTGCGAGGTCGCAACCTCGGAAGAAAAGCAGTGCGAGGTCGCAACCTCGGAAGAAAAGCAGTGCGAGGTCGCAACCTCGGAAGAAAAGCAGTGCGAGGTCGTAACCTCGGAAGAAAAGCAGTGCGAGGTCATAACCTCGTGAGAAAGAGAAATTCCGGATCATAAGAGGCGAGGAGCCACGTGGCACCCTAGGGGCTATTCTGACAAGATAGGACGGCGAGGGAGAAGTCGAAGCGCCAAAAAGGAAGAAGTCGAAGCGCCGAAAAGGAAAAAGTCGAAGCGCCAGAAAGAGGAAAGAGAAGATGAAATGGAAGCCAGCGGTGGAGAACGGCGGTGGAGACCCTAACGTCCCATCAATCAGCCGTCAGTACGTTTGGGTTTCCAAGAGCTTCAAAATTCAAAACCGCCGAAAAATAAAAAGAGACAACCGTCGGTTGGAGGGCGAGGAATCCGAGTGCATGGCGTTCGCCACCCTCACCCCATCGTCCCGCCACCTTGTCGCCGGTGCGAAACGCCAAGGAGCAACCACTGCCCGCTAGGGCACAAGGCGAAACGAAAGAGAAAAGAAGAGAAAGGAGCAAAGGGAAAACAGCGAGAAAAAGCAGGCGGAAACTCACGCCGACCTCACCACCGTTGTTTCGCCACCGTGATGCCAGCGCAAAACACCAGGCGACACTCCATCGCCTCTCCAAAACACGGTACAAAAAACAAGTAGGGAGAAATCAAAAGCAAACAAGAAGCGGGAGAAGAAAAGTCGAAGACTTACTTGTTCAGAATCGACGAGGAGGAGGCGGTGGTGCAACCGGAAGATGGCTGAGGCTCGCCGGAAACCGTCTGAAGAAACCATTCGCAGGAAGCCAAAAAGACAGAAAGAGAGAAGGCGAAAATCTGGGAAGAAGAGATAAATGGGGAGGCGTGTGAAGTACGCACTTATAAAGGGCAGGCTTGGGCCTCCCCTACCCAGTTAGGCTTATTGGGCCTGTCCCTCCTGCGCGACCCATTAAGCAAAACACGAAGAGCAAGCCCAGAAAAGCTTTACCTTTGCCAACCAAAGAAAAGCTAAGTGTAGAACCTCGCAAAGGGAGGGCTTCGCAAGATGCTCCCCAGGAACCTCGGAATCCCTTGAAGCCTCGCAAAATGCCTACCCACCTCTCAGAGCCTCGCACCCCGCAATCTTTGAGAACTTATGCCCTGCGACCCTCGGAGCGAGGTCCCCAGGCCATGGGGTTGTGATGATGCTCAAAATAGCGAAGCAAGAGGTGGGCCCGAGGTATGAGGGTCAAACCAGGTCAAAGGGACCCCCGAGGATGATCCTGGGGCCCACAACCATACCCACCTCTTATTTTAACAAAATTCCTACCCCACGAGGTCCCCCTCGACCTCGCAACCGACTCTACTTGCGCCCGCCCACCATGACCACTCAGCGAACGCCGCTCTTCGAGCCAATCACCGGTTGCCTCGCCTCTAGGCCAATTAGAGCCCTTGATCTCGAGCGTCCCACATCGGACAACGACCAAAACTCGACTCCCCAATCCTCTATAAATAGAGGAGATTCTCGTATGGAAAAGGGGTCGAAAAACATCTTGAACTCAAGAACTTTCTTGCTCGTTGAAGATCGACGTGATCGAAACACCGTTAAAAGGCCTCGCTATAGATAAGTGAAGACCACAAAAAGACTTCAAGTCTCACAGAGTTTCCGCTCACATCAAAGACCTCGCTACACCACCTCGCAAGCCTCTTACACCTCGCTCTACCTCACGTCAAAGACTCCGCAACTCAACCTCGCTCAAAGGGACCGACAAGTGACACTTAGAGCTAGCTAGCAACTAGGAGATCTCGGACATTGTTAGGTCGAGATCTCGGATAATCGTAGGAGGTCTAGGGTGTAATTCTCAAATAATCTGTTAGCCTCGTTGGCTTGTAAACTTCGCTGTAAAGAAAATCATAAATAAAGAAGCAAGTGTTTGCACTTTCGAATATAATAATCTCGTTTCTTGTCTTCTAGTGAGCCTTTCATTTCGGATTTCATCAATTCATCCGTGACCACTTGACCCACATCAGTTCATTTTGCACTTAGCTAGAGTGCACCATTGTCCTCCTTCAACGTGAAGCGAGACATGAGTCATGACTCCAATATTGGGATACGCTAGCAAGCTACGCCCCCCAATACAGATTTTGTTATAAAGAGGTCATTGGAGACTCGACTCCTACCCCTGGACTACCTATTTTGCAACAGTGTTTCATCACAGGACCACTAAAGAGATGTCTTAGAGTCTAAACTCCCATCTCTACCATCTTACTTCACAACCATGTCTCACCTTGAGACAGCTAATCATACAACGGTCCTAAGTTCAGTTCTAGCGTAAAAACTGAAATAACGAGATGGTCGTTATTTCTAACAAAATAACAACCTATCAAACTTTATTCAACATACAAATTATTCCCAACATGAGGATCAAATGGAATTCAATTCCTCATTAATAACCATAACGCAAGAGAGAATCGTCCACTTGCCTTAGAAGGCGTGCTCAACGTCCTTAGCAATTCCAACAGTAATCTTTATCACCCTTCTGCCAAATATAACAAAAGGATTTCTCAACAATGAGCTCACGGAAACACTTCTTAGTTGTATACTCAAATTCTACAACTTCCTAATCGATAAACGATTTAATTTCCGAATATCGATATATAATAAATCCTTAGTTATCATGCTTTAAGGAGCCATTTTGGCGGAATTATAACTAATTATCCGCTTTGCTTTTGAAACAATTTTCTAAATAAAAATTGTTCATTAGCAACAGTTCTTAAAGGTGACCAAATCTCGGATCAAACGGATTAACAACGAATCCCAAGTAATTATCCGAAGTCCTTTACCTGTCAATCGGTGTCAAAACTTGTATTCGCTATAACTGAAGATCCGGACGTCCGTTTCTCGATCGGTTTGAACCTGTGGGACCGTATCAACGTCAAGATTATAAAAACCATAAATTTAATTAGCAAAGCGGAACCGAAAGGCCCTTACGGTGGCTAACCTGCTAATTGATTTCGATCGTATATACCTTCACTCGAGCCCATGGCTCGTTTGGCTCGATAGTGGCTCGATCCCCGAGCCCAAGGGTGGTCAAGTATTTCCCGACGGCAGCCCTTGCGGTGGGTGGTGGTCGGAGGAGCTAGTGATCGCCGGCGACGACGTTTGACGAGGCAAGAAGTGACCGGCGGTGATGAAGCTCACGAGTCCGTCGTTCCTCCTAATTCTCTCATGGTTCTGGTTTTTCACTTTTGCAGCAGCCCAAGCTCACTCATGGAAGAAGAAGAAGATGAGGTAGGAGATGAGGAAGTGGCAGGGGAGATCGTTGGCGGTGAAGACTGAATTCTTTCTCCCTCGAACCGTCGTTCCGACCTGATTTCTCTTGGTTCTGCTGCAGCCAGCACGAGCCCAGCAAGGGGGAAGAAGAAGAGGTGGAGGAGGAGGGTGGTGGACGGCAGAGAAGGCGGAGGAGAAGAAGACGCCAGCGGTGAGAATTCTCCGAGTCCATCGTCGTCCTCTCGGTCTCGCTCCCTTCCTCTGCTTTTTGAACAAGTTGATAAACTTTGACAAGTCAGAGATATATGTCCTAGATAGATAGAATTCTATCTCCAATTCCTTCCCCATTAAGAATGAAAAGAGGCGGTTTACAAACAAAACCCGTCTCGGAACGGGACTCGCGTTAAAGCGGTAAAATTATGTAGCTCGGGTGGAAAAATTCACTAAACGAAAAACGTCCCGTAAATTATGTAAACCAATAAAATCAATTTTCCATGATTTTATCTTGCTACCTTCAATTTTTAGGGCTTCCGTTTCGTATTTTAAATCCTTTACAGTACATAATTAAAAAGACGGCTTATCCAATAAATATTCTTTTTCCACTGAAAAATCCTAGAATTCACACTGATCCATAAAATCATTTCTTTATGATTTTAGGATATCACCAAAAAATTTCTAGGATTTCATCTCCAACAAAAATATTGGATTAAGCGTTAAAACGAACAAAGAGATTAAAAAGATATCCGAGAAAAATTCAAAAATTATCCTCAAAAACCACAGTTATTACAAAATCCTCCTTACATAACAGCTAGAGAGGACAGAGATTTACCTCTTCCAAATAAAATCCGTCACAGGGTTGATTTCCCCGTTTAGTTCTTATATAAGAACCAATTCCACCACCTATTAATCAATATCAATATACTATAACTAAAGTCGAATCTCTCTATCCTACATGTCATCGTTTTAACTATGCCACATAGGCGTTTTAATTTTTTCATTTACTGCTTTGCCCTTCTTTTATTTAAGTATTTACAACACTTATAGTATAACAATATTCCTTATATTACTCATATACAATTATATTTGGAGATCTTAAATTTTGGCAAGTTTTATTTGGTGTGTAATCCATTATGGAATGTTTTTATTGAAGGCACTAATGTTACTAATATTACTACGATTTTTCTAACCTATGCCCCAAGGGCATAGGTTAAGAGACTAAAAATGGTAATATATTTGGAATTTGTATTTATTTAGATTTAATTATTGTTTCAATAGGGTTTATTAGTTTCCTATTAGGGTTTTAGTTCCCAAATTTAGTACTCTTAACCTATGCCCTTAGGGCATAGGATAGAAAAACCGATATTACTAATCATATTACTAATATACAATTATATTTAAAGATTTTAAAACTTAATATGAAACATACTTTTCATTATTAAATAATTTATTAATTTCATAATATTACTAATATACAATTATATTTAGAGTTCTTAAAATTTGACAAATGATATAAACATAATCTTCATTATAAAATAACTTTTTTAAATAATAATAATATTATTAATATATAATTTTATTTGATGATCTTAAAATTCCGCAAGTTTAAAAATATAATCTATATAACATTTTTTTAATCAAAACCCGTACAAGGTATGTGAACAAATACTAGTATTATTCTAATCGAGTTCTATACTTTTATTGATACATAATGGTCCACTTCTTGATAAATAGGTTGATGTGTGACCTGATTTGTTATTTTTTATAATCTGCTCTAAATTTGTTTATAGTTTGATGGAACTTCTAATATAAGTACTAACCAAACTCCAATTTTTTAACCGTTAATTTCGTTATAATATTATTATAATTAATATTCATGACTTCATTGCACGTCTAATAAGCATTAGTGCACTATTCATACACAAACCGATCGACCCAAAAACACAATAATGTAATCTCAAATCCTCAATAATAAAACAAGTCGCCATCAAAGAGCTAGAGATAGATGTATTATGTATATACAATATCTCTAATTGGCATCGTGCAACCAATGAACCAAGTAAGTGCCATTGCTGTATATGATCATGGTAAGTAAGAGAAAGGCTATATAAACCCCATTCATAGCCTCATCAATTACCATCTCATCTTCTTCTCTTTCCTTCTATAGCCAATTTAGCTCCAAAAGAAAGAAAGGGTTTAGAATGGCATCATCCATGCCTCTCTTGGTTTCCTCCCTACTCATTTTGTCCATGGCAACCATTGCCTTAGCCGATGGCTACTATGGCTCCTACACACCGTCGCCAGAATACAAGTCGCCTGAGTATGTTCCTTCTCCATCAACATACTACAAAGCATCGGTGTATGTTTCTACTCCTGAATACAAGAGCCCGGTCTACTACCCATCTCCGGCTTACAAGAAGCCTACGTACACTCCATCTCCTGTTTACATTCCAAAACCTGTGTACCATCCTACACCGGTGTACAGTCCATCTCCCGTGTACAAGAGCCCTGTCTACTACAGTCCATCACCTATCTACGTTCCTAAACCAACATACAAACCTACACCGATCTACAAGCCAGTTTACTCTCCTTCTCCTGTTTACAAGAGTCCTGCATACACTCCATCTCCTGTTTACAAGAGCCCGGAATACATCCCATCCCCCGTTTACAAGAGCCCCGAGTACACCCCATCTCCCGTTTACAAGAGCCCCGAGTACACTCCATCTCCAATTTACAAGAGCCCCGTGTACTACTCCTCGTCTCCCGTTTACAAGAGCCCCGTGTACTACTCCCCGTCTCCCGTTTACAAGAGCCCCGTGTACTACTCCCCGTCTCCCGTTTACAAGAGCCCCGTGTACTACTCCCCATCTCCCGTTTACAAGAGCCCCGTGTACTCCCCATCTCCCATTTACAAGAGCCCCGTGTACTACTCCCCGTCTCCCGTTTACAAGAGCCCCGTGTACTCCCCATCTCCCGTTTACAAGAGCCCCGAGTACACTCCATCTCCCATTTACAAGAGCCCCGTGTACTACTCCCCGTCTCCCGTTTACAAGAGCCCCGTGTACTCCCCATCTCCCGTTTACAAGAGCCCCGAGTACACTCCATCTCCCGTTTACAAGAGCCCCTACTCCCCGTCTCCTGTTTACAAGAGCCCTATCTACATTCCAAAGCCTATTTACAAGGTCCCTGAATACCACCCTACACCAGCCTACAAGCCTGTTTACAAGGTCCCTGAATACCACTCTACACCGGCCTACAAGCCTGTCTACACTCCAAAAGCATATGTTCCAAAACCATATATCCCAAAACCAGTCTACACTCCTACTCCTATTTACACCCCAACACCAGTGTACAAGAGTCCAGAGTACACTCCTACTCCAGTGTACAAGGCTCCCGTATACAAAAGTCCATCATACACTCCTTCTCCAACAACCTACTAGATTCGAAAATCGCATTTTCTAAATTGGGCATATTAATCCTATTCCTTCCTACGAAACCTAAGATAACTATTATATTAAATAAAAGATTACTCGAGTGAGAATTAACCTGAATGAGTACTTTATTTTTTATTGTAATTTCTTTCATTATTTAATACTTTGAAATACTATTATTAAGATTGATATTGTGATTTATTTATATATTGTATTTTTTCGATGCAAATATATATTTATATTGTACTCTTATATGATGTTGTAATGAATATATTAATCGTACTTATTTTGGAGGGATACGTTTAATGGTTATTCTTACATTCTTTTTGGAGCATTTATGCATAAATTTGATTTGTTTTTCATTCCCTCTCACTCGAATGCACCATTCCTCTTGTAACTACTCACTCGATCATGCCCTAAAAAACACATAAATAAGTAGCCGAAATGATCAAATCATTCAATCAATCATCCTATAAGCTATTGAAATTAATAAGAAGATAATTTTGAATGGATAATGAAAAGAGAATAATTATCGAACTTCTCTTATTGCATTCTCACGTGCTTATGATTTACAATCTAATTGGTCGCCTAATATAAAGTCGTCTTATTCTCCAAAGTTTATTAGAAACCCAATTAATGAAATTCCAAGGGAAAACTACTTTGAAAGGAGTTCTGTTAAAAGCCGATTTTCCTGAACAATTGGTGAATATTATTATAATGTTTCAGACCAAACGGAAAGCTACTTTGCTCTAGAATAGCAAAAAGGTGGGTGTGTTTACTCCTCGTCGTGTGCGACAAGGCGATCCCTTGTCCCCGTATCTCTTTTAGTTTTATTTATGTGTATGGAAAAACTTTCTCACTTGATTCAGTTGGCGGTTGCGGAGTGTTCCTAGAAACCAATCTCTGCTGGTGACATTCAAATCTCCCACTTTTTTCGTTGATGATCTTGTGCTATTTGCTAATGATGCCTTACTTGGGGATCCACTTCGGAGAAGCGTCGGGTTCATCTTCTTCCATGGGATGTTATTAGGAGACCTCGTAAGGAACTAGGCTTGGGAGTTCGCCCCCATGCGACAAACTAATGATGCCTTACTTGCGAAGCTCGGTTGGCGAATTCTACTATAACCAACCTAACTTTGGGCTCGTGTCATCAATATAAAATATTGCAAGGATCCGTCGGATGTTGACATGTCGCGAACCTGGAACGGAAAATCTTATGTTTTTAAACGGGGAGAGTATAATATAACAATATTACTATTCCTATTAATATACAATGATCTACTATTTTTTATGGACAAAATTAAAATATTATATAATTATACATCATCATGTTTAATATGTATTGTTATTATTTTTCCAATGGCAAGTATGAAACTATCCATACATAATATCTCTAATATACAATGATCTGCTATTTTTTTATGGACAAAATTTAAATATTATATAATTGTATATCATCATATTTAATATATATCATTATATATAATCTACTAATTTTTTTATGGATAAAATGTAAATATTATATAATTGTATTAGTATATCATCATCTTTAATATGTATCATTATATATAATATAATAATATTGCTAATGTTATTAACCTATAATTATATTCTTACAACAAAAAATACAATTAATTATATACAATATATAATTCTTTTACTCTTCATTTATTTAATTACTAAAAATATATAATTGTACATCATCATCTTTAATATGTATTGTTATATTTTTCAATAGAAAGTATGAAACTATCCATACATAATATCTCTAATATACAATGATCTACTACTTTTTTTATGGACAAAATTTAAATATTATATAATTTTATATCACCATCTTTAATGTGTATCATTATGTATAATATACTAACTTTTTTATGGACAAAATTTTAATATTATATAATTGTATATCATCATCTTTATTATGTATCATTATATATAAGATAATAACATTGCTAATGTTATTTTTTCTATACATCCCTTTTTTATATTATAATAATTTAATCTATCTATATGTTGATACTTTATATATTAATTTTATGCATATCTTTTAACAAAACTTGTACTATATGCTAATATTTTTTATATTAATTTTATACATAATAAAATTTCTTTTATCTTTTAGCAAAGCTTCAACTTCAAGTATATAATTTTGTTATCTATATGTTGAGATTTTAAAATATACGGAGTAATAAATTATTTATAGAATATATGATATATTTTAGTATACATTGATATATGTACCTAAATTTTAATAAATTAATGTTAAAAAACTATTTTAATATGTTATATTATCCTTAATAGATATCTTACCGTAATTATCTTTAAATTATAGCATTATATTATTTTTATTTTTTCTCTATATCATTTTCTATAAGAATCTTTATATTAATGTTCTTCATATTTAAAAATATTATTATATTCATTACAAAGTAAATGATAAGAACTTAAATACGAGCTCAAAAAAAAAGAAATTAAATACATAACCTTAATAAATATTTTATAAAAACTAATTGTTTTATGCATATTAATATCTTAACTAAAAAATAAAAAAATATTTACAAATATTAAATTCAAGTGAAATGAATATTTTAAAATTTTGAATCAAAATATGAGGCAAGATCTTAACAAATAATAAAAAAAAATTAAATACATTCAATTAAAATATATGAAACGATCTTAAAGTTTTTTTTATAAATTACATAATTTTATTGCTATATTATATATAATTATTTTAAACTTTATATAAATATCATATTATTGTATAATCTTTAGTAAAATCACTCCTGAGTATCACGGGAATTCAACTAATTTATTTATTTATTGATAAAGAAAAGGGCTTGGGGCATAGAAGGTTGTAATCGAAATCAGCTGAGAGGCTCGGTTAAAAGTATACTCTATACGAGTTTAAATTTGAATGTGAGTTTCTTTCTAGCTCAAAATTTTGTTTTAGCTTAGTTTATTTAAATGTTCACTAAACTCGAGTTTAGCTCGCGAGCTTCTCATTTTGTTTTTTCGTGAGACAAAGTAAAAAAACAACATCTTTATTTGATTATTTATACATGCAAATGAAACTAAATTTTAAACTACATAGTTTGAGTAGTTTGAAAAAGACCACCAAAACTATGCAATTTAACGTAAATTATATATTGCATATAACATACTCCGTATATAGTAAAGCTTTGTCATGAACGTATAATATAGTTTGTTATGAAAGTATAATTGAGTTTGCTCATGAACATATAACTGAGTTTGCTCATTAATAATGAGCCGAGTTATCTTGTTCTCAAGCTCGGTTCATTTATCTTTCGAGCCTTAAAAAGGTCCTCAAGCTTGGATCGTTTACAAGTCGATTGAGTTGAACACAAACAAGATATAACTGACCCGAACACTGAATTTCTCACGAACAACTCTGTTCATTTACAACCCTAGCTAGTTGAGAGCGAATTAACTTTCATCAATTAAATATGGAGAAAATTTATTTGAGTTTCTTTGTGATATAAGAAACTTTTATAAGATGTGTGTGCCATGTATCAATTGCTATATGGATTTTTATCATGTAATACTCTCTTAATCATGTTTATTGTTCAAGTCCATCTCATATACATTTCCACATTAAGATCGATAAATAGCCCGAAACCTTCAAGGACCCGTTTGGTATAAATTCGGGTATAGAAATGGGACAAGTTATCGGGTTGAATAGGTATGGGAATGGAATGTCATTCCTGATTAGTAGTGTTTGGCTTATATTTGGGAATGAAAATTAGGGTTTATTTTTTCATCTTAAATTCTACCATTTTGGCCCAAATTCAACAATTATGCTCCATCTTTATACGTGTACACATCTCCCATTTTACAGATTCTACAGTTCAGTATTCAAAAGTGAAAAAAAAGCAGAGAAAGTGGAAATGGAGTACACCAACTTTTTTTTTATATTGCTTATTTCTTTATCTGTTTGTATTTGATCGATTCAGTTGAAATTTTTAAACACTAAAAGCGGATTTGTCGGATCGATTCAGTTGGGAATGAAAACAGTGAACGCTTGTCGGAGTACTTGGGAGAGGCTCCGGTGAAGGCTCGCTCGGTTTGTCGGATCGAAGGAACCAAAGGAAAAGAGAGGCAGGAGAAGTGAGGACGTGGAGGTTGAAGAAGGAGGAGTCACAAGAGGAGGTTGAAGATAATGAACAGTAAATGAGCGGGAATGAAATCTCATACCCGAGGGAAGGGTAGAGTTTGAGAACCCCATACCTATCGGGTTTAGGGTATTAGTTTAAAAAAAATAGCATAACAAACACTAGGTATGGGGTTTGTATTCCCAAACCCGATACCTTCATTAAACCCCCAAAAGAAGCTCAAATTAAACGCCTCTTTTGGTTCTCGTTGGCCGATTGACGGTAGAGAGGCTCAATGGGTCAACTCGTTGGCCCGCAAAATAAATTATTTACCCGTGACTCGACCCATGGGTTGCGGGTTTTGCGGGTCGACCTGTTTAAGGCAAAGAGAGTATTTTAATTTTTTTTGAAACGAAGAACAACTTATAATAAATAGGGGGAGTAATAAAAATACGAATTCAAAAATAAAAAAAAAAACTAAATATAAAACATAAATTATATCATTTTTAAAAAGAAATTTAAATAAAAATTATATATAGAATCTTGTTAAAATTATACTCTTATGCATGAAATAATATAATAAATTTTTTTAAAAAGGTGTGGGTCTTGTGTAGACCTGTCAAAACTTGACCCGATACGAAAAATCGACCCGAACCGCCTGAAGTTTTTTGGGTTGAAACCCGATCCGAAAAACAATGGGTCAAGAGTAACCCGAACTCGGCCGACTTGGAAAAACTAGGTTGGGTCACCAACCCGTTGGGTTGACCCGACCAACACGATAAAGTATTATTTCAATTAAAAATTAAATATTTTATTATAAATTTTATATAAAATTATTATTTAATTATTATTAAATAATACTTAATATAATATTATTTTAATTATTTTAATAAAAATAAAAATAAGGGTTAAAAAATTGAAGATCGTGACTTGTTGGATCAACACGAACTCGTAACAAAACCGTAACAACTCGGTCTATATGAACCCCTAAATTTAACGACCCGACGATCCGAGTCTCGTTTCGACACAAACCCGAACCTGACCCGCCCGACCCATTTGACAGGTCTAGTCATGTGGGTCGCCCCATAACCCGATGAGTTTAATCCGACCCGACCCACAACGCGAAAATTTAAAAAAATGACACACAAACCCGACCCGTTATTTATAGGTCGGATCATTACGGGCTGCGGACGACCCACACTATAAACAAATCAGCGATTAGTTGATCGCCCTATAACTAATAAAATCCGTCACAGGTTGATTACCCGTTTAGTTTTATATAAGAACCAAATTCCACACCACCTATTAATAACATTCTAATCAAGTTCTATAATTTTATTGATAGTTTGATGGAACTTCTAATAAGTAATAACCAAACTCCAATTTTGAACCGTTACTTTCGTTATAATTAATATACACGTCTAATAAGCAAACCGATCAAATAGCTAGACTTCATTGCACGTCTAATAAGCTATAGTGCACTATTCATACACAAACCGATCGACCCAAAAACACAATAATGTAATCTCAAATCCTCAATAATAAAACATGTCGCCATCAAATAGCTAGAGACAGATGTATTATGTATATACAATATCTCTTGGCATCGTGCAACCAATGAACCAAGTAAGTGCCATTGTTGTATATAATCATGGTAAGTAAGAGAAAGGCTATATAAACCCCATTCATAGCCTCATCAATTACCATCTCATCTTCTTCTCTTTCCTTCTATAGCCAATTTAGCTCCAAAAGAAAGAAAGGGTTTAGAATGGCATCATCCATGCGTCTCTTGGTTTCCTCCCTACTCATTTTGTCCATGGCAACCATTGCCTTAGCCGATGGCTACTATGGCTCCTACACACCGTCGCCAGAATACAAGTCGCCTGAGTATGTTCCTTCTCCATCACCATACTACAAAGCATCGTTGTATGTTTCTACTCCTGAATACAAGAGCCCGGTCTACTACCCATCTCCGGCTTACAAGAAGCCTACGTACACTCCATCTCCTGTTTACATTCCAAAACCTGTGTACCATCCTACACCGGTGTACAGTCCATCTCCCGTGTACAAGAGCCCTGTCTACTACAGTCCATCACCTATCTACGTTCCTAAACCAACATACAAACCTACACCGATCTACAAGCCAGTTTACTCTCCTTCTCCTGTTTACAAGAGTCCTGCATACACTCCATCTCGTGTTTACAAGAGCCCGGAATACACCCCATCTCCCATTTACAAGAGCCCCGTGTACTACTCCCCGTCTCCCGTTTACAAGAGCCCCGTGTACTCCCCATCTCCCGTTTACAAGAGCCCCGAGTACACTCCATCTCCCATTTACAAGAGCCCAGTGTACTACTCCCCGTCTCCCGTTTACAAGAGCCCCGTGTACTCCCCATCTCCCGTTTACAAGAGCCCCGAGTACACTCCATCTCCCATTTACAAGAGCCCTGTTTACGTTCCAAAGCCTGTTTACAAGGTCCCTGAATACCACCCTACACCGGCTTACAAGCCTGTTTACAAGGTCCCTGAATACCACCCTACACCGGCCTACAAGCCTGTTTACAAGGTCCCTGAATACCACCCTACACCGGCCTACAAGCCTGTTTACAAAGTCCCTGAATACCATTCTACACCGGCCTACAAGCCTGTCTACACTCCAAAACCAGTCTACACTCCTACTCCTATTTACACCCCAACACCAGTGTACAAGAGTCCAGAGTACACTCCTACTCCAGTGTACAAGGCTCCCGTATACAAAAGTCCAGCATACACTCCTTCTCCAGCAACCTACTAGATTCGAAAATCGTATTTCCTAAATTGGGCATATTAATCTCATTCCTTCGTATGAAAACTAAGATAACTATTATATTGGATAAAAATTTACTCTAGTGAGGATAAACCCGAATGGATTCTTTACTTTTTATTGTAATTTCTTTCATTACTTAATAATTTGAAATACTATTATTAAGTTTAATATTGTGATTTATTTAAATATATTTGTATTTTTTATGCAGATATATATTTATATTGTATTGTTATATGTTGTTGTAATGAATATATTGATCGAACTTATTTTGGAGGGATACGTTTAATGGTTATTTCCAAATTCTCTTTGGAGCATTTATGCATAAACTTGATTTGTTTTTCATTCCCTCTCTCTCGAATGCACCATTCCTCTTGTAACTACTCACTCGATCATGCCCTAAAAAAAACATAAATAAGTAGCCGAAATGATCAAATCATTCAATCAATCATCATATAAGCTACTCTCTCCGTTCATAAAAATATGATGTTTTAGCCTAAACCCTAAAAATTAAGAAAGTATATAATTTGACTCAATTACCCTTCTTATCAATTTTTTACTTTTACTTAAATTTAAATTATAGAATATTTTCTGATTTGGTTTAGATTTACTCCTTCCCAATTCTCATCCAATTTAATGTACAACTTCCTAAATTAATGTTCCTAAATTGATTTGGTTTGATTTCTACTTTTTTTTTCCTTTTTTTAAAAAGGTAAAATTGGAAAAATGTGTACACAAATAGCTAAAACATCATATTTTATTGAACAAGAAAAAACCCTAAAACATTATATTTCCATGAACGAGGGAGTATTGAAATTAATAAGAAGATAATTTTGAATGGATAATGAAAAGAGAATAATTATCGAACTACTCTTATTGCATTCTCACATGCTTATGATTTACAATCTAAGTGCTTGTTTGGTTATCTAGTGAAATCCCATGATTTGGAAAAACCCAGGAAGTAGCTTTAAATATATGCATTTGGTTAAATTATTTTTATGGATAAAATACATGAAGTTAAATTCCCATGATTTACACTTCCTCCAAAATGAAGAAATTACAATTACCTAGGTAGGGGTAGGTAAGATCAAATTCTTCCATTTTTATTCTAAATATTTTTATTCTTTTTTATATTTAAACTACAAATTTCCAATTTACCCATGAGAAAAATTCTTGATTTTTATAGACTGAGGTTATAATAGTAATATTAAATGAATTCACATGAATTTTTAAGCTCTACAACAAAAGGTAATGATTTTAATTCATAGGAATTTAATTTCAACCAAACATTTTTCTTAAATTCCCGTGATTTATAATACCCAGGAAATCAATTTCTATGATTTAAGTTCCTATGAATTGTACTTCCTGTATTAAAGTCGTCTTATAGAAACCCAATTAATGAAATTCCAAGGGAAAACTACTTTGAAAGGAGTTCTGTTAAAAGCCAATTTTCCTGATCAATTGGTGAATATTATTATAAATGTGTCACACCAAACGGAAAGCTACTTTGCTCTAGAATAGCGAAAATGTGGGTGTGTTTACTCCTCGTCGTGTGTGACAAGGCGATCCTTTGTCCCCGTATCTCTTTTTTATGTGTATGGAAAAACTTTCTCACTTGATTCTGATGGCGGTTGCGGAGTGTTCCTAGAAACCAATCTCTGTTGGTGACATCTAAATCTCCCACTTTTTTCATTGATGATCTTGTGCTACTTGCTAATGATGCCTTACTTGGGGATCCACTTCGGAGAAGCGTCGGGTTCATCTTCTTCCATGGGATGTTATTGCGAGCAGAGACGGACCTCCCTAAAAAAATAAAAATAGGGTAAAAAAAATTAGAAAAAAAAATTAAAAAAGGGTAAATTTAGTAGTAAATTAGTTGAATTAAGGTAATTTAGCCTACCCAGAAAAAATCGGTGAAATTTAGCCCACCCTAAATTTTAATCCTGGGTCCGTCCCTGATTACGAGACCTCGTAAGGAACTAGGCTTGGGAGAAACACAAGACATAGACGTCGACGGCCACTTGGACGTGCACGAGCTCTTGCTTCCCGGGCCGAACGGAACCCAGATCGAGGCGCTCGACGTCACCGGTACTCTGAACGTGCATGAGCACATCAGGAAGGAACAATTCAATGTGGATAAGAAGAGCTTGGATCTTGATGCCATGGCTTCAGAAGCTGCTCGTTCTGCTGTAGAAGGAGCTTCTTCTTCTTCTTCTTCCAGTTCAGGCGATACTCATCATGATCACAAGCACACAGATTGAATTAACTTTCATCAATTTAAATATGGAGAATATTTATTTGAGTTTCTTTGTGATATAAGAAGCTTTTATACGATGTGTGTGCCATGTATCAATTGCTATATGGATTTTTATCATGTAATAGTCTCTTAATCATGTTTATTGTTCAAGTTCATCTCATATACATTTCTACATTAAGATCGATAAATAGCCCGAAACCTTTAAAAAGAAGCTCAAATTAAACGCTCATTTGGTTCTTTCTTTTTTTATGATGAAAGGAATTCGGGGGGCGATCAATGAGGTGCATGCTCAATGGGTCGACTCGTTTGCCCGAAAAAAAAAATTTATTTACCCGCCACTCGACCCTGGGTTGCGGGTTTTGCGGATCGAACTGTTTGAGGCAAAGAGAGTATTTTAATTTTTTTTCTAAAACGGAGAACAACTTAAAATAAATAGGGGAGTAATAAAGATATGAATTCAAAAATAAAAATGCTAAATATAATACATAAATTATATCATTTTTAAAAAGAAATTTAAATAAAATATATATATAATCTTGTTAAAATTATACTCTTATGCATGAAATAATATAATAATTTTTTTTTTATAAAAAAGTTGTGGGTCAACCCACAATCCGATGGATTTAACCCGACCCGACCCGCAACCCGAAAATTAAAAAATAAAAAGTAACCCAATAACGGGTCGGGTCTGTTCGGGTTGCGGCCGACCCACACCATGAACATCCCTAATCAGCGATTAGTTGATCGCCCTAGAACATCCAAATGAATAAAATCTGTAACACCCCCTTCCTACCCTGGAGGTATTACCGCCAGTAACCCCGATTAAGACTAAACCGAAGCTACACAAGGCTTTAAACTGACTGAACAAACTAAAACAAGGTAAATGAAACCATTTAAAACCTAACAAAATTAAGTAAAACTTTACAGCGGAAAAGAGAATAAAAGGTCTTATACAAGCCTTAACTTAAAAAGAATTTAGTAAATAAATAGAACAACCTTCTATTTAAACAAAATCTTCATCAAGTCTTTCTTGATTTCTTATTTCTGAAACTCAGCTTCGCTTTGAAGTAGTTCAACCATGATCTTCACTCAGGTATAGCCATTGGAAACCTTTCTTCAACTTCTGGAGCTTCAAACCTCTGAATCCGCCTCTTGAATCAACTTCTAAGAAGAACCTGATGTGTCGTAAACCAACAGTGGACACCAGCCGACCATATAAAAGAAAAGAAGATGGGCGGGTTAGTCTAATGAAAGACTAAGCAAGCGGAGAAACTAACTTGGTTCTTATGGTTGTAACTAAACATATTGGCATCCAAATCCGATTAGACTCGGATTATGATCCAACAGTTAGCAGTCTTATAGAGAATAAGAAGGAGACTCGCATAATCAAGAGAGAGAACACCACCGCTTGTGGTTTCTTTAAGAAGCATAAACGATTAATGGAAACTTATACTAACCACTCAACCTTCACAACCGTCTTCAACGACTAAACAGCTTAACTTCATCAAAGTTTGATTAAGAATCATTCTTAATCAGGAGCAAGAATGGTTATCAAAAGAACTAACCATTCAGATACATTATCGTGCCTATCGCACTCTCTTCTCTTCATGATTTTAACATTTCATATTCACTTTAATAGCTTTAAATCGACCCAAACCGTTGTCGATCAATTTCTTGTAACTGATGTCGTCAGGGTGAGAGGGCCTATTCATGATGATGCTCAAAATAGCGAAGCAAGAGGTGGGCCCGAGGTATGAGGGTCAAACCAGGTCAAAGGGACCCCCGAGGATGATCCTGGGGCCCACAACCATACCCACCTCTTATTTTAACAAAATTCCTACCCAACGAGGTCCCCCACCATGACCACTCAGCGAACGCCGCTCTTCGAGCCAATCACCGGCTGCCTCGCCTCTAGGCCAATCAGAGCCCTTGATCTCGGGCGTCCCACATCGGACAACGACCAAAAATCGACTCCCCAATCCTCTATAAATAGAGGAGATTCTCGTATGGAAAAGGGGTCGAAAAACATCTTGAACTCAAGAACTTTCTTGCTCGTTGAAGATCGACGTGATCGAAACACCGTTAAAAGGCCTCGCTATAGATAAGTGAAGTCCACAAAAAGACTTCAAGTCTCACAGAGTTTCCGCTCACATCAAAGACCTCGCTACACCACCTCGCAAACCTCTTACACCTCGCTCTACCTCACGTCAAAGACTCCGCAACTCAACCTCGCTCAAAGGGACCGGCAAGTGACACTTAGAGCTAGCTAGCAACTAGGAGATCTCGGACATTGTTAGGTCGAGATCTCGGATAATCGTAGGAGGTCTAGGGTGTAATTCTCAAATAATCTGTTAGCCTCGTTGGCTTGTAAGCTTCGCTGTAAAGAAAATCATAAATAAAGAAGCAAGTGTTTGCACTTTCGAATATAATAATCTCGTTTCTTGTCTTCTAGTGAGCCTTTCATTTCGGATTTCATCACTGGCGCCGTCTGTGGGAACTTCTTCATCCTAAGTAGTTCCTCGATTCGTGCAAACCTTAGCTTCGATTCCCTCAAAATGGCTTGCCCAAACAATTTCTTCCCTCAACACCCCGACAACATGCCAGAAACTACGCAATGGACAGCCGCGGGACCTCCGGGCTGCCCGTTCGTGGTCCCTCCGGGATGGACGTACGCCGCCCCGCAAAATCCATTCCCATTCCAAGGCCTCGAGCAGGGCGGCGCGCCCCCGAACCCATATCCCTACCCGACTTATGGGCAATACCAGCAGGGCTTCGCCCCTTCGTACGTCCCCTATCCCCCCCAGGGTGAGCCGCACTCCGAGTACGTCCCCGCTTACGTCCCTAGGCGTGCGCATGAGCCCGAGTCCTCCACCAACGGCTCGTCAACAGAGAGACCTCCCCGAGATCCCATGCAGATCTCGCGGTCTCGATCGCGTCGATCGAGGCTGCAGGAGCCAGAGTTGTCCGAAACAACGGGGAGCGCGATGCACTACCCGAGGTCTCGATCGCATAATTCGAGGCCACTTCCCCAAAATCAGGAGGAAGCCAAGATCACCTCCCCGTTCATGGACGTGATCCGGAACGCGCCCATGCCCAAGGGCTTCTTGAGGCCGCAAATGGGGCTTTATGACGGTTTAGCGGACCCCGAGGAGCACGTAAAACACTTCGCGGTCCAGATGAACGTCAATGCCTACAATGACGCGATATTCTGCAGGGTTTTCCCCACCACCCTGGAAAAGGCCGCGTTGACATGGTTCTCAAGCAAGAAGGTCGGCTCCGTGACCTCGTTCGCCCAGCTGTGTGATTCCTTTGTCACGCACTTCAGCGGCTCCAGGAAGCGCAAGAAGAACATGCGGGACCTCCGCGGGATCGAGCAGGGGGAGAGCGAATCCTTAGGCGCTTTCTTCACAAGGTTCACGACCGCGGTGGCGGAGATCGCGCACGTCGACGAGTCGTCGGTGCGCGACACCCTCATGGGCAACCTGCGCATCCGGGAATTCAAAAACCGCATTTTTTATAAGAATCCGGAGATGTACGAAAGCCTGTGCGCCCGGATCACGGCCCAAGTATACGCCGAGGATGCCGCCAACCAGAGCTCGCGACCACGAACTGACAAAGAGATCGTCGCCGAGGCCAAGGGGAAGGCAAAGGTGGCCGCGCCGGCCGCGCGCGATGCGTATGTGACGCAGGCACATAACCCCAACAACAACAACAACAACAACAACAACAACAGAAACAACAACAATAGCCGGAACAATAACAACAACAACAATAACCGGAACAACAACCGTGGAGGCGGTGGCGGAGGCTGGAACTGCTTTGGCAGGAGACCGCGGGGTTACCGAGGCAAGGGAGGTCCCGCATATGACCCAAATGAAAAGGGTCGTGCCAACCCCGCGTCGGGAGCCAACCTCGAGCCGCGAGGCCCAAGTCAGACCCAGGATAACAACAACAACAACGTCGAGCAACAGGCGCCCGCGAAGCAGGCCCGGTCGGGACAGGCGACGGCGCTCGATGGGTACATCCATACCATCTCGGGCGGACCATCACCGGCTGGGTCAAGCCAGGCAGAGCGGAAGAGATACGCGAGGGAAAGCCATCATGAACCCTCGGTATTCAGCGTCGCACAAACCTCGCGCGCCCACGTAGGTTTGTCCTTCTCGTCAGATGATGCCGAGGGGCTTCACATGCCACACTCCGACCCCTTGGTGGTCCACGCGCAGATGGGCTCAAAGATGGTTAAGCGAGTACTGGTGGACACGGGATCCTCCGTGGACATCATGTACTATGGCGCGTTCAAGCAATTGGGCATCTCCGAGACCTCCTTGAAGCCCTACGCTGGGAAACTCACCTCCTTCTCGGGAGACGAAGTCGACGTGGCCGGACTCATCGACCTCTGGATGACGCTCGACACCGGGTCCACCAGGAGGACCGAAATGGTGGAGTTTACAGTGGTGCGCCTGCCTTCGGTGTGGAACGCAATCATTGGGAGGGTCTCCTTGATGAAGTTCCAGGCGGTAGTTTCTATCTATCACCTGAAGATGAAGTTCCCCGTCGATGGCGGGGTTGGAGAGGTAAAGGGCAATCAGGAGGAAGGTCGCGTTTGCTACGCAACCTCTGCAAAGCAAAAGTGCCCGGTGTTCATGGTGGAATCTCCTGGCAAGGCCGACCTCGAAGTCCGGGATTTCACAGTCCCCACTCCAGAGCTGGAAAGAATGGTGATATCCCCTTTCGAGAGCGAGTCCGAGAAGATCTACCTCGGGGAATGCCTCTCGGGGGCATCGACGACGTCACTAGAAGCCTTGCTCGCTGAGTCCCACGACGTGTTCGCTTGGACTGCGAAGGACCTCCGAGGTGTCCCGCGGACCGTAGCCCAGCACTCTCTGAACGTCGACGTCACCACTCGCCCTGTGGTGTAGCGACGAAGAAAAATGAACGAGGAAAGGGCAAGCGCCGCAAATGACGAGGTGGCAAAATTGCTGGCTGCGGGGTTTATACGCGAGGTCCAATACCCCCGGTGGCTTTCCAACGTCGTGCTTGTCAAAAAAGCCAGCGGGAAGTGGAGAATGTGCATCGATTTCAAGGACCTCAACAAAGCCTGTCCCAAAGACAGCTACCCCTTGCCCTTGATCGACGAGCTCGTTGACTCAACCGCAGGTCACGGGGTTTTGAGCTTCCTCGACGCGTACTCGGGGTACAATCAGGTCCTGATGAACCCGCGAGAAGAGGAGGAGACATCCTTCATCACCTAGCGAGGCACTTATTGCTACAAAGTCATGCCGTTTGGGCTGAAGAATGCGGGGGCAACCTTTCAACGCCTCGTCGACCGCGTTTTCAAGAGCCATCTCGGACGGAACGTGTCCGCTTATGTCGCCGACATTGTTGTCCGGAGCAAGACCCCTGAGGAGCATCTGGTCGACCTCGCTGAGGTCTTCGCAACTCTCAGGCACAACCGTCTCAGCCTGAACCCCGAGAAGTGCGTCTTCGGCGTGTCATCGGGAAAATTCTTGGGCTTTATGATTAGCGAACGGGGCATCGATGTAAACCCTGCTAAGGTCGAGTCGATCCTCTCCATGAGGTCACCACGGTCTCGTACCGAGGTGCAACGGCTTAACGGTGCTGTCAACTACCTTGGGAGGTTCTACTCCCGCCTGGCGGAAAGGTCCCTCCCCTTTTTCGCGGCTCTCAAGCAGAATGACAAGTTCGTATGGGACGAGAATCTGGAGCTCGCCTTTCTTTGAGCTAAAGGCCTTCCTGACAAAGCTCCCCACACTGTCGCCCCCGCTGGCGGGTGAAGACTTGCAACTTTATGTGGCCGTCAGCCCCGAGACGGTCAGCGCGGTGCTCACCAGAAAGGCCACGCACCCAGTTTATTTCGTGAGCCGTGTGCTCCAGCCCGCGGAGCAGCGATATTCCCCAGCAGAGAAGATGGCGCTGGCAGTTGTGACCGCCGCAAGGCGTCTGCGCCCTTACTTCCATGCGCACCCCATCCAGGTCCTGTTTGACCTCCCACTTCGACAAATCCTCTACCAGCCCGCCCTCTCCGGGCGGATGACGAAGTGGGCAGTCGAGCTCTCCGAGTTCGACATCAGCTACCTCCCAAGAACTGCCATGAAGGGGCAGGCCCTCGCTGACTTCATGGTGGAGGTCACTTTCCCCGAAACAGAAACAAGCTCAGAAGAGTGGAAGGTGTTCGTCGACGGCTCGCGATGTGACGCCGGTGGTGGGGCTGGTGTATTCCTCGCTGGGCCCTCGATCGAGACGGAGTACTCACTTAACTTCGCCTTCGACGCCACCAATAATGAGGCCGAGTATGAAGCCATGATCGCGGGAATCGAGATGGCGCTCCTCAGTGGGGCCCGGAAAATCAGGGTCTACACCGACTCCGAGCTGGTAGCGCGCCAGCTCAACGGTCAGTACGACACCAAAACGGGGTTCCTGCCCGCGTACCGAGAAAAGGTCAAAGCCTTGGTATCATGCCTGGAAACCTTCGCGGTGCAGTCCATCCCTCGAACCTCGAACACCAAGGCGGACGCGTGGGCGAGGTTAGGATCCGCCCTTCCCCTTGAAGTGGGGAACCGCGTGATGGTAGAGCGAAAACTCTCGCGGAGTGTGAACAGCGAGGTTCTATCTGTCACCGCGGGGGATTGGAGGATCCCGATAACACGGTATGTGGAGAGCGGGGTCCTCTCAGAGGATCCCGCGCAGGCCAGGAAGCTGAAAATGCAGGCGGCGCGATATTGCGTCATAGGTGGCTGCCTTTATCGCCGAGGCTACGCCGAACCCAATCTATTGTGCGTCCCGACCGAGTCTACGGAGCACATCCTCTATGAGGCCCATGAAGGGGTCTGTGGCGGCCACCCCGGATGGCGAACCCTTTCGCATAAGATCGCCCACTTGGGGTACTTCTGGCCCACCCTCCGGCAAGACGCAAGGGACTATGTCCAGCGATGTGATGGATGCCAGAAGCACGGTAACCTCTTGCACGCCCAGACCTTGCAGCGTCGCTCCATCCACGCACCGTGCCCCTTCGCGATGTGGGGGATGGACATCCTCGGCCCCTTCCCCAAGGCCCCCGGTCAGGTGCGGTATATCCTGGTCATCGTCGACTACTTCACGAAGTGGGTTGAGGCACAAGCAATGGCGAAGATCACGGGGACTAAGGTCTGCGACTTTCTGTGGAAGAATCTTTTCTGCCGCTTCGGTGTTCCCATGACCATCATGACCGACCATGGCCCCCAATTTGATTGTGAAGAGAATCGGACATTCTGCTCAGGCATAGCCCTCAAGTTCTCCTCCGTGGCCCATCCTCAGTCCAACGGCCAGGTAGAGAACGTCAACGCCCGCATCCTGTCCGATCTAAAAAAGCGGCTGGGCATGGCACAAGGTCGTTGGGCAGAGCTTCTCCCGCTCGTCTTATGGACGTACCGCACCACCGCGCGCCGCGCAACCGGAGAAACGTCGTTCGCCCTAACCTACGGGGCAGAGGCCCTAGTCCCGGTAGAAACCCTGGTCCCATCGGCGAGGGTGTTCGATTTTGATAAAAAGGAGAACGAGGCCAATCTCAGGGTCGAGTTGCTCTTCCGCGACGAGCTACGCGAAGTAGCCGACCTTCGCTCCAGGGAATACAAGCGCCGCGTGGCAGTTTACCACGACAAGAAGGTGAGACCTCGGTTCCTGGCCAAATGCAATCTCGTCTTGAGAAGAACCGAAGGTGGCAAACTGGACTCCAACTGGGAGGGACCATACATCCTCGGGGAGGAGGTCGCTCCCGGAGCCTTTAAGCTCAAAGACAACGAGGGGCGAACCCTCAGTAAGACGTGGAACGTCGACCGGTTAAAGAAATATTTCGTGTAAACTCTCTGAATTCCGTTACTGCTTTTTGTGAATAAAGAGTTGTGGGACTTTCAAAATCTCTCTCAAAAATAAAAACTCTGGGTTAGAAGTCCATCCCTCGCTTCCCGCTTGGGGTTGGAGATTTTCGTTAAATCCAAACCTCGCTTCACGCGAGGTGTTGGAGAATCTCGTTAAGTCCATCCCTCGCTTCCTGCTTGGGGTTGGAGATTTTTGTTAAGTCCATCCCTCGCTTCACGCGAGGTGATGGAGAATTTCGTTAAGTCCAAACCTCGCTTCCCGCGAGGTGTTGGAGAATCTCGTTAAGTCCATCCCTCGCTTCCCGCTTGGGGTTGGAGATTTTCGTTAAGTCCAAACCTCGCTTCACGCGAGGTGTTGGAGAATCTCGTTAAGTCCATCCCTCGCTTCCCGCTTGGGGTTGGAGATCTTCGTTAAGTCCAAACCTCGCTTCACGCGAGGTGTTGGAGAATCTCGTTAGGTCCATCCCTCGCTTCCCGCTTGGGGTTGGAGATCTTCGTTAAGTCCAAACCTCGCTTCACGCGAGGTGTTGGAGAATCTCGTTAGGTCCATCCCTCACTTCCCGCTTGGGGTTGGAGATCTTCGTTAAGTCCAAACCTCGCTTCACGCGAGGTGTTGGAGAATCTCGTTAAGTCCATCCCTCGCTTCCCGCGAGGTGTTGGAGAATCTCGTTAAGTCCATCCCTCGCTTCCCGCAAGGTGTTGGAGAATCTCGTTAAGTCCATCCCTCGCTTCCCGCTTGGGGTTGGAGATCTTCGTTAAGTCCAAACCTCGCTTCATGCGAGGTGTTGGAGAATCTCGTTAAGTCCATCCCTCGCTTCCCGCGAGGTATTGGAGAATCTCGTTAAGTCCATCCCTCGCTTCCCGCGAGGTGTTGGAGAATCTCGTTAAGTCCATCCCTCGCTTCCCGCTTCGGGTTGGAGATCTTCGTTAAGTCCAAACCTCGCTTCATGCGAGGTGTTGGAGAATCTCGTTAAGTCCATCCCTCGCTTCCCGCGAGGTATTGGAGAATCTCGTTAAGTCCATCCCTCGCTTCCCGCGAGGTGTTGGAGAATCTCGTTAAGTCCATCCCTCGCTTCCCGCTTGGGGTTGGAGATTTTCGTTAAAAGTCCAAACCTCGCTTCACGCGAGGTGTTGGAGAATTTCGTTAAAAGTCCAAACCTCGCTTCTCGCGAGGTGTTGGAGAATCTCGTTAAGTCCATCCCTCGCTTCCCACTTGGGGTTGGAGATCTTCGTTAAGTCCAAACCTCGCTTCACGCGAGATGTTGGAGAATCTCGTTAAGTCCATCCCTCGCATCCCGCGAGGTGTTGGAGAATCTCGTTAAGTCCATCCCTCTCTTCCCGCTTGGGGTTGGAGATTTTCGTTAAAAGTCCAAACCTCGCTTCACGCGAGGTGTTGGAGAATTTCGTTAAAAGTCCAAACCTCGCTTCACGCGAGGTGTTGGAGAATTTCGTTAAACCCAAACCTCGCTTCCCGCGTGGTGTTGGAGAATTTCGATAAATCCATCCCTCGCTTCCCGCTCGTGGCCTCGGCACAGTCGTTGTGCGAAGTCCGAAAAAGGCTCGGGACCGCGGCGAATTGTTGTAAAAATCCGAGCAAAGCTCGAGAACTCGATACATAATTCGAAACACCCGATGTGGCCCGAATACCACAATAGTTGTGACACTCGGGCCATGGGGTTGGGTAGATAATATGTGCGAGCATATACGAGAAAGCTAGAACAAATAAGCAATCATAAGGTAAGGAAAATAACATAAAAAGCTGGGGCACGTGTGCCTAGATGTTTAATTACAGGCCCCGCAGGGCCACCAGCAAAACAACAAAACAAAAAAAAAGAAGCAGACAACGACATCCTTTACATCTTCGAGGCTTCGGCGGCAGGTTCGGAGGTCTTCGGAGGATCTTCAGGGGCTTGAGCAGTAAGTTCTTGGGGAGTCTCCAGGGCAGGGGCGACGATGGCAGAAGGCTGGGAGCTAGGCGCATCTTCCTGAGCGATGGCTGCCACGGTAGGCGCCTCGCTAGCCACAGTTCCATCCTCATTAAGAAAGAACTCGCACTCTCCCTCAGGCTCTTCCCCTTCAAGTTCCCCCATAGTCTCCTGATAGTTGGGGATGAAGAACTTGATGCGGGGGTCGATGTGCCCATACTTCGCGACCGCCTGCTTAACCCCCATCCTGACGGACTGCTGGAACATCTTCCTCACACTCTCCACCATCTCGGCCTGAAAGGCCTCGGACTTCACATACCTGGGCCCCTCGAGATCCAGCTCCTTGCTGAGCTCAACAACACGCCCTTGGAGCCTGGTAACCTCCTCCTCAGCTTTCCGAAGCTCCGCCTCCTTCTCTCTGAAGAATTGGTGCTCCTCGGATAACTGGCCTTTGAGCTTTGCGACCTCGTCCTTGAAATCCCCGTTCTCGTACTTCAAATCCTTGTTCTCCTCCCTCGCCTTCCTCAGCTCCTCCTTGACCCTCGAGGCGGCCTTGGCCTCGTCCGCTGCCGCGATCTCCGCGGCGCGAACGCGTTTCTCGGCCTCTACGAGTCTCTTTCCCTTCTTCTCGATCTCGGCGTCCCGCTCTTGGAGCCTCGCCTCCATCCTACCCAAATTCCTATGGAGGAGGATGACGCGGCCGCAGTTGTAGTTCGCGAAGAAGGTATTCTGCAGCAATAAAAGAGCACGTTAAAACAAGAACAAGAATAGTAAAGCCAATAAAAAATGATGAACAAAAAAGAGCAAGACATACCATCTCGGAGTAGCGGACGATCTCATCGTTGCGGGCTACCTCCGAGAGGTTGTTGGCCCATGCGACCTCGTCGGTCCAGGCCGACCTGTCCCAGTCTTCGGACACGCCCCGGGAAGGACCAGGGCAGTGGAACTTCTCGGCAGGAGGCCCGGTGGCCGAGATGACTCGGCTCGCGGCCCCAGGGCGTTCGACCATCACGCCCCCCGGGGTTTCCCCCTGCCCATCCTCCTTTCGTTTCTTCCTTTTCTCCCCCCGGGGAGAACCCTCTTCCTTCCTTTTGGACCCGACCTTATCCCCGGATCCTCGAGAGTGATGGGAGGACGTCCTCGCAGCATCCCCCTTGGACGCCACCCCCCCCGCTCGTCTTCGCCGCCGGCGCCTTCAGCGTCGGGGCTGTCGTCTTGCTTTGCGGGGCGGGAGGCCTCGCCTGCGAGGTCGGTTCCTTTATGACGACCCCAAGTTGGCCCTGGGGTCTCGGAGCATTGGAGGAAGAAGTCACAGGCCTTTTGCCCTGTGACTTCGAGGTAAGAGCGCCGAGTAGGTTCACTGTCAGAAAAAAAAAGGGACGAGAAAATTAGATAAGAAAAGCAAGAAACAAGTTAATGACAGTAATAAGACAAAATAAGCCAGCGAGGTTATAAACCTTGCCCCTCAACTTCAAAAAGAAAAAAATCGAATCAAGGAATGTCAGGAAAGAGATTGAGTACCCTCTTTTCCTCGCTGGGAGGGAGGCTGAGGCTCAGACCAGCCCGCTCAAGCTGGTCCTGAGAAAGATACACCTGAAACGGTGCCTGACTCGCTGTGGCGTATCGGACCCTGAGCGCCTTGAGCTCATCAACCTCCAGCGGGGTTACACACCGAACGAATTCGCCCGGCGTTACCGGAAAATTGAGATATCTCCCGGTGGGGTCGCGAACCAAGAACCAATTCGGCTTCCACGGCCCGACGTTCGAAGGGGCCGTGGTGATCTTGATAAGCGGCGTGCTAAGGTTGATAAGGCTTCGGGACCGAGTGTCTCTCCTCGCTAGGAATAAAGCCGACAGGAAGTCATGTCTCGGTCCGTCCCCAAGTTCGCGACTGCGAATCGTGTAGGCACACAGCAACTGCCAAGCGTTCGGAAACCACTGTGCGGGGCAGATCTTCATGGCCCACAGATAATCAACGATATGCTGGGCCAAGGGCAACCTGAAGCCCGCCTGAAGGCTGAAGAGGTGCACAACCACGCACCTGTCGTAAGATGCCAAGGAGTGGCCCCCCTCCTCGGGAAGCGCCAGCTCAACCCCCTCGGGCCAAGCAAAGTCCTTGGCGATGTCGGCAAGGTCCTTCAGCTCGAGCTCGGTGGCCACCCTCTCGGATAAACGAGCCTCGGCAGAACCCGGGGTCATGGGGATCCGTTCCTCCAGGACGCAGGACACAGCATCGGTAATATACGCCGCAGGGAAGCTCGGAGGCACGTAAGGAGGCGGCGCCGAGGTCGTTCCCACAACCGGCCGCGCTTCGACCTTAGTAACAACCTCGTCTGGGGTAGAAGACGAAGCCATTTCAACGCCCGACGACGTTCGAAGATGGGATAAGCACGAATTAATAGAGACCTCGGAGTCGCTTGAAGAAGGCTCGCTGAAAACCAGCGAAGGGGACCTCGGATTCTGAGAGTCGCTGAGTTCTACGCTTCCCGCGGACTCCGAAACCTCCTCGTAAAAACCCTCTTGGACTCTGAAAGCGAAGCCGGGCGGAGGGCTAGCAGAGGCTCTCCTAGGCATGAAAAGAACGATGTCCAGGCCGCGGAAGGCTAGCACCTGGAAAAGAAAGAAGCATTGAGACGTCGGGCACTATAACCAAGAAAAAACAATGCGAGATCACAACCTCGGAAGAAATGCAGTGCGAGGTCGCAACCTCGGAAGAAAAGCAGTGCGAGGTCGCAACCTCGGAAGAAAAGCAGTGCGAGGTCGCAACCTCGGAAGAAAAGCAGTGCGAGGTCGCAACCTCGGAAGAAAAGCAGTGCGAGGTCGCAACCTCGGAAGAAAAGCAGTGCGAGGTCGTAACCTCGGAAGAAAAGCAGTGCGAGGTCATAACCTCGTGAGAAAGAGAAATTCCGGATCATAAGAGGCGAGGAGCCACGTGGCACCCTAGGGGCTATTCTGACAAGATAGGACGGCGAGGGAGAAGTCGAAGCGCCAAAAAGGAAGAAGTCGAAGCGCCGAAAAGGAAAAAGTCGAAGCGCCAGAAAGAGGAAAGAGAAGATGAAATGGAAGCCAGCGGTGGAGAACGGCGGTGGAGACCCTAACGTCCCATCAATCAGCCGTCAGTACGTTTGGGTTTCCAAGAGCTTCAAAATTCAAAACCGCCGAAAAATAAAAAGAGACAACCGTCGGTTGGAGGGCGAGGAATCCGAGTGCATGGCGTTCGCCACCCTCACCCCATCGTCCCGCCACCTTGTCGCCGGTGCGAAACGCCAAGGAGCAACCACTGCCCGCTAGGGCACAAGGCGAAACGAAAGAGAAAAGAAGAGAAAGGAGCAAAGGGAAAACAGCGAGAAAAAGCAGGCGGAAACTCACGCCGACCTCACCACCGTTGTTTCGCCACCGTGATGCCAGCGCGAAACACCAGGCGACACTCCATCGCCTCTCCAAAACACGGTACAAAAAACAAGTAGGGAGAAATCAAAAGCAAACAAGAAGCGGGAGAAGAAAAGTCGAAGACTTACTTGTTCAGAATCGACGAGGAGGAGGCGGTGGTGCAACCGGAAGATGGCTGAGGCTCACCGGAAACCGTCTGAAGAAACCATTCGCAGGAAGCCAAAAAGACAGAAAGAGAGAAGGCGAAAATCTGGGAAGAAGAGATAAATGGGGAGGCGTGTGAAGTACGCACTTATAAAGGGCAGGCTTGGGCCTCCCCTACCCAGTTAGGCTTATTGGGCCTGTCCCTCCTGCGCGACCCATTAAGCAAAACACGAAGAGCAAGCCCAGAAAAGCTTTACCTTTGCCAACCAAAGAAAAGCTAAGTGTAGAACCTCGCAAAGGGAGGGCTTCGCAAGATGCTCCCCAGGAACCTCGGAATCCCTTGAAGCCTCGCAAAATGCCTACCCACCTCTCAGAGCCTCGCACCCCGCAATCTTTGAGAACTTATGCCCTGCGACCCTCGGAGCGAGGTCCCCAGGCCATGGGGTTGTGATGATGCTCAAAATAGCAAAGCAAGAGGTGGGCCCGAGGTATGAGGGTCAAACCAGGTCAAAGGGACCCCCGAGGATGATCCTGGGGCCCACAACCATACCCACCTCTTATTTTAACAAAATTCCTACCCCACGAGGTCCCCCTCGACCTCGCAACCGACTCTACTTGCGCCCGCCCACCATGACCACTCAGCGAACGCCGCTCTTCGAGCCAATCACCGGTTGCCTCGCCTCTAGGCCAATTAGAGCCCTTGATCTCGAGCGTCCCACATCGGACAACGACCAAAACTCGACTCCCCAATCCTCTATAAATAGAGGAGATTCTCGTATGGAAAAGGGGTCGAAAAACATCTTGAACTCAAGAACTTTCTTGCTCGTTGAAGATCGACGTGATCGAAACACCGTTAAAAGGCCTCGCTATAGATAAGTGAAGACCACAAAAAGACTTCAAGTCTCACAGAGTTTCCGCTCACATCAAAGACCTCGCTACACCACCTCGCAAGCCTCTTACACCTCGCTCTACCTCACGTCAAAGACTCCGCAACTCAACCTCGCTCAAAGGGACCGGCAAGTGACACTTAGAGCTAGCTAGCAACTAGGAGATCTCGGACATTGTTAGGTCGAGATCTCGGATAATCGTAGGAGGTCTAGGGTGTAATTCTCAAATAATCTGTTAGCCTCGTTGGCTTGTAAACTTCGCTGTAAAGAAAATCATAAATAAAGAAGCAAGTGTTTGCACTTTCGAATATAATAATCTCGTTTCTTGTCTTCTAGTGAGCCTTTCATTTCGGATTTCATCAATTCATCCGTGACCACTTGACCCACATCAGTTCATTTTGCACTTAGCTAGAGTGCACCATTGTCCTCCTTCAACGTGAAGCGAGACATGAGTCATGACTCCAATATTGGGATACGCTAGCAAGCTACGCCCCCCAATACAGATTTTGTTATAAAGAGGTCATTGGAGACTCGACTCCTACCCCTGGACTACCTATTTTGCAACAGTGTTTCATCACAGGACCACTAAAGAGATGTCTTAGAGTCTAAACTCCCATCTCTACCATCTTACTTCACAACCATGTCTCACCTTGAGACAGCTAATCATACAACAGTCCTAAGTTCAGTTCTAGCGTAAAAACTGAAATAACGAGATGGTCGTTATTTCTAACAAAATAACAACCTATCAAACTTTATTCAACATACAAATTATTCCCAACATGAGGATCAAATGGAATTCAATTCCTCATTAATAACCATAACGCAAGAGAGAATCGTCCACTTGCCTTAGAAGGCGTGCTCAACGTCCTTAGCAATTCCAACAGTAATCTTTATCACCCTTCTGCCAAATATAACAAAAGGATTTCTCAACAATGAGCTCACGGAAACACTTCTTAGTTGTATACTCAAATTCTACAACTTCCTAATCGATAAACGATTTAATTTCCGAATATCGATATATAATAAATCCTTAGTTATCATGCTTTAAGGAGCCATTTTGGCGGAATTATAACTAATTATCCGCTTTGCTTTTGAAACAATTTTCTAAATAAAAATTGTTCATTAGCAACAGTTCTTAAAGGTGACCAAATCTCGGATCAAACGGATTAACAACGAATCCCAAGTAATTATCCGAAGTCCTTTACCTGTCAATCGGTGTCAAAACTTGTATTCGCTATAACTGAAGATCCGGACGTCCGTTTCTCGATCGGTTTGAACCTGTGGGACCGTATCAACGTCAAGATTATAAAAACCATAAATTTAATTAGCAAAGCGGAACCGAAAGGCCCTTACGGTGGCTAACCTGCTAATTGATTTCGATCGTATATACCTTCACTCGAGCCCATGGCTCGTTTGGCTCGATAGTGGCTCGATCCCCGAGCCCAAGGGTGGTCAAGTATTTCCCGACGGCAGCCCTTGCGGTGGGTGGTGGTCGGAGGAGCTAGTGATCGCCGGCGACGACGTTTGACGAGGCAAGAAGTGACCGGCGGTGATGAAGCTCACGAGTCCGTCGTTCCTCCTAATTCTCTCATGGTTCTGGTTTTTCACTTTTGCAGCAGCCCAAGCTCACTCATGGAAGAAGAAGAAGATGAGGTAGGAGATGAGGAAGTGGCAGGGGAGATTGCCGGCGGTGAAGACTGAATTCTTTCTCCCTCGAACCGTCGTTCCGACCTGATTTCTCTTGGTTCTGCTGCAGCCAGCACGAGCCCAGCAAGGGGGAAGAAGAAGAGGTGGAGGAGGAGGGTGGTGGACGGCAGAGAAGGCGGAGGAGAAGAAGACGCCAGCGGTGAGAATTCTCCGAGTCCATCGTCGTCCTCTCGGTCTCGCTCCCTTCCTCTGCTTTTTGAACAAGTTGATAAACTTTGACAAGTCAGAGATATATGTCCTAGATAGATAGAATTCTATCTCCAATTCCTTCCCCATTAAGAATGAAAAGAGGCGGTTTACAAACAAAACCCGTCTCGGAACGGGACTCGCGTTAAAGCGGTAAAATTATGTAGCTCGGGTGGAAAAATTCACTAATCGAAAAACGTCCCGTAAATTATGTAAACCAATAAAATCAATTTTCCATGATTTTATCTTGTTACCTTCAATTTTTAGGGCTTCCGTTTCGTATTTTAAATCCTTTACAGTACATAATTAAAAAGACGGCTTATCCAATAAATATTCTTTTTCCACTGAAAAATCCTAGAATTCACACTGATCCATAAAATCATTTCTTTATGATTTTAGGATATCACCAAAAAATTTCTAGGATTTCATCTCCAACAAAAATATTGGATTAAGCGTTAAAACGAACAAAGAGATTAAAAGGATATCCGAGAAAAATTCAAAAATTATCCTCAAAAACCACAGTTATTACAAAATCCTCCTTACATAACAGGACGAGAGGACAGAGATTTACCTCTTCCAAATAAAATCCGTCACAGGGTTGATTTCCCCGTTTAGTTCTTATATAAGAACCAATTCCACCACCTATTAATCAATATCAATATACTATAACTAAAGTCGAATCTCTCTATCCTACATGTCATCGTTTTAACTATGCCACATAGGCGTTTTAATTTTTTCATTTACTGCTTTGCCCTTCTTTTATTTAAGTATTTACAACACTTATAGTATAACAATATTCCTTATATTACTCATATACAATTATATTTGGAGATCTTAAATTTTGGCAAGTTTTATTTGGTGTGTAATCCATTATGGAATGTTTTTATTGAAGGCACTAATGTTACTAATATTACTACGATTTTTCTAACCTATGCCCCAAGGGCATAGGTTAAGAGACTAAAAATGGTAATATATTTGGAATTTGTATTTATTTAGATTTAATTATTGTTTCAATAGGGTTTATTAGTTTCCTATTAGGGTTTTAGTTCCCAAATTTAGTACTCTTAACCTATGCCCTTAGGGCATAGGATAGAAAAACCGATATTACTAATCATATTACTAATATACAATTATATTTAAAGATTTTAAAACTTAATATGAAACATACTTTTCATTATTAAATAATTTATTAATTTAAAAATATTACTAATATACAATTATATTTAGAGTTCTTAAAATTTGACAAATGATATAAACATAATCTTCATTATAAAATAACTTTTTTAAATAATAATAATATTATTAATATATAATTTTATTTGATGATCTTAAAATTCCGCAAGTTTAAAAATATAATCTATATAACATTTTTTTAATCAAAACCCGTACAAGGTATGTGAACAAATACTAGTATTATTCTAATCGAGTTCTATACTTTTATTGATACATAATGGTCCACTTCTTGATAAATAGGTTGATGTGTGACCTGATTTGTTATTTTTTATAATCTGCTCTAAATTTGTTTATAGTTTGATGGAACTTCTAATATAAGTACTAACCAAACTCCAATTTTTTAACCGTTAATTTCGTTATAATATTATTATAATTAATATTCATGACTTCATTGCACGTCTAATAAGCATTAGTGCACTATTCATACACAAACCGATCGACCCAAAAACACAATAATGTAATCTCAAATCCTCAATAATAAAACAAGTCGCCATCAAAGAGCTAGAGATAGATGTATTATGTATATACAATATCTCTAATTGGCATCGTGCAACCAATGAACCAAGTAAGTGCCATTGCTGTATATGATCATGGTAAGTAAGAGAAAGGCTATATAAACCCCATTCATAGCCTCATCAATTACCATCTCATCTTCTTCTCTTTCCTTCTATAGCCAATTTAGCTCCAAAAGAAAGAAAGGGTTTAGAATGGCATCATCCATGCCTCTCTTGGTTTCCTCCCTACTCATTTTGTCCATGGCAACCATTGCCTTAGCCGATGGCTACTATGGCTCCTACACACCGTCGCCAGAATACAAGTCGCCTGAGTATGTTCCTTCTCCATCAACATACTACAAAGCATCGGTGTATGTTTCTACTCCTGAATACAAGAGCCCGGTCTACTACCCATCTCCGGCTTACAAGAAGCCTACGTACACTCCATCTCCTGTTTACATTCCAAAACCTGTGTACCATCCTACACCGGTGTACAGTCCATCTCCCGTGTACAAGAGCCCTGTCTACTACAGTCCATCACCTATCTACGTTCCTAAACCAACATACAAACCTACACCGATCTACAAGCCAGTTTACTCTCCTTCTCCTGTTTACAAGAGTCCTGCATACACTCCATCTCCTGTTTACAAGAGCCCGGAATACATCCCATCCCCCGTTTACAAGAGCCCCGAGTACACCCCATCTCCCGTTTACAAGAGCCCCGAGTACACTCCATCTCCAATTTACAAGAGCCCCGTGTACTACTCCCCGTCTCCCGTTTACAAGAGCCCCATGTACTACTCCCCGTCTCCCGTTTACAAGAGCCCCGTGTACTACTCCCCGTCTCCCGTTTACAAGAGCCCCGTGTACTACTCCCCATCTCCCGTTTACAAGAGCCCCGTGTACTCCCCATCTCCCGTTTACAAGAGCCCCGTGTACTACTCCCCGTCTCCCGTTTACAAGAGCCCCGTGTACTCCCCATCTCCCGTTTACAAGAGCCCCGAGTACTCCCCATCTCCCATTTACAAGAGCCCCGTGTACTACTCCCCGTCTCCCGTTTACAAGAGCCCCGTGTACTCCCCATCTCCCGTTTACAAGAGCCCCGAGTACACTCCATCTCCCATTTACAAGAGCCCCGTGTACTACTCCCCGTCTCCCGTTTACAAGAGCCCCGTGTACTCCCCATCTCCCGTTTACAAGAGCCCCGAGTACACTCCATCTCCCGTTTACAAGAGCCCCTACTCCCCGTCTCCTGTTTACAAGAGCCCTATCTACATTCCAAAGCCTATTTACAAGGTCCCTGAATACCACCCTACACCAGCCTACAAGCCTGTTTACAAGGTCCCTGAATACCACTCTACACCGGCCTACAAGCCTGTCTACACTCCAAAAGCATATGTTCCAAAACCATATATCCCAAAACCAGTCTACACTCCTACTCCTATTTACACCCCAACACCAGTGTACAAGAGTCCAGAGTACACTCCTACTCCAGTGTACAAGGCTCCCGTATACAAAAGTCCATCATACACTCCTTCTCCAACAACCTACTAGATTCGAAAATCGCATTTTCTAAATTGGGCATATTAATCCTATTCCTTCCTACGAAACCTAAGATAACTATTATATTAAATAAAAGATTACTCGAGTGAGAATTAACCTGAATGAGTACTTTATTTTTTATTGTAATTTCTTTCATTATTTAATACTTTGAAATACTATTATTAAGATTGATATTGTGATTTATTTATATATTGTATTTTTTCGATGCAAATATATATTTATATTGTACTCTTATATGATGTTGTAATGAATATATTAATCGTACTTATTTTGGAGGGATACGTTTAATGGTTATTCTTACATTCTTTTTGGAGCATTTATGCATAAATTTGATTTGTTTTTCATTCCCTCTCACTCGAATGCACCATTCCTCTTGTAACTACTCACTCGATCATGCCCTAAAAAACACATAAATAAGTAGCCGAAATGATCAAATCATTCAATCAATCATCCTATAAGCTATTGAAATTAATAAGAAGATAATTTTGAATGGATAATGAAAAGAGAATAATTATCGAACTTCTCTTATTGCATTCTCACGTGCTTATGATTTACAATCTAATTGGTCGCCTAATATAAAGTCGTCTTATTCTCCAAAGTTTATTAGAAACCCAATTAATGAAATTCCAAGGGAAAACTACTTTGAAAGGAGTTCTGTTAAAAGCCGATTTTCCTGAACAATTGGTGAATATTATTATAATGTTTCAGACCAAACGGAAAGCTACTTTGCTCTAGAATAGCAAAAAGGTGGGTGTGTTTACTCCTCGTCGTGTGCGACAAGGCGATCCCTTGTCCCCGTATCTCTTTTAGTTTTATTTATGTGTATGGAAAAACTTTCTCACTTGATTCAGTTGGCGGTTGCGGAGTGTTCCTAGAAACCAATCTCTGCTGGTGACATTCAAATCTCCCACTTTTTTCGTTGATGATCTTGTGCTATTTGCTAATGATGCCTTACTTGGGGATCCACTTCGGAGAAGCGTCGGGTTCATCTTCTTCCATGGGATGTTATTAGGAGACCTCGTAAGGAACTAGGCTTGGGAGTTCGCCCCCATGCGACAAACTAATGATGCCTTACTTGCGAAGCTCGGTTGGCGAATTCTACTATAACCAACCTAACTTTGGGCTCGTGTCATCAATATAAAATATTGCAAGGATCCGTCGGATGTTGACATGTCGCGAACCTGGAACGGGAAATCTTATGTTTTTAAACGGGGAGAGTATAATATAACAATATTACTATTCCTATTAATATACAATGATCTACTATTTTTTATGGACAAAATTAAAATATTATATAATTATACATCATCATGTTTAATATGTATTGTTATTATTTTTCCAATGGCAAGTATGAAACTATCCATACATAATATCTCTAATATACAATGATCTGCTATTTTTTTATGGACAAAATTTAAATATTATATAATTGTATATCATCATATTTAATATATATCATTATATATAATCTACTAATTTTTTTATGGATAAAATGTAAATATTATATAATTGTATTAGTATATCATCATCTTTAATATGTATCATTATATATAATATAATAATATTGCTAATGTTATTAACCTATAATTATATTCTTACAACAAAAAATACAATTAATTATATACAATATATAATTTTTTTACTCTTCATTTATTTAATTACTAAAAATATATAATTGTACATCATCATCTTTAATATGTATTGTTATATTTTTCAATAGAAAGTATGAAACTATCCATACATAATATCTCTAATATACAATGATCTACTACTTTTTTTATGGACAAAATTTAAATATTATATAATTTTATATCACCATCTTTAATGTGTATCATTATGTATAATATACTAACTTTTTTATGGACAAAATTTTAATATTATATAATTGTATATCATCATCTTTATTATGTATCATTATATATAAGATAATAACATTGCTAATGTTATTTTTTCTATACATCCCTTTTTTATATTATAATAATTTAATCTATCTATATGTTGATACTTTATATATTAATTTTATGCATATCTTTTAACAAAACTTGTACTATATGCTAATATTTTTTATATTAATTTTATACATAATAAAATTTCTTTTATCTTTTAGCAAAGCTTCAACTTCAAGTATATAATTTTGTTATCTATATGTTGAGATTTTAAAATATACGGAGTAATAAATTATTTATAGAATATATGATATATTTTAGTATACATTGATATATGTACCTAAATTTTAATAAATTAATGTTAAAAAACTATTTTAATATGTTATATTATCCTTAATAGATATCTTACCGTAATTATCTTTAAATTATAGCATTATATTATTTTTATTTTTTCTCTATATCATTTTCTATAAGAATCTTTATATTAATGTTCTTCATATTTAAAAATATTATTATATTCATTACAAAGTAAATGATAAGAACTTAAATACGAGCTCAAAAAAAAAGAAATTAAATACATAACCTTAATAAATATTTTATAAAAACTAATTGTTTTATGCATATTAATATCTTAACTAAAAAATAAAAAAATATTTACAAATATTAAATTCAAGTGAAATGAATATTTTAAAATTTTGAATCAAAATATGAGGCAAGATCTTAACAAATAATAAAAAAAAATTAAATACATTCAATTAAAATATATGAAACGATCTTAAAGTTTTTTTTATAAATTACATAATTTTATTGCTATATTATATATAATTATTTTAAACTTTATATAAATATCATATTATTGTATAATCTTTAGTAAAATCACTCCTGAGTATCACGGGAATTCAACTAATTTATTTATTTATTGATAAAGAAAAGGGCTTGGGGCATAGAAGGTTGTAATCGAAATCAGCTGAGAGGCTCGGTTAAAAGTATACTCTATACGAGTTTAAATTTGAATGTGAGTTTCTTTCTAGCTCAAAATTTTGTTTTAGCTTAGTTTATTTAAATGTTCACTAAACTCGAGTTTAGCTCGCGAGCTTCTCATTTTGTTTTTTCGTGAGACAAAGTAAAAAAACAACATCTTTATTTGATTATTTATACATGCAAATGAAACTAAATTTTAAACTACATAGTTTGAGTAGTTTGAAAAAGACCACCAAAACTATGCAATTTAACGTAAATTATATATTGCATATAACATACTCCGTATATAGTAAAGCTTTGTCATGAACGTATAATATAGTTTGTTATGAAAGTATAATTGAGTTTGCTCATGAACATATAACTGAGTTTGCTCATTAATAATGAGCCGAGTTATCTTGTTCTCAAGCTCGGTTCATTTATCTTTCGAGCCTTAAAAAGGTGCTCAAGCTTGGATCGTTTACAAGTCGATTGAGTTGAACACAAACAAGATATAACTGACCCGAACACTGAATTTCTCACGAACAACTCTGTTCATTTACAACCCTAGCTAGTTGAGAGCGAATTAACTTTCATCAATTAAATATGGAGAAAATTTATTTGAGTTTCTTTGTGATATAAGAAACTTTTATAAGATGTGTGTGCCATGTATCAATTGCTATATGGATTTTTATCATGTAATACTCTCTTAATCATGTTTATTGTTCAAGTCCATCTCATATACATTTCCACATTAAGATCGATAAATAGCCCGAAACCTTCAAGGACCCATTTGGTATAAATTCGGGTATAGAAATGGGACAAGTTATCGGGTTGAATAGGTATGGGAATGGAATGTCATTCCTGATTAGTAGTGTTTGGCTTATATTTGGGAATGAAAATTAGGGTTTATTTTTTCATCTTAAATTCTACCATTTTGGCCCAAATTCAACAATTATGCTCCATCTTTATACGTGTACACATCTCCCATTTTACAGATTCTACAGTTCAGTATTCAAAAGTGAAAAAAAAGCAGAGAAAGTGGAAATGGAGTACACCAACTTTTTTTTTATATTGCTTATTTCTTTATCTGTTTGTATTTGATCGATTCAGTTGAAATTTTTAAACACTAAAAGCGGATTTGTCGGATCGATTCAGTTGGGAATGAAAACAGTGAACGCTTGTCGGAGTACTTGGGAGAGGCTCCGGTGAAGGCTCGCTCGGTTTGTCGGATCGAAGGAACCAAAGGAAAAGAGAGGCAGGAGAAGTGAGGACGTGGAGGTTGAAGAAGGAGGAGTCACAAGAGGAGGTTGAAGATAATGAACAGTAAATGAGCGGGAATGAAATCTCATACCCGAGGGAAGGGTAGAGTTTGAGAACCCCATACCTATCGGGTTTAGGGTATTAGTTTAAAAAAAATAGCATAACAAACACTAGGTATGGGGTTTGTATTCCCAAACCCGATACCTTCATTAAACCCCCAAAAGAAGCTCAAATTAAACGCCTCTTTTGGTTCTCGTTGGCCGATTGACGGTAGAGAGGCTCAATGGGTCAACTCGTTGGCCCGCAAAATAAATTATTTACCCGTGACTCGACCCATGGGTTGCGGGTTTTGCGGGTCGACCTGTTTAAGGCAAAGAGAGTATTTTAATTTTTTTTGAAACGAAGAACAACTTATAATAAATAGGGGGAGTAATAAAAATACGAATTCAAAAATAAAAAAAAAAACTAAATATAAAACATAAATTATATCATTTTTAAAAAGAAATTTAAATAAAAATTATATATAGAATCTTGTTAAAATTATACTCTTATGCATGAAATAATATAATAAATTTTTTTAAAAAGGTGTGGGTCTTGTGTAAACCTGTCAAAACTTGACCCGATACGAAAAATCGACCCGAACCGCCTGAAGTTTTTTGGGTTGAAACCCGATCCGAAAAACAATGGGTCAAGAGTAACCCGAACTCGGCCGACTTGGAAAAACTAGGTTGGGTCACCAACCCGTTGGGTTGACCCGACCAACACGATAAAGTATTATTTCAATTAAAAATTAAATATTTTATTATAAATTTTATATAAAATTATTATTTAATTATTATTAAATAATACTTAATATAATATTATTTTAATTATTTTAATAAAAATAAAAATAAGGGTTAAAAAATTGAAGATCGTGACTTGTTGGATCAACACGAACTCGTAACAAAACCGTAACAACTCGGTCTATATGAACCCCTAAATTTAACGACCCGACGATCCGAGTCTCGTTTCGACACAAACCCGAACCTGACCCGCCCGACCCATTTGACAGGTCTAGTCATGTGGGTCGCCCCATAACCCGATGAGTTTAATCCGACCCGACCCACAACGCGAAAATTTAAAAAAATGACACACAAACCCGACCCGTTATTTATAGGTCGGATCATTACGGGCTGCGGACGACCCACACTATAAACAAATCAGCGATTAGTTGATCGCCCTATAACTAATAAAATCCGTCACAGGTTGATTACCCGTTTAGTTTTATATAAGAACCAAATTCCACACCACCTATTAATAACATTCTAATCAAGTTCTATAATTTTATTGATAGTTTGATGGAACTTCTAATAAGTAATAACCAAACTCCAATTTTGAACCGTTACTTTCGTTATAATTAATATACACGTCTAATAAGCAAACCGATCAAATAGCTAGACTTCATTGCACGTCTAATAAGCTATAGTGCACTATTCATACACAAACCGATCGACCCAAAAACACAATAATGTAATCTCAAATCCTCAATAATAAAACATGTCGCCATCAAATAGCTAGAGACAGATGTATTATGTATATACAATATCTCTTGGCATCGTGCAACCAATGAACCAAGTAAGTGCCATTGTTGTATATAATCATGGTAAGTAAGAGAAAGGCTATATAAACCCCATTCATAGCCTCATCAATTACCATCTCATCTTCTTCTCTTTCCTTCTATAGCCAATTTAGCTCCAAAAGAAAGAAAGGGTTTAGAATGGCATCATCCATGCGTCTCTTGGTTTCCTCCCTACTCATTTTGTCCATGGCAACCATTGCCTTAGCCGATGGCTACTATGGCTCCTACACACCGTCGCCAGAATACAAGTCGCCTGAGTATGTTCCTTCTCCATCACCATACTACAAAGCATCGTTGTATGTTTCTACTCCTGAATACAAGAGCCCGGTCTACTACCCATCTCCGGCTTACAAGAAGCCTACGTACACTCCATCTCCTGTTTACATTCCAAAACCTGTGTACCATCCTACACCGGTGTACAGTCCATCTCCCGTGTACAAGAGCCCTGTCTACTACAGTCCATCACCTATCTACGTTCCTAAACCAACATACAAACCTACACCGATCTACAAGCCAGTTTACTCTCCTTCTCCTGTTTACAAGAGTCCTGCATACACTCCATCTCCTGTTTACAAGAGCCCGGAATACACCCCATCTCCCATTTACAAGAGCCCCGTGTCCGTTTACAAGAGCCCCGTGTACTCCCCATCTCCCATTTACAAGAGCCCAGTGTACTACTCCCCGTCTCCCGTTTACAAGAGCCCCGTGTACTCCCCATCTCCCGTTTACAAGAGCCCCGAGTACACTCCATCTCCCATTTACAAGAGCCCTGTTTACGTTCCAAAGCCTGTTTACAAGGTCCCTGAATACCACCCTACACCGGCCTACAAGCCTGTTTACAAGGTCCCTGAATACCACCCTACACCGGCCTACAAGCCTGTTTACAAAGTCCCTGAATACCATTCTACACCGGCCTACAAGCCTGTCTACACTCCAAAACCAGTCTACACTCCTACTCCTATTTACACCCCAACACCAGTGTACAAGAGTCCAGAGTACACTCCTACTCCAGTGTACAAGGCTCCCGTATACAAAAGTCCAGCATACACTCCTTCTCCAGCAACCTACTAGATTCGAAAATCGTATTTCCTAAATTGGGCATATTAATCTCATTCCTTCGTATGAAAACTAAGATAACTATTATATTGGATAAAAATTTACTCTAGTGAGGATAAACCCGAATGGATTCTTTACTTTTTATTGTAATTTCTTTCATTACTTAATAATTTGAAATACTATTATTAAGTTTAATATTGTGATTTATTTAAATATATTTGTATTTTTTATGCAGATATATATATTTATATTGTATTGTTATATGTTGTTGTAATGAATATATTGATCGAACTTATTTTGGAGGGATACGTTTAATGGTTATTTCCAAATTCTCTTTGGAGCATTTATGCATAAACTTGATTTGTTTTTCATTCCCTCTCTCTCGAATGCACCATTCCTCTTGTAACTACTCACTCGATCATGCCCTAAAAAAAACATAAATAAGTAGCCGAAATGATCAAATCATTCAATCAATCATCATATAAGCTACTCCCTCCGTTCATAAAAATATGATGTTTTAGCCTAAACCCTAAAAATTAAGAAAGTATATAATTTGACTCAATTACCCTTCTTATCAATTTTTTACTTTTACTTAAATTTAAATTATAGAATATTTTCTGATTTGGTTTAGATTTACTCCTTCCCAATTCTCATCCAATTTAATGTACAACTTCCTAAATTAATGTTCCTAAATTGATTTGGTTTGATTTCTACTTTTTTTTTCTTTTTTTAAAAAGGTAAAATTGGAAAAATGTGTACACAAATAGCTAAAACATCATATTTTATTGAATAAGAAAAAACCCTAAAACATTATATTTCCATGAACGAGGGAGTATTGAAATTAATAAGAAGATAATTTTGAATGGATAATGAAAAGAGAATAATTATCGAACTACTCTTATTGCATTCTCACATGCTTATGATTTACAATCTAAGTGCTTGTTTGGTTATCTAGTGAAATCCCATGATTTGGAAAAACTCAGGAAGTAGCTTTAAATATATGCGTTTGGTTAAATTATTTTTATGGATAAAATACATGAAGTTAAATTCCCATGATTTACACTTCCTCCAAAATGAAGAAATTACAATTACCTAGGTAGGGGTAGGTAAGATCAAATTCTTCCATTTTTATTCTAAATATTTTTATTCTTTTTTATATTTAAACTACAAATTTCCAATTTATCCATGAGAAAAATTCTTGATTTTTATAGACTGAGGTTATAATAGTAATATTAAATGAATTCACATGAATTTTTAAGCTCTACAACAAAAGGTAATGATTTTAATTCATAGGAATTTAATTTCAACCAAACATTTTTCTTAAATTCCCGTGATTTATAATACCCAGGAAATCAATTTCTATGATTTAAGTTCCTATGAATTGTACTTCCTGTATTAAAGTCGTCTTATAGAAACCCAATTAATGAAATTCCAAGGGAAAACTACTTTGAAAGGAGTTCTGTTAAAAGCCAATTTTCCTGATCAATTGGTGAATATTATTATAAATGTGTCACACCAAACGGAAAGCTACTTTGCTCTAGAATAGCGAAAATGTGGGTGTGTTTACTCCTCGTCGTGTGTGACAAGGCGATCCTTTGTCCCCATATCTCTTTTTTATGTGTATGGAAAAACTTTCTCACTTGATTCTGATGGCGGTTGCGGAGTGTTCCTAGAAACCAATCTCTGTTGGTGACATCTAAATCTCCCACTTTTTTCATTGATGATCTTGTGCTACTTGCTAATGATGCCTTACTTGGGGATCCACTTCGGAGAAGCGTCGGGTTCATCTTCTTCCATGGGATGTTATTACGAGCAGAGACGGACCTAGTGGTGGGCTGGGGTAGGCCCCAGCCCACCCTAAAAAAATAAAAATAGGGTAAAAAAAATTAGAAAAAAAAATTAAAAAAGGGTAAATTTAGTAGTAAATTAGTTGAATTAAGGTAATTTAGCCTACCCAGAAAAAATCGGTGAAATTTAGCCCACCCTAAATTTTAATCCTGGGTCCGTCCCTGATTACGAGACCTGGTAAGGAACTAGGCTTGGGAGAAACACAAGACATAGACGTCGACGGCCACTTGGACGTGCACGAGCTCTTGCTTCCCGGGCCGAACGGAACCCAAATCGAGGCGCTCGACGTCACCGGTACTCTGAACGTGCATGAGCACATCAGGAAGGAACAATTCAATGTGGATAAGAAGAGCTTGGATCTTGATGCCATGGCTTCAGAAGCTGCTCGTTCTGCTGTAGAAGGAGCTTCTTCTTCTTCTTCTTCCAGTTCAGGCGATACTCATCATGATCACAAGCACACAGATTGAATTAACTTTCATCAATTTAAATATGGAGAATATTTATTTGAGTTTCTTTGTGATATAAGAAGCTTTTATACGATGTGTGTGCCATGTATCAATTGCTATATGGATTTTTATCATGTAATAGTCTCTTAATCATGTTTATTGTTCAAGTTCATCTCATATACATTTCTACATTAAGATCGATAAATAGCCCGAAACCTTTAAAAAGAAGCTCAAATTAAACGCTCATTTGGTTCTTTCTTTTTTTATGATGAAAGGAATTCGGGGGGCGATCAATGAGGTGCATGCTCAATGGGTCGACTCGTTTGCCCGAAAAAAAAAATTTATTTACCCGCCACTCGACCCTGGGTTGCGGGTTTTGCGGATCGAACTGTTTGAGGCAAAGAGAGTATTTTAATTTTTTTTTCTAAAACGGAGAACAACTTAAAATAAATAGGGGAGTAATAAAGATATGAATTCAAAAATAAAAATGCTAAATATAATACATAAATTATATCATTTTTAAAAAGAAATTTAAATAAAATATATATATAATCTTGTTAAAATTATACTCTTATGCATGAAATAATATAATAATTTTTTTTTTTATAAAAAAGTTGTGGGTCAACCCACAACCCGATGGATTTAATCCGACCCGACCCGCAACCCGAAAATTAAAAAATAAAAAGTAACCCAATAACGGGTCGGGTCTGTTCGGGTTGCGGCCGACCCACACCATGAACATCCCTAATCAGCGATTAGTTGATCGCCCTAGAACATCCAAATGAATAAAATATGTAACACCCCCTTCCTACCCTGGAGGTATTACCGCCAGTAACCCCGATTAAGACTAAACCGAAGCTACACAAGGCTTTAAACTGACTGAACAAACTAAAACAAGGTAAATGAAACCATTTAAAACCTAACAAAATTAAGTAAAACTTTACAGCGGAAAAGAGAATAAAAGGTCTTATACAAGCCTTAACTTAAAAAGAATTTAGTAAATAAATAGAACAACCTTCTATTTAAACAAAATCTTCATCAAGTCTTTCTTGATTTCTTATTTCTGAAACTCAGCTTCGCTTTGAAGTAGTTCAACCATGATCTTCACTCAGGTATAGCCATTGGAAACTTTTCTTCAACTTCTGGAGCTTCAAACCTCTGAATCCGCCTCTTGAATCAACTTCTAAGAAGAACCTGATGTGTCGTAAACCAACGGTGGACACCAGCCGACCATATAAAAGAAAAGAAGATGGGCGAGTTAGTCTAATGAAAGACTAAGCAAGCGGAGAAACTAACTTGGTTCTTATGGTTGTAACTAAACATATTGGCATCCAAATCCGATTAGACTCGGATTATGATCCAACAGTTAGCAGTCTTATAGAGAATAAGAAGGAGACTCGCATAATCAAGAGAGAGAACACCACCGCTTGTGGTTTCTTTAAGAAGCATAAACGATTAATGGAAACTTATACTAACCACTCAACCTTCACAACCGTCTTCAACGACTAAACAGCTTAACTTCATCAAAGTTTGATTAAGAATCATTCTTAATCAGGAGCAAGAATGGTTATCAAAAGAACTAACCATTCAGATACATTATCGTGCCTATCGCACTCTCTTCTCTTCATGATTTTAACATTTCATATTCACTTTAATAGCTTTAAATCGACCCAAACCGTTGTCGATCAATTTCTTGTAACTGATGTCGTCAGGGTGAGAGGGCCTATTCATGATGATGCTCAAAATAGCGAAGCAAGAGGTGGGCCCGAGGTATGAGGGTCAAACCAGGTCAAAGGGACCCCCGAGGATGATCCTGGGGCCCACAACCATACCCACCTCTTATTTTAACAAAATTCCTACCCAACGAGGTCCCCCTCGACCTCGGAGCGAGGTCTCGACCTCGCAACCGACTCTACTTGCGCCCGCCCACCATGACCACTCAGCGAACGCCGCTCTTCGAGCCAATCACCGGCTGCCTCGCCTCTAGGCCAATCAGAGCCCTTGATCTCGGGCGTCCCACATCGGACAACGACCAAAAATCGACTCCCCAATCCTCTATAAATAGAGGAGATTCTCGTATGGAAAAGGGGTCGAAAAACATCTTGAACTCAAGAACTTTCTTGCTCGTTGAAGATCGACGTGATCGAAACACCGTTAAAAGGCCTCGCTATAGATAAGTGAAGTCCACAAAAAGACTTCAAGTCTCACAGAGTTTCCGCTCACATCAAAGACCTCGCTACACCACCTCGCAAACCTCTTACACCTCGCTCTACCTCACGTCAAAGACTCCGCAACTCAACCTCGCTCAAAGGGACCGGCAAGTGACACTTAGAGCTAGCTAGCAACTAGGAGATCTCGGACATTGTTAGGTCGAGATCTCGGATAATCGTAGGAGGTCTAGGGTGTAATTCTCAAATAATCTGTTAGCCTCGTTGGCTTGTAAGCTTCGCTGTAAAGAAAATCATAAATAAAGAAGCAAGTGTTTGCACTTTCGAATATAATAATCTCGTTTCTTGTCTTCTAGTGAGCCTTTCATTTCGGATTTCATCACTGGCGCCGTCTGTGGGAACTTCTTCATCCTAAGTAGTTCCTCGATTCGTGCAAACCTTAGCTTCGATTCCCTCAAAATGGCTTGCCCAAACAATTTTTTCCCTCAACACCCCGACAACATGCCAGAAACTACGCAATGGACAGCCGCGGGACCTCCGGGCTGCCCGTTCGTGGTCCCTCCGGGATGGACGTACGCCGCCCCGCAAAATCCATTCCCATTCCAAGGCCTCGAGCAGGGCGGCGCGCCCCCGAACCCATATCCCTACCCGACTTATGGGCAATACCAGCAGGGCTTCGCCCCTTCGTACGTCCCCTATCCCCCCCAGGGTGAGCCGCACTCCGAGTACGTCCCCGCTTACGTCCCTAGGCGTGCGCATGAGCCCGAGTCCTCCACCAACGGCTCGTCAACAGAGAGACCTCCCCGAGATCCCATGCAGATCTCGCGGTCTCGATCGCGTCGATCGAGGCTGCAGGAGCCAGAGTTGTCCGAAACAACGGGGAGCGCGATGCACTACCCGAGGTCTCGATCGCATAATTCGAGGCCACTTCCCCAAAATCAGGAGGAAGCCAAGATCACCTCCCCGTTCATGGACGTGATCCGGAACGCGCCCATGCCCAAGGGCTTCTTGAGGCCGCAAATGGGGCTTTATGACGGTTCAGCGGACCCCGAGGAGCACGTAAAACACTTCGCGGTCCAGATGAACGTCAATGCCTACAATGACGCAATATTCTGCAGGGTTTTCCCCACCACCCTGGAAAAGGCTGCGTTGACATGGTTCTCAAGCAAGAAGGTCGGCTCCGTGACCTCGTTCGCCCAGCTGTGTGATTCCTTTGTCACGCACTTCAGCGGCTCCAGGAAGCGCAAGAAGAACATGCGGGACCTCCGCGGGATCGAGCAGGGGGAGAGCGAATCCTTAGGCGCTTTCTTCACAAGGTTCACGACCGCGGTGGCGGAGATCGCGCACGTCGACGAGTCGTCGGTGCGCGACACCCTCATGGGCAACCTGGGCATCCGGGAATTCAAAAACCGCATTTTTTATAAGAATCCGGAGATGTACGAAAGCCTGTGCGCCCGGATCACGGCCCAAGTATACGCCGAGGATGCCGCCAACCAGAGCTCGCGACCACGAACTGACAAAGAGATCGTCGCCGAGGCCAAGGGGAAGGCAAAGGTGGCCGCGCCGGCCGCGCGCGATGCGTATGTGACGCAGGCACATAACCCCAACAACAACAACAACAACAACAACAACAACAACAGAAACAACAACAATAGCCGGAACAATAACAACAACAACAATAACCGGAACAACAACCGTGGAGGCGGTGGCGGAGGCTGGAACTGCTTTGGCAGGAGACCGCGGGGATACCGAGGCAAGGGAGGTCCCGCATATGACCCAAATGAAAAGGGTCGTGCCAACCCCGCATCGGGAGCCAACCTCGAGCCGCGAGGCCCAAGTCAGACCCAGGATAACAACAACAACAACGTCGAGCAACAGGCGCCCGCGAAGCAGGCCCGGTCGGGACAGGCGACGGCGCTCGATGGGTACATCCATACCATCTCGGGCGGACCATCACCGGCTGGGTCAAGCCAGGCAGAGCGGAAGAGATACGCGAGGGAAAGTCATCATGAACCCTCGGTATTCAGCGTCGCACAAACCTCGCGCGCCCACGTAGGTTTGTCCTTCTCGTCAGATGATGCCGAGGGGCTTCACATGCCACACTCCGACCCCTTGGTGGTCCACGCGCAGATCGGCTCAAAGATGGTTAAGCGAGTACTGGTGGACACGGGATCCTCCGTGGACATCATGTACCATGGCGCGTTCAAGCAATTGGGCATCTCCGAGACCTCCTTGAAGCCCTACGCTGGGAAACTCACCTCCTTCTCGGGAGACGAAGTCGACGTGGTCGGACTCATCGACCTCTGGATGACGCTCGGCACCGGGTCCACCAGGAGGACCGAAATGGTGGAGTTCACAGTGGTGCGCCTGCCTTCGGTGTGGAACGCAATCATTGGGAGGGTCTCCTTGATGAAGTTCCAGGCGGTAGTTTCTATCTATCACCTGAAGATGAAGTTCCCCGTCGATGGCGGGGTTGGAGAGGTAAAGGGCAATCAGGAGGAAGGTCGCGTTTGCTACGCAACCTCTGCAAAGCAAAAGTGCCCGGTGTTCATGGTGGAATCTCCTGGCGAGGCCGACCTCGAAGTCCGGGATTTCACAGTCCCCACTCCAGAGCTGGAAAGAATGGTGATATCCCCTTTCGAGAGCGAGTCCGAGAAGATCTACCTCGGGGAATGCCTCTCGGGGGCATCGGCGACGTCACTAGAAGCCTTGCTCGCTGAGTCCCGCGACGTGTTCGCTTGGACTGCGAAGGACCTCCGAGGTGTCCCGCGGACCGTAGCCCAGCACTCTCTGAACGTCGACGTCACCACTCGCCCTGTGGTGCAGCGACGAAGAAAAATGAACGAGGAAAGAGCAAGCGCCGCAAATGACGAGGTGGCAAAATTGCTGGCTGCGGGGTTTATACGCGAGGTCCAATACCCCCGGTGGCTGTCCAACGTCGTGCTTGTTAAAAAAGCCAGCGGGAAGTGGAGAATGTGCGTCGATTTCAAGGACCTCAACAAAGCCTGTCCCAAAGACAGCTACCCCTTGCCCTTGATCGACGAGCTCGTTGACTCAACCGCAGGTCACGGGGTTTTGAGCTTCCTCGACGCGTACTCGGGGTACAATCAGGTCCTGATGAACCCGCGAGAAGAGGAGGAGACATCCTTCATCACCCAGCGAGGCACTTATTGCTACAAAGTCATGCCGTTTGGGCTGAAGAATGCGGGGGCAACCTTTCAACGCCTCGTCGACCGCGTTTTCAAGAGCCATCTCGGACGGAACGTGTCCGCTTATGTCGACGACATTGTTGTCCGGAGCAAGACCCCTGAGGAGCATCTGGTCGACCTCGCTGAGGTCTTCGCAACTCTCAGGGACAACCGTCTCAGCCTGAACCCCGAGAAGTGCGTCTTCGGCGTGTCATCGGGAAAATTCTTGGGCTTTATGATTAGCGAACGGGGCATCGACGTAAACCCTGCTAAGGTCGAGTCGATCCTCTCCATGAGGTCACCACGGTCTCGCACCGAGGTGCAACGGCTTAACGGTGCTGTCAACTACCTTGGGAGGTTCTGCTCCCGCCTGGCGGAAAGGTCCCTCCCCTTTTTCGCGGCTCTCAAGCAGAATGACAAGTTCGTATGGGACGAGAATCTGGAGCTCGCCTTTCTTTGAGCTAAAGGCCTTCCTGACAAAGCTCCCCACACTGTCGCCCCCGCTGGCGGGTGAAGACTTGCAACTTTATGTGGCCGTCAGCCCCGAGACGGTCAGCGCGGTGCTCACCAGAAAGGCCACGCACCCAGTTTATTTCGTGAGCCGTGTGCTCCAGCCCGCGGAGCAGCGATATTCCCCAGCAGAGAAGATGGCGCTGGCAGTTGTGACCGCCGCAAGGCGTCTGCGCCCTTACTTCCATGCACACCCCATCCAGGTCCTGTCTGACCTCCCACTTCGACAAATCCTCTACCAGCCCGCCCTCTCCGGGCGGATGACGAAGTGGGCAGTCGAGCTCTCCGAGTTCGACATCAGCTACCTCCCAAGAACTGCCATGAAGGGGCAGGCCCTCGCTGACTTCATGGTGGAGGTCACTTTCCCCGAAACAGAAACAAGCTCAGAAGAGTGGAAGGTGTTCGTCGACGGCTCGCGATGTGACGCCGGTGGTGGGGCTGGTGTATTCCTCGCTGGGCCCTCGATCGAGACGGAGTACTCACTTAACTTCGCCTTCGACGCCACCAATAACGAGGCCGAGTATGAAGCCATGATCGCGGGAATCGAGATGGCGCTCCTTAGTGGGGCCCGGAAAATCAGGGTCTACACCGACTCCGAGCTGGTAGCGCGCCAGCTCAACGGTCAGTACGACACCAAAACGGGGTTCCTGCCCGCGTACCGAGAAAAGGTCAAAGCCTTGGTATCATGCCTGGAAACCTTCGCGGTGGAGTCCATCCCTCGAACCTCGAACACCAAGGCGGACGCGTGGGCGAGGTTAGGATCCGCCCTTCCCCTTGAAGTGGGGAACCGCGTGATGGTAGAGCGAAAACTCTCGCGGAGTGTGAACAACGAGGTTCTATCTGTCACCGCGGGGGATTGGAGGATCCCGATAACATGGTATGTGGAGAGCGGGGTCCTCTCAGAGGATCCCGCGCAGGCCAGGAAGCTGAAAATGCAGGCGGCGCGGTATTGCGTCATAGGTGGCTGCCTTTATCGCCGAGGCTACGCCGAACCCAATCTATTGTGCGTCCCGACCGAGTCTACGGAGCACATCCTCTATGAGGCCCATGAAGGGGTTTGTGGCGGCCACCCCGGATGGCGAACCCTTTCGCATAAGATCGCCCACTTGGGGTACTTCTGGCCCACCCTCCGGCAAGACGCAAGGGACTATGTCCAGCGATGTGATGGATGCCAGAAGCACGGTAACCTCTTGCACGCCCAGACCTTGCAGCGTCGCTCCATCCACGCACCGTGCCCCTTCGCGATGTGGGGGATGGACATCCTCGGCCCCTTCCCCAAGGCCCCCGGTCAGGTGCGGTATATCCTGGTCATCGTCGACTACTTCACGAAGTGGGTTGAGGCACAAGCAATGGCGAAGATCACGGGGACTAAGGTCTGCGACTTTCTGTGGAAGAATCTTTTCTGCTGCTTCGGTGTTCCCATGACCATCATGACCGACCATGGCCCCCAATTTGATTGTGAAGAGACTCGGACATTCTGCTCAGAACTCGGCATAACCCTCAAGTTCTCCTCCGTGGCCCATCCTCAGTCCAACGGCCAGGTAGAGAACGTCAACGCCCGCATCCTGTCCGATCTAAAAAAGCGGCTGGGCATGGCACAAGGTCGTTGGGCAGAGCTTCTCCTGCTCGTCTTATGGACGTACCGCACCACCGCGCGCCGCGCAACCGGAGAAACGTCGTTCGCCCTAACCTACGGGGCAGAGGCCCTAGTCCCGGTAGAAACCCTGGTCCCATCGGCGAGGGTGTTCGATTTTGATGAAAAGGAGAACGAGGCCAATCTCAGGGTCGAGTTGCTCTTCCGCGACGAGCTACGCGAAGTAGCCGACCTTCGCTCCAGGGAATACAAGCGCCGCGTGGCAGTTTACCACGACAAGAAGGTGAGACCTCGGTTCCTGGCCACATGCAATCTCGTCTTGAGAAGAACCGAAGGTGGCAAACTGGACCCCAACTGGGAGGGACCATACATCCTCGGGGAGGAGGTCGCTCCCGGAGCCTTTAAGCTCAAAGACAACGAGGGGCGAACCCTCAGTAAGACGTGGAACGTCGACCGGTTAAAGAAATATTTCGTGTAAACTCTCTGAATTCCGTTACTGCTTTTTGTGAATAAAGGGTTGTGGGACTTTCAAAATCTCTCTCAAAAATAAAAACTCTGGGTTAGAAGTCCATCCCTCGCTTCCCGCTTGGGGTTGGAGATTTTCGTTAAATCCAAACCTCGCTTCACGCGAGGTGTTGGAGAATCTCGTTAAGTCCATCCCTCGCTTCCTGCTTGGGGTTGGAGATTTTTGTTAAGTCCATCCCTCGCTTCACGCGAGGTGATGGAGAATTTCGTTAAGTCCAAACCTCGCTTCCCGCGAGGTGTTGGAGAATCTCGTTAAGTCCATCCCTCGCTTCCCGCTTGGGGTTGGAGATTTTCGTTAAGTCCAAACCTCGCTTCACGCGAGGTGTTGGAGAATCTCGTTAAGTCCATCCCTCGCTTCCCGCTTGGGGTTGGAGATCTTCGTTAAGTCCAAACCTCGCTTCACGCGAGGTGTTGGAGAATCTCGTTAGGTCCATCCCTCGCTTCCCGCTTGGGGTTGGAGATCTTCGTTAAGTCCAAACCTCGCTTCACGCGAGGTGTTGGAGAATCTCGTTAGGTCCATCCCTCGCTTCCCGCTTGGGGTTGGAGATCTTCGTTAAGTCCAAACCTCGCTTCACGCGAGGTGTTGGAGAATCTCGTTAAGTCCATCCCTCGCTTCCCGCGAGGTGTTGGAGAATCTCGTTAAGTCCATCCCTCGCTTCCCGCAAGGTGTTGGAGAATCTCGTTAAGTCCATCCCTCGCTTCCCGCTTGGGGTTGGAGATCTTCGTTAAGTCCAAACCTCGCTTCACGCGAGGTGTTGGAGAATCTCGTTAAGTCCATCCCTCGCTTCCCGTGAGGTATTGGAGAATCTCGTTAAGTCCATCCCTCGCTTCCCGCGAGGTGTTGGAGAATCTCGTTAAGTCCATCCCTCGCTTCCCGCTTGGGGTTGGAGATCTTCGTTAAGTCCAAATCTCGCTTCATTGGAGGTGTTGGAGAATCTCGTTAAGTCCATCCCTCGCTTCCCGCGAGGTATTGGAGAATCTCGTTAAGTCTATCCCTCGCTTCCCGCGAGGTGTTGGAGAATCTCGTTAAGTCCATCCCTCGCTTCCCGCTTGGGGTTGGAGATTTTCGTTAAAAGTCCAAACCTCGCTTCACGCGAGGTGTTGGAGAATTTCGTTAAAAGTCCAAACCTCGCTTCACGCGAGGTGTTGGAGAATCTCGTTAAGTCCATCCCTCGCTTCCCGCTTGGGGTTGGAGATCTTCGTTAAGTCCAAACCTCGCTTCACGCGAGGTGTTGGAGAATCTCGTTAAGTCCATCCCTCGCTTCCCGCTTGGGGTTGGAGATCTTCGTTAAGTCCAAACCTCGCTTCACGCGAGATGTTGGAGAATCTCGTTAAGTCCATCCCTCGCTTCCCGCGAGGTGTTGGAGAATCTCGTTAAGTCCATCCCTCGCTTCCCGCTTGGGGTTGGAGATTTTCGTTAAAAGTCCAAACCTCGCTTCACGCGAGGTGTTGGAGAATTTCGTTAAAAGTCCAAACCTCGCTTCACACGAGGTGTTGGAGAATTTCGTTAAACCCAAACCTCGCTTCCCGCGTGGTGTTGGAGAATTTCGATAAATCCATCCCTCGCTTCCCGCTCGTGGCCTCGGCACAGTCGTTGTGCGAAGTCCCAAAACGGCACGGGACCGCGGCGAATTGTTGTAAAAATCCGAGCAAAGCTCGAGAACTCGATACATAATTAGAAACACCCGATGTGGCCCGAATACCACAATAGTTGTGACACTCGGGCCATGGGGTTGGGTAGATAATATGTGCGAGCATATACGAGAAAGCTAGAACAAACAAGCAATCATAAGGTAAGGAAAATAACATAAAAAGCTGGGGCACGTGTGCCTAGATGTTTAATTACAAGCCCCGCAGGGACACCAACAAAACAAAAAAACAAAAAAAAAAGAAGCAGACAACGACATCCTTTACATCTTTGAGCAGTAAGTTCTTGGGGAGTCTCCAGGGCAGGGGCGGCGATGGCAGAAGGCTGGGAGCTAGGCGCATCTTCCTGAGCGATGGCTGCCACGGTAGGCGCCTCGCTAGCCACAGTTCCATCCTCATTAAGAAAGAACTCGCACTCTCCCTCAGGCTCTTCCCCTTCAAGTTCCCCCATAGTCTCCTGATAGTTGGGGATGAAGAACTTGATGCGGGGGTCGATGTGCCCATACTTCGCGACCGCCTGCTTAACCCCCATCCTGACGGACTGCTGGAACATCTTCCTCACACTCTCCACCATCTCGGCCTGAAAGGCCTCGGACTTCACATACCTGGGCCCCTCGAGATCCAGCTCCTTGCTGAGCTCAACAACACGCCCTTGGAGCCTGGTAACCTCCTCCTCAGCTTTCCGAAGCTCCGCCTCCTTCTCTCTGAAGAATTGGTACTCCTCGGATAGCTGGCCTTTGAGCTTTGCGACCTCGTCCTTGAAATCCCCGTTCTCGTACTTCAAATCCTTGTTCTCCTCCCTCGCCTTCCTCAGCTCCTCCTTGACCCTCGAGGCGGCCTTGGCCTCGTCCGCTGCCGCGATCTCCGCGGCGCGAACGCGTTTCTCGGCCTCTGCGAGGCTCTTTCCCTTCTTCTCGATCTCGGCGTCCCGCTCTTGGAGCCTCGCCTCCATCCTACCCAAATTCCTATGGAGGAGGATGACGCGGCCGCAGTTGTAGTTCGCGAAGAAGGTATTCTGCAGCAATAAAAGAGCACGTTAAAACAAGAACAAGAATAGTAAAGCCAATAAAAAATGATGATCAAAAAAGAGCAAGACATACCATCTCGGAGTAGCGGAGGATCTCATCGTTGAGGGCTGCCTCCGAGAGGTTGTTGGCCCATGCGACCTCGTCGGTCCAGGCCGACCTGTCCCAGTCTTCGGACACGCCCCGGGAAGGACCAGGGCAGTGGAACTTCTCGGCAGGAGGCCCGGTGGCCGAGATGACTCGGCTCGCGGCCCCAGGGCGTTCGACCATCACGCCCCCCGGGGTTTCCCCCTGCCCATCCTCCTTTCGTTTCTTCCTTTTCTCCCCCCGGGGAGAACCCTCTTCCTTCCTTTTGGACCCGACCTTATCCCCGGATCCTCGAGAGTGATGGGAGGACGTCCTCGCAGCATCCCCCTTGGACGCCACCCCCCCGCTCGTCTTCGCCGCCGGCGCCTTCAGCGTCGGGGCTGTCGTCTTGCTTTGCGGGGCGGGAGGCCTCGCCTGCGAGGTCGGTTCCTTAATGACGACCCCAAGTTGGCCCTGGGGTCTCGGAGCATTGGAGGAAGAAGTCACAGGCCTTTTGCCCTGTGACTTCGAGGTAAGAGCGCCGAGTAGGTTCACTGTCAGAAAAAAAAGGGACGAGAAAATTAGATAAGAAAAGCAAGAAACAAGTTAATGACAGTAATAAGACAAAATAAGCCAGCGAGGTTATAAACCTCGCCCCTCAACTTCAAAAAGAAAAAAATCGAATCAAGGAATGTCAAGAAAGAGATTGAGTACCCTCTTTTCCTCGCTGGGAGGGAGGCTGAGGCTCAGACCAGCCCGCTCAAGCTGGTCCTGAGAAAGATACACCTGAAACGGTGCCTGACTCGCTGTGGCGTATCGGACCCTGAGCGCCTTGAGCTCATCAACCTCCAGCGGGGTTACACACCGAACGAATTCGCCCGGCGTTACCGGAAAATTGAGATATCTCCCGGTGGGGTCGCGAACCAAGAACCAATTCGGCTTCCACGGCCCGACGTTCGAAGGGGCCGTGGTGATCTTGATAAGCGGCGTGCTAAGGTTGATAAGGCTTCGGGACCGAGTGTCTCTCCTCGCTAGGAATAAAGCCGACAGGAAGTCATGTCTCGGTCCGTCCCCAAGTTCGCGACTGCGAATCGTGTAGGCACACAGCAACTGCCAAGCGTTCGGAAACCACTGTGCGGGGCAGATCTTCATGGCCCACAGATAATCAACGATATGCTGGGCCAAGGGCAACCTGAAGCCCGCCTGAAGGCTGAAGAGGTGCACAACCACGCACCTGTCGTAAGATGCCAAGGAGTGGCCCCCCTCCTCGGGAAGCGCCAGCTCAACCCCCTCGGGCCAAGCAAAGTCCTTGGCGATGTCGGCAAGGTCCTTCAGCTCGAGCTCGGTGGCCACCCTCTCGGATAAACGAGCCTCGGCAGAACCCGGGGTCATGGGGATCCGTTCCTCCAGGACGCAGGACATAGCATCGGTAATATACGCCGCAGGGAAGCTCGGAGGCACGTAAGGAGGCGGCGCCGAGGTCGTTCCCACAACCGGCCGCGCTTCGACCTTAGTAACAACCTCGTCTGGGGTAGAAGACGAAGCCATTTCAACGCCCGACGACGTTCGAAGATGGGATAAGCACGAATTAGTAGAGACCTCGGAGTCGCTTGAAGAAGGCTCGCTGAAAACCAGCGAAGGGGACCTCGGATTCTGAGAGTCGCTGAGTTCTACGCTTCCCGCGGACTCCGAAACCTCCTCGTAAAAACCCTCTTGGACTCTGAAAGCGAAGCCGGGCGGAGGGCTAGCAGAGGCTCTCCTAGGCATGAAAAGAACGATGTCCAGGCCGCGGAAGGCTAGCACCTGGAAAAGAAAGAAGCATTGAGACGTCGGGCACTATAACCAAGAAAAAACAATGCGAGATCACAACCTCGGAAGAAATGCAGTGCGAGGTCGCAACCTCGGAAGAAAAGCAGTGCGAGGTCGCAACCTCGGAAGAAAAGCAGTGCGAGGTCGCAACCTCGGAAGAAAAGCAGTGCAAGGTCGCAACCTCGGAAGAAAAGCAGTGCGAGGTCGCAACCTCGGAAGAAAAGCAGTGCGAGGTCGTAACCTCGGAAGAAAAGCAGTGCGAGGTCATAACCTCGTGAGAAAGAGAAATTCCGGATCATAAGAGGCGAGGAGCCACGTGGCACCCTAGGGGCTATTCTGACAAGATAGGACGGCGAGGGAGAAGTCGAAGCGCCAAAAAGGAAGAAGTCGAAGCGCCAAAAAGGAAAAAGTCGAAGCGCCAGAAAGAGGAAAGAGAAGATGAAATGGAAGCCAGCGGTGGAGAACGACGGTGGAGACCCTAACGTCCCATCAATCAGCCGTCAGTACGTTTGGGTTTCCAAGAGCTTCAAAATTCAAAACCGCCGAAAAATAAAAAGAGACAACCGTCGGTTGGAGGGCGAGGAATCCGAGTGCATGGCGTTCGCCACCCTCACCCCATCGTCCCGCCACCTTGTCGCCGGTGCGAAACGCCAAGGAGCAACCACTGCCCGCTAGGGCACAAGGCGAAACGAAAGAGAAAAGAAGAGAAAGGAGCAAAGGGAAAACGGCGAGAAAAAGCAGGCGGAAACTCATGCCGACCTCACCACCGTTGTTTCGCCACCGTGATTCCGGCGCGAAACACCAGGCGACACTCCATCGCCTCTCCAAAACACGGCACAAAAAACAAGCAGGGAGAAATCAAAAGCAAACAAGAAGCGGGAGAAGAAAAGTCGAAGACTTACTTGTTCAGAATCGACGAGGAGGAGGCGGTGGTGCAACCGGAAGATGGCTGAGGCTCGCCGGAAACCGTCTGAAGAAACCATTCGCAGGAAGCCAAAAAGACAGAAAGAGAGAAGGCGAAAATCTGGGAAGAAGAGATAAATGGGGAGGCGTGTGAAGTACGCATTTATAAAGGGCAGGCTTGGGCCTCCCCTACCCAGTTAGGCTTATTGGGCCTGTCCCTCCTGCGCGGCCCATTAAGCAAAACACGAAGAGCAAGCCCAGAAAAGCTTTACCTTTGCCAACCAAAGAAAAGCTAAGTGTAGAACCTCGCAAAGGGAGGGCTTCGCAAGATGCTCCCCAGGAACCTCGGAAACCCTTGAAGCCTCGCAAAATGCCTACCCACCTCTCAGAGCCTCGCACCCCGCAATCTTTGAGAACTTATGCCCTGCGACCCTCGGAGCGAGGTCCCCAGGCCATGGGGTTGTGATGATGCTCAAAATAGCGAAGCAAGAGGTGGGCCCGAGGTATGAGGGTCAAACCAGGTCAAAGGGACCCCCGAGGATGATCCTGGGGCCCACAACCATACCCACCTCTTATTTTAACAAAATTCCTACCCCACGAGGTCCCCCTCGACCTCGCAACCGACTCTACTTGCGCCCGCCCACCATGACCACTCAGCGAACGCCGCTCTTCGAGCCAATCACCGGTTGCCTCGCCTCTAGGCCAATCAGAGCCCTTGATCTCGGGCGTCCCACATCGGACAACGACCAAAACTCGACTCCCCAATCCTCTATAAATAGAGGAGATTCTCGTATGGAAAAGGGGTCGAAAAACATCTTGAACTCAAGAACTTTCTTGCTCGTTGAAGATCGACGTGATCGAAACACCGTTAAAAGGCCTCGCTATAGATAAGTGAAGACCACAAAAAGACTTCAAGTCTCACAGAGTTTCCGCTCACATCAAAGACCTCGCTACACCACCTCGCAAGCCTCTTACACCTCGCTCTACCTCACGTCAAAGACTCCGCAACTCAACCTCGCTCAAAGGGACCGGCAAGTGACACTTAGAGCTAGCTAGCAACTAGGAGATCTCGGACATTGTTAGGTCGAGATCTCGGATAATCGTAGGAGGTCTAGGGTGTAATTCTCAAATAATCTGTTAGCCTCGTTGGCTTGTAAACTTCGCTGTAAAGAAAATCATAAATAAAGAAGCAAGTGTTTGCACTTTCGAATATAATAATCTCGTTTCTTGTCTTCTAGTGAGCCTTTCATTTCGGATTTCATCAATTCATCCGTGACCACTTGACCCACATCAGTTCATTTTGCACTTAGCTAGAGTGCACCATTGTCCTCCTTCAACGTGAAGCGAGACATGAGTCATGACTCCAATATTGGGATACGCTAGCAAGCTACGCCCCCCAATACAGATTTTGTTATAAAGAGGTCATTGGAGACTCGACTCCTACCCCTGGACTACCTATTTTGCAACAGTGTTTCATCACAGGACCACTAAAGAGATGTCTTAGAGTCTAAACTCCCATCTCTACCATCTTACTTCACAACCATGTCTCACCTTGAGACAGCTAATCATACAACGGTCCTAAGTTCAGTTCTAGCGTAAAAACTGAAATAACGAGATGGTCGTTATTTCTACAAAATAACAACCTATCAAACTTTATTCAACATACAAATTATTCCCAACATGAGGATCAAATGGAATTCAATTCCTCATTAATAACCATAACGCAAGAGAGAATCGTCCACTTGCCTTAGAAGGCGTGCTCAACGTCCTTAGCAATTCCAACAGTAATCTTTATCACCCTTCTGCCAAATATAACAAAAGGATTTCTCAACAATGAGCTCACGGAAACACTTCTTAGTTGTATACTCAAATTCTACAACTTCCTAATCGATAAACGATTTAATTTCCGAATATCGATATATAATAAATCCTTAGTTATCATGCTTTAAGGAGCCATTTTGGCGGAATTATAACTAATTATCCGCTTTGCTTTTGAAACAATTTTCTAAATAAAAATTGTTCATTAGCAACAGTTCTTAAAGGTGACCAAATCTTGGATCAAACGGATTAACAACGAATCCCAAGTAATTATCCGAAGTCCTTTACCTGCCAATCGGTGTCAAAACTTGTATTCGCTATAACTGAAGATCCGGACGTCCGTTTCTCGATCGGTTTGAACCTGTGGGACCGTATCAACGTCAAGATTATAAAAACCATAAATTTAATTAGCAAAGCGGAACCGAAAGGCCCTTACGGTGGCTAACCTGCTAATTGATTTCGATCGTATATACCTTCACTCGAGCCCATGGCTCGTTTGGCTCGATAGTGGCTCGATCCCCGAGCCCAAGGGTGGTCAAGTATTTCCCGACGGCAGCCCTTGCGGTGGGTGGTGGTCGGAGGAGCTAGTGATCGCCGGCGACGACGTTTGACGAGGCAAGAAGTGACCGGCGGTGATGAAGCTCACGAGTCCGTCGTTCCTCCTAATTCTCTCATGGTTCTGGTTTTTCACTTTTGCAGCAGCCCAAGCTCACTCATGGAAGAAGAAGAAGATGAGGTAGGAGATGAGGAAGTGGCAGGGGAGATCGCTGGCGGTGAAGACTGAATTCTTTCTCCCTCGAACCGTCGTTCCGACCTGATTTCTCTTGGTTCTGCTGCAGCCAGCACGAGCCCAGCAAGGGGGAAGAAGAAGAGGTGGAGGAGGAGGGTGGTGGACGGCAGAGAAGGCGGAGGAGAAGAAGACGCCAGCGGTGAGAATTCTCCGAGTCCATCGTCGTCCTCTCGGTCTCGCTCCCTTCCTCTGCTTTTGGAACAAGTTGATAAACTTTGACAAGTCAGAGATATATGTCCTAGATAGATAGAATTCTATCTCCAATTCCTTCCCCATTAAGAATGAAAAGAGGCGGTTTACAAACAAAACCCGTCTCGGAACGGGACTCGCGTTAAAGCGGTAAAATTATGTAGCTCGGGTGGAAAAATTCACTAAACGAAAAACGTCCCGTAAATTATGTAAACCAATAAAATCAATTTTCCATGATTTTATCTTGCTACCTTCAATTTTTAGGGCTTCCGTTTCGTATTTTAAATCCTTTACAGTACATAATTAAAAAGACGGCTTATCCAATAAATATTCTTTTTCCACTGAAAAATCCTAGAATTCACACTGATCCATAAAATCATTTCTTTATGATTTTAGGATATCACCAAAAAATTTCTAGGATTTCATCTCCAACAAAAATATTGGATTAAGCGTTAAAACGAACAAAGAGATTAAAAAGATATCCGAGAAAAATTCAAAAATTATCCTCAAAAACCACAGTTATTACAAAATCCTCCTTACATAACAGGACGAGAGGACAGAGATTTACCTCTTCCAAATAAAATCCGTCACAGGGTTGATTTCCCCGTTTAGTTCTTATATAAGAACCAATTCCACCACCTATTAATCAATATCAATATACTATAACTAAAGTCGAATCTCTCTATCCTACATGTCATCGTTTTAACTATGCCACATAGGCGTTTTAATTTTTTCATTTACTGCTTTGCCCTTCTTTTATTTAAGTATTTACAACACTTATAGTATAACAATATTCCTTATATTACTCATATACAATTATATTTGGAGATCTTAAATTTTGGCAAGTTTTATTTGGTGTGTAATCCATTATGGAATGTTTTTATTGAAGGCACTAATGTTACTAATATTACTACGATTTTTCTAACCTATGCCCCAAGGGCATAGGTTAAGAGACTAAAAATGGTAATATATTTGGAATTTGTATTTATTTAGATTTAATTATTGTTTCAATAGGGTTTATTAGTTTCCTATTAGGGTTTTAGTTCCCAAATTTAGTACTCTTAACCTATGCCCTTAGGGCATAGGATAGAAAAACCGATATTACTAATCATATTACTAATATACAATTATATTTAAAGATTTTAAAACTTAATATGAAACATACTTTTCATTATTAAATAATTTATTAATTTAATAATATTACTAATATACAATTATATTTAGAGTTCTTAAAATTTGACAAATGATATAAACATAATCTTCATTATAAAATAACTTTTTTAAATAATAATAATATTATTAATATATAATTTTATTTGATGATCTTAAAATTCCGCAAGTTTAAAAATATAATCTATATAACATTTTTTTAATCAAAACCCGTACAAGGTATGTGAACAAATACTAGTATTATTCTAATCGAGTTCTATACTTTTATTGATACATAATGGTCCACTTCTTGATAAATAGGTTGATGTGTGACCTGATTTGTTATTTTTTATAATCTGCTCTAAATTTGTTTATAGTTTGATGGAACTTCTAATATAAGTACTAACCAAACTCCAATTTTTTAACCGTTAATTTCGTTATAATATTATTATAATTAATATTCATGACTTCATTGCACGTCTAATAAGCATTAGTGCACTATTCATACACAAACCGATCGACCCAAAAACACAATAATGTAATCTCAAATCCTCAATAATAAAACAAGTCGCCATCAAAGAGCTAGAGATAGATGTATTATGTATATACAATATCTCTAATTGGCATCGTGCAACCAATGAACCAAGTAAGTGCCATTGCTGTATATGATCATGGTAAGTAAGAGAAAGGCTATATAAACCCCATTCATAGCCTCATCAATTACCATCTCATCTTCTTCTCTTTCCTTCTATAGCCAATTTAGCTCCAAAAGAAAGAAAGGGTTTAGAATGGCATCATCCATGCCTCTCTTGGTTTCCTCCCTACTCATTTTGTCCATGGCAACCATTGCCTTAGCCGATGGCTACTATGGCTCCTACACACCGTCGCCAGAATACAAGTCGCCTGAGTATGTTCCTTCTCCATCAACATACTACAAAGCATCGGTGTATGTTTCTACTCCTGAATACAAGAGCCCGGTCTACTACCCATCTCCGGCTTACAAGAAGCCTACGTACACTCCATCTCCTGTTTACATTCCAAAACCTGTGTACCATCCTACACCGGTGTACAGTCCATCTCCCGTGTACAAGAGCCCTGTCTACTACAGTCCATCACCTATCTACGTTCCTAAACCAACATACAAACCTACACCGATCTACAAGCCAGTTTACTCTCCTTCTCCTGTTTACAAGAGTCCTGCATACACTCCATCTCCTGTTTACAAGAGCCCGGAATACATCCCATCCCCCGTTTACAAGACCCCCGAGTACACCCCATCTCCCGTTTACAAGAGCCCCGAGTACACTCCATCTCCAATTTACAAGAGCCCCGTGTACTACTCCCCGTCTCCCGTTTACAAGAGCCCCGTGTACTACTCCCCGTCTCCCGTTTACAAGAGCCCCGTGTACTACTCCCCGTCTCCCGTTTACAAGAGCCCCGTGTACTACTCCCCATCTCCCGTTTACAAGAGCCCCGTGTACTCCCCATCTCCCGTTTACAAGAGCCCCGTGTACTACTCCCCGTCTCCCGTTTACAAGAGCCCCGTGTACTCCCCATCTCCCGTTTACAAGAGCCCCGAGTACTCCCCATCTCCCATTTACAAGAGCCCCGTGTACTACTCCCCGTCTCCCGTTTACAAGAGCCCCGTGTACTCCCCATCTCCCGTTTACAAGAGCCCCGAGTACACTCCATCTCCCATTTACAAGAGCCCCGTGTACTACTCCCCGTCTCCCGTTTACAAGAGCCCCGTGTACTCCCCATCTCCCGTTTACAAGAGCCCCGAGTACACTCCATCTCCCGTTTACAAGAGCCCCTACTCCCCGTCTCCTGTTTACAAGAGCCCTATCTACATTCCAAAGCCTATTTACAAGGTCCCTGAATACCACCCTACACCAGCCTACAAGCCTGTTTACAAGGTCCCTGAATACCACTCTACACCGGCCTACAAGCCTGTCTACACTCCAAAAGCATATGTTCCAAAACCATATATCCCAAAACCAGTCTACACTCCTACTCCTATTTACACCCCAACACCAGTGTACAAGAGTCCAGAGTACACTCCTACTCCAGTGTACAAGGCTCCCGTATACAAAAGTCCATCATACACTCCTTCTCCAACAACCTACTAGATTCGAAAATCGCATTTTCTAAATTGGGCATATTAATCCTATTCCTTCCTACGAAACCTAAGATAACTATTATATTAAATAAAAGATTACTCGAGTGAGAATTAACCTGAATGAGTACTTTATTTTTTATTGTAATTTCTTTCATTATTTAATACTTTGAAATACTATTATTAAGATTGATATTGTGATTTATTTATATATTGTATTTTTTCGATGCAAATATATATTTATATTGTACTCTTATATGATGTTGTAATGAATATATTAATCGTACTTATTTTGGAGGGATACGTTTAATGGTTATTCTTACATTCTTTTTGGAGCATTTATGCATAAATTTGATTTGTTTTTCATTCCCTCTCACTCGAATGCACCATTCCTCTTGTAACTACTCACTCGATCATGCCCTAAAAAACACATAAATAAGTAGCCGAAATGATCAAATCATTCAATCAATCATCCTATAAGCTATTGAAATTAATAAGAAGATAATTTTGAATGGATAATGAAAAGAGAATAATTATCGAACTTCTCTTATTGCATTCTCACGTGCTTATGATTTACAATCTAATTGGTCGCCTAATATAAAGTCGTCTTATTCTCCAAAGTTTATTAGAAACCCAATTAATGAAATTCCAAGGGAAAACTACTTTGAAAGGAGTTCTGTTAAAAGCCGATTTTCCTGAACAATTGGTGAATATTATTATAATGTTTCAGACCAAACGGAAAGCTACTTTGCTCTAGAATAGCAAAAAGGTGGGTGTGTTTACTCCTCGTCGTGTGCGACAAGGCGATCCCTTGTCCCCGTATCTCTTTTAGTCTTATTTATGTGTATGGAAAAACTTTCTCACTTGATTCAGTTGGCGGTTGCGGAGTGTTCCTAGAAACCAATCTCTGCTGGTGACATTCAAATCTCCCACTTTTTTCGTTGATGATCTTGTGCTATTTGCTAATGATGCCTTACTTGGGGATCCACTTCGGAGAAGCGTCGGGTTCATCTTCTTCCATGGGATGTTATTAGGAGACCTCGTAAGGAACTAGGCTTGGGAGTTCGCCCCCATGCGACAAACTAATGATGCCTTACTTGCGAAGCTCGGTTGGCGAATTCTACTATAACCAACCTAACTTTGGGCTCGTGTCATCAATATAAAATATTGCAAGGATCCGTCGGATGTTGACATGTCGCGAACCTGGAACGGGAAATCTTATGTTTTTAAACGGGGAGAGTATAATATAACAATATTACTATTCCTATTAATATACAATGATCTACTATTTTTTATGGACAAAATTAAAATATTATATAATTATACATCATCATGTTTAATATGTATTGTTATTATTTTTCCAATGGCAAGTATGAAACTATCCATACATAATATCTCTAATATACAATGATCTGCTATTTTTTTATGGACAAAATTTAAATATTATATAATTGTATATCATCATATTTAATATATATCATTATATATAATCTACTAATTTTTTTATGGATAAAATGTAAATATTATATAATTGTATTAGTATATCATCATCTTTAATATGTATCATTATATATAATATAATAATATTGCTAATGTTATTAACCTATAATTATATTCTTACAACAAAAAATACAATTAATTATATACAATATATAATTTTTTTACTCTTCATTTATTTAATTACTAAAAATATATAATTGTACATCATCATCTTTAATATGTATTGTTATATTTTTCAATAGAAAGTATGAAACTATCCATACATAATATCTCTAATATACAATGATCTACTACTTTTTTTATGGACAAAATTTAAATATTATATAATTTTATATCACCATCTTTAATGTGTATCATTATGTATAATATACTAACTTTTTTATGGACAAAATTTTAATATTATATAATTGTATATCATCATCTTTATTATGTATCATTATATATAAGATAATAACATTGCTAATGTTATTTTTTCTATACATCCCTTTTTTATATTATAATAATTTAATCTATCTATATGTTGATACTTTATATATTAATTTTATGCATATCTTTTAACAAAACTTGTACTATATGCTAATATTTTTTATATTAATTTTATACATAATAAAATTTCTTTTATATTTTAGCAAAGCTTCAACTTCAAGTATATAATTTTGTTATCTATATGTTGAGATTTTAAAATATACGGAGTAATAAATTATTTATAGAATATATGATATATTTTAGTATACATTGATATATGTACCTAAATTTTAATAAATTAATGTTAAAAAACTATTTTAATATGTTATATTATCCTTAATAGATATCTTACCGTAATTATCTTTAAATTATAGCATTATATTATTTTTATTTTTTCTCTATATCATTTTCTATAAGAATCTTTATATTAATGTTCTTCATATTTAAAAATATTATTATATTCATTACAAAGTAAATGATAAGAACTTAAATACGAGCTCAAAAAAAAAGAAATTAAATACATAACCTTAATAAATATTTTATAAAAACTAATTGTTTTATGCATATTAATATCTTAACTAAAAAATAAAAAAATATTTACAAATATTAAATTCAAGTGAAATGAATATTTTAAAATTTTGAATCAAAATATGAGGCAAGATCTTAACAAATAATAAAAAAAGATTAAATACATTCAATTAAAATATATGAAACGATCTTAAAGTTTTTTTTATAAATTACATAATTTTATTGCTATATTATATATAATTATTTTAAACTTTATATAAATATCATATTATTGTATAATCTTTAGTAAAATCACTCCTGAGTATCACGGGAATTCAACTAATTTATTTATTTATTGATAAAGAAAAGGGCTTGGGGCATAGAAGGTTGTAATCGAAATCAGCTGAGAGGCTCGGTTAAAAGTATACTCTATACGAGTTTAAATTTGAATGTGAGTTTCTTTCTAGCTCAAAATTTTGTTTTAGCTTAGTTTATTTAAATGTTCACTAAACTCGAGTTTAGCTCGCGAGCTTCTCATTTTGTTTTTTCGTGAGACAAAGTAAAAAAACAACATCTTTATTTGATTATTTATACATGCAAATGAAACTAAATTTTAAACTACATAGTTTGAGTAGTTTGAAAAAGACCACCAAAACTATGCAATTTAACGTAAATTATATATTGCATATAACATACTCCGTATATAGTAAAGCTTTGTCATGAACGTATAATATAGTTTGTTATGAAAGTATAATTGAGTTTGCTCATGAACATATAACTGAGTTTGCTCATTAATAATGAGCCGAGTTATCTTGTTCTCAAGCTCGGTTCATTTATCTTTCGAGCCTTAAAAAGGTGCTCAAGCTTGGATCGTTTACAAGTCGATTGAGTTGAACACAAACAAGATATAACTGACCCGAACACTGAATTTCTCACGAACAACTCTGTTCATTTACAACCCTAGCTAGTTGAGAGCGAATTAACTTTCATCAATTAAATATGGAGAAAATTTATTTGAGTTTCTTTGTGATATAAGAAACTTTTATAAGATGTGTGTGCCATGTATCAATTGCTATATGGATTTTTATCATGTAATACTCTCTTAATCATGTTTATTGTTCAAGTCCATCTCATATACATTTCCACATTAAGATCGATAAATAGCCCGAAACCTTCAAGGACCCGTTTGGTATAAATTCGGGTATAGAAATGGGACAAGTTATCGGGTTGAATAGGTATGGGAATGGAATGTCATTCCTGATTAGTAGTGTTTGGCTTATATTTGGGAATGAAAATTAGGGTTTATTTTTTCATCTTAAATTCTACCATTTTGGCCCAAATTCAACAATTATGCTCCATCTTTATACGTGTACACATCTCCCATTTTACAGATTCTACAGTTCAGTATTCAAAAGTGAAAAAAAAGCAGAGAAAGTGGAAATGGAGTACACCAACTTTTTTTTTATATTGCTTATTTCTTTATCTGTTTGTATTTGATCGATTCAGTTGAAATTTTTAAACACTAAAAGCGGATTTGTCGGATCGATTCAGTTGGGAATGAAAACAGTGAACGCTTGTCGGAGTACTTGGGAGAGGCTCCGGTGAAGGCTCGCTCGGTTTGTCGGATCGAAGGAACCAAAGGAAAAGAGAGGCAGGAGAAGTGAGGACGTGGAGGTTGAAGAAGGAGGAGTCACAAGAGGAGGTTGAAGATAATGAACAGTAAATGAGCGGGAATGAAATCTCATACCCGAGGGAAGGGTAGAGTTTGAGAACCCCATACCTATCGGGTTTAGGGTATTAGTTTAAAAAAAATAGCATAACAAACACTAGGTATGGGGTTTGTATTCCCAAACCCGATACCTTCATTAAACCCCCAAAAGAAGCTCAAATTAAACGCCTCTTTTGGTTCTCGTTGGCCGATTGACGGTAGAGAGGCTCAATGGGTCAACTCGTTGGCCCGCAAAATAAATTATTTACCCGTGACTCGACCCATGGGTTGCGGGTTTTGCGGGTCGACCTGTTTAAGGCAAAGAGAGTATTTTAATTTTTTTTGAAACGAAGAACAACTTATAATAAATAGGGGGAGTAATAAAAATACGAATTCAAAAATAAAAAAAAAACTAAATATAAAACATAAATTATATCATTTTTAAAAAGAAATTTAAATAAAAATTATATATAGAATCTTGTTAAAATTATACTCTTATGCATGAAATAATATAATAATTTTTTTTAAAAAGGTGTGGGTCTTGTGTAGACCTGTCAAAACTTGACCCGATACGAAAAATCGACCCGAACCGCCTGAAGTTTTTTGGGTTGAAACCCGATCCGAAAAACAATGGGTCAAGAGTAACCCGAACTCGGCCGACTTGGAAAAACTAGGTTGGGTCACCAACCCGTTGGGTTGACCCGACCAACACGATAAAGTATTATTTCAATTAAAAATTAAATATTTTATTATAAATTTTATATAAAATTATTATTTAATTATTATTAAATAATACTTAATATAATATTATTTTAATTATTTTAATAAAAATAAAAATAAGGGTTAAAAAATTGAAGATCGTGACTTGTTGGATCAACCCGAACTCGTAACAAAACCGTAACAACTCGGTCTATATGAACCCCTAAATTTAACGACCCGACGATCCGAGTCTCGTTTTGACACAAACCCGAACCTGACCCGCCCGACCCATTTGACAGGTCTAGTCATGTGGGTCGCCCCATAACCCGATGAGTTTAATCCGACCCGACCCACAATGCGAAAATTTAAAAAAATGACACACAAACCCGACCCGTTATTTATAGGTCGGATCATTACGGGTTGCGGACGACCCACACTATAAACAAATCAGCGATTAGTTGATCGCCCTATAACTAATAAAATCCGATCAAATCAGCGATTAGTTGATCGACCCACACTCCAATTTTGAACCGTTACTTTCGTTATAATTAATATACACGTCTAATAAGCAAACCGATCAAATAGCTAGACTTCATTGCACGTCTAATAAGCTATAGTGCACTATTCATACACAAACCGATCGACCCAAAAACACAATAATGTAATCTCAAATCCTCAATAATAAAACATGTCGCCATCAAATAGCTAGAGACAGATGTATTATGTATATACAATATCTCTTGGCATCGTGCAACCAATGAACCAAGTAAGTGCCATTGTTGTATATAATCATGGTAAGTAAGAGAAAGGCTATATAAACCCCATTCATAGCCTCATCAATTACCATCTCATCTTCTTCTCTTTCCTTCTATAGCCAATTTAGCTCCAAAAGAAAGAAAGGGTTTAGAATGGCATCATCCATGCGTCTCTTGGTTTCCTCCCTACTCATTTTGTCCATGGCAACCATTGCCTTAGCCGATGGCTACTATGGCTCCTACACACCGTCGCCAGAATACAAGTCGCCTGAGTATGTTCCTTCTCCATCACCATACTACAAAGCATCGTTGTATGTTTCTACTCCTGAATACAAGAGCCCGGTCTACTACCCATCTCCGGCTTACAAGAAGCCTACGTACACTCCATCTCCTGTTTACATTCCAAAACCTGTGTACCATCCTACACCGGTGTACAGTCCATCTCCCGTGTACAAGAGCCCTGTCTACTACAGTCCATCACCTATCTACGTTCCTAAACCAACATACAAACCTACACCGATCTACAAGCCAGTTTACTCTCCTTCTCCTGTTTACAAGAGTCCTGCATACACTCCATCTCGTGTTTACAAGAGCCCGGAATACACCCCATCTCCCATTTACAAGAGCCCCGTGTACTACTCCCCGTCTCCCGTTTACAAGAGCCCCGTGTACTCCCCATCTCCCGTTTACAAGAGCCCCGAGTACACTCCATCTCCCATTTACAAGAGCCCAGTGTACTACTCCCCGTCTCCCGTTTACAAGAGCCCCGTGTACTCCCCATCTCCCGTTTACAAGAGCCCCGAGTACACTCCATCTCCCATTTACAAGAGCCCTGTTTACGTTCCAAAGCCTGTTTACAAGGTCCCTGAATACCACCCTACACCGGCTTACAAGCCTGTTTACAAGGTCCCTGAATACCACCCTACACCGGCCTACAAGCCTGTTTACAAGGTCCCTGAATACCACCCTACACCGGCCTACAAGCCTGTTTACAAAGTCCCTGAATACCATTCTACACCGGCCTACAAGCCTGTCTACACTCCAAAACCAGTCTACACTCCTACTCCTATTTACACCCCAACACCAGTGTACAAGAGTCCAGAGTACACTCCTACTCCAGTGTACAAGGCTCCCGTATACAAAAGTCCAGCATACACTCCTTCTCCAGCAACCTACTAGATTCGAAAATCGTATTTCCTAAATTGGGCATATTAATCTCATTCCTTCGTATGAAAACTAAGATAACTATTATATTGGATAAAAATTTACTCTAGTGAGGATAAACCCGAATGGATTCTTTACTTTTTATTGTAATTTCTTTCATTACTTAATAATTTGAAATACTATTATTAAGTTTAATATTGTGATTTATTTAAATATATTTGTATTTTTTATGCAGATATATATTTATATTGTATTGTTATATGTTGTTGTAATGAATATATTGATCGAACTTATTTTGGAGGGATACGTTTAATGGTTATTTCCAAATTCTCTTTGGAGCATTTATGCATAAACTTGATTTGTTTTTCATTCCCTCTCTCTCGAATGCACCATTCCTCTTGTAACTACTCACTCGATCATGCCCTAAAAAAAACATAAATAAGTAGCCGAAATGATCAAATCATTCAATCAATCATCATATAAGCTACTCCCTCCGTTCATAAAAATATGATGTTTTATCCTAAACCCTAAAAATTAAGAAAGTATATAATTTGACTCAATTACCCTTCTTATCAATTTTTTACTTTTACTTAAATTTAAATTATAGAATATTTTCTGATTTGGTTTAGATTTACTCCTTCCCAATTCTCATCCAATTTAATGTACAACTTCCTAAATTAATGTTCCTAAATTGATTTGGTTTGATTTCTACTTTTTTTTTCCTTTTTTTAAAAAGGTAAAATTGGAAAAATGTGTACACAAATAGCTAAAACATCATATTTTATTGAACAAGAAAAAACCCTAAAACATTATATTTCCATGAACGAGGGAGTATTGAAATTAATGAGAAGATAATTTTGAATGGATAATGAAAAGAGAATAATTATCGAACTACTCTTATTGCATTCTCACATGCTTATGATTTACAATCTAAGTGCTTGTTTGGTTATCTAGTGAAATCCCATGATTTGGAAAAACCCAGGAAGTAGCTTTAAATATATGCATTTGGTTAAATTATTTTTATGGATAAAATACATGAAGTTAAATTCCCATGATTTACACTTCCTCCAAAATGAAGAAATTACAATTACCTAGGTAGGGGTAGGTAAGATCAAATTCTTCCATTTTTATTCTAAATATTTTTATTCTTTTTTATATTTAAACTACAAATTTCCAATTTACCCATGAGAAAAATTCTTGATTTTTATAGACTGAGGTTATAATAGTAATATTAAATGAATTCACATGAATTTTTAAGCTCTACAACAAAAGGTAATGATTTTAATTCATAGGAATTTAATTTCAACCAAACATTTTTCTTAAATTCCCGTGATTTATAATACCCAGGAAATCAATTTCTATGATTTAAGTTCCTATGAATTGTACTTCCTGTATTAAAGTCGTCTTATAGAAACCCAATTAATGAAATTCCAAGGGAAAACTACTTTGAAAGGAGTTCTGTTAAAAGCCAATTTTCCTGATCAATTGGTGAATATTATTATAAATGTGTCACACCAAACGGAAAGCTACTTTGCTCTAGAATAGCGAAAATGTGGGTGTGTTTACTCCTCGTCGTGTGTGACAAGGCGATCCTTTGTCCCCGTATCTCTTTTTTATGTGTATGGAAAAACTTTCTCACTTGATTCTGATGGCGGTTGCGGAGTGTTCCTAGAAACCAATCTCTGTTGGTGACATCTAAATCTCCCACTTTTTTCATTGATGATCTTGTGCTACTTGCTAATGATGCCTTACTTGGGGATCCACTTCGGAGAAGCGTCGGGTTCATCTTCTTCCATGGGATGTTATTGCGAGCAGAGACGGACCTCCCTAAAAAAATAAAAATAGGGTAAAAAAAATTAGAAAAAAAAATTAAAAAAGGGTAAATTTAGTAGTAAATTAGTTGAATTAAGGTAATTTAGCCTACCCAGAAAAAATCGGTGAAATTTAGCCCACCCTAAATTTTAATCCTGGGTCCGTCCCTGATTACGAGACCTCGTAAGGAACTAGGCTTGGGAGAAACACAAGACATAGACGTCGACGGCCACTTGGACGTGCACGAGCTCTTGCTTCCCGGGCCGAACGGAACCCAGATCGAGGCGCTCGACGTCACCGGTACTCTGAACGTGCATGAGCACATCAGGAAGGAACAATTCAATGTGGATAAGAAGAGCTTGGATCTTGATGCCATGGCTTCAGAAGCTGCTCGTTCTGCTGTAGAAGGAGCTTCTTCTTCTTCTTCTTCCAGTTCAGGCGATACTCATCATGATCACAAGCACACAGATTGAATTAACTTTCATCAATTTAAATATGGAGAATATTTATTTGAGTTTCTTTGTGATATAAGAAGCTTTTATACGATGTGTGTGCCATGTATCAATTGCTATATGGATTTTTATCATGTAATAGTCTCTTAATCATGTTTATTGTTCAAGTTCATCTCATATACATTTCTACATTAAGATCGATAAATAGCCCGAAACCTTTAAAAAGAAGCTCAAATTAAACGCTCATTTGGTTCTTTCTTTTTTTATGATGAAAGGAATTCGGGGGGCGATCAATGAGGTGCATGCTCAATGGGTCGACTCGTTTGCCCGAAAAAAAAAATTTATTTACCCGCCACTCGACCCTGGGTTGCGGGTTTTGCGGATCGAACTGTTTGAGGCAAAGAGAGTATTTTAATTTTTTTTCTAAAACGGAGAACAACTTAAAATAAATAGGGGAGTAATAAAGATATGAATTCAAAAATAAAAATGCTAAATATAATACATAAATTATATCATTTTTAAAAAGAAATTTAAATAAAATATATATATAATCTTGTTAAAATTATACTCTTATGCATGAAATAATATAATAATTTTTTTTTTATAAAAAAGTTGTGGGTCAACCCACAACCCGATGGATTTAACCCGACCCGACCCGCAACCCGAAAATTAAAAAATAAAAAGTAACCCAATAACGGGTCGGGTCTGTTCGGGTTGCGGCCGACCCACACCATGAACATCCCTAATCAGCGATTAGTTGATCGCCCTAGAACATCCAAATGAATAAAATCTGTAACACCCCCTTCCTACCCTGGAGGTATTACCGCCAATAACCCCGATTAAGACTAAACCGAAGCTACACAAGGCTTTAAACTGACTGAACAAACTAAAACAAGGTAAATGAAACCATTTAAAACCTAACAAAATTAAGTAAAACTTTACAGCGGAAAAGAGAATAAAAGGTCTTATACAAGCCTTAACTTAAAAAGAATTTAGTAAATAAATAGAACAACCTTCTATTTAAACAAAATCTTCATCAAGTCTTTCTTGATTTCTTATTTCTGAAACTCAGCTTCGCTTTGAAGTAGTTCAACCATGATCTTCACTCAGGTATAGCCATTGGAAACCTTTCTTCAACTTCTGGAGCTTCAAACCTCTGAATCCGCCTCTTGAATCAACTTCTAAGAAGAACCTGATGTGTCGTAAACCAACGGTGGACACCAGCCGACCATATAAAAGAAAAGAAGATGGGCGGGTTAGTCTAATGAAAGACTAAGCAAGCGGAGAAACTAACTTGGTTCTTATGGTTGTAACTAAACATATTGGCATCCAAATCCGATTAGACTCGGATTATGATCCAACAGTTAGCAGTCTTATAGAGAATAAGAAGGAGACTCGCATAATCAAGAGAGAGAACACCACCGCTTGTGGTTTCTTTAAGAAGCATAAACGATTAATGGAAACTTATACTAACCACTCAACCTTCACAACCGTCTTCAACGACTAAACAGCTTAACTTCATCAAAGTTTGATTAAGAATCATTCTTAATCAGGAGCAAGAATGGTTATCAAAAGAACTAACCATTCAGATACATTATCGTGCCTATCGCACTCTCTTCTCTTCATGATTTTAACATTTCATATTCACTTTAATAGCTTTAAATCGACCCAAACCGTTGTCGATCAATTTCTTGTAACTGATGTCGTCAGGGTGAGAGGGCCTATTCATGATGATGCTCAAAATAGCGAAGCAAGAGGTGGGCCCGAGCTATGAGGGTCAAACCAGGTCAAAGGGACCCCCGAGGATGATCCTGGGGCCCACAACCATACCCACCTCTTATTTTAACAAAATTCCTACCCAACGAGGTCCCCCTCGACCTCGGTGCGAGGTCTCGACCTCGCAACCGACTCTACTTGCGCCCGCCCACCATGACCACTCAGCGAACGCCGCTCTTCGAGCCAATCACCGGCTGCCTCGCCTCTAGGCCAATCAGAGCCCTTGATCTCGGGCGTCCCACATCGGACAACGACCAAAAATCGACTCCCCAATCCTCTATAAATAGAGGAGATTCTCGTATGGAAAAGGGGTCGAAAAACATCTTGAACTCAAGAACTTTCTTGCTCGTTGAAGATCGACGTGATCGAAACACCGTTAAAAGGCCTCGCTATAGATAAGTGAAGTCCACAAAAAGACTTCAAGTCTCACAGAGTTTCCGCTCACATCAAAGACCTCGCTACACCACCTCGCAAACCTCTTACACCTCGCTCTACCTCACGTCAAAGACTCCGCAACTCAACCTCGCTCAAAGGGACCGGCAAGTGACACTTAGAGCTAGCTAGCAACTAGGAGATCTCGGACATTGTTAGGTCGAGATCTCGGATAATCGTAGGAGGTCTAGGGTGTAATTCTCAAATAATCTGTTAGCCTCGTTGGCTTGTAAGCTTCGCTGTAAAGAAAATCATAAATAAAGAAGCAAGTGTTTGCACTTTCGAATATAATAATCTCGTTTCTTGTCTTCTAGTGAGCCTTTCATTTCGGATTTCATCACTGGCGCCGTCTGTGGGAACTTCTTCATCCTAAGTAGTTCCTCGATTCGTGCAAACCTTAGCTTCGATTCCCTCAAAATGGCTTGCCCAAACAATTTCTTCCCTCAACACCCCGACAACATGCCAGAAACTACGCAATGGACAGCCGCGGGACCTCCGGGCTGCCCGTTCGTGGTCCCTCCGGGATGGACGTACGCCGCCCCGCAAAATCCATTCCCATTCCAAGGCCTCGAGTAGGGCGGCGCGCCCCCGAACCCATATCCCTACCCGACTTATGGGCAATACCAGCAGGGCTTCGCCCCTTCGTACGTCCCCTATCCCCCCCAGGGTGAGCCGCACTCCGAGTACGTCCCCGCTTACGTCCCTAGGCGTGCGCATGAGCCCGAGTCCTCCACCAACGGCTTGTCAACAGAGAGACCTCCCCGAGATCCCATGCAGATCTCGCGGTCTCGATCGCGTCGATCGAGGCTGCAGGAGCCAGAGTTGTCCGAAACAACGGGGAGCGCGATGCACTACCCGAGGTCTCGATCGCATAATTCGAGGCCACCGCCCCAAAATCAGGAGGAAGCCAAGATCACCTCCCCGTTCATGGACGTGATCCGGAACGCGCCCATGCCCAAGGGCTTCTTGAGGCCGCAAATGGGGCTTTATGACGGTTCAGCGGACCCCGAGGAGCACGTAAAACACTTCGCGGTCCAGATGAACGTCAATGCCTACAATGACGCGATATTCTGCAGGGTTTTCCCCACCACCCTGGAAAAGGCCGCGTTGACATGGTTCTCAAGCAAGAAGGTCGGCTCCGTGACCTCGTTCGCCCAGCTGTGTGATTCCTTTGTCACGCACTTCAGCGGCTCCAGGAAGCGCAAGAAGAACATGCGGGACCTCCGCGGGATCGAGCAGGGGGAGAGCGAATCCTTAGGCGCTTTCTTAACAAGGTTCACGACCGCGGTGGCGGAGATCGCGCACGTCGACGAGTCGTCGGTGCGCGACAACCTCATGGGCAACCTGCGCATCGGGGAATTCAAAAACCGTATTTTTTATAAGAATCCGGAGATGTATGAAAGCCTGTGCGCCCGGATCACGGCCCAAGTATACGCCGAGGATGCTGCCAACCAGAGCTCGCGACCACGAACTGACAAAGAGATCGTCGCCGAGGCCAAGGGGAAGGCAAAGGTGGCCGCGCCGGCCGCGCGCGATGCGTATGTGACGCAGGCACATAACCCCAACAACAACAACAACAACAACAACAACAACAACAACAACAACAACAACAACAACAGAAACAACAACAATAGCCGGAACAATAACAACAACAACAATAACCGGAACAACAACCGTGGAGGCGGTGGCGGAGGCTGGAACTGCTTTGGCAGGAGACCGCGGGGTTACCGAGGCAAGGGAGGTCCCGCATATGACCCAAATGAAAAGGGTCGTGCCAACCCCGCGTCGGGAGCCAACCTCGAGCCGCGAGGCCCAAGTCAGACCCAGGATAACAACAACAACAACGTCGAGCAACAGGCGCCCGCGAAGCAGGCCCGGTCGGGACAGGCGACGGCGCTCGATGGGTACATCCATACCATCTCGGGCGGACCATCACCGGCTGGGTCAAGCCAGGCAGAGCGGAAGAGATACGCGAGGGAAAGCCATCATGAACCCTCGGTATTCAGCGTCGCACAAACCTCGCGCGCCCACGTAGGTTTGTCCTTCTCGTCAGATGATGCCGAGGGGCTTCACATGCCACACTCCGACCCCTTGGTGGTCCACGCGCAGATGGGCTCAAAGATGGTTAAGCGAGTACTGGTGGACACGGGATCCTCCGTGGACATCATGTACTATGGCGCGTTCAAGCAATTGGGCATCTCCGAGACCTCCTTGAAGCCCTACGCTGGGAAACTCACCTCCTTCTCGGGAGACGAAGTCGACGTGGCCGGACTCATCGACCTCTGGATGACGCTCGACACCGGGTCCACCAGGAGGACCGAAATGGTGGAGTTCACAGTGGTGCGCCTGCCTTCGGTGTGGAACGCAATCATTGGGAGGGTCTCCTTGATGAAGTTCCAGGCGGTAGTTTCTATCTATCACCTGAAGATGAAGTTCCCCGTCGATGGCGGGGTTGGAGAGGTAAAGGGCAATCAGGAGGAAGGTCGCGTTTGCTACGCAACCTCTGCAAAGCAAAAGTGCCCGGTGTTCATGGTGGAATCTCCTGGCAAGGCCGACCTCGAAGTCCGGGATTTCACAGTCCCCACTCCAGAGCTGGAAAGAATGGTGATATCCCCTTTCGAGAGCGAGTCCGAGAAGATCTACCTCGGGGAATGCCTCTCGGGGGCATCGACGACATCACTAGAAGCCTTGCTCGCTGAGTCCCACGACGTGTTCGCTTGGACTGCGAAGGACCTCCGAGGTGTCCCGCGGACCGTAGCCCAGCACTCTCTGAACGTCGACGTCACCACTCGCCCTGTGGTGCAGCGACGAAGAAAAATTAACGAGGAAAGGGCAAGCGCCGCAAATGACGAGGTGGCAAAATTGCTGGCTGCGGGGTTTATACGCGAGGTCCAATACCCCCGGTGGCTTTCCAACGTCGTGCTTGTCAAAAAAGCCAGCGGGAAGTGGAGAATGTGCATCGATTTCAAGGACCTCAACAAAGCCTGTCCCAAAGACAGCTACCCCTTGCCCTTGATCGACGAGCTCGTTGACTCAACCGCAGGTCACGGGGTTTTGAGCTTCCTCGACGCGTACTCGGGGTACAATCAGGTCCTGATGAACCCGCGAGAAGAGGAGGAGACATCCTTCATCACCTAGCGAGGCACTTATTGCTACAAAGTCATGCCGTTTGGGCTGAAGAATGTGGGGGCAACCTTTCAACGCCTCGTCGACCGCGTTTTCAAGAGCCATCTCGGACGGAACGTGTCCGCTTATGTCGATGACATTGTTGTCCGGAGCAAGACCCCTGAGGAGCATCTGGTCGACCTCGCTGAGGTCTTCGCAACTCTCAGGCACAACCGTCTCAGCCTGAACCCCGAGAAGTGCGTCTTCGGCGTGTCATCGGGAAAATTCTTGGGCTTTATGATTAGCGAACGGGGTATCGATGTAAACCCTGCTAAGGTCGAGTCGATCCTCTCCATGAGGTCACCACGGTCTCGCACCGAGGTGCAACGGCTTAACGGTGTTGTCAACTACCTTGGGAGGTTCTACTCCCGCCTGGCGGAAAGGTCCCTCCCCTTTTTCGCGGCTCTCAAGCAGAATGACAAGTTCGTATGGGACGAGAATCTGGAGCTCGCCTTTCTTTGAGCTAAAGGCCTTCCTGACAAAGCTCCCCACACTGTCGCCCCCGCTGGCGGGTGAAGACTTCGACAAATCCTCTACCAGCCCGCCCTCTCCGGGCGGATGACGAAGTGGGCAGTCGAGCTCTCCGAGTTCGACATCAGCTACCTCCCAAGAACTGCCATGAAGGGGCAGGCCCTCGCTGACTTCATGGTGGAGGTCACTTTCCCCGAAACAGAAACAAGCTCAGAAGAGTGGAAGGTGTTCGTCGACGGCTCGCGATGTGACGCCGGTGGTGGGGCTGGTGTATTCCTCGCTGGGCCCTCGATCGAGACGGAGTACTCACTTAACTTCGCCTTCGACGCCACCAATAATGAGGCCGAGTATGAAGCCATGATCGCGAGAATCGAGATGGCGCTCCTCAGTGGGGCCCGGAAAATCAGGGTCTACACCGACTCCGAGCTGGTAGTGCGCCAGCTCAACGGTCAGTACGACACCAAAACGGGGTTCCTGCCCGCGTACCGAGAAAAGGTCAAAGCCTTGGTATCATGCCTGGAAACCTTCGCGGTGCAGTCCATCCCTCGAACCTCGAACACCAAGGCGGACGCGTGGGCGAGGTTAGGATCCGCCCTTCCCCTTGAAGTGGGGAACCGCGTGATGGTAGAGCGAAAACTCTCGCGGAGTGTGAACAGCGAGGTTCTATCTGTCACCGCGGGGGATTGGAGGATCCCGATAACACGGTATGTGGAGAGCGGGGTCCTCTCAGAGGATCCCGCGCAGGCCAGGAAGCTGAAAATGCAGGCGGCGCGATATTGCGTCATAGGTGGCTGCCTTTATCGCCGAGGCTACGCCGAACCCAATCTATTGTGCGTCCCGACCGAGTCTACGGAGCACATCCTCTATGAGGCCCATGAAGGGGTCTGTGGCGGCCACCCCGGATGGCGAACCCTTTCACATAAGATCGCCCACTTGGGGTACTTCTGGCCCACCCTCCGGCAAGACGCAAGGGACTATGTCCAGCGATGTGATGGATGCCAGAAGCACGGTAACCTCTTGCACGCCCAGACCTTGCAGCGTCGCTCCATCCACGCACCGTGCCCCTTCGCGATGTGGGGGATGGACATCCTCGGCCCCTTCCCCAAGGCCCCCGGTCAGGTGCGGTATATCCTGGTCATCGTCGACTACTTCACGAAGTGGGTTGAGGCACAAGCAATGGCGAAGATCACGGGGACTAAGGTCTGCGACTTTCTGTGGAAGAATCTTTTCTGCCGCTTCGGTGTTCCCATGACCATCATGACCGACCATGGCCCCCAATTTGATTGTGAAGAGAATCGGACATTCTGCTCAGGCATAACCCTCAAGTTCTCGTCCGTGGCCCATCCTCAGTCCAACGGCCAGGTAGAGAACGTCAACGCCCGCATCCTGTCCGATCTAAAAAAGCGGCTGGGCATGGCACAAGGTCGTTGGGCAGAGCTTCTCCCGCTCGTCTTATGGACGTACCGCACCACCGCGCGCCGCGCAACCGGAGAAACGTCGTTCGCCCTAACCTACGGGGCAGAGGCCCTAGTCCCGGTAGAAACCCTGGTCCCATCGGCGAGGGTGTTCGATTTTGATGAAAAGGAGAACGAGGCCAATCTCAGGGTCGAGTTGCTCTTCCGCGACGAGCTACGCGAAGTAGCCGACCTTCGCTCCAGGGAATACAAGCGCCGCGTGGCAGTTTACCACGACAAGAAGGTGAGACCTCGGTTCCTGGCCAAATGCAATCTCGTCTTGAGAAGAACCGAAGGTGGCAAACTGGACTCCAACTGGGAGGGACCATACATCCTCGGGGAGGAGGTCGCTCCCGGAGCCTTTAAGCTCAAAGACAACGAGGGGCGAACCCTCAGTAAGACGTGGAACGTCGACCGGTTAAAGAAATATTTCGTGTAAACTCTCTGAATTCCGTTACTGCTTTTTGTGAATAAAGGGTTGTGGGACTTTCAAAATCTCTCTCAAAAATAAAAACTCTGGGTTAGAAGTCCATCCCTCGCTTCCCGCTTGGGGTTGGAGATTTTCGTTAAATCCAAACCTCGCTTCACGCGAGGTGTTGGAGAATCTCGTTAAGTCCATCCCTCGCTTCCTGCTTGGGGTTGGAGATTTTTGTTAAGTCCATCCCTCGCTTCACGCGAGGTGATGGAGAATTTCGTTAAGTCCAAACCTCGCTTCCCGCGAGGTGTTGGAGAATCTCGTTAAGTCCATCCCTCGCTTCCCGCTTGGGGTTGGAGATTTTCGTTAAGTCCAAACCTCGCTTCACGCGAGGTGTTGGAGAATCTCATTAAGTCCATCCCTCGCTTCCCGCTTGGGGTTGGAGATCTTCGTTAAGTCCAAACCTCGCTTCACGCGAGGTGTTGGAGAATCTCGTTAGGTCCATCCCTCGCTTCCCGCTTGGGGTTGGAGATCTTCGTTAAGTCCAAACCTCGCTTCACGCGAGGTGTTGGAGAATCTCGTTAGGTCCATCCCTCGCTTCCCGCTTGGGGTTGGAGATCTTCATTAAGTCCAAACCTCGCTTCACGCGAGGTGTTGGAGAATCTCGTTAAGTCCATCCCTCGCTTCCCGCGAGGTGTTGGAGAATCTCGTTAAGTCCATCCCTCGCTTCCCGCAAGGTGTTGGAGAATCTCGTTAAGTCCATCCCTCGCTTCCCGCTTGGGGTTGGAGATCTTCGTTAAGTCCAAACCTCGCTTCAGGCGAGGTGTTGGAGAATCTCGTTAAGTCCATCCCTCGCTTCCCGCGAGGTATTGGAGAATCTCGTTAAGTCCATCCCTCGCTTCCCGCGAGGTGTTGGAGAATCTCGTTAAGTCCATCCCTCGCTTCCCGCTTCGGGTTGGAGATCTTCGTCAAGTCCAAACCTCGCTTCATGCGAGGTGTTGGAGAATCTCGTTAAGTCCATCCCTCGCTTCCCGCGAGGTATTGGAGAATCTCGTTAAGTCCATCCCTCGCTTCCCGCGAGGTGTTGGAGAATCTCGTTAAGTCCATCCCTCGCTTCCCGCTTGGGGTTGGAGATTTTCGTTAAAAGTCCAAACCTCGCTTCACGCGAGGTGTTGGAGAATTTCGTTAAAAGTCCAAACCTCGCTTCTCGCGAGGTGTTGGAGAATCTCGTTAAGTCCATCCCTCGCTTCCCGCTTGGGGTTGGAGATCTTCGTTAAGTCCAAACCTCGCTTCACGCGAGGTGTTGGAGAATCTCGTTAAGTCCATCCCTCGCTTCCCGCTTGGGGTTGGAGATCTTCGTTAAGTCCAAACCTCGCTTCACGCGAGATGTTGGAGAATCTCGTTAAGTCCATCCCTCGCTTCCCGCGAGGTGTTGGAGAATCTCGTTAAGTCCATCCCTCTCTTCCCGCTTGGGGTTGGAGATTTTCGTTAAAAGTCCAAACCTCGCTTCACGCGAGGTGTTGGAGAATTTCGTTAAAAGTCCAAACCTCGCTTCACGCGAGGTGTTGGAGAATTTCGTTAAACCCAAACCTCGCTTCCCGCGTGGTGTTGGAGAATTTCGATAAATCCATCCCTCGCTTCCCGCTCGTGGCCTCGGCACAGTCGTTGTGCGAAGTCCGAAAAAGGCTCGGGACCGCGGCGAATTGTTGTAAAAATCCGAGCAAAGCTCGAGAACTCGATACATAATTAGAAACACCCGATGTGGCCCGAATACCACAATAGTTGTGACACTCGGGCCATGGGGTTGGGTAGATAATATGTGCGAGCATATACGAGAAAGCTAGAACAAATAAGCAATCATAAGGTAAGGAAAATAACATAAAAAGCTGGGGCACGTGTGCCTAGATGTTTAATTACAGGCCCCGCAGGGCCACCAGCAAAACAACAAAACAAAAAAAAAAGAAGCAGACAACGACATCCTTTACATCTTCGAGGCTTCGGCGGCAGGTTCGGAGGTCTTCGGAGGATCTTCAGGGGCTTGAGCAGTAAGTTCTTGGGGAGTCTCCAGGGCAGGGGCGACGATGGCAGAAGGCTGGGAGCTAGGCGCATCTTCCTGAGCGATGGCTGCCACGGTAGGCGCCTCGCTAGCCACAGTTCCATCCTCATTAAGAAAGAACTCGCACTCTCCCTCAGGCTCTTCCCCTTCAAGTTCCCCCATAGTCTCTTGATAGTTGGGGATGAAGAACTTGATGCGGGGGTCGATGTGCCCATACTTCGCGACCGCCTGCTTAACCCCCATCCTGACGGACTGCTGGAACATCTTCCTCACACTCTCCACCATCTCGGCCTGAAAGGCCTCGGACTTCACATACCTGGGCCCCTCGAGATCCACCTCCTTGCTGAGCTCAACAACACGCCCTTGGAGCCTGGTAACCTCCTCCTCAGCTTTCCGAAGCTCCGCCTCCTTCTCTCTGAAGAATTGGTGCTCCTCGGATAGCTGGCCTTTGAGCTTTGCGACCTCGTCCTTGAAATCCCCGTTCTCGTACTTCAAATCCTTGTTCTCCTCCCTCGCCTTCCTCAGCTCCTCCTTGACCCTCGAGGCGGCCTTGGCCTCGTCCGCTGCCGCGATCTCCGCGGCGCGAACGCGTTTCTCGGCCTCTGCGAGGCTCTTTCCCTTCTTCTCGATCTCGGCGTCCCGCTCTTGGAGCCTCGCCTCCATCCTACCCAAATTCCTATGGAGGAGGATGACGCGGCCGCAGTTGTAGTTCGCGAAGAAGGTATTCTGCAGCAATAAAAGAGCACGTTAAAACAAGAACAAGAATAGTAAAGCCAATAAAAAATGATGAACAAAAAAGAGCAAGACATACCATCTCGGAGTAGCGGAGGATCTCATCGTTGCGGGCTACCTCCGAGAGGTTGTTGGCCCATGCGACCTCGTCGGTCCAGGCCGACCTGTCCCAGTCTTCGGACACGCCCCGGGAAGGACCAGGGCAGTGGAACTTCTCGGCAGGAGGCCCGGTGGCCGAGATGACTCGGCTCGCGGCCCCAGGGCGTTCGACCATCACGCCCCCCGGGGTTTCCCCCTGCCCATCCTCCTTTCGTTTCTTCCTTTTCTCCCCCCGGGGAGAACCCTCTTCCTTCCTTTTGGACCCGACCTTATCCCCGGATCCTCGAGAGTGATGGGAGGACGTCCTCGCAGCATCCCCCTTGGACGCCACCCCCCCGCTCGTCTTCGCCGCCGGCGCCTTCAGCGTCGGGGCTGTCGTCTTGCTTTGCGGGGCGGGAGGCCTCGCCTGCGAGGTCGGTTCCTTTATGACGACCCCAAGTTGGCCCTGGGGTCTCAGAGCATTGGAGGAAGAAGTCACAGGCCTTTTGCCCTGTGACTTCGAGGTAAGAGCGCCGAGTAGGTTCACTGTCAGAAAAAAAAAAGGGACGAGAAAATTAGATAAGAAAAGCAAGAAACAAGTTAATGACAGTAATAAGACAAAATAAGCCAGCGAGGTTATAAACCTTGCCTAGCAACTTCAAAAAGAAAAAAATCGAATCAAGGAATGTCAGGAAAGAGATTGAGTACCCTCTTTTCCTCGCTGGGAGGGAGGCTGAGGCTCAGACCAGCCCGCTCAAGCTGGTCCTGAGAAAGATACACCTGAAACGGTGCCTGACTCGCTGTGGCGTATCGGACCCTGAGCGCCTTGAGCTCATCAACCTCCAGCGGGGTTACACACCGAACGAATTCGCCCGGCGTTACCGGAAAATTGAGATATCTCCCGGTGGGGTCGCGAACCAAGAACCAATTCGGCTTCCACGGCCCGACGTTCGAAGGGGCCGTGGTGATCTTGATAAGCGGCGTGCTAAGGTTGATAAGGCTTCGGGACCGAGTGTCTCTCCTCGCTAGGAATAAAGCCGACAGGAAGTCATGTCTCGGTCCGTCCCCAAGTTCGCGACTGCGAATCGTGTAGGCACACAGCAACCGCCAAGCGTTCGGAAACCACTGTGCGGGGCAGATCTTCATGGCCCACAGATAATCAACGATATGCTGGGCCAAGGGCAACCTGAAGCCCGCCTGAAGGCTGAAGAGGTGCACAACCACGCACCTGTCGTAAGATGCCAAGGAGTGGCCCCCCTCCTCGGGAAGCGCCAGCTCAACCCCCTCGGGCCAAGCAAAGTCCTTGGCGATGTCGGCAAGGTCCTTCAGCTCGAGCTCGGTGGCCACCCTCTCGGATAAACGAGCCTCGGCAGAACCCGGGGTCATGGGGATCCGTTCCTCCAGGACGCAGGACACAACATCGGTAATATACGCCGCAGGGAAGCTCGGAGGCACGTAAGGAGGCGGCGCCGAGGTCGTTCCCACAACCGGCCGCGCTTCGACCTTAGTAACAACCTCGTCTGGGGTAGAAGACGAAGCCATTTCAACGCCCGACGACGTTCGAAGATGGGATAAGCACGAATTAATAGAGACCTCGGAGTCGCTTGAAGAATGCTCGCTGAAAACCAGCGAAGGGGACCTCGGATTCTGAGAGTCGCTGAGTTCTACGCTTCCCGCGGACTCCGAAACCTCCTCGTAAAAACCCTCTTGGACTCTGAAAGCGAAGCCGGGCGGAGGGCTAGCAGAGGCTCTCCTAGGCATGAAAAGAACGATGTCCAGGCCGCGGAAGGCTAGCACCTGGAAAAGAAAGAAGCATTGAGACGTCGGGCACTATAACCAAGAAAAAACAATGCGAGATCACAACCTCGGAAGAAATGCAGTGCGAGGTCGCAACCTCGGAAGAAAAGCAGTGCGAGGTCGCAACCTCGGAAGAAAAGCAGTGCGAGGTCGCAACCTCGGAAGAAAAGCAGTGCAAGGTCGCAACCTCGGAAGAAAAGCAGTGCGAGGTCGCAACCTCGGAAGAAAAGCAGTGCGAGGTCGTAACCTCGGAAGAAAAGCAGTGCGAGGTCATAACCTCGTGAGAAAGAGAAATTCCGGATCATAAGAGGCGAGGAGCCACGTGGCACCCTAGGGGCTATTCTGACAAGATAGGACGGCGAGGGAGAAGTCGAAGCGCCAAAAAGGAAGAAGTCGAAGCGCCAAAAAGGAAAAAGTCGAAGCGCCAGAAAGAGGAAAGAGAAGATGAAATGGAAGCCAGCGGTGGAGAACGACGGTGGAGACCCTAACGTCCCATCAATCGGCGAGAAAAAGCAGGCGGAAACTCATGCCGACCTCACCACCGTTGTTTCGCCACCGTGATGCCGGCGCGAAACACCAGGCGACACTCCATCGCCTCTCCAAAACACGGCACAAAAAACAAGCAGGGAGAAATCAAAAGCAAACAAGAAGCGGGAGAAGAAAAGTCGAAGACTTACTTGTTCAGAATCGACGAGGAGGAGGCGGTGGTGCAACCGGAAGATGGCTGAGGCTCGCCGGAAACCGTCTGAAGAAACCATTCGCAGGAAGCCAAAAAGACAGAAAGAGAGAAGGCGAAAATCTGGGAAGAAGAGATAAATGGGGAGGCGTGTGAAGTACGCATTTATAAAGGGCAGGCTTGGGCCTCCCCTACCCAGTTAGGCTTATTGGGCCTGTCCCTCCTGCGCGGCCCATTAAGCAAAACACGAAGAGCAAGCCCAGAAAAGCTTTACCTTTGCCAACCAAAGAAAAGCTAAGTGTAGAACCTCGCAAAGGGAGGGCTTCGCAAGATGCTCCCCAGGAACCTCGGAAACCCTTGAAGCCTCGCAAAATGCCTACCCACCTCTCAGAGCCTCGCACCCCGCAATCTTTGAGAACTTATGCCCTGCGACCCTCGGAGCGAGGTCCCCAGGCCATGGGGTTGTGATGATGCTCAAAATAGCGAAGCAAGAGGTGGGCCCGAGGTATGAGGGTCAAACCAGGTCAAAGGGACCCCCGAGGATGATCCTGGGGCCCACAACCATACCCACCTCTTATTTTAACAAAATTCCTACCCCACGAGGTCCCCCTCGACCTCGCAACCGACTCTACTTGCGCCCGCCCACCATGACCACTCAGCGAACGCCGCTCTTCGAGCCAATCACCGGTTGCCTCGCCTCTAGGCCAATCAGAGCCCTTGATCTCGGGCGTCCCACATCGGACAACGACCAAAACTCGACTCCCCAATCCTCTATAAATAGAGGAGATTCTCGTATGGAAAAGGGGTCGAAAAACATCTTGAACTCAAGAACTTTCTTGCTCGTTGAAGATCGACGTGATCGAAACACCGTTAAAAGGCCTCGCTATAGATAAGTGAAGACCACAAAAAGACTTCAAGTCTCACAGAGTTTCCGCTCACATCAAAGACCTCGCTACACCACCTCGCAAGCCTCTTACACCTCGCTCTACCTCACGTCAAAGACTCCGCAACTCAACCTCGCTCAAAGGGACCGGCAAGTGACACTTAGAGCTAGCTAGCAACTAGGAGATCTCGGACATTGTTAGGTCGAGATCTCGGATAATCGTAGGAGGTCTAGGGTGTAATTCTCAAATAATCTGTTAGCCTCGTTGGCTTGTAAACTTCGCTGTAAAGAAAATCATAAATAAAGAAGCAAGTGTTTGCACTTTCGAATATAATAATCTCGTTTCTTGTCTTCTAGTGAGCCTTTCATTTCGGATTTCATCAATTCATCCGTGACCACTTGACCCACATCAGTTCATTTTGCACTTAGCTAGAGTGCACCATTGTCCTCCTTCAACGTGAAGCGAGACATGAGTCATGACTCCAATATTGGGATACGCTAGCAAGCTACGCCCCCCAATACAGATTTTGTTATAAAGAGGTCATTGGAGACTCGACTCCTACCCCTGGACTACCTATTTTGCAACAGTGTTTCATCACAGGACCACTAAAGAGATGTCTTAGAGTCTAAACTCCCATCTCTACCATCTTACTTCACAACCATGTCTCACCTTGAGACAGCTAATCATACAACGGTCCTAAGTTCAGTTCTAGCGTAAAAACTGAAATAACGAGATGGTCGTTATTTCTAACAAAATAACAACCTATCAAACTTTATTCAACATACAAATTATTCCCAACATGAGGATCAAATGGAATTCAATTCCTCATTAATAACCATAACGCAAGAGAGAATCGTCCACTTGCCTTAGAAGGCGTGCTCAACGTCCTTAGCAATTCCAACAGTAATCTTTATCACCCTTCTGCCAAATATAACAAAAGGATTTCTCAACAATGAGCTCACGGAAACACTTCTTAGTTGTATACTCAAATTCTACAACTTCCTAATCGATAAACGATTTAATTTCCGAATATCGATATATAATAAATCCTTAGTTATCATGCTTTAAGGAGCCATTTTGGCGGAATTATAACTAATTATCCGCTTTGCTTTTGAAACAATTTTCTAAATAAAAATTGTTCATTAGCAACAGTTCTTAAAGGTGACCAAATCTCGGATCAAACGGATTAACAACGAATCCCAAGTAATTATCCGAAGTCCTTTACCTGTCAATCGGTGTCAAAACTTGTATTCGCTATAACTGAAGATCCGGACGTCCGTTTCTCGATCGGTTTGAACCTGTGGGACCGTATCAACGTCAAGATTATAAAAACCATAAATTTAATTAGCAAAGCGGAACCGAAAGGCCCTTACGGTGGCTAACCTGCTAATTGATTTCGATCGTATATACCTTCACTCGAGCCCATGGCTCGTTTGGCTCGATAGTGGCTCGATCCCCGAGCCCAAGGGTGGTCAAGTATTTCCCGACGGCAGCCCTTGCGGTGGGTGGTGGTCGGAGGAGCTAGTGATCGCCGGCGACGACGTTTGACGAGGCAAGAAGTGACCGGCGGTGATGAAGCTCACGAGTCCGTCGTTCCTCCTAATTCTCTCATGGTTCTGGTTTTTCACTTTTGCAGCAGCCCAAGCTCACTCATGGAAGAAGAAGAAGATGAGGTAGGAGATGAGGAAGTGGCAGGGGAGATCGCCGGCGGTGAAGACTGAATTCTTTCTCCCTCGAACCGTCGTTCCGACCTGATTTCTCTTGGTTCTGCTGCAGCCAGCACGAGCCCAGCAAGGGGGAAGAAGAAGAGGTGGAGGAGGAGGGTGGTGGACGGCAGAGAAGGCGGAGGAGAAGAAGACGCCAGCGGTGAGAATTCTCCGAGTCCATCGTCGTCCTCTCGGTCTCGCTCCCTTCCTCTGCTTTTTGAACAAGTTGATAAACTTTGACAAGTCAGAGATATATGTCCTAGATAGATAGAATTCTATCTCCAATTCCTTCCCCATTAAGAATGAAAAGAGGCGGTTTACAAACAAAACCCGTCTCGGAACGGGACTCGCGTTAAAGCGGTAAAATTATGTAGCTCGGGTGGAAAAATTCACTAATCGAAAAACGTCCCGTAAATTATGTAAACCAATAAAATCAATTTTCCATGATTTTATCTTGTTACCTTCAATTTTTAGGGCTTCCGTTTCGTATTTTAAATCCTTTACAGTACATAATTAAAAAGACGGCTTATCCAATAAATATTCTTTTTCCACTGAAAAATCCTAGAATTCACACTGATCCATAAAATCGTTTCTTTATGATTTTAGGATATCACCAAAAAATTTCTAGGATTTCATCTCCAACAAAAATATTGGATTAAGCGTTAAAACGAACAAAGAGATTAAAAGGATATCCGAGAAAAATTCAAAAATTATCCTCAAAAACCACAGTTATTACAAAATCCTCCTTACATAACAGGACGAGAGGACAGAGATTTACCTCTTCCAAATAAAATCCGTCACAGGGTTGATTTCCCCGTTTAGTTCTTATATAAGAACCAATTCCACCACCTATTAATCAATATCAATATACTATAACTAAAGTCGAATCTCTCTATCCTACATGTCATCGTTTTAACTATGCCACATAGGCGTTTTAATTTTTTCATTTACTGCTTTGCCCTTCTTTTATTTAAGTATTTACAACACTTATAGTATAACAATATTCCTTATATTACTCATATACAATTATATTTGGAGATCTTAAATTTTGGCAAGTTTTATTTGGTGTGTAATCCATTATGGAATGTTTTTATTGAAGGCACTAATGTTACTAATATTACTACGATTTTTCTAACCTATGCCCCAAGGGCATAGGTTAAGAGACTAAAAATGGTAATATATTTGGAATTTGTATTTATTTAGATTTAATTATTGTTTCAATAGGGTTTATTAGTTTCCTATTAGGGTTTTAGTTCCCAAATTTAGTACTCTTAACCTATGCCCTTAGGGCATAGGATAGAAAAACCGATATTACTAATCATATTACTAATATACAATTATATTTAAAGATTTTAAAACTTAATATGAAACATACTTTTCATTATTAAATAATTTATTAATTTAATAATATTACTAATATACAATTATATTTAGAGTTCTTAAAATTTAACAAATGATATAAACATAATCTTCATTATAAAATAACTTTTTTAAATAATAATAATATTATTAATATATAATTTTATTTGATGATCTTAAAATTCCGCAAGTTTAAAAATATAATCTATATAACATTTTTTTAATCAAAACCCGTACAAGGTATGTGAACAAATACTAGTATTATTCTAATCGAGTTCTATACTTTTATTGATACATAATGGTCCACTTCTTGATAAATAGGTTGATGTGTGACCTGATTTGTTATTTTTTATAATCTGCTCTAAATTTGTTTATAGTTTGATGGAACTTCTAATATAAGTACTAACCAAACTCCAATTTTTTAACCGTTAATTTCGTTATAATATTATTATAATTAATATTCATGACTTCATTGCACGTCTAATAAGCATTAGTGCACTATTCATACACAAACCGATCGACCCAAAAACACAATAATGTAATCTCAAATCCTCAATAATAAAACAAGTCGCCATCAAAGAGCTAGAGATAGATGTATTATGTATATACAATATCTCTAATTGGCATCGTGCAACCAATGAACCAAGTAAGTGCCATTGCTGTATATGATCATGGTAAGTAAGAGAAAGGCTATATAAACCCCATTCATAGCCTCATCAATTACCATCTCATCTTCTTCTCTTTCCTTCTATAGCCAATTTAGCTCCAAAAGAAAGAAAGGGTTTAGAATGGCATCATCCATGCCTCTCTTGGTTTCCTCCCTACTCATTTTGTCCATGGCAACCATTGCCTTAGCCGATGGCTACTATGGCTCCTACACACCGTCGCCAGAATACAAGTCGCCTGAGTATGTTCCTTCTCCATCAACATACTACAAAGCATCGGTGTATGTTTCTACTCCTGAATACAAGAGCCCGGTCTACTACCCATCTCCGGCTTACAAGAAGCCTACGTACACTCCATCTCCTGTTTACATTCCAAAACCTGTGTACCATCCTACACCGGTGTACAGTCCATCTCCCGTGTACAAGAGCCCTGTCTACTACAGTCCATCACCTATCTACGTTCCTAAACCAACATACAAACCTACACCGATCTACAAGCCAGTTTACTCTCCTTCTCCTGTTTACAAGAGTCCTGCATACACTCCATCTCCTGTTTACAAGAGCCCGGAATACATCCCATCCCCCGTTTACAACAGCCCCGAGTACACCCCATCTCCCGTTTACAAGAGCCCCGAGTACACTCCATCTCCAATTTACAAGAGCCCCGTGTACTACTCCCCGTCTCCCGTTTACAAGAGCCCCGTGTACTACTCCCCGTCTCCCGTTTACAAGAGCCCCGTGTACTACTCCCCGTCTCCCGTTTACAAGAGCCCCGTGTACTACTCCCCATCTCCCGTTTACAAGAGCCCCGTGTACTCCCCATCTCCCGTTTACAAGAGCCCCGTGTACTACTCCCCGTCTCCCGTTTACAAGAGCCCCGTGTACTCCCCATCTTCCGTTTACAAGAGCCCCGAGTACTCCCCATCTCCCATTTACAAGAGCCCCGTGTACTACTCCCCGTCTCCCGTTTACAAGAGCCCCGTGTACTCCCCATCTCCCGTTTACAAGAGTCCCGAGTACACTCCATCTCCCATTTACAAGAGCCCCGTGTACTACTCCCCGTCTCCCGTTTACAAGAGCCCCGTGTACTCCCCATCTCCCGTTTACAAGAGCCCCGAGTACACTCCATCTCCCGTTTACAAGAGCCCCTACTCCCCGTCTCCTGTTTACAAGAGCCCTATCTACATTCCAAAGCCTATTTACAAGGTCCCTGAATACCACCCTACACCAGCCTACAAGCCTGTTTACAAGGTCCCTGAATACCACTCTACACCGGCCTACAAGCCTGTCTACACTCCAAAAGCATATGTTCCAAAACCATATATCCCAAAACCAGTCTACACTCCTACTCCTATTTACACCCCAACACCAGTGTACAAGAGTCCAGAGTACACTCCTACTCCAGTGTACAAGGCTCCCGTATACAAAAGTCCATCATACACTCCTTCTCCAACAACCTACTAGATTCGAAAATCGCATTTTCTAAATTGGGCATATTAATCCTATTCCTTCCTACGAAACCTAAGATAACTATTATATTAAATAAAAGATTACTCGAGTGAGAATTAACCTGAATGAGTACTTTATTTTTTATTGTAATTTCTTTCATTATTTAATACTTTGAAATACTATTATTAAGATTGATATTGTGATTTATTTATATATTGTATTTTTTCGATGCAAATATATATTTATATTGTACTCTTATATGATGTTGTAATGAATATATTAATCGTACTTATTTTGGAGGGATACGTTTAATGGTTATTCTTACATTCTTTTTGGAGCATTTATGCATAAATTTGATTTGTTTTTCATTCCCTCTCACTCGAATGCACCATTCCTCTTGTAACTACTCACTCGATCATGCCCTAAAAAACACATAAATAAGTAGCCGAAATGATCAAATCATTCAATCAATCATCCTATAAGCTATTGAAATTAATAAGAAGATAATTTTGAATGGATAATGAAAAGAGAATAATTATCGAACTTCTCTTATTGCATTCTCACGTGCTTATGATTTACAATCTAATTGGTCGCCTAATATAAAGTCGTCTTATTCTCCAAAGTTTTTTTTTTTTTTTTTTTGAGAAGTCCAAAGTTTATTAGAAACCCAATTAATGAAATTCCAAGGGAAAACTACTTTGAAAGGAGTTCTGTTAAAAGCCGATTTTCCTGAACAATTGGTGAATATTATTATAATGTTTCAGACCAAACGGAAAGCTACTTTGCTCTAGAATAGCAAAAAGGTGGGTGTGTTTACTCCTCGTCGTGTGCGACAAGGCGATCCCTTGTCCCCGTATCTCTTTTAGTCTTATTTATGTGTATGGAAAAACTTTCTCACTTGATTCAGTTGGCGGTTGCGGAGTGTTCCTAGAAACCAATCTCTGCTGGTGACATCCAAATCTCCCACTTTTTTCGTTGATGATCTTGTGCTATTTGCTAATGATGCCTTACTTGGGGATCCACTTCGGAGAAGCGTCGGGTTCATCTTCTTCCATGGGATGTTATTAGGAGACCTCGTAAGGAACTAGGCTTGGGAGTTCGCCCCCATGCGACAAACTAATTATGCCTTACTTGCGAAGCTCGGTTGGCGAATTCTACTATAACCAACCTAACTTTGGGCTCGTGTCATCAATATAAAATATTGCAAGGATCCGTCGGATGTTGACATGTCGCGAACCTGGAACGGAAAATCTTATGTTTTTAAATGGGGAGAGTATAATATAACAATATTACTATTCCTATTAATATACAATGATCTACTATTTTTTATGGACAAAATTAAAATATTATATAATTATACATCATCATGTTTAATATGTATTGTTATTATTTTTCCAATGGCAAGTACGAAACTATCCATACATAATATCTCTAATATACAATGATCTGCTATTTTTTTTTATGGACAAAATTTAAATATTATATAATTGTATATCATCATATTTAATATATATCATTATATATAATCTACTAATTTTTTTAAGGATAAAATGTAAATATTATATAATTGTATTAGTATATCATCATCTTTAATATGTATCATTATATATAATATAATAATATTGCTAATGTTATTAACCTATAACTATATTCTTACAACAAAAAATACAATTAATTATATACAATATATAATTTTTTTACTCTTCATTTATTTAATTACTAAAAATATATAATTGTACATCATCATCTTTAATATGTATTGTTATATTTTTCAATGGCATGTATGAAACTATCCATACATAATATCTCTAATATACAATGATCTACTACTTTTTTATGGACAAAATTTAAATATTATATAATTTTATATCACCATCTTTAATGTGTATCATTATGTATAATATACTAACTTTTTTATGGACAAAATTTTAATATTATATAATTGTATATCATCATCTTTATTATGTATCATTATATATAAGATAATAACATTGCTAATGTTAATTTTTCTATACATCCCTTTTTTATATTATAATAATTTAATCTATCTATATGTTGATACTTTATATATTAATTTTATGCATATCTTTTAACAAAACTTGTACTATATGCTAATATTTTTTATATTAATTTTATACATAATAAAATTTCTTTTATCTTTTAGCAAAGCTTCAACTTCAAGTATATAATTTTGTTATCTATATGTTGAGATTTTAAAATATACGGAGTAATAAATTATTTATAGAATATATGATATATTTTAGTATACATTGATATATGTACCTAAATTTTAATAAATTAATGTTAAAAAACTATTTTAATATGTTATATTATCCTTAATAAATATCTTACCGTAATTATCTTTAAATTATAGCATTATATTATTTTTATTTTTTCTCTATATCATTTTCTATAAGAATCTTTATATTAATGTTCTTCATATTTAAAAATATTATTATATTCATTACAAAGTAAATGATAAGAACTTAAATACGAGCTCAAAAAAAAAAGAAATTTAATACATAACCTTAATAAATATTTTATAAAAACTAATTGTTTTATGCATATTAATATCTTAACTAAAAAATAAAAAAATATTTACAAATATTAAATTCAAGTGAAATGAATATTTTAAAATTTTGAATCAAAATATGAGGCAAGATCTTAACAAATAATAAAAAAAAATTAAATACATTCAATTAAAATATATGAAACGATCTTAAAGTTTTTTTTATAAATTACATAATTTTATTGCTATATTATATATAATTATTTTAAACTTTATATAAATATCATATTATTGTATAATCTTTAGTAAAATCACTCCTGAGTATCACGGGAATTCAACTAATTTATTTATTTATTGATAAAGAAAAGGGCTTGGGGCATAGAAGGTTGTAATCGAAATCAGCTGAGAGGCTCGGTTAAAAGTATACTCTATACGAGTTTAAATTTGAATGTGAGTTTCTTTCTAGCTCAAAATTTTGTTTTAGCTTAGTTTATTTAAATGTTCACTAAACTCGAGTTTAGCTCGCGAGCTTCTCATTTTGTTTTTTCGTGAGACAAAGTAAAAAAACAACATCTTTATTTGATTATTTATACATGCAAATGAAACTAAATTTTAAACTACATAGTTTGAGTAGTTTGAAAAAGACCACCAAAACTATGCAATTTAACGTAAATTATATATTGCATATAACATACTCCGTATATAGTAAAGCTTTGTCATGAACGTATAATATAGTTTGTTATGAAAGTATAATTGAGTTTGCTCATGAACATATAACTGAGTTTGCTCATTAATAATGAGTCGAGTTATCTTGTTCTCAAGCTCGGTTCATTTATCTTTCGAGCCTTAAAAAGGTCCTCAAGCTTGGATCGTTTACAAGTCGATTGAGTTGAACACAAACAAGATATAACTGACCCGAACACTGAATTTCTCACGAACAACTCTGTTCATTTACAACCCTAGCTAGTTGAGAGCGAATTAACTTTCATCAATTAAATATGGAGAAAATTTATTTGAGTTTCTTTGTGATATAAGAAACTTTTATAAGATGTGTGTGCCATGTATCAATTGCTATATGGATTTTTATCATGTAATACTCTCTTAATCATGTTTATTGTTCAAGTCCATCTCATATACATTTCCACATTAAGATCGATAAATAGCCCGAAACCTTCAAGGACCCGTTTGGTATAAATTCGGGTATAGAAATGGGACAAGTTATCGGGTTGAATAGGTATGGGAATGGAATGTCATTCCTGATTAGTAGTGTTTGGCTTATATTTGGGAATGAAAATTAGGGTTTATTTTTTCATCTTAAATTCTACCATTTTGGCCCAAATTCAACAATTATGCTCCATCTTTATACGTGTACACATCTCCCATTTTACAGATTCTACAGTTCAGTATTCAAAAGTGAAAAAAAAGCAGAGAAAGTGGAAATGGAGTACACCAACTTTTTTTTTATATTGCTTATTTCTTTATCTGTTTGTATTTGATCGATTCAGTTGAAATTTTTAAACACTAAAAGCGGATTTGTCGGATCGATTCAGTTGGGAATGAAAACAGTGAACGCTTGTCGGAGTACTTGGGAGAGGCTCCGGTGAAGGCTCGCTCGGTTTGTCGGATCGAAGGAACCAAAGGAAAAGAGAGGCAGGAGAAGTGAGGACGTGGAGGTTGAAGAAGGAGGAGTCACAAGAGGAGGTTGAAGATAATGAACAGTAAATGAGCGGGAATGAAATCTCATACCCGAGGGAAGGGTAGAGTTTGAGAACCCCATACCTATCGGGTTTAGGGTATTAGTTTAAAAAAAATAGCATAACAAACACTAGGTATGGGGTTTGTATTCCCAAACCCGATACCTTCATTAAACCCCCAAAAGAAGCTCAAATTAAACGCCTCTTTTGGTTCTCGTTGGCCGATTGACGGTAGAGAGGCTCAATGGGTCAACTCGTTGGCCCGCAAAATAAATTATTTACCCGTGACTCGACCCATGGGTTGCGGGTTTTGCGGGTCGACCTGTTTAAGGCAAAGAGAGTATTTTAATTTTTTTTGAAACGAAGAACAACTTATAATAAATAGGGGGAGTAATAAAAATACGAATTCAAAAATAAAAAAAAAACTAAATATAAAACATAAATTATATCATTTTTAAAAAGAAATTTAAATAAAAATTATATATAGAATCTTGTTAAAATTATACTCTTATGCATGAAATAATATAATAAATTTTTTTAAAAAGGTGTGGGTCTTGTGTAAACCTGTCAAAACTTGACCCGATACGAAAAATCGACCCGAACCGCCTGAAGTTTTTTGGGTTGAAACCCGATCCGAAAAACAATGGGTCAAGAGTAACCCGAACTCGGCCGACTTGGAAAAACTAGGTTGGGTCACCAACCCGTTGGGTTGACCCGACCAACACGATAAAGTATTATTTCAATTAAAAATTAAATATTTTATTATAAATTTTATATAAAATTATTATTTAATTATTATTAAATAATACTTAATATAATATTATTTTAATTATTTTAATAAAAATAAAAATAAGGGTTAAAAAATTGAAGATCGTGACTTGTTGGATCAACACGAACTCGTAACAAAACCGTAACAACTCGGTCTATATGAACCCCTAAATTTAACGACCCGACGATCCGAGTCTCGTTTCGACACAAACCCGAACCTGACCCGCCCGACCCATTTGACAGGTCTAGTCATGTGGGTCGCCCCATAACCCGATGAGTTTAATCCGACCCGACCCACAACGCGAAAATTTAAAAAAATGACACACAAACCCGACCCGTTATTTATAGGTCGGATCATTACGGGCTGCGGACGACCCACACTATAAACAAATCAGCGATTAGTTGATCGCCCTATAACTAATAAAATCCGTCACAGGTTGATTACCCGTTTAGTTTTATATAAGAACCAAATTCCACACCACCTATTAATAACATTCTAATCAAGTTCTATAATTTTATTGATAGTTTGATGGAACTTCTAATAAGTAATAACCAAACTCCAATTTTGAACCGTTACTTTCGTTATAATTAATATACACGTCTAATAAGCAAACCGATCAAATAGCTAGACTTCATTGCACGTCTAATAAGCTATAGTGCACTATTCATACACAAACCGATCGACCCAAAAACACAATAATGTAATCTCAAATCCTCAATAATAAAACATGTCGCCATCAAATAGCTAGAGACAGATGTATTATGTATATACAATATCTCTTGGCATCGTGCAACCAATGAACCAAGTAAGTGCCATTGTTGTATATAATCATGGTAAGTAAGAGAAAGGCTATATAAACCCCATTCATAGCCTCATCAATTACCATCTCATCTTCTTCTCTTTCCTTCTATAGCCAATTTAGCTCCAAAAGAAAGAAAGGGTTTAGAATGGCATCATCCATGCGTCTCTTGGTTTCCTCCCTACTCATTTTGTCCATGGCAACCATTGCCTTAGTCGATGGCTACTATGGCTCCTACACACCGTCGCCAGAATACAAGTCGCCTGAGTATGTTCCTTCTCCATCACCATACTACAAAGCATCGTTGTATGTTTCTACTCCTGAATACAAGAGCCCGGTCTACTACCCATCTCCGGCTTACAAGAAGCCTACGTACACTCCATCTCCTGTTTACATTCCAAAACCTGTGTACCATCCTACACCGGTGTACAGTCCATCTCCCGTGTACAAGAGCCCTGTCTACTACAGTCCATCACCTATCTACGTTCCTAAACCAACATACAAACCTACACCGATCTACAAGCCAGTTTACTCTCCTTCTCCTGTTTACAAGAGTCCTGCATACACTCCATCTCCTGTTTACAAGAGCCCGGAATACACCCCATCTCCCATTTACAAGAGCCCCGTGTACTACTCCCCGTCTCCCGTTTACAAGAGCCCCGTGTACTCCCCATCTCCCGTTTACAAGAGCCCCGAGTACACTCCATCTCCCATTTACAAGAGCCCAGTGTACTACTCCCCGTCTCCCGTTTAGAAGAGCCCCGTGTACTCCCCATCTCCCGTTTACAAGAGCCCCGAGTACACTCCATCTCCCATTTACAAGAGCCCTGTTTACGTTCCAAAGCCTGTTTACAAGGTCCCTGAATACCACCCTACACCGGCCTACAAGCCTGTTTACAAGGTCCCTGAATACCACCCTACACCGGCCTACAAGCCTGTTTACAAAGTCCCTGAATACCATTCTAAACCGGCCTACAAGCCTGTCTACACTCCAAAACCAGTCTACACTCCTACTCCTATTTACACCCCAACACCAGTGTACAAGAGTCCAGAGTACACTCCTACTCCAGTGTACAAGGCTCCCGTATACAAAAGTCCAGCATACACTCCTTCTCCAGCAACCTACTAGATTCGAAAATCGTTTTTCCTAAATTGGGCATATTAATCTCATTCCTTCGTATGAAAACTAAGATAACTATTATATTGGATAAAAATTTACTCTAGTGAGGATAAACCCGAATGGATTCTTTACTTTTTATTGTAATTTCTTTCATTACTTAATAATTTGAAATACTATTATTAAGTTTAATATTGTGATTTATTTAAATATATTTGTATTTTTTATGCAGATATATATTTATATTGTATTGTTATATGTTGTTGTAATGAATATATTGATCGAACTTATTTTGGAGGGATACGTTTAATGGTTATTTCCAAATTCTCTTTGGAGCATTTATGCATAAACTTGATTTGTTTTTCATTCCCTCTCTCTCGAATGCACCATTCCTCTTGTAACTACTCACTCGATCATGCCCTAAAAAAAACATAAATAAGTAGCCGAAATGATCAAATCATTCAATCAATCATCATATAAGCTACTCCCTCCGTTCATAAAAATATGATGTTTTAGCCTAAACCCTAAAAATTAAGAAAGTATATAATTTGACTCAATTACCCTTCTTATCAATTTTTTACTTTTACTTAAATTTAAATTATAGAATATTTTCTGATTTGGTTTAGATTTACTCCTTCCCAATTCTCATCCAATTTAATGTACAACTTCCTAAATTAATGTTCCTAAATTGATTTGGTTTGATTTCTACTTTTTTTTTCCTTTTTTTAAAAAGGTAAAATTGGAAAAATGTGTACACAAATAGCTAAAACATCATATTTTATTGAACAAGAAAAAACCCTAAAACATTATATTTCCATGAACGAGGGAGTATTGAAATTAATAAGAAGATAATTTTGAATGGATAATGAAAAGAGAATAATTATCGAACTACTCTTATTGCATTCTCACATGCTTATGATTTACAATCTAAGTGCTTGTTTGGTTATCTAGTGAAATCCCATGATTTGGAAAAACCCAGGAAGTAGCTTTAAATATATGCATTTGGTTAAATTATTTTTATGGATAAAATACATGAAGTTAAATTCCCATGATTTACACTTCCTCCAAAATGAAGAAATTACAATTACCTAGGTAGGGGTAGGTAAGATCAAATTCTTCCATTTTTATTCTAAATATTTTTATTCTTTTTTATATTTAAACTACAAATTTCCAATTTACCCATGAGAAAAATTCTTGATTTTTATAGACTGAGGTTATAATAGTAATATTAAATGAATTCACATGAATTTTTAAGCTCTACAACAAAAGGTAATGATTTTAATTCATAGGAATTTAATTTCAACCAAACATTTTTCTTAAATTCCCGTGATTTATAATACCCAGGAAATCAATTTCTATGATTTAAGTTCCTATGAATTGTACTTCCTGTATTAAAGTCGTCTTATAGAAACCCAATTAATGAAATTCCAAGGGAAAACTACTTTGAAAGGAGTTCTGTTAAAAGCCAATTTTCCTGATCAATTGGTGAATATTATTATAAATGTGTCACACCAAACGGAAAGCTACTTTGCTCTAGAATAGCGAAAATGTGGGTGTGTTTACTCCTCGTCGTGTGTGACAAGGCGATCCTTTGTCCCCGTATCTCTTTTTTATGTGTATGGAAAAACTTTCTCACTTGATTCTGATGGCGGTTGCGGAGTGTTCCTAGAAACCAATCTCTGTTGGTGACATCTAAATCTCCCACTTTTTTCATTGATGATCTTGTGCTACTTGCTAATGATGCCTTACTTGGGGATCCACTTCGGAGAAGCGTCGGGTTCATCTTCTTCCATGGGATGTTATTGCGAGCAGAGACGGACCTCCCTAAAAAAATAAAAATAGGGTAAAAAAAATTAGAAAAAAAAATTAAAAAAGGGTAAATTTAGTAGTAAATTAGTTGAATTAAGGTAATTTAGCCTACCCAGAAAAAATCGGTGAAATTTAGCCCACCCTAAATTTTAATCCTGGGTCCGTCCCTGATTACGAGACCTCGTAAGGAACTAGGCTTGGGAGAAACACAAGACATAGACGTCGACGGCCACTTGGACGTGCACGAGCTCTTGCTTCCCGGGCCGAACGGAACCCAGATCGAGGCGCTCGACGTCACCGGTACTCTGAACGTGCATGAGCACATCAGGAAGGAACAATTCAATGTGGATAAGAAGAGCTTGGATCTTGATGCCATGGCTTCAGAAGCTGCTCGTTCTGCTGTAGAAGGAGCTTCTTCTTCTTCTTCTTCCAGTTCAGGCGATACTCATCATGATCACAAGCACACAGATTGAATTAACTTTCATCAATTTAAATATGGAGAATATTTATTTGAGTTTCTTTGTGATATAAGAAGCTTTTATACGATGTGTGTGCCATGTATCAATTGCTATATGGATTTTTATCATGTAATAGTCTCTTAATCATGTTTATTGTTCAAGTTCATCTCATATACATTTCTACATTAAGATCGATAAATAGCCCGAAACCTTTAAAAAGAAGCTCAAATTAAACGCTCATTTGGTTCTTTCTTTTTTTATGATGAAAGGAATTCGGGGGGCGATCAATGAGGTGCATGCTCAATGGGTCGACTCGTTTGCCCGAAAAAAAAAATTTATTTACCCGCCACTCGACCCTGGGTTGCGGGTTTTGCGGATCGAACTGTTTGAGGCAAAGAGAGTATTTTAATTTTTTTTCTAAAACGGAGAACAACTTAAAATAAATAGGGGAGTAATAAAGATATGAATTCAAAAATAAAAATGCTAAATATAATACATAAATTATATCATTTTTAAAAAGAAATTTAAATAAAATATATATATAATCTTGTTAAAATTATACTCTTATGCATGAAATAATATAATAATTTTTTTTTTATAAAAAAGTTGTGGGTCAACCCACAACCCGATGGATTTAATCCGACCCGACCCGCAACCCGAAAATTAAAAAATAAAAAGTAACCCAATAACGGGTCGGGTCTGTTCGGGTTGCGGCCGACCCACACCATGAACATCCCTAATCAGCGATTAGTTGATCGCCCTAGAACATCCAAATGAATAAAATCTGTAACACCCCCTTCCTACCCTGGAGGTATTACCGCCAGTAACCCCGATTAAGACTAAACCGAAGCTACACAAGGCTTTAAACTGACTGAACAAACTAAAACAAGGTAAATGAAACCATTTAAAACCTAACAAAATTAAGTAAAACTTTACAGCGGAAAAGAGAATAAAAGGTCTTATACAAGCCTTAACTTAAAAAGAATTTAGTAAATAAATAGAACAACCTTCTATTTAAACAAAATCTTCATCAAGTCTTTCTTGATTTCTTATTTCTGAAACTCAGCTTCGCTTTGAAGTAGTTCAACCATGATCTTCACTCAGGTATAGCCATTGGAAACCTTTCTTCAACTTCTGGAGCTTCAAACCTCTGAATCCGCCTCTTGAATCAACTTCTAAGAAGAACCTGATGTGTCGTAAACCAACGGTGGACACCAGCCGACCATATAAAAGAAAAGAAGATGGGCGGGTTAGTCTAATGAAAGACTAAGCAAGCGGAGAAACTAACTTGGTTCTTATGGTTGTAACTAAACATATTGGCATCCAAATCCGATTAGACTCGGATTATGATCCAACAGTTAGCAGTCTTATAGAGAATAAGAAGGAGACTCGCATAATCAAGAGAGAGAACACCACCGCTTGTGGTTTCTTTAAGAAGCATAAACGATTAATGGAAACTTATACTAACCACTCAACCTTCACAACCGTCTTCAACGACTAAACAGCTTAACTTCATCAAAGTTTGATTAAGAATCATTCTTAATCAGGAGCAAGAATGGTTATCAAAAGAACTAACCATTCAGATACATTATCGTGCCTATCGCACTCTCTTCTCTTCATGATTTTAACATTTCATATTCACTTTAATAGCTTTAAATCGACCCAAACCGTTGTCGATCAATTTCTTGTAACTGATGTCGTCAGGGTGAGAGGGCCTATTCATGATGATGCTCAAAATAGCGAAGCAAGAGGTGGGCCCGAGGTATGAGGGTCAAACCAGGTCAAAGGGACCCCCGAGGATGATCCTGGGGCCCACAACCATACCCACCTCTTATTTTAACAAAATTCCTACCCAACGAGGTCCCCCTCGACCTCGGTGCGAGGTCTCGACCTCGCAACCGACTCTACTTGCGCCCGCCCACCATGACCACTCAGCGAACGCCGCTCTTCGAGCCAATCACCGGCTGCCTCGCCTCTAGGCCAATCAGAGCCCTTGATCTCGGGCGTCCCACATCGGACAACGACCAAAAATCGACTCCCCAATCCTCTATAAATAGAGGAGATTCTCGTATGGAAAAGGGGTCGAAAAACATCTTGAACTCAAGAACTTTCTTGCTCGTTGAAGATCGACGTGATCGAAACACCGTTAAAAGGCCTCGCTATAGATAAGTGAAGTCCACAAAAAGACTTCAAGTCTCACAGAGTTTCCGCTCACATCAAAGACCTCGCTACACCACCTCGCAAACCTCTTACACCTCGCTCTACCTCACGTCAAAGACTCCGCAACTCAACCTCGCTCAAAGGGACCGGCAAGTGACACTTAGAGCTAGCTAGCAACTAGGAGATCTCGGACATTGTTAGGTCGAGATCTCGGATAATCGTAGGAGGTCTAGGGTGTAATTCTCAAATAATCTGTTAGCCTCGTTGGCTTGTAAGCTTCGCTGTAAAGAAAATCATAAATAAAGAAGCAAGTGTTTGCACTTTCGAATATAATAATCTCGTTTCTTGTCTTCTAGTGAGCCTTTCATTTCGGATTTCATCACTGGCGCCGTCTGTGGGAACTTCTTCATCCTAAGTAGTTCCTCGATTCGTGCAAACCTTAGCTTCGATTCCCTCAAAATGGCTTGCCCAAACAATTTCTTCCCTCAACACCCCGACAACATGCCAGAAACTACGCAAGGGACAGCCGCGGGACCTCCGGGCTGCCCGTTCGTGGTCCCTCCGGGATGGACGTACGCCGCCCCGCAAAATCCATTCCCATTCCAAGGCCTCGAGTAGGGCGGCGCGCCCCCGAACCCATATCCCTACCCGACTTATGGGCAATACCAGCAGGGCTTCGCCCCTTCGTACGTCCCCTATCCCCCCCAGGGTGAGCCGCACTCCGAGTACGTCCCCGCTTACGTCCCTAGGCGTGCGCATGAGCCCGAGTCCTCCACCAACGGCTTGTCAACAGAGAGACCTCCCCGAGATCCCATGCAGATCTCGCGGTCTCGATCGCGTCGATCGAGGCTGCAGGAGCCAGAGTTGTCCGAAACAACGGGGAGCGCGATGCACTACCCGAGGTCTCGATCGCATAATTCGAGGCCACCGCCCCAAAATCAGGAGGAAGCCAAGATCACCTCCCCGTTCATGGACGTGATCCGGAACGCGCCCATGCCCAAGGGCTTCTTGAGGCCGCAAATGGGGCTTTATGACGGTTCAGCGGACCCCGAGGAGCACGTAAAACACTTCGCGGTCCAGATGAACGTCAATGCCTACAATGACGCAATATTCTGCAGGGTTTTCCCCACCACCCTGGAAAAGGCCGCGTTGACATGGTTCTCAAGCAAGAAGGTCGGCTCCGTGACCTCGTTCGCCCAGCTGTGTGATTCCTTTGTCACGCACTTCAGCGGCTCCAGGAAGCGCAAGAAGAACATGCGGGACCTCCGCGGGATCGAGCAGGGGGAGAGCGAATCCTTAGGCGCTTTCTTAACAAGGTTCACGACCGCGGTGGCGGAGATCGCGCACGTCGACGAGTCGTCGGTGCGCGACAACCTCATGGGCAACCTGCGCATCGGGGAATTCAAAAACCGCATTTTTTATAAGAATCCGGAGATGTATGAAAGCCTGTGCGCCCGGATCACGGCCCAAGTATACGCCGAGGATGCTGCCAACCAGAGCTCGCGACCACGAACTGACAAAGAGATCGTCGCCGAGGCCAAGGGGAAGGCAAAGGTGGCCGCGCCGGCCGCGCGCGATGCGTATGTGACGCAGGCACATAACCCCAACAACAACAACAACAACAACAACAACAACAACAACAACAACAACAACAACAGAAACAACAACAATAGCCGGAACAATAACAACAACAACAATAACCGGAACAACAACCGTGGAGGCGGTGGCGGAGGCTGGAACTGCTTTGGCAGGAGACCGCGGGGTTACCGAGGCAAGGGAGGTCCCGCATATGACCCAAATGAAAAGGGTCGTGCCAACCCCGCGTCGGGAGCCAACCTCGAGCCGCGAGGCCCAAGTCAGACCCAGGATAACAACAACAACAACGTCGAGCAACAGGCGCCCGCGAAGCAGGCCCGGTCGGGACAGGCGACGGCGCTCGATGGGTACATCCATACCATCTCGGGCGGACCATCACCGGCTGGGTCAAGCCAGGCAGAGCGGAAGAGATACGCGAGGGAAAGCCATCATGAACCCTCGGTATTCAGCGTCGCACAAACCTCGCGCGCCCACGTAGGTTTGTCCTTCTCGTCAGATGATGCCGAGGGGCTTCACATGCCACACTCCGACCCCTTGGTGGTCCACGCGCAGATGGGCTCAAAGATGGTTAAGCGAGTACTGATGGACACGGGATCCTCCGTGGACATCATGTACTATGGCGCGTTCAAGCAATTGGGCATCTCCGAGACCTCCTTGAAGCCCTACGCTGGGAAACTCACCTCCTTCTCGGGAGACGAAGTCGACGTGGCCGGACTCATCGACCTCTGGATGACGCTCGACACCGGGTCCACCAGGAGGACCGAAATGGTGGAGTTCACAGTGGTGCGCCTGCCTTCGGTGTGGAACGCAATCATTGGGAGGGTCTCCTTGATGAAGTTCCAGGCGGTAGTTTCTATCTATCACCTGAAGATGAAGTTCCCCGTCGATGGCGGGGTTGGAGAGGTAAAGGGCAATCAGGAGGAAGGTCGCGTTTGCTACGCAACCTCTGCAAAGCAAAAGTGCCCGGTGTTCATGGTGGAATCTCCTGGCAAGGCCGACCTCGAAGTCCGGGATTTCACAGTCCCCACTCCAGAGCTGGAAAGAATGGTGATATCCCCTTTCGAGAGCGAGTCCGAGAAGATCTACCTCGGGGAATGCCTCTCGGGGGCATCGACGACATCACTAGAAGCCTTGCTCGCTGAGTCCCACGACGTGTTCGCTTGGACTGCGAAGGACCTCCGAGGTGTCCCGCGGACCGTAGCCCAGCACTCTCTGAACGTCGACGTCACCACTCGCCCTGTGGTGCAGCGACGAAGAAAAATTAACGAGGAAAGGGCAAGCGCCGCAAATGACGAGGTGGCAAAATTGCTGGCTGCGGGGTTTATACGCGAGGTCCAATACCCCCGGTGGCTTTCCAACGTCGTGCTTGTCAAAAAAGCCAGCGGGAAGTGGAGAATGTGCATCGATTTCAAGGACCTCAACAAAGCCTGTCCCAAAGACAGCTACCCCTTGCCCTTGATCGACGAGCTCGTTGACTCAACCGCAGGTCACGGGGTTTTGAGCTTCCTCGACGCGTACTCGGGGTACAATCAGGTCCTGATGAACCCGCGAGAAGAGGAGGAGACATCCTTCATCACCTAGCGAGGCACTTATTGCTACAAAGTCATGCCGTTTGGGCTGAAGAATGTGGGGGCAACCTTTCAACGCCTCGTCGACCGCGTTTTCAAGAGCCATCTCGGACGGAACGTGTCCGCTTATGTCGATGACATTGTTGTCCGGAGCAAGACCCCTGAGGAGCATCTGGTCGACCTCGCTGAGGTCTTCGCAACTCTCAGGCACAACCGTCTCAGCCTGAACCCCGAGAAGTGCGTCTTCGGCGTGTCATCGGGAAAATTCTTGGGCTTTATGATTAGCGAACGGGGTATCGATGTAAACCCTGCTAAGGTCGAGTCGATCCTCTCCATGAGGTCACCACGGTCTCGCACCGAGGTGCAACGGCTTAACGGTGCTGTCAACTACCTTGGGAGGTTCTACTCCCGCCTGGCGGAAAGGTCCCTCCCCTTTTTCGCGGCTCTCAAGCAGAATGACAAGTTCGTATGGGACGAGAATCTGGAGCTCGCCTTTCTTTGAGCTAAAGGCCTTCCTGACAAAGCTCCCCACACTGTCGCCCCCGCTGGCGGGTGAAGACTTCGACAAATCCTCTACCAGCCCGCCCTCTCCGGGCGGATGACGAAGTGGGCAGTCGAGCTCTCCGAGTTCGACATCAGCTACCTCCCAAGAACTGCCATGAAGGGGCAGGCCCTCGCTGACTTCATGGTGGAGGTCACTTTCCCCGAAACAGAAACAAGCTCAGAAGAGTGGAAGGTGTTCGTCGACGGCTCGCGATGTGACGCCGGTGGTGGGGCTGGTGTATTCCTCGCTGGGCCCTCGATCGAGACGGAGTACTCACTTAACTTCGCCTTCGACGCCACCAATAATGAGGCCGAGTATGAAGCCATGATCGCGAGAATCGAGATGGCGCTCCTCAGTGGGGCCCGGAAAATCAGGGTCTACACCGACTCCGAGCTGGTAGTGCGCCAGCTCAACGGTCAGTACGACACCAAAACGGGGTTCCTGCCCGCGTACCGAGAAAAGGTCAAAGCCTTGGTATCATGCCTGGAAACCTTCGCGGTGCAGTCCATCCCTCGAACCTCGAACACCAAGGCGGACGCGTGGGCGAGGTTAGGATCCGCCCTTCCCCTTGAAGTGGGGAACCGCGTGATGGTAGAGCGAAAACTCTCGCGGAGTGTGAACAGCGAGGTTCTATCTGTCACCGCGGGGGATTGGAGGATCCCGATAACACGGTATGTGGAGAGCGGGGTCCTCTCAGAGGATCCCGCGCAGGCCAGGAAGCTGAAAATGCAGGCGGCGCGATATTGCGTCATAGGTGGCTGCCTTTATCGCCGAGGCTACGCCGAACCCAATCTATTGTGCGTCCCGACCGAGTCTACGGAGCACATCCTCTATGAGGCCCATGAAGGGGTCTGTGGCGGCCACCCCGGATGGCGAACCCTTTCACATAAGATCGCCCACTTGGGGTACTTCTGGCCCACCCTCCGGCAAGACGCAAGGGACTATGTCCAGCGATGTGATGGATGCCAGAAGCACGGTAACCTCTTGCACGCCCAGACCTTGCAGCGTCGCTCCATCCACGCACCGTGCCCCTTCGCGATGTGGGGGATGGACATCCTCGGCCCCTTCCCCAAGGCCCCCGGTCAGGTGCGGTATATCCTGGTCATCGTCGACTACTTCACGAAGTGGGTTGAGGCACAAGCAATGGCGAAGATCACGGGGACTAAGGTCTGCGACTTTCTGTGGAAGAATCTTTTCTGCCGCTTCGGTGTTCCCATGACCATCATGACCGACCATGGCCCCCAATTTGATTGTGAAGAGAATCGGACATTCTGCTCAGGCATAACCCTCAAGTTCTCGTCCGTGGCCCATCCTCAGTCCAACGGCCAGGTAGAGAACGTCAACGCCCGCATCCTGTCCGATCTAAAAAAGCGGCTGGGCATGGCACAAGGTCGTTGGGCAGAGCTTCTCCCGCTCGTCTTATGGACGTACCGCACCACCGCGCGCCGCGCAACCGGAGAAACGTCGTTCGCCCTAACCTACGGGGCAGAGGCCCTAGTCCCGGTAGAAACCCTGGTCCCATCGGCGAGGGTGTTCGATTTTGATGAAAAGGAGAACGAGGCCAATCTCAGGGTCGAGTTGCTCTTCCGCGACGAGCTACGCGAAGTAGCCGACCTTCGCTCCAGGGAATACAAGCGCCGCGTGGCAGTTTACCACGACAAGAAGGTGAGACCTCGGTTCCTGGCCAAATGCAATCTCGTCTTGAGAAGAACCGAAGGTGGCAAACTGGACTCCAACTGGGAGGGACCATACATCCTCGGGGAGGAGGTCGCTCCCGGAGCCTTTAAGCTCAAAGACAACGAGGGGCGAACCCTCAGTAAGACGTGGAACGTCGACCGGTTAAAGAAATATTTCGTGTAAACTCTCTGAATTCCGTTACTGCTTTTTGTGAATAAAGGGTTGTGGGACTTTCAAAATCTCTCTCAAAAATAAAAACTCTGGGTTAGAAGTCCATCCCTCGCTTCCCGCTTGGGGTTGGAGATTTTCGTTAAATCCAAACCTCGCTTCACGCGAGGTGTTGGAGAATCTCGTTAAGTCCATCCCTCGCTTCCTGCTTGGGGTTGGAGATTTTTGTTAAGTCCATCCCTCGCTTCACGCGAGGTGATGGAGAATTTCGTTAAGTCCAAACCTCGCTTCCCGCGAGGTGTTGGAGAATCTCGTTAAGTCCATCCCTCGCTTCCCGCTTGGGGTTGGAGATTTTCGTTAAGTCCAAACCTCGCTTCACGCGAGGTGTTGGAGAATCTCATTAAGTCCATCCCTCGCTTCCCGCTTGGGGTTGGAGATCTTCGTTAAGTCCAAACCTCGCTTCACGCGAGGTGTTGGAGAATCTCGTTAGGTCCATCCCTCGCTTCCCGCTTGGGGTTGGAGATCTTCGTTAAGTCCAAACCTCGCTTCACGCGAGGTGTTGGAGAATCTCGTTAGGTCCATCCCTCGCTTCCCGCTTGGGGTTGGAGATCTTCATTAAGTCCAAACCTCGCTTCACGCGAGGTGTTGGAGAATCTCGTTAAGTCCATCCCTCGCTTCCCGCGAGGTGTTGGAGAATCTCGTTAAGTCCATCCCTCGCTTCCCGCAAGGTGTTGGAGAATCTCGTTAAGTCCATCCCTCGCTTCCCGCTTGGGGTTGGAGATCTTCGTTAAGTCCAAACCTCGCTTCAGGCGAGGTGTTGGAGAATCTCGTTAAGTCCATCCCTCGCTTCCCGCGAGGTATTGGAGAATCTCGTTAAGTCCATCCCTCGCTTCCCGCGAGGTGTTGGAGAATCTCGTTAAGTCCATCCCTCGCTTCCCGCTTCGGGTTGGAGATCTTCGTCAAGTCCAAACCTCGCTTCATGCGAGGTGTTGGAGAATCTCGTTAAGTCCATCCCTCGCTTCCCGCGAGGTATTGGAGAATCTCGTTAAGTCCATCCCTCGCTTCCCGCGAGGTGTTGGAGAATCTCGTTAAGTCCATCCCTCGCTTCCCGCTTGGGGTTGGAGATTTTCGTTAAAAGTCCAAACCTCGCTTCACGCGAGGTGTTGGAGAATTTCGTTAAAAGTCCAAACCTCGCTTCTCGCGAGGTGTTGGAGAATCTCGTTAAGTCCATCCCTCGCTTCCCGCTTGGGGTTGGAGATCTTCGTTAAGTCCAAACCTCGCTTCACGCGAGGTGTTGGAGAATCTCGTTAAGTCCATCCCTCGCTTCCCGCTTGGGGTTGGAGATCTTCGTTAAGTCCAAACCTCGCTTCACGCGAGATGTTGGAGAATCTCGTTAAGTCCATCCCTCGCTTCCCGCGAGGTGTTGGAGAATCTCGTTAAGTCCATCCCTCTCTTCCCGCTTGGGGTTGGAGATTTTCGTTAAAAGTCCAAACCTCGCTTCACGCGAGGTGTTGGAGAATTTCGTTAAAAGTCCAAACCTCGCTTCACGCGAGGTGTTGGAGAATTTCGTTAAACCCAAACCTCGCTTCCCGCGTGGTGTTGGAGAATTTCGATAAATCCATCCCTCGCTTCCCGCTCGTGGCCTCGGCACAGTCGTTGTGCGAAGTCCGAAAAAGGCTCGGGACCGCGGCGAATTGTTGTAAAAATCCGAGCAAAGCTCGAGAACTCGATACATAATTAGAAACACCCGATGTGGCCCGAATACCACAATAGTTGTGACACTCGGGCCATGGGGTTGGGTAGATAATATGTGCGAGCATATACGAGAAAGCTAGAACAAATAAGCAATCATAAGGTAAGGAAAATAACATAAAAAGCTGGGGCACGTGTGCCTAGATGTTTAATTACAGGCCCCGCAGGGCCACCAGCAAAACAACAAAACAAAAAAAAAAGAAGCAGACAACGACATCCTTTACATCTTCGAGGCTTCGGCGGCAGGTTCGGAGGTCTTCGGAGGATCTTCAGGGGCTTGAGCAGTAAGTTCTTGGGGAGTCTCCAGGGCAGGGGCGACGATGGCAGAAGGCTGGGAGCTAGGCGCATCTTCCATAGCGATGGCTGCCACGGTAGGCGCCTCGCTAGCCACAGTTCCATCCTCATTAAGAAAGAACTCGCACTCTCCCTCAGGCTCTTCCCCTTCAAGTTCCCCCATAGTCTCCTGATAGTTGGGGATGAAGAACTTGATGCGGGGGTCGATGTGCCCATACTTCGCGACCGCCTGCTTAACCCCCATCCTGACGGACTGCTGGAACATCTTCCTCACACTCTCCACCATCTCGGCCTGAAAGGCCTCGGACTTCACATACCTGGGCCCCTCGAGATCCACCTCCTTGCTGAGCTCAACAACACGCCCTTGGAGCCTGGTAACCTCCTCCTCAGCTTTCCGAAGCTCCGCCTCCTTCTCTCTGAAGAATTGGTGCTCCTCGGATAGCTGGCCTTTGAGCTTTGCGACCTCGTCCTTGAAATCCCCGTTCTCGTACTTCAAATCCTTGTTCTCCTCCCTCGCCTTCCTCAGCTCCTCCTTGACCCTCGAGGCGGCCTTGGCCTCGTCCGCTGCCGCGATCTCCGCGGCGCGAACGCGTTTCTCGGCCTCTGCGAGGCTCTTTCCCTTCTTCTCGATCTCGGCGTCCCGCTCTTGGAGCCTCGCCTCCATCCTACCCAAATTCCTATGGAGGAGGATGACGCGGCCGCAGTTGTAGTTCGCGAAGAAGGTATTCTGCAGCAATAAAAGAGCACGTTAAAACAAGAACAAGAATAGTAAAGCCAATAAAAAATGATGAACAAAAAAGAGCAAGACATACCATCTCGGAGTAGCGGAGGATCTCATCGTTGCGGGCTACCTCCGAGAGGTTGTTGGCCCATGCGACCTCGTCGGTCCAGGCCGACCTGTCCCAGTCTTCGGACACGCCCCGGGAAGGACCAGGGCAGTGGAACTTCTCGGCAGGAGGCCCGGTGGCCGAGATGACTCGGCTCGCGGCCCCAGGGCGTTCGACCATCACGCCCCCCGGGGTTTCCCCCTGCCCATCCTCCTTTCGTTTCTTCCTTTTCTCCCCCCGGGGAGAACCCTCTTCCTTCCTTTTGGACCCGACCTTATCCCCGGATCCTCGAGAGTGATGGGAGGACGTCCTCGCAGCATCCCCCTTGGACGCCACCCCCCCGCTCGTCTTCGCCGCCGGCGCCTTCAGCGTCGGGGCTGTCGTCTTGCTTTGCGGGGCGGGAGGCCTCGCCTGCGAGGTCGGTTCCTTTATGACGACCCCAAGTTGGCCCTGGGGTCTCAGAGCATTGGAGGAAGAAGTCACAGGCCTTTTGCCCTGTGACTTCGAGGTAAGAGCGCCGAGTAGGTTCACTGTCAGAAAAAAAAAAGGGACGAGAAAATTAGATAAGAAAAGCAAGAAACAAGTTAATGACAGTAATAAGACAAAATAAGCCAGCGAGGTTATAAACCTTGCCCCTCAACTTCAAAAAGAAAAAAATCGAATCAAGGAATGTCAGGAAAGAGATTGAGTACCCTCTTTTCCTCGCTGGGAGGGAGGCTGAGGCTCAGACCAGCCCGCTCAAGCTGGTCCTGAGAAAGATACACCTGAAACGGTGCCTGACTCGCTGTGGCGTATCGGACCCTGAGCGCCTTGAGCTCATCAACCTCCAGCGGGGTTACACACCGAACGAATTCGCCCGGCGTTACCGGAAAATTGAGATATCTCCCGGTGGGGTCGCGAACCAAGAACCAATTCGGCTTCCACGGCCCGACGTTCGAAGGGGCCGTGGTGATCTTGATAAGCGGCGTGCTAAGGTTGATAAGGCTTCGGGACCGAGTGTCTCTCCTCGCTAGGAATAAAGCCGACAGGAAGTCATGTCTCGGTCCGTCCCCAAGTTCGCGACTGCGAATCGTGTAGGCACACAGCAACCGCCAAGCGTTCGGAAACCACTGTACGGGGCAGATCTTCATGGCCCACAGATAATCAACGATATGCTGGGCCAAGGGCAACCTGAAGCCCGCCTGAAGGCTGAAGAGGTGCACAACCACGCACCTGTCGTAAGATGCCAAGGAGTGGCCCCCCTCCTCGGGAAGCGCCAGCTCAACCCCCTCGGGCCAAGCAAAGTCCTTGGCGATGTCGGCAAGGTCCTTCAGCTCGAGCTCGGTGGCCACCCTCTCGGATAAACGAGCCTCGGCAGAACCCGGGGTCATGGGGATCCGTTCCTCCAGGACGCAGGACACAGCATCGGTAATATACGCCGCAGGGAAGCTCGGAGGCACGTAAGGAGGCGGCGCCGAGGTCGTTCCCACAACCGGCCGCGCTTCGACCTTAGTAACAACCTCGTCTGGGGTAGAAGACGAAGCCATTTCAACGCCCGACGACGTTCGAAGATGGGATAAGCACGAATTAATAGAGACCTCGGAGTCGCTTGAAGAATGCTCGCTGAAAACCAGCGAAGGGGACCTCGGATTCTGAGAGTCGCTGAGTTCTACGCTTCCCGCGGACTCCGAAACCTCCTCGTAAAAACCCTCTTGGACTCTGAAAGCGAAGCCGGGCGGAGGGCTAGCAGAGGCTCTCCTAGGCATGAAAAGAACGATGTCCAGGCCGCGGAAGGCTAGCACCTGGAAAAGAAAGAAGCATTGAGACGTCGGGCACTATAACCAAGAAAAAACAATGCGAGATCACAACCTCGGAAGAAATGCAGTGCGAGGTCGCAACCTCGGAAGAAAAGCAGTGCGAGGTCGCAACCTCGGAAGAAAAGCAGTGCGAGGTCGCAACCTCGGAAGAAAAGCAGTGCGAGGTCGCAACCTCGGAAGAAAAGCAGTGCGAGGTCGCAACCTCGGAAGAAAAGCAGTGCGAGGTCGTAACCTCGGAAGAAAAGCAGTGCGAGGTCATAACCTCGTGAGAAAGAGAAATTCCGGATCATAAGAGGCGAGGAGCCACGTGGCACCCTAGGGGCTATTCTGACAAGATAGGACGGCGAGGGAGAAGTTGAAGCGCCAAAAAGGAAGAAGTCGAAGCGCCAAAAAGGAAAAAGTCGAAGCGCCAGAAAGAGGAAAGAGAAGATGAAATGGAAGCCAGCGGTGGAGAACGGCGGTGGAGACCCTAACGTCCCATCAATCAGCCGTCAGTACGTTTGGGTTTCCAAGAGCTTCAAAATTCAAAACCGCCGAAAAATAAAAAGAGACAACCGTCGGTTGGAGGGAGAGGAATCCGAGTGCATGGCGTTCGCCATCCTCACCCCATCGTCCCGCCACCTTGTCGCCGGTGCGAAACGCCAAGGAGCAACCACTGCCCGCTAGGGCACAAGGCGAAACGAAAGAGAAAAGAAGAGAAAGGAGCAAAGGGAAAACAGCGAGAAAAAGCAGGCGGAAACTCACGCCGACCTCACCACCGTTGTTTCGCCACCGTGATGCCAGCGCGAAACACCAGGCGACACTCCATCGCCTCTCCAAAACACGGTACAAAAAACAAGTAGGGAGAAATCAAAAGCAAACAAGAAGCGGGAGAAGAAAAGTCGAAGACTTACTTGTTCAGAATCGACGAGGAGGAGGCGGTGGTGCAACCGGAAGATGGCTGAGGCTCGCCGGAAACCGTCTGAAGAAACCATTCGCAGGAAGCCAAAAAGACAGAAAGAGAGAAGGCGAAAATCTGGGAAGAAGAGATAAATGGGGAGGCGTGTGAAGTACGCACTTATAAAGGGCAGGCTTGGGCCTCCCCTACCCAGTTAGGCTTATTGGGCCTGTCCCTCCTGCGCGACCCATTAAGCAAAACACGAAGAGCAAGCCCAGAAAAGCTTTACCTTTGCCAACCAAAGAAAAGCTAAGTGTAGAACCTCGCAAAGGGAGGGCTTCGCAAGATGCTCCCCAGGAACCTCGGAAACCCTTGAAGCCTCGCAAAATGCCTACCCACCTCTCAGAGCCTCGCACCCCGCAATCTTTGAGAACTTATGCCCTGCGACCCTCGGAGCGAGGTCCCCAGGCCATGGGGTTGTGATGATGCTCAAAATAGCGAAGCAAGAGGTGGGCCCGAGGTATGAGGGTCAAACCAGGTCAAAGGGACCCCCGAGGATGATCCTGGGGCCCACAACCATACCCACCTCTTATTTTAACAAAATTCCTACCCCACGAGGTCCTCCTCGACCTCGCAACCGACTCTACTTGCGCCCGCCCACCATGACCACTCAGCGAACGCCGCTCTTCGAGCCAATCACCGGTTGCCTCGCCTCTAGGCCAATCAGAGCCCTTGATCTCGGGCGTCCCACATCGGACAACGACCAAAACTCGACTCCCCAATCCTCTATAAATAGAGGAGATTCTCGTATGGAAAAGGGGTCGAAAAACATCTTGAACTCAAGAACTTTCTTGCTCGTTGAAGAACGACGTGATCGAAACACCGTTAAAAGGCCTCGCTATAGATAAGTGAAGACCACAAAAAGACTTCAAGTCTCACAGAGTTTCCGCTCACATCAAAGACCTCGCTACACCACCTCGCAAGCCTCTTACACCTCGCTCTACCTCACGTCAAAGACTCCGCAACTCAACCTCGCTCAAAGGGACCGGCAAGTGACACTTAGAGCTAGCTAGCAACTAGGAGATCTCGGACATTGTTAGGTCGAGATCTCGGATAATCGTAGGAGGTCTAGGGTGTAATTCTCAAATAATCTGTTAGCCTCGTTGGCTTGTAAACTTCGCTGTAAAGAAAATCATAAATAAAGAAGCAAGTGTTTGCACTTTCGAATATAATAATCTCGTTTCTTGTCTTCTAGTGAGCCTTTCATTTCGGATTTCATCAATTCATCCGTGACCACTTGACCCACATCAGTTCATTTTGCACTTAGCTAGAGTGCACCATTGTCCTCCTTCAACGTGAAGCGAGACATGAGTCATGACTCCAATATTGGGATACGCTAGCAAGCTACGCCCCCCAATACAGATTTTGTTATAAAGAGGTCATTGGAGACTCGACTCCTACCCCTGGACTACCTATTTTGCAACAGTGTTTCATCACAGGACCACTAAAGAGATGTCTTAGAGTCTAAACTCCCATCTCTACCATCTTACTTCACAACCATGTCTCACCTTGAGACAGCTAATCATACAACGGTCCTAAGTTCAGTTCTAGCGTAAAAACTGAAATAACGAGATGGTCGTTATTTCTAACAAAATAACAACCTATCAAACTTTATTCAACATACAAATTATTCCCAACATGAGGATCAAATGGAATTCAATTCCTCATTAATAACCATAACGCAAGAGAGAATCGTCCACTTGCCTTAGAAGGCGTGCTCAACGTCCTTAGCAATTCCAACAGTAATCTTTATCACCCTTCTGCCAAATATAACAAAAGGATTTCTCAACAATGAGCTCACGGAAACACTTCTTAGTTGTATACTCAAATTCTACAACTTCCTAATCGATAAACGATTTAATTTCCGAATATCGATATATAATAAATCCTTAGTTATCATGCTTTAAGGAGCCATTTTGGCGGAATTATAACTAATTATCCGCTTTTCTTTTGAAACAATTTTCTAAATAAAAATTGTTCATTAGCAACAGTTCTTAAAGGTGACCAAATCTCGGATCAAACGGATTAACAACGAATCCCAAGTAATTATCCGAAGTCCTTTACCTGTCAATCGGTGTCAAAACTTGTATTCGCTATAACTGAAGATCCGGACGTCCGTTTCTCGATCGGTTTGAACCTGTGGGACCGTATCAACGTCAAGATTATAAAAACCATAAATTTAATTAGCAAAGCGGAACCGAAAGGCCCTTACGGTGGCTAACCTGCTAATTGATTTCGATCGTATATACCTTCACTCGAGCCCATGGCTCGTTTGGCTCGATAGTGGCTCGATCCCCGAGCCCAAGGGTGGTCAAGTATTTCCCGACGGCAGCCCTTGCGGTGGGTGGTGGTCGGAGGAGCTAGTGATCGCCGGCGACGACGTTTGACGAGGCAAGAAGTGACCGGCGGTGATGAAGCTCACGAGTCCGTCGTTCCTCCTAATTCTCTCATGGTTCTGGTTTTTCACTTTTGCAGCAGCCCAAGCTCACTCATGGAAGAAGAAGAAGATGAGGTAGGAGATGAGGAAGTGGCAGGGGAGATCGCCGGCGGTGAAGACTGAATTCTTTCTCCCTCGAACCGTCGTTCCGACCTGATTTCTCTTGGTTCTGCTGCAGCCAGCACGAGCCCAGCAAGGGGGAAGAAGAAGAGGTGGAGGAGGAGGGTGGTGGACGGCAGAGAAGGCGGAGGAGAAGAAGACGCCAGCGGTGAGAATTCTCCGAGTCCATCGTCGTCCTCTCGGTCTCGCTCCCTTCCTCTGCTTTTTGAACAAGTTGATAAACTTTGACAAGTCAGAGATATATGTCCTAGATAGATAGAATTCTATCTCCAATTCCTTCCCCATTAAGAATGAAAAGAGGCGGTTTACAAACAAAACCCGTCTCGGAACGGGACTCGCGTTAAAGCGGTAAAATTATGTAGCTCGGGTGGAAAAATTCACTAATCGAAAAACGTCCCGTAAATTATGTAAACCAATAAAATCAATTTTCCATGATTTTATCTTGTTACCTTCAATTTTTAGGGCTTCCGTTTCGTATTTTAAATCCTTTACAGTACATAATTAAAAAGACGGCTTATCCAATAAATATTCTTTTTCCACTGAAAAATCCTAGAATTCACACTGATCCATAAAATCGTTTCTTTATGATTTTAGGATATCACCAAAAAATTTCTAGGATTTCATCTCCAACAAAAATATTGGATTAAGCGTTAAAACGAACAAAGAGATTAAAAGGATATCCGAGAAAAATTCAAAAATTATCCTCAAAAACCACAGTTATTACAAAATCCTCCTTACATAACAGGACGAGAGGACAGAGATTTACCTCTTCCAAATAAAATCCGTCACAGGGTTGATTTCCCCGTTTAGTTCTTATATAAGAACCAATTCCACCACCTATTAATCAATATCAATATACTATAACTAAAGTCGAATCTCTCTATCCTACATGTCATCGTTTTAACTATGCCACATAGGCGTTTTAATTTTTTCATTTACTGCTTTGCCCTTCTTTTATTTAAGTATTTACAACACTTATAGTATAACAATATTCCTTATATTACTCATATACAATTATATTTGGAGATCTTAAATTTTGGCAAGTTTTATTTGGTGTGTAATCCATTATGGAATGTTTTTATTGAAGGCACTAATGTTACTAATATTACTACGATTTTTCTAACCTATGCCCCAAGGGCATAGGTTAAGAGACTAAAAATGGTAATATATTTGGAATTTGTATTTATTTAGATTTAATTATTGTTTCAATAGGGTTTATTAGTTTCCTATTAGGGTTTTAGTTCCCAAATTTAGTACTCTTAACCTATGCCCTTAGGGCATAGGATAGAAAAACCGATATTACTAATCATATTACTAATATACAATTATATTTAAAGATTTTAAAACTTAATATGAAACATACTTTTCATTATTAAATAATTTATTAATTTAATAATATTACTAATATACAATTATATTTAGAGTTCTTAAAATTTAACAAATGATATAAACATAATCTTCATTATAAAATAACTTTTTTAAATAATAATAATATTATTAATATATAATTTTATTTGATGATCTTAAAATTCCGCAAGTTTAAAAATATAATCTATATAACATTTTTTTAATCAAAACCCGTACAAGGTATGTGAACAAATACTAGTATTATTCTAATCGAGTTCTATACTTTTATTGATACATAATGGTCCACTTCTTGATAAATAGGTTGATGTGTGACCTGATTTGTTATTTTTTATAATCTGCTCTAAATTTGTTTATAGTTTGATGGAACTTCTAATATAAGTACTAACCAAACTCCAATTTTTTAACCGTTAATTTCGTTATAATATTATTATAATTAATATTCATGACTTCATTGCACGTCTAATAAGCATTAGTGCACTATTCATACACAAACCGATCGACCCAAAAACACAATAATGTAATCTCAAATCCTCAATAATAAAACAAGTCGCCATCAAAGAGCTAGAGATAGATGTATTATGTATATACAATATCTCTAATTGGCATCGTGCAACCAATGAACCAAGTAAGTGCCATTGCTGTATATGATCATGGTAAGTAAGAGAAAGGCTATATAAACCCCATTCATAGCCTCATCAATTACCATCTCATCTTCTTCTCTTTCCTTCTATAGCCAATTTAGCTCCAAAAGAAAGAAAGGGTTTAGAATGGCATCATCCATGCCTCTCTTGGTTTCCTCCCTACTCATTTTGTCCATGGCAACCATTGCCTTAGCCGATGGCTACTATGGCTCCTACACACCGTCGCCAGAATACAAGTCGCCTGAGTATGTTCCTTCTCCATCAACATACTACAAAGCATCGGTGTATGTTTCTACTCCTGAATACAAGAGCCCGGTCTACTACCCATCTCCGGCTTACAAGAAGCCTACGTACACTCCATCTCCTGTTTACATTCCAAAACCTGTGTACCATCCTACACCGGTGTACAGTCCATCTCCCGTGTACAAGAGCCCTGTCTACTACAGTCCATCACCTATCTACGTTCCTAAACCAACATACAAACCTACACCGATCTACAAGCCAGTTTACTCTCCTTCTCCTGTTTACAAGAGTCCTGCATACACTCCATCTCCTGTTTACAAGAGCCCGGAATACATCCCATCCCCCGTTTACAACAGCCCCGAGTACACCCCATCTCCCGTTTACAAGAGCCCCGAGTACACTCCATCTCCAATTTACAAGAGCCCCGTGTACTACTCCCCGTCTCCCGTTTACAAGAGCCCCGTGTACTACTCCCCGTCTCCCGTTTACAAGAGCCCCGTGTACTACTCCCCGTCTCCCGTTTACAAGAGCCCCGTGTACTACTCCCCATCTCCCGTTTACAAGAGCCCCGTGTACTCCCCATCTCCCGTTTACAAGAGCCCCGTGTACTACTCCCCGTCTCCCGTTTACAAGAGCCCCGTGTACTCCCCATCTTCCGTTTACAAGAGCCCCGAGTACTCCCCATCTCCCATTTACAAGAGCCCCGTGTACTACTCCCCGTCTCCCGTTTACAAGAGCCCCGTGTACTCCCCATCTCCCGTTTACAAGAGTCCCGAGTACACTCCATCTCCCATTTACAAGAGCCCCGTGTACTACTCCCCGTCTCCCGTTTACAAGAGCCCCGTGTACTCCCCATCTCCCGTTTACAAGAGCCCCGAGTACACTCCATCTCCCGTTTACAAGAGCCCCTACTCCCCGTCTCCTGTTTACAAGAGCCCTATCTACATTCCAAAGCCTATTTACAAGGTCCCTGAATACCACCCTACACCAGCCTACAAGCCTGTTTACAAGGTCCCTGAATACCACTCTACACCGGCCTACAAGCCTGTCTACACTCCAAAAGCATATGTTCCAAAACCATATATCCCAAAACCAGTCTACACTCCTACTCCTATTTACACCCCAACACCAGTGTACAAGAGTCCAGAGTACACTCCTACTCCAGTGTACAAGGCTCCCGTATACAAAAGTCCATCATACACTCCTTCTCCAACAACCTACTAGATTCGAAAATCGCATTTTCTAAATTGGGCATATTAATCCTATTCCTTCCTACGAAACCTAAGATAACTATTATATTAAATAAAAGATTACTCGAGTGAGAATTAACCTGAATGAGTACTTTATTTTTTATTGTAATTTCTTTCATTATTTAATACTTTGAAATACTATTATTAAGATTGATATTGTGATTTATTTATATATTGTATTTTTTCGATGCAAATATATATTTATATTGTACTCTTATATGATGTTGTAATGAATATATTAATCGTACTTATTTTGGAGGGATACGTTTAATGGTTATTCTTACATTCTTTTTGGAGCATTTATGCATAAATTTGATTTGTTTTTCATTCCCTCTCACTCGAATGCACCATTCCTCTTGTAACTACTCACTCGATCATGCCCTAAAAAACACATAAATAAGTAGCCGAAATGATCAAATCATTCAATCAATCATCCTATAAGCTATTGAAATTAATAAGAAGATAATTTTGAATGGATAATGAAAAGAGAATAATTATCGAACTTCTCTTATTGCATTCTCACGTGCTTATGATTTACAATCTAATTGGTCGCCTAATATAAAGTCGTCTTATTCTCCAAAGTTTTTTTTTTTTTTTTTTTGAGAAGTCCAAAGTTTATTAGAAACCCAATTAATGAAATTCCAAGGGAAAACTACTTTGAAAGGAGTTCTGTTAAAAGCCGATTTTCCTGAACAATTGGTGAATATTATTATAATGTTTCAGACCAAACGGAAAGCTACTTTGCTCTAGAATAGCAAAAAGGTGGGTGTGTTTACTCCTCGTCGTGTGCGACAAGGCGATCCCTTGTCCCCGTATCTCTTTTAGTCTTATTTATGTGTATGGAAAAACTTTCTCACTTGATTCAGTTGGCGGTTGCGGAGTGTTCCTAGAAACCAATCTCTGCTGGTGACATCCAAATCTCCCACTTTTTTCGTTGATGATCTTGTGCTATTTGCTAATGATGCCTTACTTGGGGATCCACTTCGGAGAAGCGTCGGGTTCATCTTCTTCCATGGGATGTTATTAGGAGACCTCGTAAGGAACTAGGCTTGGGAGTTCGCCCCCATGCGACAAACTAATTATGCCTTACTTGCGAAGCTCGGTTGGCGAATTCTACTATAACCAACCTAACTTTGGGCTCGTGTCATCAATATAAAATATTGCAAGGATCCGTCGGATGTTGACATGTCGCGAACCTGGAACGGAAAATCTTATGTTTTTAAATGGGGAGAGTATAATATAACAATATTACTATTCCTATTAATATACAATGATCTACTATTTTTTATGGACAAAATTAAAATATTATATAATTATACATCATCATGTTTAATATGTATTGTTATTATTTTTCCAATGGCAAGTACGAAACTATCCATACATAATATCTCTAATATACAATGATCTGCTATTTTTTTTTATGGACAAAATTTAAATATTATATAATTGTATATCATCATATTTAATATATATCATTATATATAATCTACTAATTTTTTTAAGGATAAAATGTAAATATTATATAATTGTATTAGTATATCATCATCTTTAATATGTATCATTATATATAATATAATAATATTGCTAATGTTATTAACCTATAACTATATTCTTACAACAAAAAATACAATTAATTATATACAATATATAATTTTTTTACTCTTCATTTATTTAATTACTAAAAATATATAATTGTACATCATCATCTTTAATATGTATTGTTATATTTTTCAATGGCATGTATGAAACTATCCATACATAATATCTCTAATATACAATGATCTACTACTTTTTTATGGACAAAATTTAAATATTATATAATTTTATATCACCATCTTTAATGTGTATCATTATGTATAATATACTAACTTTTTTATGGACAAAATTTTAATATTATATAATTGTATATCATCATCTTTATTATGTATCATTATATATAAGATAATAACATTGCTAATGTTAATTTTTCTATACATCCCTTTTTTATATTATAATAATTTAATCTATCTATATGTTGATACTTTATATATTAATTTTATGCATATCTTTTAACAAAACTTGTACTATATGCTAATATTTTTTATATTAATTTTATATATAATAAAATTTCTTTTATCTTTTAGCAAAGCTTCAACTTCAAGTATATAATTTTGTTATCTATATGTTGAGATTTTAAAATATACGGAGTAATAAATTATTTATAGAATATATGATATATTTTAGTATACATTGATATATGTACCTAAATTTTAATAAATTAATGTTAAAAAACTATTTTAATATGTTATATTATCCTTAATAAATATCTTACCGTAATTATCTTTAAATTATAGCATTATATTATTTTTATTTTTTCTCTATATCATTTTCTATAAGAATCTTTATATTAATGTTCTTCATATTTAAAAATATTATTATATTCATTACAAAGTAAATGATAAGAACTTAAATACGAGCTCAAAAAAAAAGAAATTTAATACATAACCTTAATAAATATTTTATAAAAACTAATTGTTTTATGCATATTAATTTCTTAACTAAAAAATAAAAAAATATTTACAAATATTAAATTCAAGTGAAATGAATATTTTAAAATTTTGAATCAAAATATGAGGCAAGATCTTAACAAATAATAAAAAAAAATTAAATACATTCAATTAAAATATATGAAACGATCTTAAAGTTTTTTTTATAAATTACATAATTTTATTGCTATATTATATATAATTATTTTAAACTTTATATAAATATCATATTATTGTATAATCTTTAGTAAAATCACTCCTGAGTATCACGGGAATTCAACTAATTTATTTATTTATTGATAAAGAAAAGGGCTTGGGGCATAGAAGGTTGTAATCGAAATCAGCTGAGAGGCTCGGTTAAAAGTATACTCTATACGAGTTTAAATTTGAATGTGAGTTTCTTTCTAGCTCAAAATTTTGTTTTAGCTTAGTTTATTTAAATGTTCACTAAACTCGAGTTTAGCTCGCGAGCTTCTCATTTTGTTTTTTCGTGAGACAAAGTAAAAAAACAACATCTTTATTTGATTATTTATACATGCAAATGAAACTAAATTTTAAACTACATAGTTTGAGTAGTTTGAAAAAGACCACCAAAACTATGCAATTTAACGTAAATTATATATTGCATATAACATACTCCGTATATAGTAAAGCTTTGTCATGAACGTATAATATAGTTTGTTATGAAAGTATAATTGAGTTTGCTCATGAACATATAACTGAGTTTGCTCATTAATAATGAGTCGAGTTATCTTGTTCTCAAGCTCGGTTCATTTATCTTTCGAGCCTTAAAAAGGTGCTCAAGCTTGGACGTTTACAAGTCGATTGAGTTGAACACAAACAAGATATAACTGACCCGAACACTGAATTTCTCACGAACAACTCTGTTCATTTACAACCCTAGCTAGTTGAGAGCGAATTAACTTTCATCAATTAAATATGGAGAAAATTTATTTGAGTTTCTTTGTGATATAAGAAACTTTTATAAGATGTGTGTGCCATGTATCAATTGCTATATGGATTTTTATCATGTAATACTCTCTTAATCATGTTTATTGTTCAAGTCCATCTCATATACATTTCCACATTAAGATCGATAAATAGCCCGAAACCTTCAAGGACCCGTTTGGTATAAATTCGGGTATAGAAATGGGACAAGTTATCGGGTTGAATAGGTATGGGAATGGAATGTCATTCCTGATTAGTAGTGTTTGGCTTATATTTGGGAATGAAAATTAGGGTTTATTTTTTCATCTTAAATTCTACCATTTTGGCCCAAATTCAACAATTATGCTCCATCTTTATACGTGTACACATCTCCCATTTTACAGATTCTACAGTTCAGTATTCAAAAGTGAAAAAAAAGCAGAGAAAGTGGAAATGGAGTACACCAACTTTTTTTTTATATTGCTTATTTCTTTATCTGTTTGTATTTGATCGATTCAGTTGAAATTTTTAAACACTAAAAGCGGATTTGTCGGATCGATTCAGTTGGGAATGAAAACAGTGAACGCTTGTCGGAGTACTTGGGAGAGGCTCCGGTGAAGGCTCGCTCGGTTTGTCGGATCGAAGGAACCAAAGGAAAAGAGAGGCAGGAGAAGTGAGGACGTGGAGGTTGAAGAAGGAGGAGTCACAAGAGGAGGTTGAAGATAATGAACAGTAAATGAGCGGGAATGAAATCTCATACCCGAGGGAAGGGTAGAGTTTGAGAACCCCATACCTATCGGGTTTAGGGTATTAGTTTAAAAAAAATAGCATAACAAACACTAGGTATGGGGTTTGTATTCCCAAACCCGATACCTTCATTAAACCCCCAAAAGAAGCTCAAATTAAACGCCTCTTTTGGTTCTCGTTGGCCGATTGACGGTAGAGAGGCTCAATGGGTCAACTCGTTGGCCCGCAAAATAAATTATTTACCCGTGACTCGACCCATGGGTTGCGGGTTTTGCGGGTCGACCTGTTTAAGGCAAAGAGAGTATTTTAATTTTTTTTGAAACGAAGAACAACTTATAATAAATAGGGGGAGTAATAAAAATACGAATTCAAAAATAAAAAAAAAACTAAATATAAAACATAAATTATATCATTTTTAAAAAGAAATTTAAATAAAAATTATATATAGAATCTTGTTAAAATTATACTCTTATGCATGAAATAATATAATAAATTTTTTTAAAAAGGTGTGGGTCTTGTGTAAACCTGTCAAAACTTGACCCGATACGAAAAATCGACCCGAACCGCCTGAAGTTTTTTGGGTTGAAACCCGATCCGAAAAACAATGGGTCAAGAGTAACCCGAACTCGGCCGACTTGGAAAAACTAGGTTGGGTCACCAACCCGTTGGGTTGACCCGACCAACACGATAAAGTATTATTTCAATTAAAAATTAAATATTTTATTATAAATTTTATATAAAATTATTATTTAATTATTATTAAATAATACTTAATATAATATTATTTTAATTATTTTAATAAAAATAAAAATAAGGGTTAAAAAATTGAAGATCGTGACTTGTTGGATCAACACGAACTCGTAACAAAACCGTAACAACTCGGTCTATATGAACCCCTAAATTTAACGACCCGACGATCCGAGTCTCGTTTCGACACAAACCCGAACCTAACCCGCCCGACCCATTTGACAGGTCTAGTCATGTGGGTCGCCCCATAACCCGATGAGTTTAATCCGACCCGACCCACAACGCGAAAATTTAAAAAAATGACACACAAACCCGACCCGTTATTTATAGGTCGGATCATTACGGGCTGCGGACGACCCACACTATAAACAAATCAGCGATTAGTTGATCGCCCTATAACTAATAAAATCCGTCACAGGTTGATTACCCGTTTAGTTTTATATAAGAACCAAATTCCACACCACCTATTAATAACATTCTAATCAAGTTCTATAATTTTATTGATAGTTTGATGGAACTTCTAATAAGTAATAACCAAACTCCAATTTTGAACCGTTACTTTCGTTATAATTAATATACACGTCTAATAAGCAAACCGATCAAATAGCTAGACTTCATTGCACGTCTAATAAGCTATAGTGCACTATTCATACACAAACCGATCGACCCAAAAACACAATAATGTAATCTCAAATCCTCAATAATAAAACATGTCGCCATCAAATAGCTAGAGACAGATGTATTATGTATATACAATATCTCTTGGCATCGTGCAACCAATGAACCAAGTAAGTGCCATTGTTGTATATAATCATGGTAAGTAAGAGAAAGGCTATATAAACCCCATTCATAGCCTCATCAATTACCATCTCATCTTCTTCTCTTTCCTTCTATAGCCAATTTAGCTCCAAAAGAAAGAAAGGGTTTAGAATGGCATCATCCATGCGTCTCTTGGTTTCCTCCCTACTCATTTTGTCCATGGCAACCATTGCCTTAGCCGATGGCTACTATGGCTCCTACACACCGTCGCCAGAATACAAGTCGCCTGAGTATGTTCCTTCTCCATCACCATACTACAAAGCATCGTTGTATGTTTCTACTCCTGAATACAAGAGCCCGGTCTACTACCCATCTCCGGCTTACAAGAAGCCTACGTACACTCCATCTCCTGTTTACATTCCAAAACCTGTGTACCATCCTACACCGGTGTACAGTCCATCTCCCGTGTACAAGAGCCCTGTCTACTACAGTCCATCACCTATCTACGTTCCTAAACCAACATACAAACCTACACCGATCTACAAGCCAGTTTACTCTCCTTCTCCTGTTTACAAGAGTCCTGCATACACTCCATCTCGTGTTTACAAGAGCCCGGAATACACCCCATCTCCCATTTACAAGAGCCCCGTGTACTACTCCCCGTCTCCCGTTTACAAGAGCCCCGTGTACTCCCCATCTCCCGTTTACAAGAGCCCCGAGTACACTCCATCTCCCATTTACAAGAGCCCAGTGTACTACTCCCCGTCTCCCGTTTACAAGAGCCCCGTGTACTCCCCATCTCCCGTTTACAAGAGCCCCGAGTACACTCCATCTCCCATTTACAAGAGCCCTGTTTACGTTCCAAAGCCTGTTTACAAGGTCCCTGAATACCACCCTACACCGGCTTACAAGCCTGTTTACAAGGTCCCTGAATACCACCCTACACCGGCCTACAAGCCTGTTTACAAGGTCCCTGAATACCACCCTACACCGGCCTACAAGCCTGTTTACAAAGTCCCTGAATACCATTCTACACCGGCCTACAAGCCTGTCTACACTCCAAAACCAGTCTACACTCCTACTCCTATTTACACCCCAACACCAGTGTACAAGAGTCCAGAGTACACTCCTACTCCAGTGTACAAGGCTCCCGTATACAAAAGTCCAGCATACACTCCTTCTCCAGCAACCTACTAGATTCGAAAATCGTATTTCCTAAATTGGGCATATTAATCTCATTCCTTCGTATGAAAACTAAGATAACTATTATATTGGATAAAAATTTACTCTAGTGAGGATAAACCCGAATGGATTCTTTACTTTTTATTGTAATTTCTTTCATTACTTAATAATTTGAAATACTATTATTAAGTTTAATATTGTGATTTATTTAAATATATTTGTATTTTTTATGCAGATATATATTTATATTGTATTGTTATATGTTGTTGTAATGAATATATTGATCGAACTTATTTTGGAGGGATACGTTTAATGGTTATTTCCAAATTCTCTTTGGAGCATTTATGCATAAACTTGATTTGTTTTTCATTCCCTCTCTCTCGAATGCACCATTCCTCTTGTAACTACTCACTCGATCATGCCCTAAAAAAAACATAAATAAGTAGCCGAAATGATCAAATCATTCAATCAATCATCATATAAGCTACTCCCTCCGTTCATAAAAATATGATGTTTTATCCTAAACCCTAAAAATTAAGAAAGTATATAATTTGACTCAATTACCCTTCTTATCAATTTTTTACTTTTACTTAAATTTAAATTATAGAATATTTTCTGATTTGGTTTAGATTTACTCCTTCCCAATTCTCATCCAATTTAATGTACAACTTCCTAAATTAATGTTCCTAAATTGATTTGGTTTGATTTCTACTTTTTTTTTCCTTTTTTTAAAAAGGTAAAATTGGAAAAATGTGTACACAAATAGCTAAAACATCATATTTTATTGAACAAGAAAAAACCCTAAAACATTATATTTCCATGAACGAGGGAGTATTGAAATTAATGAGAAGATAATTTTGAATGGATAATGAAAAGAGAATAATTATCGAACTACTCTTATTGCATTCTCACATGCTTATGATTTACAATCTAAGTGCTTGTTTGGTTATCTAGTGAAATCCCATGATTTGGAAAAACCCAGGAAGTAGCTTTAAATATATGCATTTGGTTAAATTATTTTTATGGATAAAATACATGAAGTTAAATTCCCATGATTTACACTTCCTCCAAAATGAAGAAATTACAATTACCTAGGTAGGGGTAGGTAAGATCAAATTCTTCCATTTTTATTCTAAATATTTTTATTCTTTTTTATATTTAAACTACAAATTTCCAATTTACCCATGAGAAAAATTCTTGATTTTTATAGACTGAGGTTATAATAGTAATATTAAATGAATTCACATGAATTTTTAAGCTCTACAACAAAAGGTAATGATTTTAATTCATAGGAATTTAATTTCAACCAAACATTTTTCTTAAATTCCCGTGATTTATAATACCCAGGAAATCAATTTCTATGATTTAAGTTCCTATGAATTGTACTTCCTGTATTAAAGTCGTCTTATAGAAACCCAATTAATGAAATTCCAAGGGAAAACTACTTTGAAAGGAGTTCTGTTAAAAGCCAATTTTCCTGATCAATTGGTGAATATTATTATAAATGTGTCACACCAAACGGAAAGCTACTTTGCTCTAGAATAGCGAAAATGTGGGTGTGTTTACTCCTCGTCGTGTGTGACAAGGCGATCCTTTGTCCCCGTATCTCTTTTTTATGTGTATGGAAAAACTTTCTCACTTGATTCTGATGGCGGTTGCGGAGTGTTCCTAGAAACCAATCTCTGTTGGTGACATCTAAATCTCCCACTTTTTTCATTGATGATCTTGTGCTACTTGCTAATGATGCCTTACTTGGGGATCCACTTCGGAGAAGCGTCGGGTTCATCTTCTTCCATGGGATGTTATTGCGAGCAGAGACGGACCTCCCTAAAAAAATAAAAATAGGGTAAAAAAAATTAGAAAAAAAAATTAAAAAAGGGTAAATTTAGTAGTAAATTAGTTGAATTAAGGTAATTTAGCCTACCCAGAAAAAATCGGTGAAATTTAGCCCACCCTAAATTTTAATCCTGGGTCCGTCCCTGATTACGAGACCTCGTAAGGAACTAGGCTTGGGAGAAACACAAGACATAGACGTCGACGGCCACTTGGACGTGCACGAGCTCTTGCTTCCCGGGCCGAACGGAACCCAGATCGAGGCGCTCGACGTCACCGGTACTCTGAACGTGCATGAGCACATCAGGAAGGAACAATTCAATGTGGATAAGAAGAGCTTGGATCTTGATGCCATGGCTTCAGAAGCTGCTCGTTCTGCTGTAGAAGGAGCTTCTTCTTCTTCTTCTTCCAGTTCAGGCGATACTCATCATGATCACAAGCACACAGATTGAATTAACTTTCATCAATTTAAATATGGAGAATATTTATTTGAGTTTCTTTGTGATATAAGAAGCTTTTATACGATGTGTGTGCCATGTATCAATTGCTATATGGATTTTTATCATGTAATAGTCTCTTAATCATGTTTATTGTTCAAGTTCATCTCATATACATTTCTACATTAAGATCGATAAATAGCCCGAAACCTTTAAAAAGAAGCTCAAATTAAACGCTCATTTGGTTCTTTCTTTTTTTATGATGAAAGGAATTCGGGGGGCGATCAATGAGGTGCATGCTCAATGGGTCGACTCGTTTGCCCGAAAAAAAAAATTTATTTACCCGCCACTCGACCCTGGGTTGCGGGTTTTGCGGATCGAACTGTTTGAGGCAAAGAGAGTATTTTAATTTTTTTTCTAAAACGGAGAACAACTTAAAATAAATAGGGGAGTAATAAAGATATGAATTCAAAAATAAAAATGCTAAATATAATACATAAATTATATCATTTTTAAAAAGAAATTTAAATAAAATATATATATAATCTTGTTAAAATTATACTCTTATGCATGAAATAATATAATAATTTTTTTTTTATAAAAAAGTTGTGGGTCAACCCACAACCCGATGGATTTAACCCGACCCGACCCGCAACCCGAAAATTAAAAAATAAAAAGTAACCCAATAACGGGTCGGGTCTGTTCGGGTTGCGGCCGACCCACACCATGAACATCCCTAATCAGCGATTAGTTGATCGCCCTAGAACATCCAAATGAATAAAATCTGTAACACCCCCTTCCTACCCTGGAGGTATTACCGCCAATAACCCCGATTAAGACTAAACCGAAGCTACACAAGGCTTTAAACTGACTGAACAAACTAAAACAAGGTAAATGAAACCATTTAAAACCTAACAAAATTAAGTAAAACTTTACAGCGGAAAAGAGAATAAAAGGTCTTATACAAGCCTTAACTTAAAAAGAATTTAGTAAATAAATAGAACAACCTTCTATTTAAACAAAATCTTCATCAAGTCTTTCTTGATTTCTTATTTCTGAAACTCAGCTTCGCTTTGAAGTAGTTCAACCATGATCTTCACTCAGGTATAGCCATTGGAAACCTTTCTTCAACTTCTGGAGCTTCAAACCTCTGAATCCGCCTCTTGAATCAACTTCTAAGAAGAACCTGATGTGTCGTAAACCAACGGTGGACACCAGCCGACCATATAAAAGAAAAGAAGATGGGCGGGTTAGTCTAATGAAAGACTAAGCAAGCGGAGAAACTAACTTGGTTCTTATGGTTGTAACTAAACATATTGGCATCCAAATCCGATTAGACTCGGATTATGATCCAACAGTTAGCAGTCTTATAGAGAATAAGAAGGAGACTCGCATAATCAAGAGAGAGAACACCACCGCTTGTGGTTTCTTTAAGAAGCATAAACGATTAATGGAAACTTATACTAACCACTCAACCTTCACAACCGTCTTCAACGACTAAACAGCTTAACTTCATCAAAGTTTGATTAAGAATCATTCTTAATCAGGAGCAAGAATGGTTATCAAAAGAACTAACCATTCAGATACATTATCGTGCCTATCGCACTCTCTTCTCTTCATGATTTTAACATTTCATATTCACTTTAATAGCTTTAAATCGACCCAAACCGTTGTCGATCAATTTCTTGTAACTGATGTCGTCAGGGTGAGAGGGCCTATTCATGATGATGCTCAAAATAGCGAAGCAAGAGGTGGGCCCGAGCTATGAGGGTCAAACCAGGTCAAAGGGACCCCCGAGGATGATCCTGGGGCCCACAACCATACCCACCTCTTATTTTAACAAAATTCCTACCCAACGAGGTCCCCCTCGACCTCGGTGCGAGGTCTCGACCTCGCAACCGACTCTACTTGCGCCCGCCCACCATGACCACTCAGCGAACGCCGCTCTTCGAGCCAATCACCGGCTGCCTCGCCTCTAGGCCAATCAGAGCCCTTGATCTCGGGCGTCCCACATCGGACAACGACCAAAAATCGACTCCCCAATCCTCTATAAATAGAGGAGATTCTCGTATGGAAAAGGGGTCGAAAAACATCTTGAACTCAAGAACTTTCTTGCTCGTTGAAGATCGACGTGATCGAAACACCGTTAAAAGGCCTCGCTATAGATAAGTGAAGTCCACAAAAAGACTTCAAGTCTCACAGAGTTTCCGCTCACATCAAAGACCTCGCTACACCACCTCGCAAACCTCTTACACCTCGCTCTACCTCACGTCAAAGACTCCGCAACTCAACCTCGCTCAAAGGGACCGGCAAGTGACACTTAGAGCTAGCTAGCAACTAGGAGATCTCGGACATTGTTAGGTCGAGATCTCGGATAATCGTAGGAGGTCTAGGGTGTAATTCTCAAATAATCTGTTAGCCTCGTTGGCTTGTAAGCTTCGCTGTAAAGAAAATCATAAATAAAGAAGCAAGTGTTTGCACTTTCGAATATAATAATCTCGTTTCTTGTCTTCTAGTGAGCCTTTCATTTCGGATTTCATCACTGGCGCCGTCTGTGGGAACTTCTTCATCCTAAGTAGTTCCTCGATTCGTGCAAACCTTAGCTTCGATTCCCTCAAAATGGCTTGCCCAAACAATTTCTTCCCTCAACACCCCGACAACATGCCAGAAACTACGCAATGGACAGCCGCGGGACCTCCGGGCTGCCCGTTCGTGGTCCCTCCGGGATGGACGTACGCCGCCCCGCAAAATCCATTCCCATTCCAAGGCCTCGAGTAGGGCGGCGCGCCCCCGAACCCATATCCCTACCCGACTTATGGGCAATACCAGCAGGGCTTCGCCCCTTCGTACGTCCCCTATCCCCCCCAGGGTGAGCCGCACTCCGAGTACGTCCCCGCTTACGTCCCTAGGCGTGCGCATGAGCCCGAGTCCTCCACCAACGGCTTGTCAACAGAGAGACCTCCCCGAGATCCCATGCAGATCTCGCGGTCTCGATCGCGTCGATCGAGGCTGCAGGAGCCAGAGTTGTCCGAAACAACGGGGAGCGCGATGCACTACCCGAGGTCTCGATCGCATAATTCGAGGCCACCGCCCCAAAATCAGGAGGAAGCCAAGATCACCTCCCCGTTCATGGACGTGATCCGGAACGCGCCCATGCCCAAGGGCTTCTTGAGGCCGCAAATGGGGCTTTATGACGGTTCAGCGGACCCCGAGGAGCACGTAAAACACTTCGCGGTCCAGATGAACGTCAATGCCTACAATGACGCGATATTCTGCAGGGTTTTCCCCACCACCCTGGAAAAGGCCGCGTTGACATGGTTCTCAAGCAAGAAGGTCGGCTCCGTGACCTCGTTCGCCCAGCTGTGTGATTCCTTTGTCACGCACTTCAGCGGCTCCAGGAAGCGCAAGAAGAACATGCGGGACCTCCGCGGGATCGAGCAGGGGGAGAGCGAATCCTTAGGCGCTTTCTTAACAAGGTTCACGACCGCGGTGGCGGAGATCGCGCACGTCGACGAGTCGTCGGTGCGCGACAACCTCATGGGCAACCTGCGCATCGGGGAATTCAAAAACCGTATTTTTTATAAGAATCCGGAGATGTATGAAAGCCTGTGCGCCCGGATCACGGCCCAAGTATACGCCGAGGATGCTGCCAACCAGAGCTCGCGACCACGAACTGACAAAGAGATCGTCGCCGAGGCCAAGGGGAAGGCAAAGGTGGCCGCGCCGGCCGCGCGCGATGCGTATGTGACGCAGGCACATAACCCCAACAACAACAACAACAACAACAACAACAACAACAACAACAACAACAACAACAACAGAAACAACAACAATAGCCGGAACAATAACAACAACAACAATAACCGGAACAACAACCGTGGAGGCGGTGGCGGAGGCTGGAACTGCTTTGGCAGGAGACCGCGGGGTTACCGAGGCAAGGGAGGTCCCGCATATGACCCAAATGAAAAGGGTCGTGCCAACCCCGCGTCGGGAGCCAACCTCGAGCCGCGAGGCCCAAGTCAGACCCAGGATAACAACAACAACAACGTCGAGCAACAGGCGCCCGCGAAGCAGGCCCGGTCGGGACAGGCGACGGCGCTCGATGGGTACATCCATACCATCTCGGGCGGACCATCACCGGCTGGGTCAAGCCAGGCAGAGCGGAAGAGATACGCGAGGGAAAGCCATCATGAACCCTCGGTATTCAGCGTCGCACAAACCTCGCGCGCCCACGTAGGTTTGTCCTTCTCGTCAGATGATGCCGAGGGGCTTCACATGCCACACTCCGACCCCTTGGTGGTCCACGCGCAGATGGGCTCAAAGATGGTTAAGCGAGTACTGGTGGACACGGGATCCTCCGTGGACATCATGTACTATGGCGCGTTCAAGCAATTGGGCATCTCCGAGACCTCCTTGAAGCCCTACGCTGGGAAACTCACCTCCTTCTCGGGAGACGAAGTCGACGTGGCCGGACTCATCGACCTCTGGATGACGCTCGACACCGGGTCCACCAGGAGGACCGAAATGGTGGAGTTCACAGTGGTGCGCCTGCCTTCGGTGTGGAACGCAATCATTGGGAGGGTCTCCTTGATGAAGTTCCAGGCGGTAGTTTCTATCTATCACCTGAAGATGAAGTTCCCCGTCGATGGCGGGGTTGGAGAGGTAAAGGGCAATCAGGAGGAAGGTCGCGTTTGCTACGCAACCTCTGCAAAGCAAAAGTGCCCGGTGTTCATGGTGGAATCTCCTGGCAAGGCCGACCTCGAAGTCCGGGATTTCACAGTCCCCACTCCAGAGCTGGAAAGAATGGTGATATCCCCTTTCGAGAGCGAGTCCGAGAAGATCTACCTCGGGGAATGCCTCTCGGGGGCATCGACGACATCACTAGAAGCCTTGCTCGCTGAGTCCCACGACGTGTTCGCTTGGACTGCGAAGGACCTCCGAGGTGTCCCGCGGACCGTAGCCCAGCACTCTCTGAACGTCGACGTCACCACTCGCCCTGTGGTGCAGCGACGAAGAAAAATTAACGAGGAAAGGGCAAGCGCCGCAAATGACGAGGTGGCAAAATTGCTGGCTGCGGGGTTTATACGCGAGGTCCAATACCCCCGGTGGCTTTCCAACGTCGTGCTTGTCAAAAAAGCCAGCGGGAAGTGGAGAATGTGCATCGATTTCAAGGACCTCAACAAAGCCTGTCCCAAAGACAGCTACCCCTTGCCCTTGATCGACGAGCTCGTTGACTCAACCGCAGGTCACGGGGTTTTGAGCTTCCTCGACGCGTACTCGGGGTACAATCAGGTCCTGATGAACCCGCGAGAAGAGGAGGAGACATCCTTCATCACCTAGCGAGGCACTTATTGCTACAAAGTCATGCCGTTTGGGCTGAAGAATGTGGGGGCAACCTTTCAACGCCTCGTCGACCGCGTTTTCAAGAGCCATCTCGGACGGAACGTGTCCGCTTATGTCGATGACATTGTTGTCCGGAGCAAGACCCCTGAGGAGCATCTGGTCGACCTCGCTGAGGTCTTCGCAACTCTCAGGCACAACCGTCTCAGCCTGAACCCCGAGAAGTGCGTCTTCGGCGTGTCATCGGGAAAATTCTTGGGCTTTATGATTAGCGAACGGGGTATCGATGTAAACCCTGCTAAGGTCGAGTCGATCCTCTCCATGAGGTCACCACGGTCTCGCACCGAGGTGCAACGGCTTAACGGTGTTGTCAACTACCTTGGGAGGTTCTACTCCCGCCTGGCGGAAAGGTCCCTCCCCTTTTTCGCGGCTCTCAAGCAGAATGACAAGTTCGTATGGGACGAGAATCTGGAGCTCGCCTTTCTTTGAGCTAAAGGCCTTCCTGACAAAGCTCCCCACACTGTCGCCCCCGCTGGCGGGTGAAGACTTCGACAAATCCTCTACCAGCCCGCCCTCTCCGGGCGGATGACGAAGTGGGCAGTCGAGCTCTCCGAGTTCGACATCAGCTACCTCCCAAGAACTGCCATGAAGGGGCAGGCCCTCGCTGACTTCATGGTGGAGGTCACTTTCCCCGAAACAGAAACAAGCTCAGAAGAGTGGAAGGTGTTCGTCGACGGCTCGCGATGTGACGCCGGTGGTGGGGCTGGTGTATTCCTCGCTGGGCCCTCGATCGAGACGGAGTACTCACTTAACTTCGCCTTCGACGCCACCAATAATGAGGCCGAGTATGAAGCCATGATCGCGAGAATCGAGATGGCGCTCCTCAGTGGGGCCCGGAAAATCAGGGTCTACACCGACTCCGAGCTGGTAGTGCGCCAGCTCAACGGTCAGTACGACACCAAAACGGGGTTCCTGCCCGCGTACCGAGAAAAGGTCAAAGCCTTGGTATCATGCCTGGAAACCTTCGCGGTGCAGTCCATCCCTCGAACCTCGAACACCAAGGCGGACGCGTGGGCGAGGTTAGGATCCGCCCTTCCCCTTGAAGTGGGGAACCGCGTGATGGTAGAGCGAAAACTCTCGCGGAGTGTGAACAGCGAGGTTCTATCTGTCACCGCGGGGGATTGGAGGATCCCGATAACACGGTATGTGGAGAGCGGGGTCCTCTCAGAGGATCCCGCGCAGGCCAGGAAGCTGAAAATGCAGGCGGCGCGATATTGCGTCATAGGTGGCTGCCTTTATCGCCGAGGCTACGCCGAACCCAATCTATTGTGCGTCCCGACCGAGTCTACGGAGCACATCCTCTATGAGGCCCATGAAGGGGTCTGTGGCGGCCACCCCGGATGGCGAACCCTTTCACATAAGATCGCCCACTTGGGGTACTTCTGGCCCACCCTCCGGCAAGACGCAAGGGACTATGTCCAGCGATGTGATGGATGCCAGAAGCACGGTAACCTCTTGCACGCCCAGACCTTGCAGCGTCGCTCCATCCACGCACCGTGCCCCTTCGCGATGTGGGGGATGGACATCCTCGGCCCCTTCCCCAAGGCCCCCGGTCAGGTGCGGTATATCCTGGTCATCGTCGACTACTTCACGAAGTGGGTTGAGGCACAAGCAATGGCGAAGATCACGGGGACTAAGGTCTGCGACTTTCTGTGGAAGAATCTTTTCTGCCGCTTCGGTGTTCCCATGACCATCATGACCGACCATGGCCCCCAATTTGATTGTGAAGAGAATCGGACATTCTGCTCAGGCATAACCCTCAAGTTCTCGTCCGTGGCCCATCCTCAGTCCAACGGCCAGGTAGAGAACGTCAACGCCCGCATCCTGTCCGATCTAAAAAAGCGGCTGGGCATGGCACAAGGTCGTTGGGCAGAGCTTCTCCCGCTCGTCTTATGGACGTACCGCACCACCGCGCGCCGCGCAACCGGAGAAACGTCGTTCGCCCTAACCTACGGGGCAGAGGCCCTAGTCCCGGTAGAAACCCTGGTCCCATCGGCGAGGGTGTTCGATTTTGATGAAAAGGAGAACGAGGCCAATCTCAGGGTCGAGTTGCTCTTCCGCGACGAGCTACGCGAAGTAGCCGACCTTCGCTCCAGGGAATACAAGCGCCGCGTGGCAGTTTACCACGACAAGAAGGTGAGACCTCGGTTCCTGGCCAAATGCAATCTCGTCTTGAGAAGAACCGAAGGTGGCAAACTGGACTCCAACTGGGAGGGACCATACATCCTCGGGGAGGAGGTCGCTCCCGGAGCCTTTAAGCTCAAAGACAACGAGGGGCGAACCCTCAGTAAGACGTGGAACGTCGACCGGTTAAAGAAATATTTCGTGTAAACTCTCTGAATTCCGTTACTGCTTTTTGTGAATAAAGGGTTGTGGGACTTTCAAAATCTCTCTCAAAAATAAAAACTCTGGGTTAGAAGTCCATCCCTCGCTTCCCGCTTGGGGTTGGAGATTTTCGTTAAATCCAAACCTCGCTTCACGCGAGGTGTTGGAGAATCTCGTTAAGTCCATCCCTCGCTTCCTGCTTGGGGTTGGAGATTTTTGTTAAGTCCATCCCTCGCTTCACGCGAGGTGATGGAGAATTTCGTTAAGTCCAAACCTCGCTTCCCGCGAGGTGTTGGAGAATCTCGTTAAGTCCATCCCTCGCTTCCCGCTTGGGGTTGGAGATTTTCGTTAAGTCCAAACCTCGCTTCACGCGAGGTGTTGGAGAATCTCATTAAGTCCATCCCTCGCTTCCCGCTTGGGGTTGGAGATCTTCGTTAAGTCCAAACCTCGCTTCACGCGAGGTGTTGGAGAATCTCGTTAGGTCCATCCCTCGCTTCCCGCTTGGGGTTGGAGATCTTCGTTAAGTCCAAACCTCGCTTCACGCGAGGTGTTGGAGAATCTCGTTAGGTCCATCCCTCGCTTCCCGCTTGGGGTTGGAGATCTTCATTAAGTCCAAACCTCGCTTCACGCGAGGTGTTGGAGAATCTCGTTAAGTCCATCCCTCGCTTCCCGCGAGGTGTTGGAGAATCTCGTTAAGTCCATCCCTCGCTTCCCGCAAGGTGTTGGAGAATCTCGTTAAGTCCATCCCTCGCTTCCCGCTTGGGGTTGGAGATCTTCGTTAAGTCCAAACCTCGCTTCAGGCGAGGTGTTGGAGAATCTCGTTAAGTCCATCCCTCGCTTCCCGCGAGGTATTGGAGAATCTCGTTAAGTCCATCCCTCGCTTCCCGCGAGGTGTTGGAGAATCTCGTTAAGTCCATCCCTCGCTTCCCGCTTCGGGTTGGAGATCTTCGTCAAGTCCAAACCTCGCTTCATGCGAGGTGTTGGAGAATCTCGTTAAGTCCATCCCTCGCTTCCCGCGAGGTATTGGAGAATCTCGTTAAGTCCATCCCTCGCTTCCCGCGAGGTGTTGGAGAATCTCGTTAAGTCCATCCCTCGCTTCCCGCTTGGGGTTGGAGATTTTCGTTAAAAGTCCAAACCTCGCTTCACGCGAGGTGTTGGAGAATTTCGTTAAAAGTCCAAACCTCGCTTCTCGCGAGGTGTTGGAGAATCTCGTTAAGTCCATCCCTCGCTTCCCGCTTGGGGTTGGAGATCTTCGTTAAGTCCAAACCTCGCTTCACGCGAGGTGTTGGAGAATCTCGTTAAGTCCATCCCTCGCTTCCCGCTTGGGGTTGGAGATCTTCGTTAAGTCCAAACCTCGCTTCACGCGAGATGTTGGAGAATCTCGTTAAGTCCATCCCTCGCTTCCCGCGAGGTGTTGGAGAATCTCGTTAAGTCCATCCCTCTCTTCCCGCTTGGGGTTGGAGATTTTCGTTAAAAGTCCAAACCTCGCTTCACGCGAGGTGTTGGAGAATTTCGTTAAAAGTCCAAACCTCGCTTCACGCGAGGTGTTGGAGAATTTCGTTAAACCCAAACCTCGCTTCCCGCGTGGTGTTGGAGAATTTCGATAAATCCATCCCTCGCTTCCCGCTCGTGGCCTCGGCACAGTCGTTGTGCGAAGTCCGAAAAAGGCTCGGGACCGCGGCGAATTGTTGTAAAAATCCGAGCAAAGCTCGAGAACTCGATACATAATTAGAAACACCCGATGTGGCCCGAATACCACAATAGTTGTGACACTCGGGCCATGGGGTTGGGTAGATAATATGTGCGAGCATATACGAGAAAGCTAGAACAAATAAGCAATCATAAGGTAAGGAAAATAACATAAAAAGCTGGGGCACGTGTGCCTAGATGTTTAATTACAGGCCCCGCAGGGCCACCAGCAAAACAACAAAACAAAAAAAAAAGAAGCAGACAACGACATCCTTTACATCTTCGAGGCTTCGGCGGCAGGTTCGGAGGTCTTCGGAGGATCTTCAGGGGCTTGAGCAGTAAGTTCTTGGGGAGTCTCCAGGGCAGGGGCGACGATGGCAGAAGGCTGGGAGCTAGGCGCATCTTCCTGAGCGATGGCTGCCACGGTAGGCGCCTCGCTAGCCACAGTTCCATCCTCATTAAGAAAGAACTCGCACTCTCCCTCAGGCTCTTCCCCTTCAAGTTCCCCCATAGTCTCTTGATAGTTGGGGATGAAGAACTTGATGCGGGGGTCGATGTGCCCATACTTCGCGACCGCCTGCTTAACCCCCATCCTGACGGACTGCTGGAACATCTTCCTCACACTCTCCACCATCTCGGCCTGAAAGGCCTCGGACTTCACATACCTGGGCCCCTCGAGATCCACCTCCTTGCTGAGCTCAACAACACGCCCTTGGAGCCTGGTAACCTCCTCCTCAGCTTTCCGAAGCTCCGCCTCCTTCTCTCTGAAGAATTGGTGCTCCTCGGATAGCTGGCCTTTGAGCTTTGCGACCTCGTCCTTGAAATCCCCGTTCTCGTACTTCAAATCCTTGTTCTCCTCCCTCGCCTTCCTCAGCTCCTCCTTGACCCTCGAGGCGGCCTTGGCCTCGTCCGCTGCCGCGATCTCCGCGGCGCGAACGCGTTTCTCGGCCTCTGCGAGGCTCTTTCCCTTCTTCTCGATCTCGGCGTCCCGCTCTTGGAGCCTCGCCTCCATCCTACCCAAATTCCTATGGAGGAGGATGACGCGGCCGCAGTTGTAGTTCGCGAAGAAGGTATTCTGCAGCAATAAAAGAGCACGTTAAAACAAGAACAAGAATAGTAAAGCCAATAAAAAATGATGAACAAAAAAGAGCAAGACATACCATCTCGGAGTAGCGGAGGATCTCATCGTTGCGGGCTACCTCCGAGAGGTTGTTGGCCCATGCGACCTCGTCGGTCCAGGCCGACCTGTCCCAGTCTTCGGACACGCCCCGGGAAGGACCAGGGCAGTGGAACTTCTCGGCAGGAGGCCCGGTGGCCGAGATGACTCGGCTCGCGGCCCCAGGGCGTTCGACCATCACGCCCCCCGGGGTTTCCCCCTGCCCATCCTCCTTTCGTTTCTTCCTTTTCTCCCCCCGGGGAGAACCCTCTTCCTTCCTTTTGGACCCGACCTTATCCCCGGATCCTCGAGAGTGATGGGAGGACGTCCTCGCAGCATCCCCCTTGGACGCCACCCCCCCGCTCGTCTTCGCCGCCGGCGCCTTCAGCGTCGGGGCTGTCGTCTTGCTTTGCGGGGCGGGAGGCCTCGCCTGCGAGGTCGGTTCCTTTATGACGACCCCAAGTTGGCCCTGGGGTCTCAGAGCATTGGAGGAAGAAGTCACAGGCCTTTTGCCCTGTGACTTCGAGGTAAGAGCGCCGAGTAGGTTCACTGTCAGAAAAAAAAAAGGGACGAGAAAATTAGATAAGAAAAGCAAGAAACAAGTTAATGACAGTAATAAGACAAAATAAGCCAGCGAGGTTATAAACCTTGCCTAGCAACTTCAAAAAGAAAAAAATCGAATCAAGGAATGTCAGGAAAGAGATTGAGTACCCTCTTTTCCTCGCTGGGAGGGAGGCTGAGGCTCAGACCAGCCCGCTCAAGCTGGTCCTGAGAAAGATACACCTGAAACGGTGCCTGACTCGCTGTGGCGTATCGGACCCTGAGCGCCTTGAGCTCATCAACCTCCAGCGGGGTTACACACCGAACGAATTCGCCCGGCGTTACCGGAAAATTGAGATATCTCCCGGTGGGGTCGCGAACCAAGAACCAATTCGGCTTCCACGGCCCGACGTTCGAAGGGGCCGTGGTGATCTTGATAAGCGGCGTGCTAAGGTTGATAAGGCTTCGGGACCGAGTGTCTCTCCTCGCTAGGAATAAAGCCGACAGGAAGTCATGTCTCGGTCCGTCCCCAAGTTCGCGACTGCGAATCGTGTAGGCACACAGCAACCGCCAAGCGTTCGGAAACCACTGTGCGGGGCAGATCTTCATGGCCCACAGATAATCAACGATATGCTGGGCCAAGGGCAACCTGAAGCCCGCCTGAAGGCTGAAGAGGTGCACAACCACGCACCTGTCGTAAGATGCCAAGGAGTGGCCCCCCTCCTCGGGAAGCGCCAGCTCAACCCCCTCGGGCCAAGCAAAGTCCTTGGCGATGTCGGCAAGGTCCTTCAGCTCGAGCTCGGTGGCCACCCTCTCGGATAAACGAGCCTCGGCAGAACCCGGGGTCATGGGGATCCGTTCCTCCAGGACGCAGGACACAGCATCGGTAATATACGCCGCAGGGAAGCTCGGAGGCACGTAAGGAGGCGGCGCCGAGGTCGTTCCCACAACCGGCCGCGCTTCGACCTTAGTAACAACCTCGTCTGGGGTAGAAGACGAAGCCATTTCAACGCCCGACGACGTTCGAAGATGGGATAAGCACGAATTAATAGAGACCTCGGAGTCGCTTGAAGAATGCTCGCTGAAAACCAGCGAAGGGGACCTCGGATTCTGAGAGTCGCTGAGTTCTACGCTTCCCGCGGACTCCGAAACCTCCTCGTAAAAACCCTCTTGGACTCTGAAAGCGAAGCCGGGCGGAGGGCTAGCAGAGGCTCTCCTAGGCATGAAAAGAACGATGTCCAGGCCGCGGAAGGCTAGCACCTGGAAAAGAAAGAAGCATTGAGACGTCGGGCACTATAACCAAGAAAAAACAATGCGAGATCACAACCTCGGAAGAAATGCAGTGCGAGGTCGCAACCTCGGAAGAAAAGCAGTGCGAGGTCGCAACCTCGGAAGAAAAGCAGTGCGAGGTCGCAACCTCGGAAGAAAAGCAGTGCAAGGTCGCAACCTCGGAAGAAAAGCAGTGCGAGGTCGCAACCTCGGAAGAAAAGCAGTGCGAGGTCGTAACCTCGGAAGAAAAGCAGTGCGAGGTCATAACCTCGTGAGAAAGAGAAATTCCGGATCATAAGAGGCGAGGAGCCACGTGGCACCCTAGGGGCTATTCTGACAAGATAGGACGGCGAGGGAGAAGTCGAAGCGCCAAAAAGGAAGAAGTCGAAGCGCCAAAAAGGAAAAAGTCGAAGCGCCAGAAAGAGGAAAGAGAAGATGAAATGGAAGCCAGCGGTGGAGAACGACGGTGGAGACCCTAACGTCCCATCAATCGGCGAGAAAAAGCAGGCGGAAACTCATGCCGACCTCACCACCGTTGTTTCGCCACCGTGATGCCGGCGCGAAACACCAGGCGACACTCCATCGCCTCTCCAAAACACGGCACAAAAAACAAGCAGGGAGAAATCAAAAGCAAACAAGAAGCGGGAGAAGAAAAGTCGAAGACTTACTTGTTCAGAATCGACGAGGAGGAGGCGGTGGTGCAACCGGAAGATGGCTGAGGCTCGCCGGAAACCGTCTGAAGAAACCATTCGCAGGAAGCCAAAAAGACAGAAAGAGAGAAGGCGAAAATCTGGGAAGAAGAGATAAATGGGGAGGCGTGTGAAGTACGCATTTATAAAGGGCAGGCTTGGGCCTCCCCTACCCAGTTAGGCTTATTGGGCCTGTCCCTCCTGCGCGGCCCATTAAGCAAAACACGAAGAGCAAGCCCAGAAAAGCTTTACCTTTGCCAACCAAAGAAAAGCTAAGTGTAGAACCTCGCAAAGGGAGGGCTTCGCAAGATGCTCCCCAGGAACCTCGGAAACCCTTGAAGCCTCGCAAAATGCCTACCCACCTCTCAGAGCCTCGCACCCCGCAATCTTTGAGAACTTATGCCCTGCGACCCTCGGAGCGAGGTCCCCAGGCCATGGGGTTGTGATGATGCTCAAAATAGCGAAGCAAGAGGTGGGCCCGAGGTATGAGGGTCAAACCAGGTCAAAGGGACCCCCGAGGATGATCCTGGGGCCCACAACCATACCCACCTCTTATTTTAACAAAATTCCTACCCCACGAGGTCCCCCTCGACCTCGCAACCGACTCTACTTGCGCCCGCCCACCATGACCACTCAGCGAACGCCGCTCTTCGAGCCAATCACCGGTTGCCTCGCCTCTAGGCCAATCAGAGCCCTTGATCTCGGGCGTCCCACATCGGACAACGACCAAAACTCGACTCCCCAATCCTCTATAAATAGAGGAGATTCTCGTATGGAAAAGGGGTCGAAAAACATCTTGAACTCAAGAACTTTCTTGCTCGTTGAAGATCGACGTGATCGAAACACCGTTAAAAGGCCTCGCTATAGATAAGTGAAGACCACAAAAAGACTTCAAGTCTCACAGAGTTTCCGCTCACATCAAAGACCTCGCTACACCACCTCGCAAGCCTCTTACACCTCGCTCTACCTCACGTCAAAGACTCCGCAACTCAACCTCGCTCAAAGGGACCGGCAAGTGACACTTAGAGCTAGCTAGCAACTAGGAGATCTCGGACATTGTTAGGTCGAGATCTCGGATAATCGTAGGAGGTCTAGGGTGTAATTCTCAAATAATCTGTTAGCCTCGTTGGCTTGTAAACTTCGCTGTAAAGAAAATCATAAATAAAGAAGCAAGTGTTTGCACTTTCGAATATAATAATCTCGTTTCTTGTCTTCTAGTGAGCCTTTCATTTCGGATTTCATCAATTCATCCGTGACCACTTGACCCACATCAGTTCATTTTGCACTTAGCTAGAGTGCACCATTGTCCTCCTTCAACGTGAAGCGAGACATGAGTCATGACTCCAATATTGGGATACGCTAGCAAGCTACGCCCCCCAATACAGATTTTGTTATAAAGAGGTCATTGGAGACTCGACTCCTACCCCTGGACTACCTATTTTGCAACAGTGTTTCATCACAGGACCACTAAAGAGATGTCTTAGAGTCTAAACTCCCATCTCTACCATCTTACTTCACAACCATGTCTCACCTTGAGACAGCTAATCATACAACGGTCCTAAGTTCAGTTCTAGCGTAAAAACTGAAATAACGAGATGGTCGTTATTTCTAACAAAATAACAACCTATCAAACTTTATTCAACATACAAATTATTCCCAACATGAGGATCAAATGGAATTCAATTCCTCATTAATAACCATAACGCAAGAGAGAATCGTCCACTTGCCTTAGAAGGCGTGCTCAACGTCCTTAGCAATTCCAACAGTAATCTTTATCACCCTTCTGCCAAATATAACAAAAGGATTTCTCAACAATGAGCTCACGGAAACACTTCTTAGTTGTATACTCAAATTCTACAACTTCCTAATCGATAAACGATTTAATTTCCGAATATCGATATATAATAAATCCTTAGTTATCATGCTTTAAGGAGCCATTTTGGCGGAATTATAACTAATTATCCGCTTTGCTTTTGAAACAATTTTCTAAATAAAAATTGTTCATTAGCAACAGTTCTTAAAGGTGACCAAATCTCGGATCAAACGGATTAACAACGAATCCCAAGTAATTATCCGAAGTCCTTTACCTGTCAATCGGTGTCAAAACTTGTATTCGCTATAACTGAAGATCCGGACGTCCGTTTCTCGATCGGTTTGAACCTGTGGGACCGTATCAACGTCAAGATTATAAAAACCATAAATTTAATTAGCAAAGCGGAACCGAAAGGCCCTTACGGTGGCTAACCTGCTAATTGATTTCGATCGTATATACCTTCACTCGAGCCCATGGCTCGTTTGGCTCGATAGTGGCTCGATCCCCGAGCCCAAGGGTGGTCAAGTATTTCCCGACGGCAGCCCTTGCGGTGGGTGGTGGTCGGAGGAGCTAGTGATCGCCGGCGACGACGTTTGACGAGGCAAGAAGTGACCGGCGGTGATGAAGCTCACGAGTCCGTCGTTCCTCCTAATTCTCTCATGGTTCTGGTTTTTCACTTTTGCAGCAGCCCAAGCTCACTCATGGAAGAAGAAGAAGATGAGGTAGGAGATGAGGAAGTGGCAGGGGAGATCGCCGGCGGTGAAGACTGAATTCTTTCTCCCTCGAACCGTCGTTCCGACCTGATTTCTCTTGGTTCTGCTGCAGCCAGCACGAGCCCAGCAAGGGGGAAGAAGAAGAGGTGGAGGAGGAGGGTGGTGGACGGCAGAGAAGGCGGAGGAGAAGAAGACGCCAGCGGTGAGAATTCTCCGAGTCCATCGTCGTCCTCTCGGTCTCGCTCCCTTCCTCTGCTTTTTGAACAAGTTGATAAACTTTGACAAGTCAGAGATATATGTCCTAGATAGATAGAATTCTATCTCCAATTCCTTCCCCATTAAGAATGAAAAGAGGCGGTTTACAAACAAAACCCGTCTCGGAACGGGACTCGCGTTAAAGCGGTAAAATTATGTAGCTCGGGTGGAAAAATTCACTAATCGAAAAACGTCCCGTAAATTATGTAAACCAATAAAATCAATTTTCCATGATTTTATCTTGTTACCTTCAATTTTTAGGGCTTCCGTTTCGTATTTTAAATCCTTTACAGTACATAATTAAAAAGACGGCTTATCCAATAAATATTCTTTTTCCACTGAAAAATCCTAGAATTCACACTGATCCATAAAATCGTTTCTTTATGATTTTAGGATATCACCAAAAAATTTCTAGGATTTCATCTCCAACAAAAATATTGGATTAAGCGTTAAAACGAACAAAGAGATTAAAAGGATATCCGAGAAAAATTCAAAAATTATCCTCAAAAACCACAGTTATTACAAAATCCTCCTTACATAACAGGACGAGAGGACAGAGATTTACCTCTTCCAAATAAAATCCGTCACAGGGTTGATTTCCCCGTTTAGTTCTTATATAAGAACCAATTCCACCACCTATTAATCAATATCAATATACTATAACTAAAGTCGAATCTCTCTATCCTACATGTCATCGTTTTAACTATGCCACATAGGCGTTTTAATTTTTTCATTTACTGCTTTGCCCTTCTTTTATTTAAGTATTTACAACACTTATAGTATAACAATATTCCTTATATTACTCATATACAATTATATTTGGAGATCTTAAATTTTGGCAAGTTTTATTTGGTGTGTAATCCATTATGGAATGTTTTTATTGAAGGCACTAATGTTACTAATATTACTACGATTTTTCTAACCTATGCCCCAAGGGCATAGGTTAAGAGACTAAAAATGGTAATATATTTGGAATTTGTATTTATTTAGATTTAATTATTGTTTCAATAGGGTTTATTAGTTTCCTATTAGGGTTTTAGTTCCCAAATTTAGTACTCTTAACCTATGCCCTTAGGGCATAGGATAGAAAAACCGATATTACTAATCATATTACTAATATACAATTATATTTAAAGATTTTAAAACTTAATATGAAACATACTTTTCATTATTAAATAATTTATTAATTTAATAATATTACTAATATACAATTATATTTAGAGTTCTTAAAATTTAACAAATGATATAAACATAATCTTCATTATAAAATAACTTTTTTAAATAATAATAATATTATTAATATATAATTTTATTTGATGATCTTAAAATTCCGCAAGTTTAAAAATATAATCTATATAACATTTTTTTAATCAAAACCCGTACAAGGTATGTGAACAAATACTAGTATTATTCTAATCGAGTTCTATACTTTTATTGATACATAATGGTCCACTTCTTGATAAATAGGTTGATGTGTGACCTGATTTGTTATTTTTTATAATCTGCTCTAAATTTGTTTATAGTTTGATGGAACTTCTAATATAAGTACTAACCAAACTCCAATTTTTTAACCGTTAATTTCGTTATAATATTATTATAATTAATATTCATGACTTCATTGCACGTCTAATAAGCATTAGTGCACTATTCATACACAAACCGATCGACCCAAAAACACAATAATGTAATCTCAAATCCTCAATAATAAAACAAGTCGCCATCAAAGAGCTAGAGATAGATGTATTATGTATATACAATATCTCTAATTGGCATCGTGCAACCAATGAACCAAGTAAGTGCCATTGCTGTATATGATCATGGTAAGTAAGAGAAAGGCTATATAAACCCCATTCATAGCCTCATCAATTACCATCTCATCTTCTTCTCTTTCCTTCTATAGCCAATTTAGCTCCAAAAGAAAGAAAGGGTTTAGAATGGCATCATCCATGCCTCTCTTGGTTTCCTCCCTACTCATTTTGTCCATGGCAACCATTGCCTTAGCCGATGGCTACTATGGCTCCTACACACCGTCGCCAGAATACAAGTCGCCTGAGTATGTTCCTTCTCCATCAACATACTACAAAGCATCGGTGTATGTTTCTACTCCTGAATACAAGAGCCCGGTCTACTACCCATCTCCGGCTTACAAGAAGCCTACGTACACTCCATCTCCTGTTTACATTCCAAAACCTGTGTACCATCCTACACCGGTGTACAGTCCATCTCCCGTGTACAAGAGCCCTGTCTACTACAGTCCATCACCTATCTACGTTCCTAAACCAACATACAAACCTACACCGATCTACAAGCCAGTTTACTCTCCTTCTCCTGTTTACAAGAGTCCTGCATACACTCCATCTCCTGTTTACAAGAGCCCGGAATACATCCCATCCCCCGTTTACAACAGCCCCGAGTACACCCCATCTCCCGTTTACAAGAGCCCCGAGTACACTCCATCTCCAATTTACAAGAGCCCCGTGTACTACTCCCCGTCTCCCGTTTACAAGAGCCCCGTGTACTACTCCCCGTCTCCCGTTTACAAGAGCCCCGTGTACTACTCCCCGTCTCCCGTTTACAAGAGCCCCGTGTACTACTCCCCATCTCCCGTTTACAAGAGCCCCGTGTACTCCCCATCTCCCGTTTACAAGAGCCCCGTGTACTACTCCCCGTCTCCCGTTTACAAGAGCCCCGTGTACTCCCCATCTTCCGTTTACAAGAGCCCCGAGTACTCCCCATCTCCCATTTACAAGAGCCCCGTGTACTACTCCCCGTCTCCCGTTTACAAGAGCCCCGTGTACTCCCCATCTCCCGTTTACAAGAGTCCCGAGTACACTCCATCTCCCATTTACAAGAGCCCCGTGTACTACTCCCCGTCTCCCGTTTACAAGAGCCCCGTGTACTCCCCATCTCCCGTTTACAAGAGCCCCGAGTACACTCCATCTCCCGTTTACAAGAGCCCCTACTCCCCGTCTCCTGTTTACAAGAGCCCTATCTACATTCCAAAGCCTATTTACAAGGTCCCTGAATACCACCCTACACCAGCCTACAAGCCTGTTTACAAGGTCCCTGAATACCACTCTACACCGGCCTACAAGCCTGTCTACACTCCAAAAGCATATGTTCCAAAACCATATATCCCAAAACCAGTCTACACTCCTACTCCTATTTACACCCCAACACCAGTGTACAAGAGTCCAGAGTACACTCCTACTCCAGTGTACAAGGCTCCCGTATACAAAAGTCCATCATACACTCCTTCTCCAACAACCTACTAGATTCGAAAATCGCATTTTCTAAATTGGGCATATTAATCCTATTCCTTCCTACGAAACCTAAGATAACTATTATATTAAATAAAAGATTACTCGAGTGAGAATTAACCTGAATGAGTACTTTATTTTTTATTGTAATTTCTTTCATTATTTAATACTTTGAAATACTATTATTAAGATTGATATTGTGATTTATTTATATATTGTATTTTTTCGATGCAAATATATATTTATATTGTACTCTTATATGATGTTGTAATGAATATATTAATCGTACTTATTTTGGAGGGATACGTTTAATGGTTATTCTTACATTCTTTTTGGAGCATTTATGCATAAATTTGATTTGTTTTTCATTCCCTCTCACTCGAATGCACCATTCCTCTTGTAACTACTCACTCGATCATGCCCTAAAAAACACATAAATAAGTAGCCGAAATGATCAAATCATTCAATCAATCATCCTATAAGCTATTGAAATTAATAAGAAGATAATTTTGAATGGATAATGAAAAGAGAATAATTATCGAACTTCTCTTATTGCATTCTCACGTGCTTATGATTTACAATCTAATTGGTCGCCTAATATAAAGTCGTCTTATTCTCCAAAGTTTTTTTTTTTTTTTTTTTGAGAAGTCCAAAGTTTATTAGAAACCCAATTAATGAAATTCCAAGGGAAAACTACTTTGAAAGGAGTTCTGTTAAAAGCCGATTTTCCTGAACAATTGGTGAATATTATTATAATGTTTCAGACCAAACGGAAAGCTACTTTGCTCTAGAATAGCAAAAAGGTGGGTGTGTTTACTCCTCGTCGTGTGCGACAAGGCGATCCCTTGTCCCCGTATCTCTTTTAGTCTTATTTATGTGTATGGAAAAACTTTCTCACTTGATTCAGTTGGCGGTTGCGGAGTGTTCCTAGAAACCAATCTCTGCTGGTGACATCCAAATCTCCCACTTTTTTCGTTGATGATCTTGTGCTATTTGCTAATGATGCCTTACTTGGGGATCCACTTCGGAGAAGCGTCGGGTTCATCTTCTTCCATGGGATGTTATTAGGAGACCTCGTAAGGAACTAGGCTTGGGAGTTCGCCCCCATGCGACAAACTAATTATGCCTTACTTGCGAAGCTCGGTTGGCGAATTCTACTATAACCAACCTAACTTTGGGCTCGTGTCATCAATATAAAATATTGCAAGGATCCGTCGGATGTTGACATGTCGCGAACCTGGAACGGAAAATCTTATGTTTTTAAATGGGGAGAGTATAATATAACAATATTACTATTCCTATTAATATACAATGATCTACTATTTTTTATGGACAAAATTAAAATATTATATAATTATACATCATCATGTTTAATATGTATTGTTATTATTTTTCCAATGGCAAGTACGAAACTATCCATACATAATATCTCTAATATACAATGATCTGCTATTTTTTTTTATGGACAAAATTTAAATATTATATAATTGTATATCATCATATTTAATATATATCATTATATATAATCTACTAATTTTTTTAAGGATAAAATGTAAATATTATATAATTGTATTAGTATATCATCATCTTTAATATGTATCATTATATATAATATAATAATATTGCTAATGTTATTAACCTATAACTATATTCTTACAACAAAAAATACAATTAATTATATACAATATATAATTTTTTTACTCTTCATTTATTTAATTACTAAAAATATATAATTGTACATCATCATCTTTAATATGTATTGTTATATTTTTCAATGGCATGTATGAAACTATCCATACATAATATCTCTAATATACAATGATCTACTACTTTTTTATGGACAAAATTTAAATATTATATAATTTTATATCACCATCTTTAATGTGTATCATTATGTATAATATACTAACTTTTTTATGGACAAAATTTTAATATTATATAATTGTATATCATCATCTTTATTATGTATCATTATATATAAGATAATAACATTGCTAATGTTAATTTTTCTATACATCCCTTTTTTATATTATAATAATTTAATCTATCTATATGTTGATACTTTATATATTAATTTTATGCATATCTTTTAACAAAACTTGTACTATATGCTAATATTTTTTATATTAATTTTATACATAATAAAATTTCTTTTATCTTTTAGCAAAGCTTCAACTTCAAGTATATAATTTTGTTATCTATATGTTGAGATTTTAAAATATACGGAGTAATAAATTATTTATAGAATATATGATATATTTTAGTATACATTGATATATGTACCTAAATTTTAATAAATTAATGTTAAAAAACTATTTTAATATGTTATATTATCCTTAATAAATATCTTACCGTAATTATCTTTAAATTATAGCATTATATTATTTTTATTTTTTCTCTATATCATTTTCTATAAGAATCTTTATATTAATGTTCTTCATATTTAAAAATATTATTATATTCATTACAAAGTAAATGATAAGAACTTAAATACGAGCTCAAAAAAAAAAGAAATTTAATACATAACCTTAATAAATATTTTATAAAAACTAATTGTTTTATGCATATTAATATCTTAACTAAAAAATAAAAAAATATTTACAAATATTAAATTCAAGTGAAATGAATATTTTAAAATTTTGAATCAAAATATGAGGCAAGATCTTAACAAATAATAAAAAAAAATTAAATACATTCAATTAAAATATATGAAACGATCTTAAAGTTTTTTTTATAAATTACATAATTTTATTGCTATATTATATATAATTATTTTAAACTTTATATAAATATCATATTATTGTATAATCTTTAGTAAAATCACTCCTGAGTATCACGGGAATTCAACTAATTTATTTATTTATTGATAAAGAAAAGGGCTTGGGGCATAGAAGGTTGTAATCGAAATCAGCTGAGAGGCTCGGTTAAAAGTATACTCTATACGAGTTTAAATTTGAATGTGAGTTTCTTTCTAGCTCAAAATTTTGTTTTAGCTTAGTTTATTTAAATGTTCACTAAACTCGAGTTTAGCTCGCGAGCTTCTCATTTTGTTTTTTCGTGAGACAAAGTAAAAAAACAACATCTTTATTTGATTATTTATACATGCAAATGAAACTAAATTTTAAACTACATAGTTTGAGTAGTTTGAAAAAGACCACCAAAACTATGCAATTTAACGTAAATTATATATTGCATATAACATACTCCGTATATAGTAAAGCTTTGTCATGAACGTATAATATAGTTTGTTATGAAAGTATAATTGAGTTTGCTCATGAACATATAACTGAGTTTGCTCATTAATAATGAGTCGAGTTATCTTGTTCTCAAGCTCGGTTCATTTATCTTTCGAGCCTTAAAAAGGTCCTCAAGCTTGGATCGTTTACAAGTCGATTGAGTTGAACACAAACAAGATATAACTGACCCGAACACTGAATTTCTCACGAACAACTCTGTTCATTTACAACCCTAGCTAGTTGAGAGCGAATTAACTTTCATCAATTAAATATGGAGAAAATTTATTTGAGTTTCTTTGTGATATAAGAAACTTTTATAAGATGTGTGTGCCATGTATCAATTGCTATATGGATTTTTATCATGTAATACTCTCTTAATCATGTTTATTGTTCAAGTCCATCTCATATACATTTCCACATTAAGATCGATAAATAGCCCGAAACCTTCAAGGACCCGTTTGGTATAAATTCGGGTATAGAAATGGGACAAGTTATCGGGTTGAATAGGTATGGGAATGGAATGTCATTCCTGATTAGTAGTGTTTGGCTTATATTTGGGAATGAAAATTAGGGTTTATTTTTTCATCTTAAATTCTACCATTTTGGCCCAAATTCAACAATTATGCTCCATCTTTATACGTGTACACATCTCCCATTTTACAGATTCTACAGTTCAGTATTCAAAAGTGAAAAAAAAGCAGAGAAAGTGGAAATGGAGTACACCAACTTTTTTTTTATATTGCTTATTTCTTTATCTGTTTGTATTTGATCGATTCAGTTGAAATTTTTAAACACTAAAAGCGGATTTGTCGGATCGATTCAGTTGGGAATGAAAACAGTGAACGCTTGTCGGAGTACTTGGGAGAGGCTCCGGTGAAGGCTCGCTCGGTTTGTCGGATCGAAGGAACCAAAGGAAAAGAGAGGCAGGAGAAGTGAGGACGTGGAGGTTGAAGAAGGAGGAGTCACAAGAGGAGGTTGAAGATAATGAACAGTAAATGAGCGGGAATGAAATCTCATACCCGAGGGAAGGGTAGAGTTTGAGAACCCCATACCTATCGGGTTTAGGGTATTAGTTTAAAAAAAATAGCATAACAAACACTAGGTATGGGGTTTGTATTCCCAAACCCGATACCTTCATTAAACCCCCAAAAGAAGCTCAAATTAAACGCCTCTTTTGGTTCTCGTTGGCCGATTGACGGTAGAGAGGCTCAATGGGTCAACTCGTTGGCCCGCAAAATAAATTATTTACCCGTGACTCGACCCATGGGTTGCGGGTTTTGCGGGTCGACCTGTTTAAGGCAAAGAGAGTATTTTAATTTTTTTTGAAACGAAGAACAACTTATAATAAATAGGGGGAGTAATAAAAATACGAATTCAAAAATAAAAAAAAAACTAAATATAAAACATAAATTATATCATTTTTAAAAAGAAATTTAAATAAAAATTATATATAGAATCTTGTTAAAATTATACTCTTATGCATGAAATAATATAATAAATTTTTTTAAAAAGGTGTGGGTCTTGTGTAAACCTGTCAAAACTTGACCCGATACGAAAAATCGACCCGAACCGCCTGAAGTTTTTTGGGTTGAAACCCGATCCGAAAAACAATGGGTCAAGAGTAACCCGAACTCGGCCGACTTGGAAAAACTAGGTTGGGTCACCAACCCGTTGGGTTGACCCGACCAACACGATAAAGTATTATTTCAATTAAAAATTAAATATTTTATTATAAATTTTATATAAAATTATTATTTAATTATTATTAAATAATACTTAATATAATATTATTTTAATTATTTTAATAAAAATAAAAATAAGGGTTAAAAAATTGAAGATCGTGACTTGTTGGATCAACACGAACTCGTAACAAAACCGTAACAACTCGGTCTATATGAACCCCTAAATTTAACGACCCGACGATCCGAGTCTCGTTTCGACACAAACCCGAACCTGACCCGCCCGACCCATTTGACAGGTCTAGTCATGTGGGTCGCCCCATAACCCGATGAGTTTAATCCGACCCGACCCACAACGCGAAAATTTAAAAAAATGACACACAAACCCGACCCGTTATTTATAGGTCGGATCATTACGGGCTGCGGACGACCCACACTATAAACAAATCAGCGATTAGTTGATCGCCCTATAACTAATAAAATCCGTCACAGGTTGATTACCCGTTTAGTTTTATATAAGAACCAAATTCCACACCACCTATTAATAACATTCTAATCAAGTTCTATAATTTTATTGATAGTTTGATGGAACTTCTAATAAGTAATAACCAAACTCCAATTTTGAACCGTTACTTTCGTTATAATTAATATACACGTCTAATAAGCAAACCGATCAAATAGCTAGACTTCATTGCACGTCTAATAAGCTATAGTGCACTATTCATACACAAACCGATCGACCCAAAAACACAATAATGTAATCTCAAATCCTCAATAATAAAACATGTCGCCATCAAATAGCTAGAGACAGATGTATTATGTATATACAATATCTCTTGGCATCGTGCAACCAATGAACCAAGTAAGTGCCATTGTTGTATATAATCATGGTAAGTAAGAGAAAGGCTATATAAACCCCATTCATAGCCTCATCAATTACCATCTCATCTTCTTCTCTTTCCTTCTATAGCCAATTTAGCTCCAAAAGAAAGAAAGGGTTTAGAATGGCATCATCCATGCGTCTCTTGGTTTCCTCCCTACTCATTTTGTCCATGGCAACCATTGCCTTAGTCGATGGCTACTATGGCTCCTACACACCGTCGCCAGAATACAAGTCGCCTGAGTATGTTCCTTCTCCATCACCATACTACAAAGCATCGTTGTATGTTTCTACTCCTGAATACAAGAGCCCGGTCTACTACCCATCTCCGGCTTACAAGAAGCCTACGTACACTCCATCTCCTGTTTACATTCCAAAACCTGTGTACCATCCTACACCGGTGTACAGTCCATCTCCCGTGTACAAGAGCCCTGTCTACTACAGTCCATCACCTATCTACGTTCCTAAACCAACATACAAACCTACACCGATCTACAAGCCAGTTTACTCTCCTTCTCCTGTTTACAAGAGTCCTGCATACACTCCATCTCCTGTTTACAAGAGCCCGGAATACACCCCATCTCCCATTTACAAGAGCCCCGTGTACTACTCCCCGTCTCCCGTTTACAAGAGCCCCGTGTACTCCCCATCTCCCGTTTACAAGAGCCCCGAGTACACTCCATCTCCCATTTACAAGAGCCCAGTGTACTACTCCCCGTCTCCCGTTTAGAAGAGCCCCGTGTACTCCCCATCTCCCGTTTACAAGAGCCCCGAGTACACTCCATCTCCCATTTACAAGAGCCCTGTTTACGTTCCAAAGCCTGTTTACAAGGTCCCTGAATACCACCCTACACCGGCCTACAAGCCTGTTTACAAGGTCCCTGAATACCACCCTACACCGGCCTACAAGCCTGTTTACAAAGTCCCTGAATACCATTCTAAACCGGCCTACAAGCCTGTCTACACTCCAAAACCAGTCTACACTCCTACTCCTATTTACACCCCAACACCAGTGTACAAGAGTCCAGAGTACACTCCTACTCCAGTGTACAAGGCTCCCGTATACAAAAGTCCAGCATACACTCCTTCTCCAGCAACCTACTAGATTCGAAAATCGTTTTTCCTAAATTGGGCATATTAATCTCATTCCTTCGTATGAAAACTAAGATAACTATTATATTGGATAAAAATTTACTCTAGTGAGGATAAACCCGAATGGATTCTTTACTTTTTATTGTAATTTCTTTCATTACTTAATAATTTGAAATACTATTATTAAGTTTAATATTGTGATTTATTTAAATATATTTGTATTTTTTATGCAGATATATATTTATATTGTATTGTTATATGTTGTTGTAATGAATATATTGATCGAACTTATTTTGGAGGGATACGTTTAATGGTTATTTCCAAATTCTCTTTGGAGCATTTATGCATAAACTTGATTTGTTTTTCATTCCCTCTCTCTCGAATGCACCATTCCTCTTGTAACTACTCACTCGATCATGCCCTAAAAAAAACATAAATAAGTAGCCGAAATGATCAAATCATTCAATCAATCATCATATAAGCTACTCCCTCCGTTCATAAAAATATGATGTTTTAGCCTAAACCCTAAAAATTAAGAAAGTATATAATTTGACTCAATTACCCTTCTTATCAATTTTTTACTTTTACTTAAATTTAAATTATAGAATATTTTCTGATTTGGTTTAGATTTACTCCTTCCCAATTCTCATCCAATTTAATGTACAACTTCCTAAATTAATGTTCCTAAATTGATTTGGTTTGATTTCTACTTTTTTTTTCCTTTTTTTAAAAAGGTAAAATTGGAAAAATGTGTACACAAATAGCTAAAACATCATATTTTATTGAACAAGAAAAAACCCTAAAACATTATATTTCCATGAACGAGGGAGTATTGAAATTAATAAGAAGATAATTTTGAATGGATAATGAAAAGAGAATAATTATCGAACTACTCTTATTGCATTCTCACATGCTTATGATTTACAATCTAAGTGCTTGTTTGGTTATCTAGTGAAATCCCATGATTTGGAAAAACCCAGGAAGTAGCTTTAAATATATGCATTTGGTTAAATTATTTTTATGGATAAAATACATGAAGTTAAATTCCCATGATTTACACTTCCTCCAAAATGAAGAAATTACAATTACCTAGGTAGGGGTAGGTAAGATCAAATTCTTCCATTTTTATTCTAAATATTTTTATTCTTTTTTATATTTAAACTACAAATTTCCAATTTACCCATGAGAAAAATTCTTGATTTTTATAGACTGAGGTTATAATAGTAATATTAAATGAATTCACATGAATTTTTAAGCTCTACAACAAAAGGTAATGATTTTAATTCATAGGAATTTAATTTCAACCAAACATTTTTCTTAAATTCCCGTGATTTATAATACCCAGGAAATCAATTTCTATGATTTAAGTTCCTATGAATTGTACTTCCTGTATTAAAGTCGTCTTATAGAAACCCAATTAATGAAATTCCAAGGGAAAACTACTTTGAAAGGAGTTCTGTTAAAAGCCAATTTTCCTGATCAATTGGTGAATATTATTATAAATGTGTCACACCAAACGGAAAGCTACTTTGCTCTAGAATAGCGAAAATGTGGGTGTGTTTACTCCTCGTCGTGTGTGACAAGGCGATCCTTTGTCCCCGTATCTCTTTTTTATGTGTATGGAAAAACTTTCTCACTTGATTCTGATGGCGGTTGCGGAGTGTTCCTAGAAACCAATCTCTGTTGGTGACATCTAAATCTCCCACTTTTTTCATTGATGATCTTGTGCTACTTGCTAATGATGCCTTACTTGGGGATCCACTTCGGAGAAGCGTCGGGTTCATCTTCTTCCATGGGATGTTATTGCGAGCAGAGACGGACCTCCCTAAAAAAATAAAAATAGGGTAAAAAAAATTAGAAAAAAAAATTAAAAAAGGGTAAATTTAGTAGTAAATTAGTTGAATTAAGGTAATTTAGCCTACCCAGAAAAAATCGGTGAAATTTAGCCCACCCTAAATTTTAATCCTGGGTCCGTCCCTGATTACGAGACCTCGTAAGGAACTAGGCTTGGGAGAAACACAAGACATAGACGTCGACGGCCACTTGGACGTGCACGAGCTCTTGCTTCCCGGGCCGAACGGAACCCAGATCGAGGCGCTCGACGTCACCGGTACTCTGAACGTGCATGAGCACATCAGGAAGGAACAATTCAATGTGGATAAGAAGAGCTTGGATCTTGATGCCATGGCTTCAGAAGCTGCTCGTTCTGCTGTAGAAGGAGCTTCTTCTTCTTCTTCTTCCAGTTCAGGCGATACTCATCATGATCACAAGCACACAGATTGAATTAACTTTCATCAATTTAAATATGGAGAATATTTATTTGAGTTTCTTTGTGATATAAGAAGCTTTTATACGATGTGTGTGCCATGTATCAATTGCTATATGGATTTTTATCATGTAATAGTCTCTTAATCATGTTTATTGTTCAAGTTCATCTCATATACATTTCTACATTAAGATCGATAAATAGCCCGAAACCTTTAAAAAGAAGCTCAAATTAAACGCTCATTTGGTTCTTTCTTTTTTTATGATGAAAGGAATTCGGGGGGCGATCAATGAGGTGCATGCTCAATGGGTCGACTCGTTTGCCCGAAAAAAAAAATTTATTTACCCGCCACTCGACCCTGGGTTGCGGGTTTTGCGGATCGAACTGTTTGAGGCAAAGAGAGTATTTTAATTTTTTTTCTAAAACGGAGAACAACTTAAAATAAATAGGGGAGTAATAAAGATATGAATTCAAAAATAAAAATGCTAAATATAATACATAAATTATATCATTTTTAAAAAGAAATTTAAATAAAATATATATATAATCTTGTTAAAATTATACTCTTATGCATGAAATAATATAATAATTTTTTTTTTATAAAAAAGTTGTGGGTCAACCCACAACCCGATGGATTTAATCCGACCCGACCCGCAACCCGAAAATTAAAAAATAAAAAGTAACCCAATAACGGGTCGGGTCTGTTCGGGTTGCGGCCGACCCACACCATGAACATCCCTAATCAGCGATTAGTTGATCGCCCTAGAACATCCAAATGAATAAAATCTGTAACACCCCCTTCCTACCCTGGAGGTATTACCGCCAGTAACCCCGATTAAGACTAAACCGAAGCTACACAAGGCTTTAAACTGACTGAACAAACTAAAACAAGGTAAATGAAACCATTTAAAACCTAACAAAATTAAGTAAAACTTTACAGCGGAAAAGAGAATAAAAGGTCTTATACAAGCCTTAACTTAAAAAGAATTTAGTAAATAAATAGAACAACCTTCTATTTAAACAAAATCTTCATCAAGTCTTTCTTGATTTCTTATTTCTGAAACTCAGCTTCGCTTTGAAGTAGTTCAACCATGATCTTCACTCAGGTATAGCCATTGGAAACCTTTCTTCAACTTCTGGAGCTTCAAACCTCTGAATCCGCCTCTTGAATCAACTTCTAAGAAGAACCTGATGTGTCGTAAACCAACGGTGGACACCAGCCGACCATATAAAAGAAAAGAAGATGGGCGGGTTAGTCTAATGAAAGACTAAGCAAGCGGAGAAACTAACTTGGTTCTTATGGTTGTAACTAAACATATTGGCATCCAAATCCGATTAGACTCGGATTATGATCCAACAGTTAGCAGTCTTATAGAGAATAAGAAGGAGACTCGCATAATCAAGAGAGAGAACACCACCGCTTGTGGTTTCTTTAAGAAGCATAAACGATTAATGGAAACTTATACTAACCACTCAACCTTCACAACCGTCTTCAACGACTAAACAGCTTAACTTCATCAAAGTTTGATTAAGAATCATTCTTAATCAGGAGCAAGAATGGTTATCAAAAGAACTAACCATTCAGATACATTATCGTGCCTATCGCACTCTCTTCTCTTCATGATTTTAACATTTCATATTCACTTTAATAGCTTTAAATCGACCCAAACCGTTGTCGATCAATTTCTTGTAACTGATGTCGTCAGGGTGAGAGGGCCTATTCATGATGATGCTCAAAATAGCGAAGCAAGAGGTGGGCCCGAGGTATGAGGGTCAAACCAGGTCAAAGGGACCCCCGAGGATGATCCTGGGGCCCACAACCATACCCACCTCTTATTTTAACAAAATTCCTACCCAACGAGGTCCCCCTCGACCTCGGTGCGAGGTCTCGACCTCGCAACCGACTCTACTTGCGCCCGCCCACCATGACCACTCAGCGAACGCCGCTCTTCGAGCCAATCACCGGCTGCCTCGCCTCTAGGCCAATCAGAGCCCTTGATCTCGGGCGTCCCACATCGGACAACGACCAAAAATCGACTCCCCAATCCTCTATAAATAGAGGAGATTCTCGTATGGAAAAGGGGTCGAAAAACATCTTGAACTCAAGAACTTTCTTGCTCGTTGAAGATCGACGTGATCGAAACACCGTTAAAAGGCCTCGCTATAGATAAGTGAAGTCCACAAAAAGACTTCAAGTCTCACAGAGTTTCCGCTCACATCAAAGACCTCGCTACACCACCTCGCAAACCTCTTACACCTCGCTCTACCTCACGTCAAAGACTCCGCAACTCAACCTCGCTCAAAGGGACCGGCAAGTGACACTTAGAGCTAGCTAGCAACTAGGAGATCTCGGACATTGTTAGGTCGAGATCTCGGATAATCGTAGGAGGTCTAGGGTGTAATTCTCAAATAATCTGTTAGCCTCGTTGGCTTGTAAGCTTCGCTGTAAAGAAAATCATAAATAAAGAAGCAAGTGTTTGCACTTTCGAATATAATAATCTCGTTTCTTGTCTTCTAGTGAGCCTTTCATTTCGGATTTCATCACTGGCGCCGTCTGTGGGAACTTCTTCATCCTAAGTAGTTCCTCGATTCGTGCAAACCTTAGCTTCGATTCCCTCAAAATGGCTTGCCCAAACAATTTCTTCCCTCAACACCCCGACAACATGCCAGAAACTACGCAAGGGACAGCCGCGGGACCTCCGGGCTGCCCGTTCGTGGTCCCTCCGGGATGGACGTACGCCGCCCCGCAAAATCCATTCCCATTCCAAGGCCTCGAGTAGGGCGGCGCGCCCCCGAACCCATATCCCTACCCGACTTATGGGCAATACCAGCAGGGCTTCGCCCCTTCGTACGTCCCCTATCCCCCCCAGGGTGAGCCGCACTCCGAGTACGTCCCCGCTTACGTCCCTAGGCGTGCGCATGAGCCCGAGTCCTCCACCAACGGCTTGTCAACAGAGAGACCTCCCCGAGATCCCATGCAGATCTCGCGGTCTCGATCGCGTCGATCGAGGCTGCAGGAGCCAGAGTTGTCCGAAACAACGGGGAGCGCGATGCACTACCCGAGGTCTCGATCGCATAATTCGAGGCCACCGCCCCAAAATCAGGAGGAAGCCAAGATCACCTCCCCGTTCATGGACGTGATCCGGAACGCGCCCATGCCCAAGGGCTTCTTGAGGCCGCAAATGGGGCTTTATGACGGTTCAGCGGACCCCGAGGAGCACGTAAAACACTTCGCGGTCCAGATGAACGTCAATGCCTACAATGACGCAATATTCTGCAGGGTTTTCCCCACCACCCTGGAAAAGGCCGCGTTGACATGGTTCTCAAGCAAGAAGGTCGGCTCCGTGACCTCGTTCGCCCAGCTGTGTGATTCCTTTGTCACGCACTTCAGCGGCTCCAGGAAGCGCAAGAAGAACATGCGGGACCTCCGCGGGATCGAGCAGGGGGAGAGCGAATCCTTAGGCGCTTTCTTAACAAGGTTCACGACCGCGGTGGCGGAGATCGCGCACGTCGACGAGTCGTCGGTGCGCGACAACCTCATGGGCAACCTGCGCATCGGGGAATTCAAAAACCGCATTTTTTATAAGAATCCGGAGATGTATGAAAGCCTGTGCGCCCGGATCACGGCCCAAGTATACGCCGAGGATGCTGCCAACCAGAGCTCGCGACCACGAACTGACAAAGAGATCGTCGCCGAGGCCAAGGGGAAGGCAAAGGTGGCCGCGCCGGCCGCGCGCGATGCGTATGTGACGCAGGCACATAACCCCAACAACAACAACAACAACAACAACAACAACAACAACAACAACAACAACAACAGAAACAACAACAATAGCCGGAACAATAACAACAACAACAATAACCGGAACAACAACCGTGGAGGCGGTGGCGGAGGCTGGAACTGCTTTGGCAGGAGACCGCGGGGTTACCGAGGCAAGGGAGGTCCCGCATATGACCCAAATGAAAAGGGTCGTGCCAACCCCGCGTCGGGAGCCAACCTCGAGCCGCGAGGCCCAAGTCAGACCCAGGATAACAACAACAACAACGTCGAGCAACAGGCGCCCGCGAAGCAGGCCCGGTCGGGACAGGCGACGGCGCTCGATGGGTACATCCATACCATCTCGGGCGGACCATCACCGGCTGGGTCAAGCCAGGCAGAGCGGAAGAGATACGCGAGGGAAAGCCATCATGAACCCTCGGTATTCAGCGTCGCACAAACCTCGCGCGCCCACGTAGGTTTGTCCTTCTCGTCAGATGATGCCGAGGGGCTTCACATGCCACACTCCGACCCCTTGGTGGTCCACGCGCAGATGGGCTCAAAGATGGTTAAGCGAGTACTGATGGACACGGGATCCTCCGTGGACATCATGTACTATGGCGCGTTCAAGCAATTGGGCATCTCCGAGACCTCCTTGAAGCCCTACGCTGGGAAACTCACCTCCTTCTCGGGAGACGAAGTCGACGTGGCCGGACTCATCGACCTCTGGATGACGCTCGACACCGGGTCCACCAGGAGGACCGAAATGGTGGAGTTCACAGTGGTGCGCCTGCCTTCGGTGTGGAACGCAATCATTGGGAGGGTCTCCTTGATGAAGTTCCAGGCGGTAGTTTCTATCTATCACCTGAAGATGAAGTTCCCCGTCGATGGCGGGGTTGGAGAGGTAAAGGGCAATCAGGAGGAAGGTCGCGTTTGCTACGCAACCTCTGCAAAGCAAAAGTGCCCGGTGTTCATGGTGGAATCTCCTGGCAAGGCCGACCTCGAAGTCCGGGATTTCACAGTCCCCACTCCAGAGCTGGAAAGAATGGTGATATCCCCTTTCGAGAGCGAGTCCGAGAAGATCTACCTCGGGGAATGCCTCTCGGGGGCATCGACGACATCACTAGAAGCCTTGCTCGCTGAGTCCCACGACGTGTTCGCTTGGACTGCGAAGGACCTCCGAGGTGTCCCGCGGACCGTAGCCCAGCACTCTCTGAACGTCGACGTCACCACTCGCCCTGTGGTGCAGCGACGAAGAAAAATTAACGAGGAAAGGGCAAGCGCCGCAAATGACGAGGTGGCAAAATTGCTGGCTGCGGGGTTTATACGCGAGGTCCAATACCCCCGGTGGCTTTCCAACGTCGTGCTTGTCAAAAAAGCCAGCGGGAAGTGGAGAATGTGCATCGATTTCAAGGACCTCAACAAAGCCTGTCCCAAAGACAGCTACCCCTTGCCCTTGATCGACGAGCTCGTTGACTCAACCGCAGGTCACGGGGTTTTGAGCTTCCTCGACGCGTACTCGGGGTACAATCAGGTCCTGATGAACCCGCGAGAAGAGGAGGAGACATCCTTCATCACCTAGCGAGGCACTTATTGCTACAAAGTCATGCCGTTTGGGCTGAAGAATGTGGGGGCAACCTTTCAACGCCTCGTCGACCGCGTTTTCAAGAGCCATCTCGGACGGAACGTGTCCGCTTATGTCGATGACATTGTTGTCCGGAGCAAGACCCCTGAGGAGCATCTGGTCGACCTCGCTGAGGTCTTCGCAACTCTCAGGCACAACCGTCTCAGCCTGAACCCCGAGAAGTGCGTCTTCGGCGTGTCATCGGGAAAATTCTTGGGCTTTATGATTAGCGAACGGGGTATCGATGTAAACCCTGCTAAGGTCGAGTCGATCCTCTCCATGAGGTCACCACGGTCTCGCACCGAGGTGCAACGGCTTAACGGTGCTGTCAACTACCTTGGGAGGTTCTACTCCCGCCTGGCGGAAAGGTCCCTCCCCTTTTTCGCGGCTCTCAAGCAGAATGACAAGTTCGTATGGGACGAGAATCTGGAGCTCGCCTTTCTTTGAGCTAAAGGCCTTCCTGACAAAGCTCCCCACACTGTCGCCCCCGCTGGCGGGTGAAGACTTCGACAAATCCTCTACCAGCCCGCCCTCTCCGGGCGGATGACGAAGTGGGCAGTCGAGCTCTCCGAGTTCGACATCAGCTACCTCCCAAGAACTGCCATGAAGGGGCAGGCCCTCGCTGACTTCATGGTGGAGGTCACTTTCCCCGAAACAGAAACAAGCTCAGAAGAGTGGAAGGTGTTCGTCGACGGCTCGCGATGTGACGCCGGTGGTGGGGCTGGTGTATTCCTCGCTGGGCCCTCGATCGAGACGGAGTACTCACTTAACTTCGCCTTCGACGCCACCAATAATGAGGCCGAGTATGAAGCCATGATCGCGAGAATCGAGATGGCGCTCCTCAGTGGGGCCCGGAAAATCAGGGTCTACACCGACTCCGAGCTGGTAGTGCGCCAGCTCAACGGTCAGTACGACACCAAAACGGGGTTCCTGCCCGCGTACCGAGAAAAGGTCAAAGCCTTGGTATCATGCCTGGAAACCTTCGCGGTGCAGTCCATCCCTCGAACCTCGAACACCAAGGCGGACGCGTGGGCGAGGTTAGGATCCGCCCTTCCCCTTGAAGTGGGGAACCGCGTGATGGTAGAGCGAAAACTCTCGCGGAGTGTGAACAGCGAGGTTCTATCTGTCACCGCGGGGGATTGGAGGATCCCGATAACACGGTATGTGGAGAGCGGGGTCCTCTCAGAGGATCCCGCGCAGGCCAGGAAGCTGAAAATGCAGGCGGCGCGATATTGCGTCATAGGTGGCTGCCTTTATCGCCGAGGCTACGCCGAACCCAATCTATTGTGCGTCCCGACCGAGTCTACGGAGCACATCCTCTATGAGGCCCATGAAGGGGTCTGTGGCGGCCACCCCGGATGGCGAACCCTTTCACATAAGATCGCCCACTTGGGGTACTTCTGGCCCACCCTCCGGCAAGACGCAAGGGACTATGTCCAGCGATGTGATGGATGCCAGAAGCACGGTAACCTCTTGCACGCCCAGACCTTGCAGCGTCGCTCCATCCACGCACCGTGCCCCTTCGCGATGTGGGGGATGGACATCCTCGGCCCCTTCCCCAAGGCCCCCGGTCAGGTGCGGTATATCCTGGTCATCGTCGACTACTTCACGAAGTGGGTTGAGGCACAAGCAATGGCGAAGATCACGGGGACTAAGGTCTGCGACTTTCTGTGGAAGAATCTTTTCTGCCGCTTCGGTGTTCCCATGACCATCATGACCGACCATGGCCCCCAATTTGATTGTGAAGAGAATCGGACATTCTGCTCAGGCATAACCCTCAAGTTCTCGTCCGTGGCCCATCCTCAGTCCAACGGCCAGGTAGAGAACGTCAACGCCCGCATCCTGTCCGATCTAAAAAAGCGGCTGGGCATGGCACAAGGTCGTTGGGCAGAGCTTCTCCCGCTCGTCTTATGGACGTACCGCACCACCGCGCGCCGCGCAACCGGAGAAACGTCGTTCGCCCTAACCTACGGGGCAGAGGCCCTAGTCCCGGTAGAAACCCTGGTCCCATCGGCGAGGGTGTTCGATTTTGATGAAAAGGAGAACGAGGCCAATCTCAGGGTCGAGTTGCTCTTCCGCGACGAGCTACGCGAAGTAGCCGACCTTCGCTCCAGGGAATACAAGCGCCGCGTGGCAGTTTACCACGACAAGAAGGTGAGACCTCGGTTCCTGGCCAAATGCAATCTCGTCTTGAGAAGAACCGAAGGTGGCAAACTGGACTCCAACTGGGAGGGACCATACATCCTCGGGGAGGAGGTCGCTCCCGGAGCCTTTAAGCTCAAAGACAACGAGGGGCGAACCCTCAGTAAGACGTGGAACGTCGACCGGTTAAAGAAATATTTCGTGTAAACTCTCTGAATTCCGTTACTGCTTTTTGTGAATAAAGGGTTGTGGGACTTTCAAAATCTCTCTCAAAAATAAAAACTCTGGGTTAGAAGTCCATCCCTCGCTTCCCGCTTGGGGTTGGAGATTTTCGTTAAATCCAAACCTCGCTTCACGCGAGGTGTTGGAGAATCTCGTTAAGTCCATCCCTCGCTTCCTGCTTGGGGTTGGAGATTTTTGTTAAGTCCATCCCTCGCTTCACGCGAGGTGATGGAGAATTTCGTTAAGTCCAAACCTCGCTTCCCGCGAGGTGTTGGAGAATCTCGTTAAGTCCATCCCTCGCTTCCCGCTTGGGGTTGGAGATTTTCGTTAAGTCCAAACCTCGCTTCACGCGAGGTGTTGGAGAATCTCATTAAGTCCATCCCTCGCTTCCCGCTTGGGGTTGGAGATCTTCGTTAAGTCCAAACCTCGCTTCACGCGAGGTGTTGGAGAATCTCGTTAGGTCCATCCCTCGCTTCCCGCTTGGGGTTGGAGATCTTCGTTAAGTCCAAACCTCGCTTCACGCGAGGTGTTGGAGAATCTCGTTAGGTCCATCCCTCGCTTCCCGCTTGGGGTTGGAGATCTTCATTAAGTCCAAACCTCGCTTCACGCGAGGTGTTGGAGAATCTCGTTAAGTCCATCCCTCGCTTCCCGCGAGGTGTTGGAGAATCTCGTTAAGTCCATCCCTCGCTTCCCGCAAGGTGTTGGAGAATCTCGTTAAGTCCATCCCTCGCTTCCCGCTTGGGGTTGGAGATCTTCGTTAAGTCCAAACCTCGCTTCAGGCGAGGTGTTGGAGAATCTCGTTAAGTCCATCCCTCGCTTCCCGCGAGGTATTGGAGAATCTCGTTAAGTCCATCCCTCGCTTCCCGCGAGGTGTTGGAGAATCTCGTTAAGTCCATCCCTCGCTTCCCGCTTCGGGTTGGAGATCTTCGTCAAGTCCAAACCTCGCTTCATGCGAGGTGTTGGAGAATCTCGTTAAGTCCATCCCTCGCTTCCCGCGAGGTATTGGAGAATCTCGTTAAGTCCATCCCTCGCTTCCCGCGAGGTGTTGGAGAATCTCGTTAAGTCCATCCCTCGCTTCCCGCTTGGGGTTGGAGATTTTCGTTAAAAGTCCAAACCTCGCTTCACGCGAGGTGTTGGAGAATTTCGTTAAAAGTCCAAACCTCGCTTCTCGCGAGGTGTTGGAGAATCTCGTTAAGTCCATCCCTCGCTTCCCGCTTGGGGTTGGAGATCTTCGTTAAGTCCAAACCTCGCTTCACGCGAGGTGTTGGAGAATCTCGTTAAGTCCATCCCTCGCTTCCCGCTTGGGGTTGGAGATCTTCGTTAAGTCCAAACCTCGCTTCACGCGAGATGTTGGAGAATCTCGTTAAGTCCATCCCTCGCTTCCCGCGAGGTGTTGGAGAATCTCGTTAAGTCCATCCCTCTCTTCCCGCTTGGGGTTGGAGATTTTCGTTAAAAGTCCAAACCTCGCTTCACGCGAGGTGTTGGAGAATTTCGTTAAAAGTCCAAACCTCGCTTCACGCGAGGTGTTGGAGAATTTCGTTAAACCCAAACCTCGCTTCCCGCGTGGTGTTGGAGAATTTCGATAAATCCATCCCTCGCTTCCCGCTCGTGGCCTCGGCACAGTCGTTGTGCGAAGTCCGAAAAAGGCTCGGGACCGCGGCGAATTGTTGTAAAAATCCGAGCAAAGCTCGAGAACTCGATACATAATTAGAAACACCCGATGTGGCCCGAATACCACAATAGTTGTGACACTCGGGCCATGGGGTTGGGTAGATAATATGTGCGAGCATATACGAGAAAGCTAGAACAAATAAGCAATCATAAGGTAAGGAAAATAACATAAAAAGCTGGGGCACGTGTGCCTAGATGTTTAATTACAGGCCCCGCAGGGCCACCAGCAAAACAACAAAACAAAAAAAAAAGAAGCAGACAACGACATCCTTTACATCTTCGAGGCTTCGGCGGCAGGTTCGGAGGTCTTCGGAGGATCTTCAGGGGCTTGAGCAGTAAGTTCTTGGGGAGTCTCCAGGGCAGGGGCGACGATGGCAGAAGGCTGGGAGCTAGGCGCATCTTCCATAGCGATGGCTGCCACGGTAGGCGCCTCGCTAGCCACAGTTCCATCCTCATTAAGAAAGAACTCGCACTCTCCCTCAGGCTCTTCCCCTTCAAGTTCCCCCATAGTCTCCTGATAGTTGGGGATGAAGAACTTGATGCGGGGGTCGATGTGCCCATACTTCGCGACCGCCTGCTTAACCCCCATCCTGACGGACTGCTGGAACATCTTCCTCACACTCTCCACCATCTCGGCCTGAAAGGCCTCGGACTTCACATACCTGGGCCCCTCGAGATCCACCTCCTTGCTGAGCTCAACAACACGCCCTTGGAGCCTGGTAACCTCCTCCTCAGCTTTCCGAAGCTCCGCCTCCTTCTCTCTGAAGAATTGGTGCTCCTCGGATAGCTGGCCTTTGAGCTTTGCGACCTCGTCCTTGAAATCCCCGTTCTCGTACTTCAAATCCTTGTTCTCCTCCCTCGCCTTCCTCAGCTCCTCCTTGACCCTCGAGGCGGCCTTGGCCTCGTCCGCTGCCGCGATCTCCGCGGCGCGAACGCGTTTCTCGGCCTCTGCGAGGCTCTTTCCCTTCTTCTCGATCTCGGCGTCCCGCTCTTGGAGCCTCGCCTCCATCCTACCCAAATTCCTATGGAGGAGGATGACGCGGCCGCAGTTGTAGTTCGCGAAGAAGGTATTCTGCAGCAATAAAAGAGCACGTTAAAACAAGAACAAGAATAGTAAAGCCAATAAAAAATGATGAACAAAAAAGAGCAAGACATACCATCTCGGAGTAGCGGAGGATCTCATCGTTGCGGGCTACCTCCGAGAGGTTGTTGGCCCATGCGACCTCGTCGGTCCAGGCCGACCTGTCCCAGTCTTCGGACACGCCCCGGGAAGGACCAGGGCAGTGGAACTTCTCGGCAGGAGGCCCGGTGGCCGAGATGACTCGGCTCGCGGCCCCAGGGCGTTCGACCATCACGCCCCCCGGGGTTTCCCCCTGCCCATCCTCCTTTCGTTTCTTCCTTTTCTCCCCCCGGGGAGAACCCTCTTCCTTCCTTTTGGACCCGACCTTATCCCCGGATCCTCGAGAGTGATGGGAGGACGTCCTCGCAGCATCCCCCTTGGACGCCACCCCCCCGCTCGTCTTCGCCGCCGGCGCCTTCAGCGTCGGGGCTGTCGTCTTGCTTTGCGGGGCGGGAGGCCTCGCCTGCGAGGTCGGTTCCTTTATGACGACCCCAAGTTGGCCCTGGGGTCTCAGAGCATTGGAGGAAGAAGTCACAGGCCTTTTGCCCTGTGACTTCGAGGTAAGAGCGCCGAGTAGGTTCACTGTCAGAAAAAAAAAAGGGACGAGAAAATTAGATAAGAAAAGCAAGAAACAAGTTAATGACAGTAATAAGACAAAATAAGCCAGCGAGGTTATAAACCTTGCCCCTCAACTTCAAAAAGAAAAAAATCGAATCAAGGAATGTCAGGAAAGAGATTGAGTACCCTCTTTTCCTCGCTGGGAGGGAGGCTGAGGCTCAGACCAGCCCGCTCAAGCTGGTCCTGAGAAAGATACACCTGAAACGGTGCCTGACTCGCTGTGGCGTATCGGACCCTGAGCGCCTTGAGCTCATCAACCTCCAGCGGGGTTACACACCGAACGAATTCGCCCGGCGTTACCGGAAAATTGAGATATCTCCCGGTGGGGTCGCGAACCAAGAACCAATTCGGCTTCCACGGCCCGACGTTCGAAGGGGCCGTGGTGATCTTGATAAGCGGCGTGCTAAGGTTGATAAGGCTTCGGGACCGAGTGTCTCTCCTCGCTAGGAATAAAGCCGACAGGAAGTCATGTCTCGGTCCGTCCCCAAGTTCGCGACTGCGAATCGTGTAGGCACACAGCAACCGCCAAGCGTTCGGAAACCACTGTACGGGGCAGATCTTCATGGCCCACAGATAATCAACGATATGCTGGGCCAAGGGCAACCTGAAGCCCGCCTGAAGGCTGAAGAGGTGCACAACCACGCACCTGTCGTAAGATGCCAAGGAGTGGCCCCCCTCCTCGGGAAGCGCCAGCTCAACCCCCTCGGGCCAAGCAAAGTCCTTGGCGATGTCGGCAAGGTCCTTCAGCTCGAGCTCGGTGGCCACCCTCTCGGATAAACGAGCCTCGGCAGAACCCGGGGTCATGGGGATCCGTTCCTCCAGGACGCAGGACACAGCATCGGTAATATACGCCGCAGGGAAGCTCGGAGGCACGTAAGGAGGCGGCGCCGAGGTCGTTCCCACAACCGGCCGCGCTTCGACCTTAGTAACAACCTCGTCTGGGGTAGAAGACGAAGCCATTTCAACGCCCGACGACGTTCGAAGATGGGATAAGCACGAATTAATAGAGACCTCGGAGTCGCTTGAAGAATGCTCGCTGAAAACCAGCGAAGGGGACCTCGGATTCTGAGAGTCGCTGAGTTCTACGCTTCCCGCGGACTCCGAAACCTCCTCGTAAAAACCCTCTTGGACTCTGAAAGCGAAGCCGGGCGGAGGGCTAGCAGAGGCTCTCCTAGGCATGAAAAGAACGATGTCCAGGCCGCGGAAGGCTAGCACCTGGAAAAGAAAGAAGCATTGAGACGTCGGGCACTATAACCAAGAAAAAACAATGCGAGATCACAACCTCGGAAGAAATGCAGTGCGAGGTCGCAACCTCGGAAGAAAAGCAGTGCGAGGTCGCAACCTCGGAAGAAAAGCAGTGCGAGGTCGCAACCTCGGAAGAAAAGCAGTGCGAGGTCGCAACCTCGGAAGAAAAGCAGTGCGAGGTCGCAACCTCGGAAGAAAAGCAGTGCGAGGTCGTAACCTCGGAAGAAAAGCAGTGCGAGGTCATAACCTCGTGAGAAAGAGAAATTCCGGATCATAAGAGGCGAGGAGCCACGTGGCACCCTAGGGGCTATTCTGACAAGATAGGACGGCGAGGGAGAAGTTGAAGCGCCAAAAAGGAAGAAGTCGAAGCGCCAAAAAGGAAAAAGTCGAAGCGCCAGAAAGAGGAAAGAGAAGATGAAATGGAAGCCAGCGGTGGAGAACGGCGGTGGAGACCCTAACGTCCCATCAATCAGCCGTCAGTACGTTTGGGTTTCCAAGAGCTTCAAAATTCAAAACCGCCGAAAAATAAAAAGAGACAACCGTCGGTTGGAGGGAGAGGAATCCGAGTGCATGGCGTTCGCCATCCTCACCCCATCGTCCCGCCACCTTGTCGTCGGTGCGAAACGCCAAGGAGCAACCACTGCCCGCTAGGGCACAAGGCGAAACGAAAGAGAAAAGAAGAGAAAGGAGCAAAGGGAAAACAGCGAGAAAAAGCAGGCGGAAACTCACGCCGACCTCACCACCGTTGTTTCGCCACCGTGATGCCAGCGCGAAACACCAGGCGACACTCCATCGCCTCTCCAAAACACGGTACAAAAAACAAGTAGGGAGAAATCAAAAGCAAACAAGAAGCGGGAGAAGAAAAGTCGAAGACTTACTTGTTCAGAATCGACGAGGAGGAGGCGGTGGTGCAACCGGAAGATGGCTGAGGCTCGCCGGAAACCGTCTGAAGAAACCATTCGCAGGAAGCCAAAAAGACAGAAAGAGAGAAGGCGAAAATCTGGGAAGAAGAGATAAATGGGGAGGCGTGTGAAGTACGCACTTATAAAGGGCAGGCTTGGGCCTCCCCTACCCAGTTAGGCTTATTGGGCCTGTCCCTCCTGCGCGACCCATTAAGCAAAACACGAAGAGCAAGCCCAGAAAAGCTTTACCTTTGCCAACCAAAGAAAAGCTAAGTGTAGAACCTCGCAAAGGGAGGGCTTCGCAAGATGCTCCCCAGGAACCTCGGAAACCCTTGAAGCCTCGCAAAATGCCTACCCACCTCTCAGAGCCTCGCACCCCGCAATCTTTGAGAACTTATGCCCTGCGACCCTCGGAGCGAGGTCCCCAGGCCATGGGGTTGTGATGATGCTCAAAATAGCGAAGCAAGAGGTGGGCCCGAGGTATGAGGGTCAAACCAGGTCAAAGGGACCCCCGAGGATGATCCTGGGGCCCACAACCATACCCACCTCTTATTTTAACAAAATTCCTACCCCACGAGGTCCTCCTCGACCTCGCAACCGACTCTACTTGCGCCCGCCCACCATGACCACTCAGCGAACGCCGCTCTTCGAGCCAATCACCGGTTGCCTCGCCTCTAGGCCAATCAGAGCCCTTGATCTCGGGCGTCCCACATCGGACAACGACCAAAACTCGACTCCCCAATCCTCTATAAATAGAGGAGATTCTCGTATGGAAAAGGGGTCGAAAAACATCTTGAACTCAAGAACTTTCTTGCTCGTTGAAGAACGACGTGATCGAAACACCGTTAAAAGGCCTCGCTATAGATAAGTGAAGACCACAAAAAGACTTCAAGTCTCACAGAGTTTCCGCTCACATCAAAGACCTCGCTACACCACCTCGCAAGCCTCTTACACCTCGCTCTACCTCACGTCAAAGACTCCGCAACTCAACCTCGCTCAAAGGGACCGGCAAGTGACACTTAGAGCTAGCTAGCAACTAGGAGATCTCGGACATTGTTAGGTCGAGATCTCGGATAATCGTAGGAGGTCTAGGGTGTAATTCTCAAATAATCTGTTAGCCTCGTTGGCTTGTAAACTTCGCTGTAAAGAAAATCATAAATAAAGAAGCAAGTGTTTGCACTTTCGAATATAATAATCTCGTTTCTTGTCTTCTAGTGAGCCTTTCATTTCGGATTTCATCAATTCATCCGTGACCACTTGACCCACATCAGTTCATTTTGCACTTAGCTAGAGTGCACCATTGTCCTCCTTCAACGTGAAGCGAGACATGAGTCATGACTCCAATATTGGGATACGCTAGCAAGCTACGCCCCCCAATACAGATTTTGTTATAAAGAGGTCATTGGAGACTCGACTCCTACCCCTGGACTACCTATTTTGCAACAGTGTTTCATCACAGGACCACTAAAGAGATGTCTTAGAGTCTAAACTCCCATCTCTACCATCTTACTTCACAACCATGTCTCACCTTGAGACAGCTAATCATACAACGGTCCTAAGTTCAGTTCTAGCGTAAAAACTGAAATAACGAGATGGTCGTTATTTCTAACAAAATAACAACCTATCAAACTTTATTCAACATACAAATTATTCCCAACATGAGGATCAAATGGAATTCAATTCCTCATTAATAACCATAACGCAAGAGAGAATCGTCCACTTGCCTTAGAAGGCGTGCTCAACGTCCTTAGCAATTCCAACAGTAATCTTTATCACCCTTCTGCCAAATATAACAAAAGGATTTCTCAACAATGAGCTCACGGAAACACTTCTTAGTTGTATACTCAAATTCTACAACTTCCTAATCGATAAACGATTTAATTTCCGAATATCGATATATAATAAATCCTTAGTTATCATGCTTTAAGGAGCCATTTTGGCGGAATTATAACTAATTATCCGCTTTTCTTTTGAAACAATTTTCTAAATAAAAATTGTTCATTAGCAACAGTTCTTAAAGGTGACCAAATCTCGGATCAAACGGATTAACAACGAATCCCAAGTAATTATCCGAAGTCCTTTACCTGTCAATCGGTGTCAAAACTTGTATTCGCTATAACTGAAGATCCGGACGTCCGTTTCTCGATCGGTTTGAACCTGTGGGACCGTATCAACGTCAAGATTATAAAAACCATAAATTTAATTAGCAAAGCGGAACCGAAAGGCCCTTACGGTGGCTAACCTGCTAATTGATTTCGATCGTATATACCTTCACTCGAGCCCATGGCTCGTTTGGCTCGATAGTGGCTCGATCCCCGAGCCCAAGGGTGGTCAAGTATTTCCCGACGGCAGCCCTTGCGGTGGGTGGTGGTCGGAGGAGCTAGTGATCGCCGGCGACGACGTTTGACGAGGCAAGAAGTGACCGGCGGTGATGAAGCTCACGAGTCCGTCGTTCCTCCTAATTCTCTCATGGTTCTGGTTTTTCACTTTTGCAGCAGCCCAAGCTCACTCATGGAAGAAGAAGAAGATGAGGTAGGAGATGAGGAAGTGGCAGGGGAGATCGCCGGCGGTGAAGACTGAATTCTTTCTCCCTCGAACCGTCGTTCCGACCTGATTTCTCTTGGTTCTGCTGCAGCCAGCACGAGCCCAGCAAGGGGGAAGAAGAAGAGGTGGAGGAGGAGGGTGGTGGACGGCAGAGAAGGCGGAGGAGAAGAAGACGCCAGCGGTGAGAATTCTCCGAGTCCATCGTCGTCCTCTCGGTCTCGCTCCCTTCCTCTGCTTTTTGAACAAGTTGATAAACTTTGACAAGTCAGAGATATATGTCCTAGATAGATAGAATTCTATCTCCAATTCCTTCCCCATTAAGAATGAAAAGAGGCGGTTTACAAACAAAACCCGTCTCGGAACGGGACTCGCGTTAAAGCGGTAAAATTATGTAGCTCGGGTGGAAAAATTCACTAATCGAAAAACGTCCCGTAAATTATGTAAACCAATAAAATCAATTTTCCATGATTTTATCTTGTTACCTTCAATTTTTAGGGCTTCCGTTTCGTATTTTAAATCCTTTACAGTACATAATTAAAAAGACGGCTTATCCAATAAATATTCTTTTTCCACTGAAAAATCCTAGAATTCACACTGATCCATAAAATCGTTTCTTTATGATTTTAGGATATCACCAAAAAATTTCTAGGATTTCATCTCCAACAAAAATATTGGATTAAGCGTTAAAACGAACAAAGAGATTAAAAGGATATCCGAGAAAAATTCAAAAATTATCCTCAAAAACCACAGTTATTACAAAATCCTCCTTACATAACAGGACGAGAGGACAGAGATTTACCTCTTCCAAATAAAATCCGTCACAGGGTTGATTTCCCCGTTTAGTTCTTATATAAGAACCAATTCCACCACCTATTAATCAATATCAATATACTATAACTAAAGTCGAATCTCTCTATCCTACATGTCATCGTTTTAACTATGCCACATAGGCGTTTTAATTTTTTCATTTACTGCTTTGCCCTTCTTTTATTTAAGTATTTACAACACTTATAGTATAACAATATTCCTTATATTACTCATATACAATTATATTTGGAGATCTTAAATTTTGGCAAGTTTTATTTGGTGTGTAATCCATTATGGAATGTTTTTATTGAAGGCACTAATGTTACTAATATTACTACGATTTTTCTAACCTATGCCCCAAGGGCATAGGTTAAGAGACTAAAAATGGTAATATATTTGGAATTTGTATTTATTTAGATTTAATTATTGTTTCAATAGGGTTTATTAGTTTCCTATTAGGGTTTTAGTTCCCAAATTTAGTACTCTTAACCTATGCCCTTAGGGCATAGGATAGAAAAACCGATATTACTAATCATATTACTAATATACAATTATATTTAAAGATTTTAAAACTTAATATGAAACATACTTTTCATTATTAAATAATTTATTAATTTAATAATATTACTAATATACAATTATATTTAGAGTTCTTAAAATTTAACAAATGATATAAACATAATCTTCATTATAAAATAACTTTTTTAAATAATAATAATATTATTAATATATAATTTTATTTGATGATCTTAAAATTCCGCAAGTTTAAAAATATAATCTATATAACATTTTTTTAATCAAAACCCGTACAAGGTATGTGAACAAATACTAGTATTATTCTAATCGAGTTCTATACTTTTATTGATACATAATGGTCCACTTCTTGATAAATAGGTTGATGTGTGACCTGATTTGTTATTTTTTATAATCTGCTCTAAATTTGTTTATAGTTTGATGGAACTTCTAATATAAGTACTAACCAAACTCCAATTTTTTAACCGTTAATTTCGTTATAATATTATTATAATTAATATTCATGACTTCATTGCACGTCTAATAAGCATTAGTGCACTATTCATACACAAACCGATCGACCCAAAAACACAATAATGTAATCTCAAATCCTCAATAATAAAACAAGTCGCCATCAAAGAGCTAGAGATAGATGTATTATGTATATACAATATCTCTAATTGGCATCGTGCAACCAATGAACCAAGTAAGTGCCATTGCTGTATATGATCATGGTAAGTAAGAGAAAGGCTATATAAACCCCATTCATAGCCTCATCAATTACCATCTCATCTTCTTCTCTTTCCTTCTATAGCCAATTTAGCTCCAAAAGAAAGAAAGGGTTTAGAATGGCATCATCCATGCCTCTCTTGGTTTCCTCCCTACTCATTTTGTCCATGGCAACCATTGCCTTAGCCGATGGCTACTATGGCTCCTACACACCGTCGCCAGAATACAAGTCGCCTGAGTATGTTCCTTCTCCATCAACATACTACAAAGCATCGGTGTATGTTTCTACTCCTGAATACAAGAGCCCGGTCTACTACCCATCTCCGGCTTACAAGAAGCCTACGTACACTCCATCTCCTGTTTACATTCCAAAACCTGTGTACCATCCTACACCGGTGTACAGTCCATCTCCCGTGTACAAGAGCCCTGTCTACTACAGTCCATCACCTATCTACGTTCCTAAACCAACATACAAACCTACACCGATCTACAAGCCAGTTTACTCTCCTTCTCCTGTTTACAAGAGTCCTGCATACACTCCATCTCCTGTTTACAAGAGCCCGGAATACATCCCATCCCCCGTTTACAACAGCCCCGAGTACACCCCATCTCCCGTTTACAAGAGCCCCGAGTACACTCCATCTCCAATTTACAAGAGCCCCGTGTACTACTCCCCGTCTCCCGTTTACAAGAGCCCCGTGTACTACTCCCCGTCTCCCGTTTACAAGAGCCCCGTGTACTACTCCCCGTCTCCCGTTTACAAGAGCCCCGTGTACTACTCCCCATCTCCCGTTTACAAGAGCCCCGTGTACTCCCCATCTCCCGTTTACAAGAGCCCCGTGTACTACTCCCCGTCTCCCGTTTACAAGAGCCCCGTGTACTCCCCATCTTCCGTTTACAAGAGCCCCGAGTACTCCCCATCTCCCATTTACAAGAGCCCCGTGTACTACTCCCCGTCTCCCGTTTACAAGAGCCCCGTGTACTCCCCATCTCCCGTTTACAAGAGTCCCGAGTACACTCCATCTCCCATTTACAAGAGCCCCGTGTACTACTCCCCGTCTCCCGTTTACAAGAGCCCCGTGTACTCCCCATCTCCCGTTTACAAGAGCCCCGAGTACACTCCATCTCCCGTTTACAAGAGCCCCTACTCCCCGTCTCCTGTTTACAAGAGCCCTATCTACATTCCAAAGCCTATTTACAAGGTCCCTGAATACCACCCTACACCAGCCTACAAGCCTGTTTACAAGGTCCCTGAATACCACTCTACACCGGCCTACAAGCCTGTCTACACTCCAAAAGCATATGTTCCAAAACCATATATCCCAAAACCAGTCTACACTCCTACTCCTATTTACACCCCAACACCAGTGTACAAGAGTCCAGAGTACACTCCTACTCCAGTGTACAAGGCTCCCGTATACAAAAGTCCATCATACACTCCTTCTCCAACAACCTACTAGATTCGAAAATCGCATTTTCTAAATTGGGCATATTAATCCTATTCCTTCCTACGAAACCTAAGATAACTATTATATTAAATAAAAGATTACTCGAGTGAGAATTAACCTGAATGAGTACTTTATTTTTTATTGTAATTTCTTTCATTATTTAATACTTTGAAATACTATTATTAAGATTGATATTGTGATTTATTTATATATTGTATTTTTTCGATGCAAATATATATTTATATTGTACTCTTATATGATGTTGTAATGAATATATTAATCGTACTTATTTTGGAGGGATACGTTTAATGGTTATTCTTACATTCTTTTTGGAGCATTTATGCATAAATTTGATTTGTTTTTCATTCCCTCTCACTCGAATGCACCATTCCTCTTGTAACTACTCACTCGATCATGCCCTAAAAAACACATAAATAAGTAGCCGAAATGATCAAATCATTCAATCAATCATCCTATAAGCTATTGAAATTAATAAGAAGATAATTTTGAATGGATAATGAAAAGAGAATAATTATCGAACTTCTCTTATTGCATTCTCACGTGCTTATGATTTACAATCTAATTGGTCGCCTAATATAAAGTCGTCTTATTCTCCAAAGTTTTTTTTTTTTTTTTTTTGAGAAGTCCAAAGTTTATTAGAAACCCAATTAATGAAATTCCAAGGGAAAACTACTTTGAAAGGAGTTCTGTTAAAAGCCGATTTTCCTGAACAATTGGTGAATATTATTATAATGTTTCAGACCAAACGGAAAGCTACTTTGCTCTAGAATAGCAAAAAGGTGGGTGTGTTTACTCCTCGTCGTGTGCGACAAGGCGATCCCTTGTCCCCGTATCTCTTTTAGTCTTATTTATGTGTATGGAAAAACTTTCTCACTTGATTCAGTTGGCGGTTGCGGAGTGTTCCTAGAAACCAATCTCTGCTGGTGACATCCAAATCTCCCACTTTTTTCGTTGATGATCTTGTGCTATTTGCTAATGATGCCTTACTTGGGGATCCACTTCGGAGAAGCGTCGGGTTCATCTTCTTCCATGGGATGTTATTAGGAGACCTCGTAAGGAACTAGGCTTGGGAGTTCGCCCCCATGCGACAAACTAATTATGCCTTACTTGCGAAGCTCGGTTGGCGAATTCTACTATAACCAACCTAACTTTGGGCTCGTGTCATCAATATAAAATATTGCAAGGATCCGTCGGATGTTGACATGTCGCGAACCTGGAACGGAAAATCTTATGTTTTTAAATGGGGAGAGTATAATATAACAATATTACTATTCCTATTAATATACAATGATCTACTATTTTTTATGGACAAAATTAAAATATTATATAATTATACATCATCATGTTTAATATGTATTGTTATTATTTTTCCAATGGCAAGTACGAAACTATCCATACATAATATCTCTAATATACAATGATCTGCTATTTTTTTTTATGGACAAAATTTAAATATTATATAATTGTATATCATCATATTTAATATATATCATTATATATAATCTACTAATTTTTTTAAGGATAAAATGTAAATATTATATAATTGTATTAGTATATCATCATCTTTAATATGTATCATTATATATAATATAATAATATTGCTAATGTTATTAACCTATAACTATATTCTTACAACAAAAAATACAATTAATTATATACAATATATAATTTTTTTACTCTTCATTTATTTAATTACTAAAAATATATAATTGTACATCATCATCTTTAATATGTATTGTTATATTTTTCAATGGCATGTATGAAACTATCCATACATAATATCTCTAATATACAATGATCTACTACTTTTTTATGGACAAAATTTAAATATTATATAATTTTATATCACCATCTTTAATGTGTATCATTATGTATAATATACTAACTTTTTTATGGACAAAATTTTAATATTATATAATTGTATATCATCATCTTTATTATGTATCATTATATATAAGATAATAACATTGCTAATGTTAATTTTTCTATACATCCCTTTTTTATATTATAATAATTTAATCTATCTATATGTTGATACTTTATATATTAATTTTATGCATATCTTTTAACAAAACTTGTACTATATGCTAATATTTTTTATATTAATTTTATATATAATAAAATTTCTTTTATCTTTTAGCAAAGCTTCAACTTCAAGTATATAATTTTGTTATCTATATGTTGAGATTTTAAAATATACGGAGTAATAAATTATTTATAGAATATATGATATATTTTAGTATACATTGATATATGTACCTAAATTTTAATAAATTAATGTTAAAAAACTATTTTAATATGTTATATTATCCTTAATAAATATCTTACCGTAATTATCTTTAAATTATAGCATTATATTATTTTTATTTTTTCTCTATATCATTTTCTATAAGAATCTTTATATTAATGTTCTTCATATTTAAAAATATTATTATATTCATTACAAAGTAAATGATAAGAACTTAAATACGAGCTCAAAAAAAAAGAAATTTAATACATAACCTTAATAAATATTTTATAAAAACTAATTGTTTTATGCATATTAATTTCTTAACTAAAAAATAAAAAAATATTTACAAATATTAAATTCAAGTGAAATGAATATTTTAAAATTTTGAATCAAAATATGAGGCAAGATCTTAACAAATAATAAAAAAAAATTAAATACATTCAATTAAAATATATGAAACGATCTTAAAGTTTTTTTTATAAATTACATAATTTTATTGCTATATTATATATAATTATTTTAAACTTTATATAAATATCATATTATTGTATAATCTTTAGTAAAATCACTCCTGAGTATCACGGGAATTCAACTAATTTATTTATTTATTGATAAAGAAAAGGGCTTGGGGCATAGAAGGTTGTAATCGAAATCAGCTGAGAGGCTCGGTTAAAAGTATACTCTATACGAGTTTAAATTTGAATGTGAGTTTCTTTCTAGCTCAAAATTTTGTTTTAGCTTAGTTTATTTAAATGTTCACTAAACTCGAGTTTAGCTCGCGAGCTTCTCATTTTGTTTTTTCGTGAGACAAAGTAAAAAAACAACATCTTTATTTGATTATTTATACATGCAAATGAAACTAAATTTTAAACTACATAGTTTGAGTAGTTTGAAAAAGACCACCAAAACTATGCAATTTAACGTAAATTATATATTGCATATAACATACTCCGTATATAGTAAAGCTTTGTCATGAACGTATAATATAGTTTGTTATGAAAGTATAATTGAGTTTGCTCATGAACATATAACTGAGTTTGCTCATTAATAATGAGTCGAGTTATCTTGTTCTCAAGCTCGGTTCATTTATCTTTCGAGCCTTAAAAAGGTGCTCAAGCTTGGACGTTTACAAGTCGATTGAGTTGAACACAAACAAGATATAACTGACCCGAACACTGTATTTCTCACGAACAACTCTGTTCATTTACAACCCTAGCTAGTTGAGAGCGAATTAACTTTCATCAATTAAATATGGAGAAAATTTATTTGAGTTTCTTTGTGATATAAGAAACTTTTATAAGATGTGTGTGCCATGTATCAATTGCTATATGGATTTTTATCATGTAATACTCTCTTAATCATGTTTATTGTTCAAGTCCATCTCATATACATTTCCACATTAAGATCGATAAATAGCCCGAAACCTTCAAGGACCCGTTTGGTATAAATTCGGGTATAGAAATGGGACAAGTTATCGGGTTGAATAGGTATGGGAATGGAATGTCATTCCTGATTAGTAGTGTTTGGCTTATATTTGGGAATGAAAATTAGGGTTTATTTTTTCATCTTAAATTCTACCATTTTGGCCCAAATTCAACAATTATGCTCCATCTTTATACGTGTACACATCTCCCATTTTACAGATTCTACAGTTCAGTATTCAAAAGTGAAAAAAAAGCAGAGAAAGTGGAAATGGAGTACACCAACTTTTTTTTTATATTGCTTATTTCTTTATCTGTTTGTATTTGATCGATTCAGTTGAAATTTTTAAACACTAAAAGCGGATTTGTCGGATCGATTCAGTTGGGAATGAAAACAGTGAACGCTTGTCGGAGTACTTGGGAGAGGCTCCGGTGAAGGCTCGCTCGGTTTGTCGGATCGAAGGAACCAAAGGAAAAGAGAGGCAGGAGAAGTGAGGACGTGGAGGTTGAAGAAGGAGGAGTCACAAGAGGAGGTTGAAGATAATGAACAGTAAATGAGCGGGAATGAAATCTCATACCCGAGGGAAGGGTAGAGTTTGAGAACCCCATACCTATCGGGTTTAGGGTATTAGTTTAAAAAAAATAGCATAACAAACACTAGGTATGGGGTTTGTATTCCCAAACCCGATACCTTCATTAAACCCCCAAAAGAAGCTCAAATTAAACGCCTCTTTTGGTTCTCGTTGGCCGATTGACGGTAGAGAGGCTCAATGGGTCAACTCGTTGGCCCGCAAAATAAATTATTTACCCGTGACTCGACCCATGGGTTGCGGGTTTTGCGGGTCGACCTGTTTAAGGCAAAGAGAGTATTTTAATTTTTTTTGAAACGAAGAACAACTTATAATAAATAGGGGGAGTAATAAAAATACGAATTCAAAAATAAAAAAAAAACTAAATATAAAACATAAATTATATCATTTTTAAAAAGAAATTTAAATAAAAATTATATATAGAATCTTGTTAAAATTATACTCTTATGCATGAAATAATATAATAAATTTTTTTAAAAAGGTGTGGGTCTTGTGTAAACCTGTCAAAACTTGACCCGATACGAAAAATCGACCCGAACCGCCTGAAGTTTTTTGGGTTGAAACCCGATCCGAAAAACAATGGGTCAAGAGTAACCCGAACTCGGCCGACTTGGAAAAACTAGGTTGGGTCACCAACCCGTTGGGTTGACCCGACCAACACGATAAAGTATTATTTCAATTAAAAATTAAATATTTTATTATAAATTTTATATAAAATTATTATTTAATTATTATTAAATAATACTTAATATAATATTATTTTAATTATTTTAATAAAAATAAAAATAAGGGTTAAAAAATTGAAGATCGTGACTTGTTGGATCAACACGAACTCGTAACAAAACCGTAACAACTCGGTCTATATGAACCCCTAAATTTAACGACCCGACGATCCGAGTCTCGTTTCGACACAAACCCGAACCTAACCCGCCCGACCCATTTGACAGGTCTAGTCATGTGGGTCGCCCCATAACCCGATGAGTTTAATCCGACCCGACCCACAACGCGAAAATTTAAAAAAATGACACACAAACCCGACCCGTTATTTATAGGTCGGATCATTACGGGCTGCGGACGACCCACACTATAAACAAATCAGCGATTAGTTGATCGCCCTATAACTAATAAAATCCGTCACAGGTTGATTACCCGTTTAGTTTTATATAAGAACCAAATTCCACACCACCTATTAATAACATTCTAATCAAGTTCTATAATTTTATTGATAGTTTGATGGAACTTCTAATAAGTAATAACCAAACTCCAATTTTGAACCGTTACTTTCGTTATAATTAATATACACGTCTAATAAGCAAACCGATCAAATAGCTAGACTTCATTGCACGTCTAATAAGCTATAGTGCACTATTCATACACAAACCGATCGACCCAAAAACACAATAATGTAATCTCAAATCCTCAATAATAAAACATGTCGCCATCAAATAGCTAGAGACAGATGTATTATGTATATACAATATCTCTTGGCATCGTGCAACCAATGAACCAAGTAAGTGCCATTGTTGTATATAATCATGGTAAGTAAGAGAAAGGCTATATAAACCCCATTCATAGCCTCATCAATTACCATCTCATCTTCTTCTCTTTCCTTCTATAGCCAATTTAGCTCCAAAAGAAAGAAAGGGTTTAGAATGGCATCATCCATGCGTCTCTTGGTTTCCTCCCTACTCATTTTGTCCATGGCAACCATTGCCTTAGCCGATGGCTACTATGGCTCCTACACACCGTCGCCAGAATACAAGTCGCCTGAGTATGTTCCTTCTCCATCACCATACTACAAAGCATCGTTGTATGTTTCTACTCCTGAATACAAGAGCCCGGTCTACTACCCATCTCCGGCTTACAAGAAGCCTACGTACACTCCATCTCCTGTTTACATTCCAAAACCTGTGTACCATCCTACACCGGTGTACAGTCCATCTCCCGTGTACAAGAGCCCTGTCTACTACAGTCCATCACCTATCTACGTTCCTAAACCAACATACAAACCTACACCGATCTACAAGCCAGTTTACTCTCCTTCTCCTGTTTACAAGAGTCCTGCATACACTCCATCTCCTGTTTACAAGAGCCCGGAATACACCCCATCTCCCATTTACAAGAGCCCCGTGTACTACTCCCCGTCTCCCGTTTACAAGAGCCCCGTGTACTCCCCATCTCCCGTTTACAAGAGCCCCGAGTACACTCCATCTCCCATTTACAAGAGCCCAGTGTACTACTCCCCGTCTCCCGTTTAGAAGAGCCCCGTGTACTCCCCATCTCCCGTTTACAAGAGCCCCGAGTACACTCCATCTCCCATTTACAAGAGCCCTGTTTACGTTCCAAAGCCTGTTTACAAGGTCCCTGAATACCACCCTACACCGGCCTACAAGCCTGTTTACAAGGTCCCTGAATACCACCCTACACCGGCCTACAAGCCTGTTTACAAAGTCCCTGAATACCATTCTACACCGGCCTACAAGCCTGTCTACACTCCAAAACCAGTCTACACTCCTACTCCTATTTACACCCCAACACCAGTGTACAAGAGTCCAGAGTACACTCCTACTCCAGTGTACAAGGCTCCCGTATACAAAAGTCCAGCATACACTCCTTCTCCAGCAACCTACTAGATTCGAAAATCGTTTTTCCTAAATTGGGCATATTAATCTCATTCCTTCGTATGAAAACTAAGATAACTATTATATTGGATAAAAATTTACTCTAGTGAGGATAAACCCGAATGGATTCTTTACTTTTTATTGTAATTTCTTTCATTACTTAATAATTTGAAATACTATTATTAAGTTTAATATTGTGATTTATTTAAATATATTTGTATTTTTTATGCAGATATATATTTATATTGTATTGTTATATGTTGTTGTAATGAATATATTGATCGAACTTATTTTGGAGGGATACGTTTAATGGTTATTTCCAAATTCTCTTTGGAGCATTTATGCATAAACTTGATTTGTTTTTCATTCCCTCTCTCTCGAATGCACCATTCCTCTTGTAACTACTCACTCGATCATGCCCTAAAAAAAACATAAATAAGTAGCCGAAATGATCAAATCATTCAATCAATCATCATATAAGCTACTCCCTCCGTTCATAAAAATATGATGTTTTAGCCTAAACCCTAAAAATTAAGAAAGTATATAATTTGACTCAATTACCCTTCTTATCAATTTTTTACTTTTACTTAAATTTAAATTATAGAATATTTTCTGATTTGGTTTAGATTTACTCCTTCCCAATTCTCATCCAATTTAATGTACAACTTCCTAAATTAATGTTCCTAAATTGATTTGGTTTGATTTCTACTTTTTTTTTCCTTTTTTTAAAAAGGTAAAATTGGAAAAATGTGTACACAAATAGCTAAAACATCATATTTTATTGAACAAGAAAAAACCCTAAAACATTATATTTCCATGAACGAGGGAGTATTGAAATTAATAAGAAGATAATTTTGAATGGATAATGAAAAGAGAATAATTATCGAACTACTCTTATTGCATTCTCACATGCTTATGATTTACAATCTAAGTGCTTGTTTGGTTATCTAGTGAAATCCCATGATTTGGAAAAACCCAGAAAGTAGCTTTAAATATATGCATTTGGTTAAATTATTTTTATGGATAAAATACATGAAGTTAAATTCCCATGATTTACACTTCCTCCAAAATGAAGAAATTACAATTACCTAGGTAGGGGTAGGTAAGATCAAATTCTTCCATTTTTATTCTAAATATTTTTATTCTTTTTTATATTTAAACTACAAATTTCCAATTTACCCATGAGAAAAATTCTTGATTTTTATAGACTGAGGTTATAATAGTAATATTAAATGAATTCACATGAATTTTTAAGCTCTACAACAAAAGGTAATGATTTTAATTCATAGGAATTTAATTTCAACCAAACATTTTTCTTAAATTCCCGTGATTTATAATACCCAGGAAATCAATTTCTATGATTTAAGTTCCTATGAATTGTACTTCCTGTATTAAAGTCGTCTTATAGAAACCCAATTAATGAAATTCCAAGGGAAAACTACTTTGAAAGGAGTTCTGTTAAAAGCCAATTTTCCTGATCAATTGGTGAATATTATTATAAATGTGTCACACCAAACGGAAAGCTACTTTGCTCTAGAATAGCGAAAATGTGGGTGTGTTTACTCCTCGTCGTGTGTGACAAGGCGATCCTTTGTCCCCGTATCTCTTTTTTATGTGTATGGAAAAACTTTCTCACTTGATTCTGATGGCGGTTGCGGAGTGTTCCTAGAAACCAATCTCTGTTGGTGACATCTAAATCTCCCACTTTTTTCATTGATGATCTTGTGCTACTTGCTAATGATGCCTTACTTGGGGATCCACTTCGGAGAAGCGTCGGGTTCATCTTCTTCCATGGGATGTTATTGCGAGCAGAGACGGACCTCCCTAAAAAAATAAAAATAGGGTAAAAAAAATTAGAAAAAAAAATTAAAAAAGGGTAAATTTAGTAGTAAATTAGTTGAATTAAGGTAATTTAGCCTACCCAGAAAAAATCGGTGAAATTTAGCCCACCCTAAATTTTAATCCTGGGTCCGTCCCTGATTACGAGACCTCGTAAGGAACTAGGCTTGGGAGAAACACAAGACATAGACGTCGACGGCCACTTGGACGTGCACGAGCTCTTGCTTCCCGGGCCGAACGGAACCCAGATCGAGGCGCTCGACGTCACCGGTACTCTGAACGTGCATGAGCACATCAGGAAGGAACAATTCAATGTGGATAAGAAGAGCTTGGATCTTGATGCCATGGCTTCAGAAGCTGCTCGTTCTGCTGTAGAAGGAGCTTCTTCTTCTTCTTCTTCCAGTTCAGGCGATACTCATCATGATCACAAGCACACAGATTGAATTAACTTTCATCAATTTAAATATGGAGAATATTTATTTGAGTTTCTTTGTGATATAAGAAGCTTTTATATGATGTGTGTGCCATGTATCAATTGCTATATGGATTTTTATCATGTAATAGTCTCTTAATCATGTTTATTGTTCAAGTTCATCTCATATACATTTCTACATTAAGATCGATAAATAGCCCGAAACCTTTAAAAAGAAGCTCAAATTAAACGCTCATTTGGTTCTTTCTTTTTTTATGATGAAAGGAATTCGGGGGGCGATCAATGAGGTGCATGCTCAATGGGTCGACTCGTTTGCCCGAAAAAAAAAATTTATTTACCCGCCACTCGACCCTGGGTTGCGGGTTTTGCGGATCGAACTGTTTGAGGCAAAGAGAGTATTTTAATTTTTTTTCTAAAACAGAGAACAACTTAAAATAAATAGGGGAGTAATAAAGATATGAATTCAAAAATAAAAATGCTAAATATAATACATAAATTATATCATTTTTAAAAAGAAATTTAAATAAAATATATATATAATCTTGTTAAAATTATACTCTTATGCATGAAATAATATAATAATTTTTTTTTTATAAAAAAGTTGTGGGTCAACCCACAACCCGATGGATTTAATCCGACCCGACCCGCAACCCGAAAATTAAAAAATAAAAAGTAACCCAATAACGGGTCGGGTCTGTTCGGGTTGCGGCCGACCCACACCATGAACATCCCTAATCAGCGATTAGTTGATCGCCCTAGAACATCCAAATGAATAAAATCTGTAACACCCCCTTCCTACCCTGGAGGTATTACCGCCAGTAACCCCGATTAAGACTAAACCGAAGCTACACAAGGCTTTAAACTGACTGAACAAACTAAAACAAGGTAAATGAAACCATTTAAAACCTAACAAAATTAAGTAAAACTTTACAGCGGAAAAGAGAATAAAAGGTCTTATACAAGCCTTAACTTAAAAAGAATTTAGTAAATAAATAGAACAACCTTCTATTTAAACAAAATCTTCATCAAGTCTTTCTTGATTTCTTATTTCTGAAACTCAGCTTCGCTTTGAAGTAGTTCAACCATGATCTTCACTCAGGTATAGCCATTGGAAACCTTTCTTCAACTTCTGGAGCTTCAAACCTCTGAATCCGCCTCTTGAATCAACTTCTAAGAAGAACCTGATGTGTCGTAAACCAACGGTGGACACCAACCGACCATATAAAAGAAAAGAAGATGGGCGGGTTAGTCTAATGAAAGACTAAGCAAGCGGAGAAACTAACTTGGTTCTTATGGTTGTAACTAAACATATTGGCATCCAAATCCGATTAGACTCGGATTATGATCCAACAGTTAGCAGTCTTATAGAGAATAAGAAGGAGACTCGCATAATCAAGAGAGAGAACACCACCGCTTGTGGTTTCTTTAAGAAGCATAAACGATTAATGGAAACTTATACTAACCACTCAACCTTCACAACCGTCTTCAACGACTAAACAGCTTAACTTCATCAAAGTTTGATTAAGAATCATTCTTAATCAGGAGCAAGAATGTTTATCAAAAGAACTAACCATTCAGATACATTATCGTGCCTATCGCACTCTCTTCTCTTCATGATTTTAACATTTCATATTCACTTTAATAGCTTTAAATCGACCCAAACCGTTGTCGATCAATTTCTTGTAACTGATGTCGTCAGGGTGAGAGGGCCTATTCATGATGATGCTCAAAATAGCGAAGCAAGAGGTGGGCCCGAGGTATGAGGGTCAAACCAGGTCAAAGGGACCCCCGAGGATGATCCTGGGGCCCACAACCATACCCACCTCTTATTTTAACAAAATTCCTACCCAACGAGGTCCCCCTCGACCTCGGAGCGAGGTCTCGACCTCGCAACCAACTCTACTTGCGCCCGCCCACCATGACCACTCAGCGAACGCCGCTCTTCGAGCCAATCACCGGCTGCCTCGCCTTTAGGCCAATCAGAGCCCTTGATCTCGGGCGTCCCACATCGGACAACGACCAAAACTCGACTCCCCAATCCTCTATAAATAGAGGAGATTCTCGTATGGAAAAGGGGTCGAAAAACATCTTGAACTCAAGAACTTTCTTGCTCGTTGAAGATCGACGTGATCGAAACACCGTTAAAAGGCCTCGCTATAGATAAGTGAAGTCCACAAAAAGACTTCAAGTCTCACAGAGTTTCCGCTCACATCAAAGACCTCGCTACACCACCTCGCAAACCTCTTACACCTCGCTCTACCTCACGTCAAAGACTCCGCAACTCAACCTCGCTCAAAGGGACCGGCAAGTGACACTTAGAGCTAGCTAGCAACTAGGAGATCTCGGAAATTGTTAGGTCGAGATCTCGGATAATCGTAGGAGGTCTAGGGTGTAATTCTCAAATAATCTGTTAGCCTCGTTGGCTTGTAAGCTTCGCTGTAAAGAAAATCATAAATAAAGAAGCAAGTGTTTGCACTTTCGAATATAATAATCTCGTTTCTTGTCTTCTAGTGAGCCTTTCATTTCGGATTTCATCACTGGCGCCGTCTGTGGGAACTTCTTCATCCTAAGTAGTTCCTCGATTCGTGCAAACCTTAGCTTCGATTCCCTCAAAATGGCTTGCCCAAACAATTTCTTCCCTCAACACCCCGACAACATGCCAGAAACTACGCAAGGGACAGCCGCGGGACCTCCGGGCTGCCCGTTCGTGGTCCCTCTGGTATGGACGTACGCCGCCCCGCAAAATCCATTCCCATTCCAAGGCCTCGAGCAGGGCGGCGCGCCCCCGAACCCATATCCCTACCCGACTTATGGGCAATACCAGCAGGGCTTCGCCCCTTCGTACGTCCCCTATCCCCCCCAGGGTGAGTCGCACTCCGAGTACGTCCCCGCGTACGTCCCTAGGCGTGCGCATGAGCCCGAGTCCTCCACCACGGCTCGTCAACAGAGAGACCTCCCCGAGATCCCATGCAGATCTCGCGGTCTCGATCGCGTCGATCGAGGCTGCAGGAGCCAGAGTTGTCCGAAACAACGGGGAGCGCGATGCACTACCCGAGGTCTCGATCGTATAATTCGAGGCCACCGCCCCAAAATCAGGAGGAAGCCAAGATCACCTCCCCGTTCATGGACGCGATCCGGAACGCGCCCATGCCCAAGGGCTTCTTGAGGCCGCAAATGGGGCTTTATGACGGTTCAGCGGACCCCGAGGAGCACGTAAAACACTTCGCGGTCCAGATGAACGTCAATGCCTACAATGACGCGATATTCTGCAGGGTTTTCCCCACCACCCTGGAAAAGGCCGCGTTGACATGGTTCTCAAGCAAGAAGGTCGGCTCCGTGACCTCGTTCGCCCAGCTGTGTGATTCCTTTGTCACGCACTTCAGCGGCTCCAGGAAGCGCAAGAAGAACATGCGGGACCTCCGCGGGATCGAGCAGGGGGAGAGCGAATCCTTAGGCGCTTTCTTCACAAGGTTCACGACCGCGGTGGCGGAGATCGCGCACGTCGACGAGTCGTCGGTGCGCGACAACCTCATGGGCAACCTGCGCATCGGGGAATTCAAAAACCGCATTTTTTATAAGAATCCGGAGATGTACGAAAGCCTGTGCGCCCGGATCACGGCCCAAGTATACGCCGAGGATGCTGCCAACCAGAGCTCGCGACCACGAACTGACAAAGAGATCGTCGCCGAGGCCAAGGGGAAGGCAAAGGTGGCCGCGCCGGCCGCGCGCGATGCGTATGTGACGCAGGCACATAACCCCAACAACAACAACAACAACAACAACAACAACAACAACAACAACAACAACAACAACAACAACAACAACAACAACAACAACAGAAACAACAACAATAGCCGGAACAATAACAACAACAACAATAACCGGAACAACAACCGTGGAGGCGGTGGCGGAGGCTGGAACTGCTTTGGCAGGAGACCGCGGGGTTACCGAGGCAAGGGAGGTCCCGCATATGACCCAAATGAAAAGGGTCGTGCCAACCCCGCGTCGGGAGCCAACCTCGAGCCGCGAGGCCCAAGTCAGACCCAGGATAACAACAACAACAACGTCGAGCAACAGGCGCCCGCGAAGCAGGCCCGGTCGGGACAGGCGACGGCGCTCGATGGGTACATCCATACCATCTCGGGCGGACCATCACCGGCTGGGTCAAGCCAGGCAGAGCGGAAGAGATACGCGAGGGAAAGCCATCATGAACCCTCGGTATTCAGCGTCGCACAAACCTCGCGCGCCCACGTAGGTTTGTCCTTCTCGTCAGATGATGCCGAGGGGCTTCACATGCCACACTCTGACTCCTTGGTGGTCCACGCGCAGATGGGCTCAAAGATGGTTAAGCGAGTACTGGTGGACACGGGATCCTCCGTGGACATCATGTACTATGGCGCGTTCAAGCAATTGGGCATCTCCGAGACCTCCTTGAAGCCCTACGCTGGGAAACTCACCTCCTTCTCGGGAGACGAAGTCGACGTGGCCGGACTCATCGACCTCTGGATGACGCTCGGCACCGGGTCCACCAGGAGGACCGAAATGGTGGAGTTCACAGTGGTGCGCCTGCCTTCGGTGTGGAACGCAATCATTGGGAGGGTCTCCTTGATGAAGTTCCAGGCGGTAGTTTCTATCTATCACCTGAAGATGAAGTTCCCCGTCGATGGCGGGGTTGGAGAGGTAAAGGGCAATCAGGAGGAAGGTCGCGTTTGCTACGCAACCTCTGCAAAGCAAAAGTGCCCGGTGTTCATGGTGGAATCTCCTGGCAAGGCCGACCTCGAAGTCCGGGATTTCACAGTCCCCACTCCAGAGCTGGAAAGAATGGTGATATCCCCTTTCGAGAGCGAGTCCGAGAAGATCTACCTCGGGGAATGCCTCTCGGGGGCATCGGCGACGTCACTAGAAGCCTTGCTCGCTGAGTCCCACGACGTGTTCGCTTGGACTGCGAAGGACCTCCGAGGTGTCCCGCGGACCGTAGCCCAACACTCTCTGAACGTCGACGTCACCACTCGCCCTGTGGTGCAGCGACGAAGAAAAATGAACGAGGAAAGGGCAAGCGCCGCAAATGACGAGGTGGCAAAATTGCTGGCTGCGGGGTTTATACGCGAGGTCCAATACCCCCGGTGGCTGTCCAACGTCGTGCTTGTCAAAAAAGCCAGCGGGAAGTGGAGAATGTGCGTCGATTTCAAGGACCTCAACAAAGCCTGTCCCAAAGACAGCTACCCCTTGCCCTTGATCGACGAGCTCGTTGACTCAACCGCAGGTCACGGGGTTTTGAGCTTCCTCGACGCGTACTCGGGGTACAATCAGGTCCTGATGAACCCGCGAGAAGAGGAGGAGACATCCTTCATCACCCAGCGAGGCACTTATTGCTACAAAGTCATGCCGTTTGGGCTGAAGAATGCGGGGGCAACCTTTCAACGCCTCGTCGACCGCGTTTTCAAGAGCCATCTCGGACGGAACGTGTCCGCTTATGTCGACGACATTGTTGTCCGGAGCAAGACCCCTGAGGAGCATCTGGTCGACCTCGCTGAGGTCTTCGCAACTCTCAGGCACAACCGTCCCAGCCTGAACCCCGAGAAGTGCGTCTTCGGCGTGTCATCGGGAAAATTCTTGGGCTTTATGATTAGCGAACGGGGCATCGACGTAAACCCTGCTAAGGTCGAGTCGATCCTCTCCATGAGGTCACCACGGTCTCGCACCGAGGTGCAACGGCTTAACGGTGCTGTCAACTACCTTGGGAGGTTCTGCTCCCGCCTGGCGGAAAGGTCCCTCCCCTTTTTCGCGGCTCTCAAGCAGAATGACAAGTTCGTATGGGACGAGAATCTGGAGCTCGCCTTTCTTTGAGCTAAAGGCCTTCCTGACAAAGCTCCCCACACTGTCGCCCCAGCTGGCGGGTGAAGACTTGCAACTTTATGTGGCCGTCAGCCCCGAGACGGTCAGCGCGGTGCTCACCAGAAAGGCCACGCACCCAGTTTATTTCGTGAGCCGTGTGCTCCAGCCCGCGGAGCAGCGATATTCCCCAGCAGAGAAGATGGCGCTGGCAGTTGTGACCGCCGCAAGGCGTCTGCGCCCTTACTTCCATGCGCACCCCATCCAGGTCCTGTCTGACCTCCCACTTTGACAAATCCTCTACCAGCCCGCCCTCTCCGGGCGGATGACGAAGTGGGCAGTCGAGCTCTCCGAGTTCGACATCAGCTACCTCCCAAGAACTGCCATGAAGGGGCAGGCCCTCGCTGACTTCATGGTGGAGGTCACTTTCCCCGAAACAGAAACAAGCTCAGAAGAGTGGAAGGTGTTCGTCGACGGCTCGCGATGTGACGCCGGTGGTGGGGCTGGTGTATTCCTCGCTGGGCCCTCGATCGAGACGGAGTACTCACTTAACTTCGCCTTCGACGCCACCAATAACGAGGCCGAGTATGAAGCCATGATCGCGGGAATCGAGATGGCGCTCCTCAGTGGGGCCCGGAAAATCAGGGTCTACACCGACTCCGAGCTGGTAGCGCGCCAGCTCAACGGTCAGTACGACACCAAAACGGGGTTCCTGCCCGCGTACCGAGAAAAGGTCAAAGCCTTGGTATCATGCCTGGAAACCTTCGCGGTGCAGTCCATCCCTCGAACCTCGAACACCAAGGCGGACGCGTGGGCGAGGTTAGGATCCGCCCTTCCCCTTGAAGTGGGGAACCGCGTGATGGTAGAGCGAAAACTCTCGCGGAGTGTGAACAGCGAGGTTCTATCTGTCACCGCGGGGGATTGGAGGATCCCGATAACACGGTATGTGGAGAGCGGGGTCCTCTCAGAGGATCCCGCGCAGGCCGGGAAGCTGAAAATGCAGGCGGCGCGGTATTGCGTCATAGGTGGCTGCCTTTATCGCCGAGGCTACGCCGAACCCAATCTATTGTGCGTCCCGACCGAGTCTACGGAGCACATCCTCTATGAGGCCCATGAAGGGGTCTGTGGCGGCCACCCCGGATGGCAAACCCTTTCGCATAAGATCGCCCACTTGGGGTACTTCTGGCCCACCCTCCGGCAAGACGCAAGGGACTATGTCCAGCGATGTGATGGATGCCAGAAGCACGGTAACCTCTTGCACGCCCAGACCTTGCAGCGTCGCTCCATCCACGCACCGTGCCCCTTCGCGATGTGGGGGATGGACATCCTCGGCCCCTTCCCCAAGGCCCCCGGTCAGGTGCGGTATATCCTGGTCATCGTCGACTACTTCACGAAGTGGGTTGAGGCACAAGCAATGGCGAAGATCACGGGGACTAAGGTCTGCGACTTTCTGTGGAAGAATCTTTTCTGCCGCTTCGGTGTTCCCATGACCATCATGACCGACCATGGCCCCCAATTTGATTGTGAAGAGACTCGAACATTCTGCTCAGAACTCGGCATAACCCTCAAGTTCTCCTCCGTGGCCCATCCTCAGTCCAACGGCCAGGTAGAGAACGTCAACGCCCGCATCCTGTCCGATCTAAAAAAGCGGCTGGGCATGGCACAAGGTCGTTGGGCAGAGCTTCTCCCGCTCGTCTTATGGACGTACCGCACCACCGCGCGCCGCGCAACCGGAGAAACGTCGTTCGCCCTAACCTACGGGGCAGAGGCCCTAGTCCCGATAGAAACCTTGGTCCCATCGGCGAGGGTGTTGGATTTTGATGAAAAGGAGAACGAGGCCAATCTCAGGGTCGAGTTGCTCTTCCGCGACGAGCTACGCGAAGTAGCCGACCTTCGCTCCAGGGAATACAAGCGCCGCGTGGCAGTTTACCACGACAAGAAGGTGAGACCTCGGTTCCTGGCCACATGCAATCTCGTCTTGAGAAGAACCGAAGGTGGCAAACTGGACCCCAACTGGGAGGGACCATACATCCTCGGGGAGGAGGTCGCTCCCGGAGCCTTTAAGCTCAAAGACAACGAGGGGCGAACCCTCAGTAAGACGTGGAACGTCGACCGGTTAAAGAAATATTTCGTGTAAACTCTCTGAATTCCGTTACTGCTTTTTGTGAATAAAGGGTTGTGGGACTTTCAAAATCTCTCTCAAAAATAAAAACTCTGGGTTAGAAGTCCATCCCTCGCTTCCCGCTTGGGGTTGGAGATTTTCGTTAAATCCAAACCTCGCTTCACGCGAGGTGTTGGAGAATCTCGTTAAGTCCATCCCTCGCTTCCTGCTTGGGGTTGGAGATTTTTGTTAAGTCCATCCCTCGCTTCACGCGAGGTGATGGAGAATTTCGTTAAGTCCAAACCTCGCTTCCCGCGAGGTGTTGGAGAATCTCGTTAAGTCCATCCCTCGCTTCCCGCTTGGGGTTGGAGATTTTCGTTAAGTCCAAACCTCGCTTCACGCGAGGTGTTGGAGAATCTCGTTAAGTCCATCCCTCGCTTCCCGCTTGGGGTTGGAGATCTTCGTTAAGTCCAAACCTCGCTTCACGCGAGGTGTTGGAGAATCTCGTTAGGTCTATCCCTCGCTTCCCGCTTGGGGTTGGAGATCTTCGTTAAGTCCAAACCTCGCTTCACGCGAGGTGTTGGAGAATCTCGTTAGGTCCATCCCTCGCTTCCCGCTTGGGGTTGGAGATCTTCGTTAAGTCCAAACCTCGCTTCACGCGAGGTGTTGGAGAATCTCGTTAAGTCCATCCCTCGCTTCCCGCGAGGTGTTGGAGAATCTCGTTAAGTCCATCCCTCGCTTCCCGCAAGGTGTTGGAGAATCTCGTTAAGTCCATCCCTCGCTTCCCGCTTGGGGTTGGAGATCTTCGTTAAGTCCAAACCTCGCTTCACGCGAGGTGTTGGAGAATCTCGTTAAGTCTATCCCTCGCTTCCCGCGAGGTATTGGAGAATCTCATTAAGTCCATCCCTCGCTTCCCGCGAGGTGTTGGAGAATCTCGTTAAGTCCATCCCTCGCTTCCCGCTTGGGGTTGGAGATCTTCGTTAAGTCCAAACCTCGCTTCATGCGAGGTGTTGGAGAATCTCGTTAAGTCCATCCCTCGCTTCCCGCGATCTCCGCGGCGCGAACGCGTTTCTCGGCCTCTGCGAGGCTCTTTCCCTTCTTCTCGATCTCGGCGTCCCGCTCTTGGAGCCTCGCCTCCATCCTACCCAAATTCCTATGGAGGAGGATGACGCGACCGCAGTTGTAGTTCGCGAAGAAGGTATTCTGCAGCAATAAAAGAGCACGTTAAAACAAGAACAAGAATAGTAAAGCCAATAAAAAATGATGAACAAAAAAGAGCAAGACATACCATCTCGGAGTAACGGAGGATCTCATCGTTGAGGGCTGCCTCCGAGAGGTTGTTGGCCCATGCGACCTCGTCGGTCCAGGCCGACCTGTCCCAGTCTTCGGACACGCCCCGGGAAGGACCAGGGCAGTGGAACTTCTCGGCAGGAGGCCCGGTGGCCGAGATGACTCGGCTCGCGGCCCCAGGGCGTTCGACCATCACGCCCCCCGGGGTTTCCCCCTGCCCATCCTCCTTTCGTTTCTTCCTTTTCTCCCCCCGGGGAGAACCCTCTTCCTTCCTTTTGGACCCGACCTTATCCCCGGATCCTCGAGAGTGATGGGAGGACGTCCTCGCAGCATCCCCCTTGGACGCCACCCCCCCGCTCGTCTTCGCCGCCGGCGCCTTCAGCGTCGGGGCTGTCGTCTTGCTTTGCGGGGCGGGAGGCCTCGCCTGCGAGGTCGGTTCCTTTATGACGACCCCAAGTTGGCCCTGGGGTCTCGGAGCATTGGAGGAAGAAGTCACAGGCCTTTTACCCTGTGACTTCGAGGTAAGAGCGCCGAGTAGGTTCACTGTCAGAAAAAAAAAGGGACGAGAAAATTAGATAAGAAAAGCAAGAAACAAGTTAATGACAGTAATAAGACAAAATAAGCCAGCGAGGTTATAAACCTCGCCCCTCAACTTCAAAAAGAAAAAAATCGAATCAAGGAATGTCAGGAAAGAGATTGAGTACCCTCTTTTCCTCGCTGGGAGGGAGGCTGAGGCTCAGACCAGCCCGCTCAAGCTGGTCCTGAGAAAGATACACCTGAAACGGTGCCTGACTCGCTGTGGCGTATTGGACCCTGAGCGCCTTGAGCTCATCAACCTCCAGCGGGGTTACACACCGAACGAATTCGCCCGGCGTTACTGGAAAATTGAGATATCTCCCGGTGGGGTCGCGAACCAAGAACCAATTCGGCTTCCACGGCCCGACGTTCGAAGGGGCCGTGGTGATCTTGATAAGCGGCGTGCTAAGGTTGATAAGGCTTCGGGACCGAGTGTCTCTCCTCGCTAGGAATAAAGCCGACAGGAAGTCATGTCTCAGTCCGTCCCCAAGTTCGCGACTGCGAATCGTGTAGGCACACAGCAACCGCCAAGCGTTCGGAAACCACTGTGCGGGGCAGATCTTCATGGCCCACAGATAATCAACGATATGCTGGGCCAAGGGCAACCTGAAGCCCGCCTGAAGGCTGAAGAGGTGCACAACCACGCACCTGTCGTAAGATGCCAAGGAGTGGCCCCCCTCCTTGGGAAGCGCCAGCTCAACCCCCTCGGGCCAAGCAAAGTCCTTGGCGATGTCGGCAAGGTCCTTCAGCTCGAGCTCGGTGGCCACCCCCTCGGATAAACGAGCCTCGGCAGAACCCGGGGTCATGGGGATCCGTTCCTCCAGGACGCAGGACACAGCATCGGTAATATACGCCGCAGGGAAGCTCGGAGGCACGTAAGGAGGCGGCGCCGAGGTCGTTCCCACAACCGGCCGCGCTTCGACCTTAGTAACAACCTCGTCTGGGGTAGAAGACGAAGCCATTTCAACGCCCGACGACGTTCGAAGATGGGATAAGCACGAATTAATAGAGACCTCGGAGTCGCTTGAAGAAGGCTCGCTGAAAACCAGCGAAGGGGACCTCGGATTCTGAGAGTCGCTGAGTTCTACGCTTCTCGCGGACTCCGAAACCTCCTCGTAAAAACCCTCTTGGACTCTGAAAGCGAAGCCGGGCGGAGGGCTAGCAGAGGCTCTCCTAGGCATGAAAAGAACGATGTCCAGGCCGCGGAAGGCTAGCACCTGGAAAAGAAAGAAGCATTGAGACGTCGGGCACTATAACCAAGAAAAAACAATGCGAGATCACAACCTCGGAAGAAATGCAGTGCGAGGTCGCAACCTCGGAAGAAAAGCAGTGCGAGGTCGCAACCTCGGAAGAAAAGCAGTGCGAGGTCGCAACCTCGGAAGAAAAGCAGTGCGAGGTCGCAACCTCGGAAGAAAAGCAGTGCGAGGTCGCAACCTCGGAAGAAAAGCAGTGCGAGGTCGCAACCTCGGAAGAAAAGCAGTGCGAGGTCGTAACCTCGGAAGAAAAGCAGTGCGAGGTCATAACCTCGTGAGAAAGAGAAATTCCGGATCATAAGAGGCGAGGAGCCACGTGGCACCCTAGGGGCTATTCTGACAAGATAGGACGGCGAGGGAGAAGTCGAAGCGCCAAAAAGGAAGAAGTCGAAGCGCCAAAAAGGAAAAAGTCGAAGCGCCAGAAAGAGGAAAGAGAAGATGAAATGGAAGCCAGCGGTGGAGAACGGCGGTGGAGACCCTAACGTCCCATCAATCAGCCGTCAGTACGTTTGGGTTTCCAAGAGCTTCAAAATTCAAAACCGCCGAAAAATAAAAAGAGACAACCGTCGGTTGGAGGGCGAAGAATCCGAGTGCATGGCGTTCGCCACCCTCACCCCATCGTCCCGCCACCTTGTCGCCGATGCGAAACGCCAAGGAGCAACCACTGCCCGCTAGGGCACAAGGCGAAACGAAAGAGAAAAGAAGAGAAAGGAGCAAAGGGAAAACGGCGAGAAAAAGCAGGCGGAAACTCACGCCGACCTCACCACCGTTGTTTCGCCACCGTGATGCCAGCGCGAAACACCAGGCGACACTCCATCGCCTCTCCAAAACACGGCACAAAAAACAAGCAGGGAGAAATCAAAAGCAAACAAGAAGCGGGAGAAGAAAAGTCGAAGACTTACTTGTTCAGAATCGACGAGGAGGAGGCGGTGGTGCAACCGGAAGATGGCTGAGGCTCGCCGGAAACCGTCTGAAGAAACCATTCGCAGGAAGCCAAAAAGACAGAAAGAGAGAAGGCGAAAATCTGGGAAGAAGAGATAAATGGGGAGGCGTGTGAAGTACGCACTTATAAAGGGCAGGCTTGGGCCTCCCCTACCCAGTTAGGCTTATTGGGCCTGTCCCTCCTGCGCGGCCCATTAAGCAAAACACGAAGAGCAAGCCCAGAAAAGCTTTACCTTTGCCAACCAAAGAAAAGCTAAGTGTAGAACCTCGCAAAGGGAGGGCTTCGCAAGATGCTCCCCAGGAACCTCGGAAACCCTTGAAGCCTCGCAAAATGCCTACCCACCTCTCAGAGCCTCGCACCCCGCAATCTTTGAGAACTTATGCCCTGCGACCCTCGGAGCGAGGTCCCCAGGCCATGGGGTTGTGATGATGCTCAAAATAGCGAAGCAAGAGGTGGGCCCGAGGTATGAGGGTCAAACCAGGTCAAAGGGACCCCCGAGGATGATCCTGGGGCCCACAACCATACCCACCTCTTATTTTAACAAAATTCCTACCCCACGAGGTCCCCCTCGACCTCGCAACCGACTCTACTTGCGCCCGCCCACCATGACCACTCAGCGAACGCCGCTCTTCGAGCCAATCACCGGTTGCCTCGCCTCTAGGCCAATCAGAGCCCTTGATCTCGGGCGTCCCACATCGGACAACGACCAAAACTCGACTCCCCAATCCTCTATAAATAGAGGAGATTCTCGTATGGAAAAGGGGTCGAAAAACATCTTGAACTCAAGAACTTTCTTGCTCGTTGAAGATCGACGTGATCGAAACACCGTTAAAAGGCCTCGCTATAGATAAGTGAAGACCACAAAAAGTCTTCAAGTCTCACAGAGTTTCCGCTCACATCAAAGACCTCGCTACACCACCTCGCAAGCCTCTTACACCTCGCTCTACCTCACGTCAAAGACTCCGCAACTCAACCTCGCTCAAAGGGACCGGCAAGTGACACTTAGAGCTAGCTAGCAACTAGGAGATCTCGGACATTGTTAGGTCGAGATCTCGGATAATCGTAGGAGGTCTAGGGTGTAATTCTCAAATAATCTGTTAGCCTCGTTGGCTTGTAAACTTCGTTGTAAAGAAAATCATAAATAAAGAAGCAAGTGTTTGCACTTTCGAATATAATAATCTCGTTTCTTGTCTTCTAGTGAGCCTTTTATTTCGGATTTCATCAATTCATCCGTGACCACTTGACCCACATCAGTTCATTTTGCACTTAGCTAGAGTGAACCATTGTCCTCCTTCAACGTGAAGCGAGACATGAGTCATGACTCCAATATTGGGATACGCTAGCAAGCTACGCCCCCCAATACAGATTTTGTTATAAAGAGGTCATTGGAGACTCGACTCCTACCCCTGGACTACCTATTTTGCAACAGTGTTTCATCACAGGACCACTAAAGAGATGTCTTAGAGTCTAAACTCCCATCTCTACCATCTTACTTCACAACCATGTCTCACCTTGAGACAGCTAATCATACAACGGTCCTAAGTTCAGTTCTAGCGTAAAAACTGAAATAACGAGATGGTCGTTATTTCTAACAAAATAACAACCTATCAAACTTTATTCAACATACAAATTATTCCCAACATGAGGATCAAATGGAATTCAATTCCTCATTAATAACCATAACGCAAGAGAGAATCGTCCACTTGCCTTAGAAGGCGTGCTCAACGTCCTTAGCAATTCCAACAGTAATCTTTATCACCCTTCTGCCAAATATAACAAAAGGATTTCTCAACAATGAGCTCACGGAAACACTTCTTAGTTGTATACTCAAATTCTACAACTTCCTAATCGATAAACGATTTAATTTCCGAATATCGATATATAATAAATCCTTAGTTATCATGCTTTAAGGAGCCATTTTGGCGGAATTATAACTAATTATCCGCTTTGCTTTTGAAACAATTTTCTAAATAAAAATTGTTCATTAGCAACAGTTCTTAAAGGTGACCAAATCTCGGATCAAACGGATTAACAACGAATCCCAAGTAATTATCCGAAGTCCTTTACCTGCCAATCGGTGTCAAAACTTGTATTCGCTATAACTGAAGATCCGGACGTCCGTTTCTCGATCGGTTTGAACCTGTGGGACCGTATCAACGTCAAGATTATAAAAACCATAAATTTAATTAGCAAAGCCGAACCGAAAGGCCCTTACGGTGGCTAACCTGCTAATTGATTTCGATCGTATATACCTTCACTCGAGCCCATGGCTCGTTTGGCTCGATAGTGGCTCGATCCCCAAGCCCAAGGGTGGTCAAGTATTTCCCGACGGCAGCCCTTGCGGTGGGTGGTGGTCGGAGGAGCTAGTGATCGCCGGCGACGACGTTTGACGAGGCAAGAAGTGACCGGCGGTGATGAAGCTCACGAGTCCGTCGTTCCTCCTAATTCTCTCATGGTTCTGGTTTTTCACTTTTGCAGCAGCCCAAGCTCACTCATGGAAGAAGAAGAAGATGAGGTAGGAGATGAGGAAGTGGCAGGGGAGATCGCCGGCGGTGAAGACTGAATTCTTTCTCCCTCGAACCGTCGTTCCGACCTGATTTCTCTTGGTTCTGCTGCAGCCAGCACGAGCCCAGCAAGGGGGAAGAAGAAGAGGTGGAGGAGGAGGGTGGTGGACGGCAGAGAAGGCGGAGGAGAAGAAGACGCCAGCGGTGAGAATTCTCCGAGTCCATCGTCGTCCTCTCGGTCTCGCTCCCTTCCTCTGCTTTTTGAACAAGTTGATAAACTTTGACAAGTCAGAGATATATGTCCTAGATAGATAGAATTCTATCTCCAATTCCTTCCCCATTAAGAATGAAAAGAGGCGGTTTACAAACAAAACCCGTCTCGGAACGGGACTCGCGTTAAAGCGGTAAAATTATGTAGCTCGGGTGGAAAAATTCACTAAACGAAAAACGTCCCGTAAATTATGTAAACCACTAAAATCAATTTTCCATGATTTTATCTTGTTACCTTCAATTTTTAGGGCTTCCGTTTCGTATTTTAAATCCTTTACAGTACATAATTAAAAAGACGGCTTATCCAATAAATATTCTTTTTCCACTGAAAAATCCTAGAATTCACACTGATCCATAAAATCATTTCTTTATGATTTTAGGATATCACCAAAAAATTTCTAGGATTTCATCTCCAACAAAAATATTGGATTAAGCGTTAAAACGAACAAAGAGATTAAAAGGATATCCGAGAAAAATTCAAAAATTATCCTCAAAAACCACAGTTATTACAAAATCCTCCTTACATATCAGGACGAGAGGACAGAGATTTACCTCTTCCAAATAAAATCCGTCACAGGGTTGATTTCCCCGTTTAGTTCTTATATAAGAACCAATTCCACCACCTATTAATCAATATCAATATACTATAACTAAAGTCGAATCTCTCTATCCTACATGTCATCGTTTTAACTATGCCACATAGGCGTTTTAATTTTTTCATTTACTGCTTTGCCCTTCTTTTATTTAAGTATTTACAACACTTATAGTATAACAATATTCCTTATATTACTCATATACAATTATATTTGGAGATCTTAAATTTTGGCAAGTTTTATTTGGTGTGTAATCCATTATGGAATGTTTTTATTGAAGGCACTAATGTTACTAATATTACTACGATTTGGGCATAGGTTAAGAGACTAAAAATGGTAATATATTTGGAATTTGTATTTATTTAGATTTAATTATTGTTTCAATAGGGTTTATTAGTTTCCTATTAGGGTTTTAGTTCCCAAATTTAGTACTCTTAACCTATGCCCTTAGGGCATAGGATAGAAAAACCGATATTACTAATCATATTACTAATATACAATTATATTTAAAGATTTTAAAACTTAATATGAAACATACTTTTCATTATTAAATAATTTATTAATTTAATAATATTACTAATATACAATTATATTTAGAGTTCTTAAAATTTGACAAATGATATAAACATAATCTTCATTATAAAATAACTTTTTTAAATAATAATAATATTATTAATATATAATTTTATTTGATGATCTTAAAATTCCGCAAGTTTAAAAATATAATCTATATAACATTTTTTTAATCAAAACCCGTACAAGGTATGTGAACAAATACTAGTATTATTCTAATCGAGTTCTATACTTTTATTGATACATAATGGTCCACTTCTTGATAAATAGGTTGATGTGTGACCTGATTTGTTATTTTTTATAATCTGCTCTAAATTTGTTTATAGTTTGATGGAACTTCTAATATAAGTACTAACCAAACTCCAATTTTTTAACCGTTAATTTCGTTATAATATTATTATAATTAATATTCATGACTTCATTGCACGTCTAATAAGCATTAGTGCACTATTCATACACAAACCGATCGACCCAAAAACACAATAATGTAATCTCAAATCCTCAATAATAAAACAAGTCGCCATCAAAGAGCTAGAGATAGATGTATTATGTATATACAATATCTCTAATTGGCATCGTGCAACCAATTAACCAAGTAAGTGCCATTGCTGTATATGATCATGGTAAGTAAGAGAAAGGCTATATAAACCCCATTCATAGCCTCATCAATTACCATCTCATCTTCTTCTCTTTCCTTCTATAGCCAATTTAGCTCCAAAAGAAAGAAAGGGTTTAGAATGGCATCATCCATGCCTCTCTTGGTTTCCTCCCTACTCATTTTGTCCATGGCAACCATTGCCTTAGCCGATGGCTACTATGGCTCCTACACACCGTCGCCAGAATACAAGTCGCCTGAGTATGTTCCTTCTCCATCAACATACTACAAAGCATCGGTGTATGTTTCTACTCCTGAATACAAGAGCCCGGTCTACTACCCATCTCCGGCTTACAAGAAGCCTACGTACACTCCATCTCCTGTTTACATTCCAAAACCTGTGTACCATCCTACACCGGTGTACAGTCCATCTCCCGTGTACAAGAGCCCTGTCTACTACAGTCCATCACCTATCTACGTTCCTAAACCAACATACAAACCTACACCGATCTACAAGCCAGTTTACTCTCCTTCTCCTGTTTACAAGAGTCCTGCATACACTCCATCTCCTGTTTACAAGAGCCCGGAATACATCCCATCCCCCGTTTACAAGAGCCCCGAGTACACCCCATCTCCCGTTTACAAGAGCCCCGAGTACACTCCATCTCCAATTTACAAGAGCCCCGTGTACTACTCCCCGTCTCCCGTTTACAAGAGCCCCGTGTACTACTCCCCGTCTCCCGTTTACAAGAGCCCCGTGTACTACTCCCCGTCTCCCGTTTACAAGAGCCCCGTGTACTACTCCCCATCTCCCGTTTACAAGAGCCCCGTGTACTCCCCATCTCCCGTTTACAAGAGCCCCGTGTACTACTCCCCGTCTCCCGTTTACAAGAGCCCCGTGTACTCCCCATCTCCCGTTTACAAGAGCCCCGAGTACTCCCCATCTCCCATTTACAAGAGCCCCGTGTACTACTCCCCGTCTCCCGTTTACAAGAGCCCCGTGTACTCCCCATCTCCCGTTTACAAGAGCCCCGAGTACACTCCATCTCCCATTTACAAGAGCCCCGTGTACTACTCCCCGTCTCCCGTTTACAAGAGCACCGTGTACTCCCCATCTCCCGCTTACAAGAGCCCAAAGTACACTCCATCTCCCGTTTACAAGAGCCCCTACTCCCCGTCTCCTGTTTACAAGAGCCCTATCTACATTCCAAAGCCTATTTACAAGGTCCCTGAATACCACCCTACACCAGCCTACAAGCCTGTTTACAAGGTCCCTGAATACCACTCTACACCGGCGTACAAGCCTGTCTACACTCCAAAAGCATATGTTCCAAAACCATATATCCCAAAACCAGTCTACACTCCTACTCCTATTTACACCCCAACACCAGTGTACAAGAGTCCAGAGTACACTCCTACTCCAGTGTACAAGGCTCCCGTATACAAAAGTCCATCATACACTCCTTCTCCAACAACCTACTAGATTCGAAAATCGCATTTTCTAAATTGGGCATATTAATCCTATTCCTTCCTACGAAACCTAAGATAACTATTATATTAAATAAAAGATTACTCGAGTGAGAATTAACCTGAATGAGTACTTTATTTTTTATTGTAATTTCTTTCATTATTTAATACTTTGAAATACTATTATTAAGATTGATATTGTAATTTATTTATATATTGTATTTTTTCGATGCAAATATATATTTATATTGTACTCTTATATGATGTTGTAATGAATATATTAATCGTACTTATTTTGGAGGGATACGTTTAATGGTTATTCTTACATTCTTTTTGGAGCATTTATGCATAAATTTGATTTGTTTTTCATTCCCTCTCACTCGAATGCACCATTCCTCTTGTAACTACTCACTCGATCATGCCCTAAAAAACACATAAATAAGTAGCCGAAATGATCAAATCATTCAATCAATCATCCTATAAGCTATTGAAATTAATAAGAAGATAATTTTGAATGGATAATGAAAAGAGAATAATTATCGAACTTCTCTTATTGCATTCTCACGTGCTTATGATTTACAATCTAATTGGTCGCCTAATATAAAGTCGTCTTATTCTCCAAAGTTTTTTTTTTTTTTTTTTGAGAAGTCCAAAGTTTATTAGAAACCCAATTAATGAAATTCCAAGGGAAAACTACTTTGAAAGGAGTTCTGTTAAAAGCCGATTTTCCTGAACAATTGGTGAATATTATTATAATGTTTCAGACCAAACGGAAAGCTACTTTGCTCTAGAATAGCAAAAAGGTGGGTGTGTTTACTCCTCGTCGTGTGCGACAAGGCGATCCCTTGTCCCCGTATCTCTTTTAGTCTTATTTATGTGTATGGAAAAACTTTCTCACTTGATTCAGTTGGCGGTTGCGGAGTGTTCCTAGAAACCAATCTCTGCTGGTGACATCCAAATCTCCCACTTTTTTCGTTGATGATCTTGTGCTATTTGCTAATGATGCCTTACTTGGGGATCCACTTCGGAGAAGCGTCGGGTTCATCTTCTTCCATGGGATGTTATTAGGAGACCTCGTAAGGAACTAGGCTTGGGAGTTCGCCCCCATGCGACAAACTAATTATGCCTTACTTGCGAAGCTCGGTTGGCGAATTCTACTATAACCAACCTAACTTTGGGCTCGTGTCATCAATATAAAATATTGCAAGGATCCGTCGGATGTTGACATGTCGCGAACCTGGAACGGAAAATCTTATGTTTTTAAATGGGGAGAGTATAATATAACAATATTACTATTCCTATTAATATACAATGATCTACTATTTTTTATGGACAAAATTAAAATATTATATAATTATACATCATCATGTTTAATATGTATTGTTATTATTTTTCCAATGGCAAGTACGAAACTATCCATACATAATATCTCTAATATACAATGATCTGCTATTTTTTTTTATGGACAAAATTTAAATATTATATAATTGTATATCATCATATTTAATATATATCATTATATATAATCTACTAATTTTTTTAAGGATAAAATGTAAATATTATATAATTGTATTAGTATATCATCATCTTTAATATGTATCATTATATATAATATAATAATATTGCTAATGTTATTAACCTATAACTATATTCTTACAACAAAAAATACAATTAATTATATACAATATATAATTTTTTTACTCTTCATTTATTTAATTACTAAAAATATATAATTGTACATCATCATCTTTAATATGTATTGTTATATTTTTCAATGGCATGTATGAAACTATCCATACATAATATCTCTAATATACAATGATCTACTACTTTTTTATGGACAAAATTTAAATATTATATAATTTTATATCACCATCTTTAATGTGTATCATTATGTATAATATACTAACTTTTTTATGGACAAAATTTTAATATTATATAATTGTATATCATCATCTTTATTATGTATCATTATATATAAGATAATAACATTGCTAATGTTAATTTTTCTATACATCCCTTTTTTATATTATAATAATTTAATCTATCTATATGTTGATACTTTATATATTAATTTTATGCATATCTTTTAACAAAACTTGTACTATATGCTAATATTTTTTATATTAATTTTATACATAATAAAATTTCTTTTATCTTTTAGCAAAGCTTCAACTTCAAGTATATAATTTTGTTATCTATATGTTGAGATTTTAAAATATACGGAGTAATAAATTATTTATAGAATATATGATATATTTTAGTATACATTGATATATGTACCTAAATTTTAATAAATTAATGTTAAAAAACTATTTTAATATGTTATATTATCCTTAATAAATATCTTACCGTAATTATCTTTAAATTATAGAATTATATTATTTTTATTTTTTCTCTATATCATTTTCTATAAGAATCTTTATATTAATGTTCTTCATATTTAAAAATATTATTATATTCATTGCAAAGTAAATGATAAGAACTTAAATACGAGCTCAAAAAAAAAGAAATTAAATACATAACCTTAATAAATATTTTATAAAAACTAATTGTTTTATGCATATTAATATCTTAACTAAAAAATAAAAAAATATTTACAAATATTAAATTCAAGTGAAATGAATATTTTAAAATTTTGAATCAAAATATGAGGCAAGATCTTAACAAATAATAAAAAAAAATTAAATACATTCAATTAAAATATATGAAACGATCTTAAAGTTTTTTTTATAAATTACATAATTTTATTGCTATATTATATATAATTATTTTAAACTTTATATAAATATCATATTATTGTATAATCTTTAGTAAAATCACTCCTGAGTATCACGGGAATTCAACTAATTTATTTATTTATTGATAAAGAAAAGGACTTGGGGCATAGAAGGTTGTAATCGAAATCAGCTGAGAGGCTCGGTTAAAAGTATACTCTATACGAGTTTAAATTTGAATGTGAGTTTCTTTCTAGCTCAAAATTTTGTTTTAGCTTAGTTTATTTAAATGTTCACTAAACTCGAGTTTAGCTCGCGAGCTTCTCATTTTGTTTTTTCGTGAGACAAAGTAAAAAAACAACATCTTTATTTGACTATTTATACATGCAAATGAAACTAAATTTTAAACTACATAGTTTGAGTAGTTTGAAAAAGACCACCAAAACTATGCAATTTAACGTAAATTATATATTGCATATAACATACTCCGTATATAGTAAAGCTTTGTCATGAACGTATAATATAGTTTGTTATGAAAGTATAATTGAGTTTGCTCATGAACATATAACTGAGTTTGCTCATTAATAATGAGCCGAGTTATCTTGTTCTCAAGCTCGGTTCATTTATCTTTCGAGCCTTAAAAAGGTGCTCAAGCTTGGACGTTTACAAGTCGATTGAGTTGAACACAAACAAGATATAACTGACCCGAACACTGAATTTCTCACGAACAACTCTGTTCATTTACAACCCTAGCTAGTTGAGAGCGAATTAACTTTCATCAATTAAATATGGAGAAAATTTATTTGAGTTTCTTTGTGATATAAGAAACTTTTATAAGATGTGTGTGCCATGTATCAATTGCTATATGGATTTTTATCATGTAATACTCTCTTAATCATGTTTATTGTTCAAGTCCATCTCATATACATTTCCACATTAAGATCGATAAATAGCCCGAAACCTTCAAGGACCCGTTTGGTATAAATTCGGGTATAGAAATGGGACAAGTTATCGGGTTGAATAGGTATGGGAATGAAATGTCATTCCTGATTAGTAGTGTTTGGCTTATATTTGGGAATGAAAATTAGGGTTTATTTTTTCATCTTAAATTCTACCATTTTGGCCCAAATTCAACAATTATGCTTCATCTTTATACGTGTACACATCTCCCATTTTACATATTCTACAGTTCAGTATTCAAAAGTGAAAAAAAAGCAGAGAAAGTGGAAATGGAGTACACCAACTTTTTTTTATATTGCTTATTTCTTTATCTGTTTGTATTTGATCGATTCAGTTGAAATTTTTAAACACTAAAAGCGGATTTGTCGGATCGATTCAGTTGGGAATGAAAACAGTGAACGCTTGTCGGAGTACTTGGGAGAGGCTCCGGTGAAGGCTCGCTCGGTTTGTCGGATCGAAGGAACCAAAGGAAAAGAGAGGCAGGAGAAGTGAGGACGTGGAGGTTGAAGAAGGAGGAGTCACAAGAGGAGGTTGAAGATAATGAACAGTAAATGAGCTGGAATGAAATCTCATACCCGAGGGAAGGGTAGAGTTTGAGAACCCCATACCTATCGGGTTTAGGGTATTAGTTTAAAAAAAATAGCATAACAAACACTAGGTATGGGGTTTGTATTCCAAAACCCGATACCTTCATTAAACCCCCAAAAGAAGCTCAAATTAAACGCCTCTTTTGGTTCTCGTTGGCCGATTGACGGTAGAGAGGCTCAATGGGTCAACTCGTTGGCCCGCAAAATAAATTATTTACCCGTGACTCGACCCATGGGTTGCGGGTTTTGCGGGTCGACCTGTTTAAGGCAAAGAGAGTATTTTAATTTTTTTTGAAACGAAGAACAACTTATAATAAATAGGGGGAGTAATAAAAATACGAATTCAAAAATAAAAAAAAACTAAATATAAAACATAAATTATATCATTTTTAAAAAGAAATTTAAATAAAAATTATATATAGAATCTTGTTAAAATTATACTCTTATGCATGAAATAATATAATAAATTTTTTTAAAAAGGTGTGGGTCTTGTGTAGACCTGTCAAAACTTGACCCGATACGAAAAATCGACCCGAACCGCCTGAAGTTTTTTGGGTTGAAACCCGATCCGAAAAACAATGGGTCAAGAGTAACCCGAACTCGGCCGACTTGGAAAAACTAGGTTGGGTCACCAACCCGTTGGGTTGACCCGACCAACACGATAAAGTATTATTTCAATTAAAAATTAAATATTTTATTATAAATTTTATATAAAATTATTATTTAATTATTATTAAATAATACTTAATATAATATTATTTTAATTATTTTAATAAAAATAAAAATAAGGGTTAAAAAATTGAAGATCGTGACTTGTTGGATCAACACGAACTCGTAACAAAACCGTAACAACTCGGTCTATATGAACCCCTAAATTTAACGACCCGACGATCCGAGTCTCGTTTCGACACAAACCCGAACCTGACCCGCCCGACCCATTTGACAGGTCTAGTCATGTGGGTCGCCCCATAACCCGATGAGTTTAATCCGACCTGACCCACAACGCGAAAATTTAAAAAAATGACACACAAACCCGACCCGTTATTTATAGGTCGGATCATTACGGGTTGCGGACGACCCACACTATAAACAAATCAGCGATTAGTTGATCGCCCTAGAACTAATAAAATCCGTCACAGGTTGATTACCCGTTTAGTTTTATATAAGAACCAAATTCCACACCACCTATTAATAACATTCTAATCAAGTTCTATAATTTTATTGATAGTTTGATGGAACTTCTAATAAGTAATAACCAAACTCCAATTTTGAACCGTTACTTTCGTTATAATTAATATACACGTCTAATAAGCAAACCGATCAAATAGCTAGACTTCATTGCACGTCTAATAAGCTATAGTGCACTATTCATACACAAACCGATCGACCCAAAAACACAATAATGTAATCTCAAATCCTCAATAATAAAACATGTCGCCATCAAATAGCTAGAGACAGATGTATTATGTATATACAATATCTCTTGGCATCGTGCAACCAATGAACCAAGTAAGTGCCATTGTTGTATATAATCATGGTAAGTAAGAGAAAGGCTATATAAACCCCATTCATAGCCTCATCAATTACCATCTCATCTTCTTCTCTTTCCTTCTATAGCCAATTTAGCTCCAAAAGAAAGAAAGGGTTTAGAATGGCATCATCCATGCGTCTCTTGGTTTCCTCCCTACTCATTTTGTCCATGGCAACCATTGCCTTAGCCGATGGCTACTATGGCTCCTACACACCGTCGCCAGAATACAAGTCGCCTGAGTATGTTCCTTCTCCATCACCATACTACAAAGCATCGTTGTATGTTTCTACTCCTGAATACAAGAGCCCGGTCTACTACCCATCTCCGGCTTACAAGAAGCCTACGTACACTCCATCTCCTGTTTACATTCCAAAACCTGTGTACCATCCTACACCGGTGTACAGTCCATCTCCCGTGTACAAGAGCCCTGTCTACTACAGTCCATCACCTATCTACGTTCCTAAACCAACATACAAACCTACACCGATCTACAAGCCAGTTTACTCTCCTTCTCCTGTTTACAAGAGTCTTGCATACACTCCATCTCCTGTTTACAAGAGCCCGGAATACACCCCATCTCCCATTTACAAGAGCCCCGTGTACTACTCCCCGTCTCCCGTTTACAAGAGCCCCGTGTACTCCCCATCTCCCGTTTACAAGAGCCCCGAGTACACTCCATCTCCCATTTACAAGAGCCCAGTGTACTACTCCCCGTCTCCCGTTTACAAGAGCCCCGTGTACTCCCCATCTCCCGTTTACAAGAGCCCCGAGTACACTCCATCTCCCATTTACAAGAGCCCTGTTTACGTTCCAAAGCCTGTTTACAAGGTCCCTGAATACCACCCTACACCGGCTTACAAGCCTGTTTACAAGGTCCCTGAATACCACCCTACACCGGCCTACAAGCCTGTTTACAAGGTCCCTGAATACCACCCTACACCGGCCTACAAGCCTGTTTACAAAGTCCCTGAATACCATTCTACACCGGCCTACAAGCCTGTCTACACTCCAAAACCAGTCTACACTCCTACTCCTATTTACACCCCAACACCAGTGTACAAGAGTCCAGAGTACACTCCTACTCCAGTGTACAAGGCTCCCGTATACAAAAGTCCAGCATACACTCCTTCTCCAGCAACCTACTAGATTCAAAAATCGTATTTCCTAAATTGGGCATATTAATCTCATTCCTTCGTATGAAAACTAAGATAACTATTATATTGGATAAAAATTTACTCTAGTGAGGATAAACCCGAATGGATTCTTTACTTTTTATTGTAATTTCTTTCATTACTTAATAATTTGAAATACTATTATTAAGTTTAATATTGTGATTTATTTAAATATATTTGTATTTTTTATGCAGATATATATTTATATTGTATTGTTATATGTTGTTGTAATGAATATATTGATCGAACTTATTTTGGAGGGATACGTTTAATGGTTATTTCCAAATTCTCTTTGGAGCATTTATGCATAAACTTGATTTGTTTTTCATTCCCTCTCTCTCGAATGCACCATTCCTCTTGTAACTACTCACTCGATCATGCCCTAAAAAAAACATAAATAAGTAGCCGAAATGATCAAATCATTCAATCAATCATCATATAAGCTACTCCCTCCGTTCATAAAAATATGATGTTTTAGCCTAAACCCTAAAAATTAAGAAAGTATATAATTTGACTCAATTACCCTTCTTATCAATTTTTTACTTTTACTTAAATTTAAATTATAGAATATTTTCTGATTTGGTTTAGATTTACTCCTTCCCAATTCTCATCCAATTTAATGTACAACTTCCTAAATTAATGTTCCTAAATTGATTTGGTTTGATTTCTACTTTTTTTTTCCTTTTTTTAAAAAGGTAAAATTGAAAAAATGTGTACACAAATAGCTAAAACATCATATTTTATTGAACAAGAAAAAACCCTAAAACATTATATTTCCATGAACGAGGGAGTATTGAAATTAATAAGAAGATAATTTTGAATGGATAATGAAAAGAGAATAATTATCGAACTACTCTTATTGCATTCTCACATGCTTATGATTTACAATCTAAGTGCTTGTTTGGTTATCTAGTGAAATCCCATGATTTGGAAAAACCCAGGAAGTAGCTTTAAATATATGCATTTGGTTAAATTATTTTTATGGATAAAATACATGAAGTTAAATTCCCATGATTTACACTTCCTCCAAAATGAAGAAATTACAATTACCTAGGTAGGGGTAGGTAAGATCAAATTCTTCCATTTTTATTCTAAATATTTTTATTCTTTTTTATATTTAAACTACAAATTTCCAATTTACCCATGAGAAAAATTCTTGATTTTTATAGACTGAGGTTATAATAGTAATATTAAATGAATTCACATGAATTTTTAAGCTCTACAACAAAAGGTAATGATTTTAATTCATAGGAATTTAATTTCAACCAAACATTTTTCTTAAATTCCCGTGATTTATAATACCCAGGAAATCAATTTCTATGATTTAAGTTCCTATGAATTGTACTTCCTGTATTAAAGTCGTCTTATAGAAACCCAATTAATGAAATTCCAAGGGAAAACTACTTTGAAAGGAGTTCTGTTAAAAGCCAATTTTCCTGATCAATTGGTGAATATTATTATAAATGTGTCACACCAAACGGAAAGCTACTTTGCTCTAGAATAGCGAAAATGTGGGTGTGTTTACTCCTCGTCGTGTGTGACAAGGCGATCCTTTGTCCCCGTATCTCTTTTTTATGTGTATGGAAAAACTTTCTCACTTGATTCTGATGGCGGTTGCGGAGTGTTCCTAGAAACCAATCTCTGTTGGTGACATCTAAATCTCCCACTTTTTTCATTGATGATCTTGTGCTACTTGCTAATGATGCCTTACTTGGGGATCCACTTCGGAGAAGCGTCGGGTTCATCTTCTTCCATGGGATGTTATTGCGAGCAGAGACGGACCTCCCTAAAAAAATAAAAATAGGGTAAAAAAAATTAGAAAAAAAAATTAAAAAAGGGTAAATTTAGTAGTAAATTAGTTGAATTAAGGTAATTTAGCCTACCCAGAAAAAATCGGTGAAATTTAGCCCACCCTAAATTTTAATCCTGGGTCCGTCCCTGATTACGAGACCTCGTAAGGAACTAGGCTTGGGAGAAACACAAGACATAGACGTCGACGGCCACTTGGACGTGCACGAGCTCTTGCTTCCCGGGCCGAACGGAACCCAGATCGAGGCGCTCGACGTCACCGGTACTCTGAACGTGCATGAGCACATCAGGAAGGAACAATTCAATGTGGATAAGAAGAGCTTGGATCTTGATGCCATGGCTTCAGAAGCTGCTCGTTCTGCTGTAGAAGGAGCTTCTTCTTCTTCTTCTTCCAGTTCAGGCGATACTCATCATGATCACAAGCACACAGATTGAATTAACTTTCATCAATTTAAATATGGAGAATATTTATTTGAGTTTCTTTGTGATATAAGAAGCTTTTATACGATGTGTGTGCCATGTATCAATTGCTATATGGATTTTTATCATGTAATAGTCTCTTAATCATGTTTATTGTTCAAGTTCATCTCATATACATTTCTACATTAAGATCGATAAATAGCCCGAAACCTTTAAAAAGAAGCTCAAATTAAACGCTCATTTGGTTCTTTCTTTTTTTATGATGAAAGGAATTCGGGGGGCGATCAATGAGGTGCATGCTCAATGGGTCGACTCGTTTGCCCGAAAAAAAAAATTTATTTACCCGCCACTCGACCCTGGGTTGCGGGTTTTGCGGATCGAACTGTTTGAGGCAAAGAGAGTATTTTAATTTTTTTTCTAAAACGGAGAACAACTTAAAATAAATAGGGGAGTAATAAAGATATGAATTCAAAAATAAAAATGCTAAATATAATACATAAATTATATCATTTTTAAAAAGAAATTTAAATAAAATATATATATAATCTTGTTAAAATTATACTCTTATGCATGAAATAATATAATAATTTTTTTTTTATAAAAAAGTTGTGGGTCAACCCACAACCCGATGGATTTAATCCGACCCGACCCGCAACCCGAAAATTAAAAAATAAAAAGTAACCCAATAACGGGTCGGGTCTGTTCGGGTTGCGGCCGACCCACACCATGAACATCCCTAATCAGCGATTAGTTGATCGCCCTAGAACATCCAAATGAATAAAATCTGTAACACCCCCTTCCTACCCTGGAGGTATTACCGCCAGTAACCCCGATTAAGACTAAACCGAAGCTACACAAGGCTTTAAACTGACTGAACAAACTAAAACAAGGTAAATGAAACCATTTAAAACCTAACAAAATTAAGTAAAACTTTACAGCGGAAAAGAGAATAAAAGGTCTTATACAAGCCTTAACTTAAAAAGAATTTAGTAAATAAATAGAACAACCTTCTATTTAAACAAAATCTTCATCAAGTCTTTCTTGATTTCTTATTTCTGAAACTCAGCTTTGCTTTGAAGTAGTTCAACCATGATCTTCACTCAGGTATAGCCATTGGAAACCTTTCTTCAACTTCTGGAGCTTCAAACCTCTGAATCCGCCTCTTGAATCAACTTCTAAGAAGAACCTGATGTGTCGTAAACCAACGGTGGACACCAGCCGACCATATAAAATAAAAGAAGATGGGCGGGTTAGTCTAATGAAAGACTAAGCAAGCGGAGAAACTAACTTGGTTCTTATGGTTGTAACTAAACATATTGGCATCCAAATCCGATTAGACTCGGATTATGATCCAACAGTTAGCAGTCTTATAGAGAATAAGAAGGAGACTCGCATAATCAAGAGAGAGAACACCACCGCTTGTGGTTTCTTTAAGAAGCATAAACGATTAATGGAAACTTATACTAACCACTCAACCTTCACAACCGTCTTCAACGACTAAACAGCTTAACTTCATCAAAGTTTGATTAAGAATCATTCTTAATCAGGAGCAAGAATGGTTATCAAAAGAACTAACCATTCAGATACATTATCGTGCCTATCGCACTCTCTTCTCTTCATGATTTTAACATTTCATATTCACTTTAATAGCTTTAAATCGACCCAAACCGTTGTCGATCAATTTCTTGTAACTGATGTCGTCAGGGTGAGAGGGCCTATTCATGATGGCTACTATAGCTCCTACACACCATGCCTCTCTTGGTTTAGAATGGCATCATCCATGCCTCTCTTGGTTTCCTCCCTACTCATTTTGTCCATGGCAACCATTGCCTTAGCCGATGGCTACTATAGCTCCCCCACACCATCGTCGGAATACAAGTCGCCTGAGTATGTTCCTTCTCCATCGCCATACTACAAAGCATCGGTGTATGTTTCTACTCCTGAATACAAGAGCACGGTCTACTACCCATCTCCGACTTACAAGAAGCCTACGTACACTCCATCTCCTGTTTACATTCCAAAACCTGTGTACCATCCTACACCGGTGTACACTCCATCTCCCGTGTACAAGAGCCCTGTCTACTACAGTCCATCACCAATCTACGTTCCAAAACCAACATACAAACCTACACCGATCTATAAGCTAGTTTACTCTCCTTCTCCTGTTTACAAGAGTCCCACGTACACTCCATCTCCTGTTTACAAGAGCCCGGAATACATCCCATCCCCCGTTTACAAGAGCCCCGAGTACACCCCATCTCCCGTTTACAAGAGCCCCGAGTACACTCCATCTCCAATTTACAAGAGCCTCGTGTACTACTCCCCGTCTCCCGTTTACAAGAGCCCCGTGTACTACTCCCCGTCTCCCGTTTACAAGAGCCCCGTGTACTACTCCCCGTCTCCCGTTTACAAGAGCCCCGTGTACTCCCCATCTCCCATTTACAAGAACCCCGTGTACTAATCCCCGTCTCCCGTTTACAAGAGCCCTGTGTACTCCCCATCTCCCGTTTACAAGAGCCCCGAGTACACTCCATCTCCCATTTACAAGAGCCCCGTGTACTACTCCCCGTCTCCCGTTTACAAGAGCCCCGTGTACTCCCCATCTCCCATTTACAAGAGCCCCGTGTACTACTCCCCGTCTCCCGTTTACAAGAGCCTCGTGTACTCTCCATCTCCTGTTTACAAGAGCCCTGTGTACTCCCCATCTCCTATTTACAAGAGCCCCGTGTACACTCCATCACCTGTTTACAAGAGCCCTATCTACGTTCCAAAGCCTATTTACAAAGTCCCTGAATACCACCCTACACCGGCCTACAAGCCTGTTTACAAGGTCCCTGAATATCGCTCTACACCGGCCTACAAGCCTGTCTACACTCCAAAACCATATGTTCCAAAACCATATATCCCAAAACCAGTCTACACTCCTACTCCTATTTACACCCCAACACCAGTGTACAAGAGTCCAGAGTACACTCCTACTCCAGTGTACAAGGCTCCCGTATACAAAAGTCCATCATACACTCCTTCTCCAACGACCTACTAGATTCGAAAATCGCATTTTCTAAATTGGGCATATTAATATAATCCTATTCCTTCCTACGAAACCTAAGATAACTATTATATTAAATAAAAGATTACTCGAGTGAGAATGAAGCTGAATGAGTTCTTTACTTTTTATTGTAATTTCTTTCATTATTTAATACTTTGAAATACTATTATTAAGATTAATATTGTGATTTATTTATATATATTGTATTTTTTTGATGCAAATATATATTTATATTGTATTCTTATATGATGCTGCAATGAATATATTGATCGAACTTATTTTGGAGGGATACGTTTAATGGTTATTCCCAAATTCTTTTTGGAGCATTTATGCATAAATTTGATTTGTTTTTCATTCCCTTTTCTATAGAATACACCATTCCTCTTGCAACTACTCACTCGATCATGCCCTAAAAAAGACATAAATAAGTAGCCGAAATGATCAAATCATTCAATCAATCATCATATAAGCTATTGAAATTAATAAGAAAATAATTTTGAATGGATAAACAAATGAAAAGAGAATAAATTATCGAACTTCTCTTATTGCATTCTCACGTGCTTACGATTTACAATCTAATTGTTCGCCTAATATAAAGCCGTCTTATTCTCCAAAGTTTGTTAGAAACCCAATTAATGAAATTCCAAGGGAAAACTACTTTGGTGAATGTTATTACAATGGCTCTAGAATAGCGAAAATGTGGGTGTGTTTACTCCTCGTCGTGTGCGACAAGGCGATCCCTTGTCCCCATATCTCTTTTTTATGTGTATGGAAAAACTTTCTCACTTGATTCAGATGGCGGTTGCGAAGTGTTCCTAGAAACCAATCTCTGCTGGTGACATCCAAATCTCCCACTTTTTTCGTTGATGATCTTGTGCTATTTGCTAATGACGCCTTACTTGGGGATCCACTTCGGAGTAAGCGTCGGGTTCATCTTCTTCCGTGGGATGTTATTACGAGACCTCGTAAGGAACTAGGCTTGGGAGTTCGCCCCCATGCGACAAACTAATGATGCCTTACTTGCGAAGCTCGGTTGGCGAATTCTTCTATAACCAACCTAACTTTGGGCTCGTGTCATCAATATAGAATATTGCAAGGGTCGGTCGGATATTGACATGTTTAATCAATGGCCAAATAAAGGCAGTAATTTGTTGTCCAAGGGAGTCTATATACCTTTGTAAATCTCTCAGTTGTTTTGAGGTATTGTAAAAAAAAATTTACATATTTTCCTACCAAAATAGTGTAAAAAAATCATAAAAACTCATCTCTCTTACAAAAATATTATTACTCACGAAAATATAATAAAAACAAGAGTGACCCGCCTTGATAAATAAATAAAAAACTTTAAAAGCACACTAATCTCATTCATAATGTCAAATTTACAACGCAAACCTGACTTTGACCAGTTGACCCATACACTTAAACTTCATGATACGAAATAACATAGCATACTTAAAAAACATTACAAACTAAGTGCGTGTTATGACATCAAACAAAACACAGATTAAGAAACCTAAGTTCAAGAATCCATTTTGATGATGCATCTAAGACCTTCTCCTTTAAGCATCAGATCAAAGGCCTTGTTAATCTCATCAAAGCTCACTTCATGAGTTATGAACTTCTCCACCTCCAACTCCTGCAACAACAAAAAACCCATTTCATATCAAACTACATTCTTAGCAGAAAACTTGAAAAAACAACTTATGCAGAGTTTTTCTTTCTTACCTTATTAAGGTACCTCTCAACAACTTTGGGAATGTCGGTACGCGGCTTGAAGTGGCCATAGAAGGTACCTTTTAAAGTCCTCTCATTTAGGAAGTTCACAGGGTGAGTCTTGAACGCGTCGTCTTTGCTCGGTACACCAACCAGCACACAAACTCCCCAGCCCTAATATTACCATTAGTTGTAAGTTTTTTCGGTTTTTAAACGATTGTTTAGAATTGCAGAAGTTGATGTATAAATATATTTACATCATGAACACATTCAAAGGCGGATATCATGGCTTGGATGCTTCCGGTGCACTCAACGCTCCGGTCTACTCCTCCATCAGTCATTTCAGCAATCACCTGCAAACCCAAATCTTACTTTTTAGTTCATAATTCCAATTCATGTCTGAAGTTAGGACAGATCGAATAAAACCGACCTCTTGAACTGGCTTGTCGTAATCTTTTGGGTTAATGAACTCGGTGCATCCAAACTTCTTTGCTGTAAAACAAGAGACATAGAACATATAAGACAGTGAAATTCAAACCTAAAATTTACCACATCAATGTGTATATGTAATTTATCCTGTAGAGTTTTGAAAGTGAATTCTACCTGTTTCGAATCTGCTCGGGTTCAAATCAACTCCAATGATCCTTGAAGCCCCGGATACTCGAGCGCCTTCAGCAGCCTGTTGAAATGAAAGCCAAATCAATTTCAATTGCCATCAAAAGACTAAGGATGCATTACACATTATAATGCGTAATCCAAACACACTCTAAAACTATACACCAATGAATAAATTGAATAACTACTCACAGCAAGTCCAACAGCTCCCAACCCGAATATAGCTACACTCGAACCCTTTGTAGGCTTTGCAACATTAACAGTAGCACCAAAACCTTCAAAACATAGGCAAAAAACATAAATCAAACTACATAAATTCAGAAATTTAAACTTTTAAGACGAAATTTTATAAAAACAAAGGGTAAATAAATTTAAAACTGACCAGTAGCGAATCCACAGCTAATGACACAAACTTTGTCAAGAGGGGCAGAAGGGTTGATCTTAGCAAGACAGCCTTTATGAACCACAGTGTATTCACTAAAAGTGGAAGTGCCAAGAAAATGGTGAATGGGCTTCCCTTTGATAGTAAATCTTGATTTCCCATCACTCAACATTGAAACCCTGTCTGTGTTGATCCTGAGGAGATCACACATGTTGCTTTCCTCTGATTTGCAATGGCGGCATTCGCCACACTCGCCTGTGAATACAGGGAGAACATGGTCTCCGGGTTTGAGCTCTGTTACTCCTTCACCCACACTTTCCACAATTCTGATCAATGGAAGATGCAAATTTCAGTCAAAACATCAACACTTTACTATAACTATATTGATAGTAGCATTATCAGCAATAAAAATGTCTATCAAACAAACCTTACATTAAGCTAAGAAAACCATGCCTTACAATGCAGTTGAATGTTTTGCCAATAAATATGTTATCAAACATAAACTAAATTGAGCCAAGAACATCAATGTTAAACATTAGAGCATTTGGAATGATTATAAATCATCTCTTTAAATGCAAAAGAAAGGCATCATACCCGGCTCCTTCATGACCAAATATCCGAGGGAAAAGTGGAGTTTGTCCCTGCAAAGAAGCAAAAAACTAAAGTTGAGCTTCCACTATACAATCAAGAACTGCAAAAAATGCATCATAATACACAACATAATCAATTCAGATTCACTGTCTAATAAGAACAGAAATGAAAATGACCTTGGCTTCCCAGAAGTAAACATCGGTGTGACAAAGAGAAGTGAATAGGATCTTCACTCGAACTTCATCTTTCTGAGGAGGCGCAACTTCCACTTCCTCCATCTCCAATGGCTTCCCAGCCTCCCATGCCACGGCGGCTACAAAATCAAACCAAAAATTACGCTTTTTTAAGATACCTAGGGTTTTAGGAATTCGCGATTTCAGCAACAAATTAACCAACGAGGAGCCAATTACCTTTGCATTTGATGACTTGAGCAGACATGATTGGAATTCTTTTGCTCGATCGCTTGCTGTTAATTTTCTAGTTGTAATTGGAATGGATGAAGAAGGAAACGAAGCATCTGCGGGATTTATAGTGAAGTTGTGTGAAAGCGATGGCGTTTTGAGGTTTGTGTATAGTCTGTGGATCGAAGAGGGGAAAGGAAGGAGCTCGCAGGAAATTTGCAAAACCGCCATGATTGGAAAAGTTGGTGGTCAAAAGCCCTCAAAACCAACGTCCTGAAAACTAAAACCTCCCCGGTTTTCGTCTTAAGTCGGTCGCCATTGGAGCGCGGCGGGGAGGCGTATCGCCACGTGTCAGCACCATTTGAAATAGTTTATTTACTAATAATCTACTATGAAAATTTCGATAGGATATATTTAGAGATGTCAAATGGGTCGGTCAGGTCGGGTTCGGATCCGGTTATTTCGGGTTCGGGTTGAGTTAGGTTTGGGTCGTAACGGGTCATCGGTCAAATCGGTTCGGGTCAGGTCGGGTTTTTGGGCGGGTCGGGTCGACCAAACAGGTCAAGAAAATCGTATTTTTTACAATTATTAAAATATTATTTTATTTAAAAAATGATATTTAATAATATTATTTTTATATATTTTAATAATAAAATATATTATAATTTTCAAAATATATTATTTATATTCTAGAAATATTAAAAATCGAGTCAACCCAACGGGTTTCGGGTTTGAACCCAACGGGTTTCGGGTCTATCGGGTTCGGTTTATTTTGGGTTTTGGGCTTGACCCTAAAATTTTCGGGGCTTGACCCTAAAATTTTTGGGCGGTTCGGGTCTGTTTTTTGGGTCGGGTCAGCTTTTGACAACTCTAGATGGCCTTGTTTCAAAAAATTCAAAAATAGTTGTATGACTAGAAAAAAAAATCAAAAATTCTGCTTCGGGGATTTTAAAATGTCAATTCTCTAAACAAAAATTACAAAAGAAAGGAAAATTTTGGGTTTAATTATGCTGCCTAGGTTGATATCTCAATGTCATGGCTTCCTTAGTAGAGATGGAGTAATCCAATTTCATTATATTTATCGTGAGGCTAATCGGGTTAGATGACCTTGCTAGTTTTGCTTTTTCTTTTTCTATTAGTTGTCATGTTCTTGATGCTTCTCCTTTATCTATTTTGTCTTTAACTACTGACAATGTGAGGGGTTTGACTACTCTCCGAATAACACTAAATTAACCTCGTTTTAATAATATAGCACCCAGTGGCCTCTAATCGATCAAAAAAAAATTTGTTGTGAATTCAGAGTTTTAAGGTGTAAGAATGAACCTAATAAAACTTGTGTTTGGTAATATAGCACCCTGTCGAGTAATGTGTTTGGTAAGCAGGTAGTAATTTGGAAGAATCCGATTTGGCTACTTCTAATCTTCCAGTCCAATCTCACTCGGTTCGATTAGCCGGGGCCAATCTACGTCCGAACCGGGTACTGCAGAGGCCCATTGCTGGGGGCGACCCTCCCAATTCAATTTTTTCCATACACGCCGCCAGAATGATTCGAACTTCGAACCTCCTGAACAAACGTTTTAAGGAGCCCAACACCTCATTCCACTAGACCAATTGGTTATTGGTTAATAAAACTTGTCTTTGCATTCTCTCTTTCTAAACACTTCGAATCAAACCTCGTATATTCCTTTCATAAATATAATATAATATAATATACTCCATTGAATGGATCGACGACAAAGTGGTGAAGAATAGCAAAGCCAGTAAGGCCCATACCAGATTAAAATGAGATGGGTCCAAATACGGCCCAATGCTAAAGCGCAGTATCAAGCCCATTCAAAACAGAAACAAGCTATTTTCAATTGCACATTTCTTCTACTACATTTTGACAATCTTCAATCGAAACTACGGCATTCCCGTCATTCGTCACCAAAAGTAATAGGAAGAGCAAACTCTGAAATCTCTTTTCATTTCATTTCAGGAGCAGCCAACGTATTATTATGATTAAAAAGTAAATAACAAGTTATCAATGTAGCCACTTCTCATTGACAAATGTAAAGGGGAAAACAACATACAGTGCTAAAAGAAATGAATAGCATTCATCTTATGAATTGGATTGGCAGAGTCCAATTCATAAAAATGCATACCAGAAGTGTCAGAGCTTCATAGCTTATTAGGACCAAGTCCAAAATGACCAATTGCTTGTATTATACCGCCTGCACACCTCTCACTTGCATGGAGTATCTTGGGATTATCTTTTGCATTTTTAGCATGCCACTGCAGCAATTCTTCTTGAGCATTGCTCACCTACATAAACACCACATTGAACTGCTATCAAATCACTTTACCCAGCAAAATTTCAAGAAAAACAAACACCAGATATGTAGAGTGTCTACTACAATACAAACCATGACACCGTAAACATCAGGAATGCTAAAAAGTTCAGCATCATTGCCAGAGTCTCCACAAGCCAGGGTGTTTTTCGGCAATTTTCCCTCAGACTTCAATTTGTTAAGCAAATAAGCCAAAGCTTGTCCTTTTCCGGCTCCTTTAGCTAGAATGTCCAAATCAACCCCTCCACTATAAATGATTTTAACATCCAACTGCATCAGATAGATTAGACCCAATTCTGACTCAATAGAACCCTCTATACATCAGTTAAAAGAAGATCATTACCCCACGCTTCTCAAGCCGCTCATTGAGAACTTTGGTCACTTCTTCTGCCTTCTCCTTCTTCACATAGAAGCTGACTTTATGTGGCCTTTGTTCTGTTTCTGCCTGCATTGATACACAAAAAGAAACCTAAGCGAACCTCAAATCAACAACAACAACAACAACAATGACCCAGTGTAACTCCGCTTCATCAGAATCTGGGGGGCCAGGATGGGAGAACCCCTGGCTTAACGCTGAGGGGGTGTGCCCTGAAAGCCCCGAGTAGGACCACCAACCAGAAACCCTGCAAGCACAGAACAAAGGTCTACACCCAAAACTAGCAACACAACACAAGCACCGACACACCCTAGCCAAACAAAGCAAAACAAAAACGGGCAAACAGAACAAACAGAACAGAATAGAACAAAGCATAACAGAACCGAACACCCAAACCACGATGGACCGTCTGTACTGCCGCTTAAGCGAACCTCAAATCAATAGAGCACAAAACAAGAACAGAAAGTTTTGTTATTCTGAGTGAACTGAACTAGTACCTGAGGAGAAAGATCAGGCAACTTGCTAGCCTCTTCTTTAACAATGTTCCTGTCCCATTTATCATTCAGATACTTTTCCCATCCCTCATCTGGTACCATGTCTTTGCCATAGGTAATCTCGGTTCCCACAGACATTATGGTAATATCAGGGGTCAACAAGGGCTTCTCTTTCCTCAATTCTTCATACAGTGTTGGAGAACGGCCAGTCGAGAACACTAGTAGAGAATCATGACGATAGTGGGTTTCCCACAGAGAATTAAACCTCAGTAGGGAGAGGTTTTCAGGGTCATGATGATCAACCTACAAAATTCCATCCATTAACTACTCAATTTCAACAAACTCTCATTGAATTCAGGAAAATAAATCATCTCTGAAATCCACCTACCATAGTGTGATCCAGATCAGAAACAAGCATCAGGCGAGGACAAGTATTAAAGCGATCCATCATAGTATGTTTCCCAATCCCTTCAATCAAAGACGAAATGATAAAATTTCATCAAGGGAAAGAAAATTTGGATCTTATTTCTCAATTGAGCCACACTTGACCTAAAAACATTAAAAACAAAATTCAATTGAGAAAGACATGTTCAAACCGATCAATTTTGGAGACGAATTTGCAGATTTTAACTTGGCAGAGAAGATATGCCGGCAGTGAGGAATTCGGAATCGGAATCGGATTCTTTCTCCCGAGTCCGTCGTTGTTCCGTCCTGATGAGCCCTCAGATGAATGTGAATCAGTTGAATGAACTTGGGCCTGTTTACAGACAGGCCCCTGGACAAATAAAAAAAAGGACAAGCTTGTAATCGGCCCGCTAGATAAAAAAAATACAGTTGAATGAACTTGGATCTAATTATATACAAATGAATGCACTTGGGCCTAAATATTTTTATTATATATTATGAATGACTAATTAGTTTAAGATTCTTGATATTAATTGCATAATTTATAATATTATTTTATACGTATAAGGAAATTTGAACCAAACTATATACTAAATTAAAACAACAATTTTGCTGGTAGCATTAGTAAGATAAACATATATATTTTATCCATAAATTCACCTATTTCTAAAAAAAAAATATTAAAATAATTCATATAAATTATTTTTCATTCACCCACAAGATGGCTTTCCCTTCCGGGTCTCTATGAATGAAGACAAAGGAAGAGAGACCGAAATCTATGTTAACACCATCGAAGTTAAGTTTCACAAAACTTGATCAAGGTTTAGTCTATTTTATATTTTTACATTTTCGTCTTGTTTTGTTTTTATTTCTTCCACTGAGGTGTGTGATTGAGGATTCCTCCTTCACCCATATCTATGTGAATTTCTAGTCTTGTTGTTGTTTGCGGAAGAACCTCAACTCATCTTTTAGTTTTTCCTCATCCTGGTTTCATAATATTTTCTTATTTTGTTGGTACCAAATGCACCCCTTGAGCAGTTAGGGATGCTCATGAGTCGGGTCGACATACGTTTAAATTTTTCAAACAATACTACATCCGTTTAAAAGTAGTATTCAGAGATTTTCGATTCGACTTTTATGGACAGTGTCTTTAAAAAAAAGAGAAATGATTGAGGGATGTGATTTGTGGAAACAAAAGTAACTAGTTTTAAGTCAATTGAAGAATTATATTCCATTCTTTGCCCAACTTTACGTGATTCTCTACCTGCCAATGAATCCTTCAAATTAAATATGAAAAATGTTAGATTCTATTTTAATATATGTGTAAAATATTAAAAGAATAATTAAACTTACGGATTTTCTAATGTGTGCCCAATAAGAATTCTAATCTTGGTAAATCTGGATATTGTTTGTTAATTTTAATTTTTTAAAAAGGGTTCATTAACTATAATTTAGGAAATAGTTTTGAAATAATTTTCAAAATTAGTATTGTTATTGTGTGCCCCGTGGCACACATTCTTAAACTTATACAAGAGAGTATATATTACAAGCTCTTTTCCAGGTTCCAAGTAGGCAATTACAATGAACCTAATTAATTATTATTTACTCCGTATTTTCTAATGAAACTACCCTGCTAGCTGTTGAATTAATTGAACGGATTTTCTAACCTAGGATAAGCATCTTATTTTAGAAATATTTGGTATTGTTTATTTATTTAGAGATTTAAATCTTTTTTACGACGGGTTTATTCGTTTCCTTTTAGGGTTATCCTATGTCCTAAGGGCATAGGTTAGAAAGACCGTTAATTGAAATGTTTTTTATAGTCAAATTGCAATAGATTTTATGTTCAGATTTTAATACCAATAATTTTCAGGTCAGCCCTCTCCATACAATTGCAACTCATTTTAAACGGCAACTTGCAAGTCCTAAAGCTCAATAAAGAATTGTGTAAATTTTGTGTACATGAGCACACTTAATGCACTTGATTATGATTCACTATCCATTTTATTAAAAAAATTCATCTATATATTTATTATTGCAAAATAATTTTGACCACGTTTAATATACTTAATCACAAGCAAATTCCTATTTTGAAATATTAAAATAATAAATGAGTTTTGAGTCTCATTTCAACTAATTGTTATATTGAGTTCTTAAATAAAATTTTAGTTAAAATCTATAATCTATATACATATAACATTTAAAATTTATGTACAAGGTGCATTTGCTATACATATTTAATTTATGAAAATCATCTCATTTTTTATAATATCAATTGTATTAGATGATAAAATAACCTCCTTAACTCAATGGTTAAAGCCATGAAATTGTATTTAACGGTCTAAGGTTCATGGACTCAATTAATCATTTTTAAAAATATTTTTAATAACCCAATGAACTCATGCTAAAATCTATAATAAAAAAAATTCTATCAAATGTAACAAGGATAAAATATTTTTCCAAAGTAAATTTTCTATAATAGTTTTTGCTTACTACTCTAAAAAATTCCATGATAGTGGACATTGGACACCATATAATTCAATGTTATATTTTAAAATGAAAATTTAAAAAATATTTCATTCAAAACATATAACACGTTTTTTCGGTCTAAAAATCTAATAATTATTATAAGTATTTTAATATATAATAAGGATGTACACTTATACATCTAGATTCTACTATGATGTTTATCCTCATATGTATACTTATTACCTAGATTTACTACGCGTAATTAAACCCATATTTATGTGTATATTTGACTCATTATATATTCCATGTATTAACATATATATTTGGCCAAAACTAAACTTTTCAAACTTTTGTAATATAGATTTTATTTACAACTCTTCAAAAATTTCATGATAGTGGATATTATATTATTCAACATATATTATATTTTAAATTATAAATTTAACATATATTATTTACATATTTCCATCAAAATATCTAACAACTTTTTTTTGTCAAAAAACCTAACAATTAGTATAAATATTTTAATATATAATATGAATGTACACATAGAGATTCTCATAAGATTCTTATCATATGTATATTTATTATCCACATTTACTATATATCTAATTACACTCATATTTATGTGTATTTTTGACTCATTGTATTCCATGTACGCATAAAAATTCTCCTAGGATGCTTATTCTCATATGTGGATTTATTATCCACATTTACTACATCTAATTACAACCATATTTATGTGTATATTTGACTCATTATATTCCATGTAATAGCTTATATATGTCTTATAATTGGTGAAAAGGAAGAGTAAAAGAGATTTATTTGTATTCACATTCTCTCATCTATTGTTTCTATAATTCAAATCTAGATTAGTTTATAACACTTTATCAACATGAATTGTTGTAGATTGAAATATTGTTCTTTTTGGTGTTATTGTGTTACCAATTTTCTTGCTTCTTCTCAAATTTGAGTTGAGAAAAAAAACGGTCATAATATTCCCCATGAAATTTGTATTCTTATCTTATAGAAATGAGGGAGGCCTTATTCACGATTATCAATTGGTTAGGTTAGGTGAGTTGATCACTATTGATTTTCATTTGTAATTTTACAAGGTACGAAGTGAATTTTGTTTCTTTAAATTTATCTCTTCCTTATTTTGTGTTATTTTAGTTTTATATATGTTGATTTTCATGCACCTCATGTGTATTTGGTGCAATGATAGATTTTCTTTTACACTTTCACATATAATTTTTTATATTATTTTTCTCAAACATATGAATGAATAAATAATTTTCCTCCTTTCAGGTTATAGATTATTATTTCTAAATTCATAGGTAGTAATATGCTCACATCTCTAATTGTTGTATAAAGATACTTATCGCCAATAATGTTGAATCGAAAAAATTGACAATAATAATTTATTTGATAAAAAGAGATGAATTACATTTTTGTAAATTTGTCTTCAAATCATTTATTAGAAAGTCTTTCCAAATCATGTATTTACATGGACGCAAATGAAATATATAATTATTTTAAAATTATATGTCCTTAAATTCTATTTGTATACCAAAAAATATAACATATTGAATTTATAAACTTATGTTGTTTTCTCTCATTTAAATATATGTATATATATATCCTAATTTTATATTTTTATAATAGTTTCAAGTCAACTTAAAAAATCCAAGAATCGAAATATTATATAAATTGAGATTTGAGGTGGAAAGTTAACTGGAATAAATTAAATTTAAAAATATTTTAGAATTCAATTAATTTAATTTTAATCTCATTAATTTTCAAAATAAAAAGAATATATTTAACATTAATGCAATTTTACAGGTCGACAAGTAGAAAATATGCCCCGTGCGTATGCACGGGTATGTCTACCTAGTTGCAATAGATTTTATGTTTAGATTTTAATACCAATAATTTTCAGGTCAGCCCTCTTCATACAATTGCAACTCATTTTAAACGGGAACTTGCAAGTCCTAAAGCTCAATAAAGAATTGTGTAAACCTCATAATAATAATAAGTTTCCAATGAGAATCGATCATTACAACAAGGCAAAGTTGTAATTGAAAATCAACTTCCCAAAACTAGAACTAGTTATGGATGACGCCTATTGTTTTCTGTGCTTTTTTTTTCAAACAACTTTTAACTTGTTTGAATTCTAGAATATTATTTCACTATTGTCAATTAATTTTAGAATAGAATTCTACTAAACTTATACATTGGGTTTATCGCGAGTGTGTGAATGAACAGATGGTCACCCCCTCCGTCAATATTAGTCAACGAACTTTGAAATAGTATAGAGCGTGTTTGGTCTTGAGATCGGTTCCTGGTTGATTGTATTTGCGTTGGGTTTAACGGTATGCTAGCACTATACTACTCGATCGTTCTAGTGGCTTACCGCCCATAAGACATAATGGCAAATGGCAACTGTTTTTGTTACAACACTACCTATAAAAATCAAAACATATGTTTTATAGCATTTTTCTAAAGTCTTAAACATTTGACTAAATATCCGAAAAGAAAACCGGCATGCATGGTTTCTCAATACTTCAAATTTGTACTACATATATAATACATTGTATTTCTCTGGCTATTCTTCCCAAATAATTAATTTGTCTTGAAACTTTGTTGCATCTCCATCTTCATCTTTCTAACACTCCCCGCGGTTTTCCACTCCTGAAATTCATCAACATGTTAAAATTGTAACATTATTAATTTATCTTGGAACTTTGTCTCGGAGTATCAATTAATTATGCACTCAAATTCATTTAATTACAAGATCTAATTACTTTACTTCCCTGGAAAGATTGTAACATTATTATTTTATCATTTTGGAATAGCATAATGAAACTCGTTATAATCGCTAAAAATAACGGTAAAAGATACCATTTACGAGCTATATTAAGTACGATTTTTCTAACCTATGCCCTAGGGCATAGGTTAGAGACTAAAAATGGTAATTTATTTTCAAATTGTATTTATTGAGATTTAATTATTTTTTCAATAGGGTTTATTAGTTTCCTATTAAGGTTTTAGTTTCTCATATTAGTATTCTTAACCTATACCCTTAGGGCATAGGATAGAAAAACCGTATTAAGTATACAAATGAACTTGTTATATTTTTTAGATATAACGATAACAGATAACATTTGTGACCTATGTTCTTAGCTATAACGATTTGTCCAAAATTAACTATATACCAATAAAAGATACGGAGTAACATTTATGAACTATGCTATATTTTTTAGCTATAACGGTATGTCAAAAAATTGTAGACTGATAAAGGAACATTTACGAACTAATGTTAGCTATAACGGTATTTTAAAAACTCATGTAAGGATAAAAGGTAACATCACAACCCATGTTATATTCGTTAACAAATCCATCTCGTAAAATTTAATTTGATCTTTGAAAGGAAATGGTAGAGAATAACTTAAGGGAAATTCCGGTTGGTGCCCTCCAGTTTTATCCTTTTCCGGTTGGTACCCAATGAATAAATCTTTTCCGAATTATACCCCTCAACTTTTGCTTTTGTGGTCTGTGCCCTCAGCTTCAAAATCCCGTTAAATCTCAATTTTTTTCCGTCTATTTTATAATTATAAAAAAAAAAAACTTAAAAGTGTTAATTTATCATTTGTTCAAGCCAACTCCAACCTATAATGCAGCAATCAACTCCCATCTTTTCTCTCTCTCAAGTCTCAACTCAACAATGGAAAAAGCTGGAGAACCCCAACCAAGCAACCATTGTCACCCACCTCCCTAAATATTGTCATCCTCCCTTGTTTGCTCTTCTCTTTCTCTTTTTCTTGATTTACACATTCAACTATAAATCAGTACAGATTGTACAATATAACTACGATCTTCCAAGTTGTGTATTCAATCCCTATATTAGATATGAAAATGAATAATAAGAGTGAAAATTATCCTAAATTGATCCAAAATCAACCCTAACCCAAAAAACCTATTTTAGAAATCAATAAAAAGTTCCAAAACCTAGCTTTAACTCAAATCAGAATCACCCAATTTAACACAAAAACAACAAAGAAGGAATATAAATTGACTAGATTACACTCTAAATCGTTCTAAATTAGATCTAAGAAAACACACCAATTAAAGATTTGACCTTCAACCTAAAATCTAGAAAAAGTCGAGAATACTTGTAACCGTCGCTCGTTTCCCGTAGTCGTGGAAACCGTTCGTTGTTGCCGGTCGACCCCTTATTGTTGTCGATCGACCGATCTTCGTCGTCGACTGACCGCTCACCGATTATTGTGGATTGTTCTTCACCCCGCATCTTCGATCTCCCCCACTTCTCTTCTGTTTTTATATTTTTTGTTTTTAAATTCAGATTGTTAAGAAAATAATTTTCTTTTTTATATAATTAGAAAAAAGATGGAATGTGATAAGATTTAACGACGTTTCTGATTTAGGGGCACAAACTAAACAAAAACAAAAGTTGAGGGGTATAATTCGGAAAAGATTTATTTGTTGGGTACCAATTGAAAAAGGATAAAACTGGAGGGTACCAACCGGAATTTCCCGTAACTTAATTAATTCGAGGTTCGCCTTCAGTATCTAGTCAAATATTTAAGTTTTAAAGGTGTTACTTAGTGATTTTCGTTTCGGTTCTTACGAACAACGTCCTTCAAAAAAAAATTAATTCGAAGTTCAAACTTCAAAAGCAACAAAATTTCGTGGAATAAAAGAGGTCAAACTACTCAAAAATCTCACCTTAGCTATTTTTTTAGTCTTTGCACTTAATTATATGGGAAATCCAAATCAATTTAATTAACTTATTAATTGACCCCCCTTGCCCTACTATTCGCCAAACATATACTACAAAGCACTGGTTTATTTTTAAAATTCTCTTTTATATGGATATTTTTTCTCATTATTCAAAATAGATCGAAAATCTGAAATAGATTAATTATACCTGCATGAAGATTCTAGCAGCCTCATCCTGTGAATGGTTGCTCATAATCTCCAAAGCTGCCTTCTACAATCACACCCGACAATTTGGTGATCGAAGATCAAAGAAATAATCAAAGTAATAAGTGTATTTAATTGGCATTGTACATTATAAAAAAATTAAAAATATCAAATATATAAATAAAATGTAATAAAATATTTCTAAATAAGACTTTTTATGTTTGTAAGGCAAGGTTTGGGGGTTAAGATGTAAATATCGCTCTCGAACGAGTTGAGGGTTGGTTTTGATAAACCCAAAGGTGGAGAGGGAGAGACAAAAAAATACGACTAAGATAATCGCAACATAAATGATCAAATGAGATTGGAGGTTACAACTTACAAGAAACACAAGGAACATGAACAATAGTAAAAACCAATCGACAAAACTAAGACGACCTCTATTCCGACACAATAAAGGAAAGCACCCAAACCCACCACATTGATGGACGCAAAATGGATTGAAAGGAGGGCACAATTCAACTTGTCCAACAATCTTAATAGGTTGAGAATCGTCGACGAGTTTAGTTAGCCATTATTTTTAAATATAATAAAATCGGTACTTTATTTATCAACAAAATATGAACAAATTTTATTTATCAACAAATTGATACTTATTTATCAACAAAATTTTACTCGATAATAGAAATGTATATGAAAGCATTAAATATTTAAATGTGAATGAGAGAAAATTAAAATGGAGCTGTTGAAAATTGAACCGATTGCTTACAAAATTAAGGAATTAACCATATAGACTAATTTATTTTCATTTTACATAATATAAATTAATTTAAATTTACTCATATTTAATCCAAAATTCGAAGCACATATTAATAACAAATCCGACAAAATGAGGGGCACAAGCCCCTTCATTCCCCTCCTTAGGTCCGTCTATGCCCACCCAACCCGTCCGCTTGCCTACAATCCTACCCCTCAAGGAAGGAAGTCGTCCGACAAGACTAGACTTTCTTAACCCTCCACTGAAGACATGACCCAAGGCAGAGTTCGGTGAAGTACGTGACAATCTATGACTAGAAAAAACATACATACATAAATTAACATTGAAAAATTACCCTGGCACGATCGATTTCATCATGAAACATGGTTTTGGGCTCGTTAATATCGCCCAATTTGAAGCTTGCCATCGGCTTTATCTTGTCTCCCTCCCTCAAATCCATGCCCTTTCCTTTGTCCATTCTTTTTTCTGATGTGTTCTTTTTGTTTGTAATGGTTGTGTTACTTGTGTATGTAAAAAAAGAGGAGATTTAAAGTGTTATAGAGAAGAGGGTGGTTTCGTGTTGAGTTGGGAGTTTATGGAATCGAAGTGAAGTTGGGCAAGCTGTAAAGATGAATGCATGCAAAAAACGTTGCTCCATGCCAATTGACTATGTATACGTGGCCAGTGCTGATTTAACAAGTGCAGAAGTACACACTTTCTAAGTGAGTTTTCACGAGCTAATTACTTCACTAGACTAGACTAGACCTGTACAAAAGCGGGTTCGGACCGGAATCGAATCAGCGGGTTCGGACCGGATTCGAATCGGGCTTGACGTAAAATTTTGGCCCATTAATTACATGGACATGTAGCGGGCGTAGACTGGGCTAACGAGCTAGACTTTTGTAATTTGTATATTTATTTTATGAAGAAATGATGTAGACAGATTTTCGGCGCGCGTAGAAAAAGATCTTGATCGTTGAAAATCAGGCTTGACGTAAAATTTTGTCCCATTAACACGGATATGTAGCGGGTGTGGACTGGACTGACGAGCTAGAATTTGGTAATTTGTATATACTTTTTATGAGGAAAGGAATTAGTTAGGGAGACCGTCTCAATGAGAGATTGATCGCCTTAGGGTATTCGAACGGATGAGGTTTTTAAGATTCTAAAAAACTATCTAGATTGGGTTGTGACAAGGAGTGGTCAATCATTGGAGCAATGTGATCTGTTAATTTATTGACTTCCCTAGAGATGTGGTAGGGTAGCTTAATTAACCTTGAATCGTTGGAAAGAAACCAAGATATTCGACATAAGCATCTCGGCCTCCCATAGACAACGTACTCCAAATGTCCTTGATGGCATTGATAGAGCAAAGATTGTCGTTTGCAATCTTGATCTTCTCAAAGCCCAAGTGGAATTTAGCATTGACTCTATTTCTTAGACCAAGGGCTTCCGCTATAATGGCCGATTGGTCGCCACATGACCGTGCTACCAAAGAATGACTTTTCCATCATCGTCCCTAATTATAAAGTCAATCACTGAAGAACAGGAGGGATGTTTGGCACCATCAAATTTTGGTATGACAAATTCTTTTTCGAGGTTGATCCCACATAATGCTTTTTTCCTTATCTCCTCGTTTGGTTTCCTTGCTTGGGGTATGTGGTGTGGTTTGGCTCTTCTACCGAATCGACACTTGCCTTGTGACAGTCATGAGTCATGACGTTATTTATGGAAATATCCTACAACATCCTTAAGTTCGTTCTTTTTCATCCTAATTTTTAGAAATTTTCGTATTCTTTTTTTTATATATAATGAAAGAAATTAGGGTGACCACTTACAAACTAATGGTCGCCCTATGACATCCTGCCGGATAAGGGTATGCAAACCCGAGTCAACTGCTAGTGGATAGAGGAGACACGTCGAAAGAAACTACGACGAAGTCCGCCAAATTTTCGTATTCTTTGGCACCAAATGAACCACCATAAAAAAGTTGTTATTTGAAATTCTCTTCCCATCATGTGGATGCTATTCGGCTTATTGGCCATATTACTTTCCAACTTCTATATAGGCTACCTATCCAGCCCAAATACCTAACTCGTCAAGCCCAATTATAAGCCCATTCACCATGACTTAAACGTATACAATAGTCAATAAGCTCTATATTAAATCATAGAGATTCCTGCTATTCACTCTGAATAATTAAAAAAATGGAATACTTTTCACCATATTTTAATTTTAAAATCTTTCTTTCTATGAATTAAGCCTGAAAAATACATTAAATTAGTTAAATGTAATACCACGCCTTAAGTTGGTCACAGTGTGTGCAGCTGAGAGTAGTACTTAAATGTGCAGGTGTGAGTTAAACAGGAGTTCACCTCCCTGCCACACAATTCAATAGTACAACTAGTGTACGCAATCTATAAAGTGTAGAGACCAACAAACAAAATCATGCCTCGGATTTTAAAAAGAATCTTATATCCCCTCATCATTTCATAATATAAACTCACTTTTGTTCCGAAACCGACGGCTCCGGTTCCATGAAACCGGAATCGAAAACGGGCATGGGCCAGTTCCCCGATTCCGGTTCCGAAGCTGGTTTCTTCCGATTGTAGTTCCGGTTTCGGAAACAAAAATATTTAAAAAAAAAGTCTTTTTTTTTACCTCTGAATGAAAGCCGCGTTCGCGGGTGTGGACTGGGTCGCGGTTACGCTATTTATATATTTTTATTGGTGGAAACGACGATTCCGCCCAGTTTGGAACCGTCGGTTCTCCGATTTCGGGGGTAGGCGAACCGGAACCGAAGTGGAAACGGGAACCATGGTTCATGTTCCGATCAGTTTCCCATCGGTTCCGCTGAACCGGAACTCAGGTCTACATTTATTTCCTTCGTCCTCTACTTTTTTAATAATGACATTATAAAGAAAATATATACACTTGGTTTGCTTCATTTAAATATATACATTTGGTTTGTGTAGAGTTTCGAAGAGGCATGGATCGACCGAATAAATGTTGAAATGGTAATATAACGTAGGATATTAAACCAGTTAGGGATCGACTTTGGAAGATTTGACAAGAGTTTGAGATTGTTGGATGGAGAAAATCAAAGCAGTGGGCATCTGGTTGTCGAGACAGAGGGTTTCATTGGGTTGTTGTTTTGTGGTTTTGTGTTGTGTTTCTATTGTGGACGTACTTTGCTATATTAGGATGTTGTTTGACGATTCTTATTGGGTATTTCGAGCGCATTCCCTAGATCAGGTTAGGGGTACCTCCTCCATCTTAGTTTTTCAAATTCTGTTGTAGCGGCACTAAACTATTGTCATTGATGTTGTTGTTGACACTTGGTTAAAAAAAAGCAGAAAAATATCAAGAATTTCACTTCATTTTACAAAAAAAAAATAGACTTATAAGTTGTAATACCTCATTTTTTCATATAAAATATCCATTTTCTTTGTTTTAAATTCAAAATTTTAAAATTAAATTAAAACATTTTTTTTTCAAATCCCCAATTTTTTAAAAGCTCATTTGCCTTGTCCAACCCTTCACTTGAGTGAAGAAAAATATGCCCTTTGTCAATAAACTCAATTAAAAGAATCTAAATACTATATCTGTGAGAAATTGATATAATAGACTTTAATGTTATGATCCATTTAAAAATATATTTGGAAATTAAAATTAAATATATTTTTCAATATATGAACTAAGTGAGCGATGGAATTGCATCCCGATAATTTACTTTGGTTAAACACCATCCTAAACCATTACAAACCTTAAAAAAATTCATAAAAAAGTTTATCTAAGTTGTTTTTCAAGTGAGTATATTTGTTAAAAAAAATAAGTTTTTTTTTTTACTTTTTATAAAGTCAATTAACAAGTTACCATGAAAGTCTCTTACATTATGCATTATTTTCCAATGAACACTTTTTTGTAACTCATTAACAATTTTAATCGTTTATAACTTTCTTCACTAATAAAATGTCGACTATATATAATTCAATTATAAAAAAACCAGACATCATCCGACAGTTATCAGAACTACTGGAATACTGATTAGTGATTTGGCTTCTAAACGGCCGTCATCACGCCCCTGCTTTTCCACCTGCACTGTTAATAACGGCGCTTTTCCGTTTGCACAAGTGTCTCTCACGTGTTTGTCATGTCATACATACATACTCATCCTATGCATCGCATGACATCACCATCATCATATATCATACATCGCGTAATTAATTAATTTTTATTATTATTTTGATGTTATTTAATATCCAATTTGCGTGTCGTGGAATGGGGCGAGGTGAAGGAAAAAAGCAAAAATATATTAATCCAAAACTAGGGTTTCTTGTAACCAGAATTTTATGTCGTCACTTACGTCAAAATATGGTAAAGGCTCAAAGAATTACGGTTCTACCCTGATAAAATTGCAAATTTTCCATCCATAACACGTATACCACACTTAAATCTTGATTAAAAAAATTAAATATGACCTGGCAGCTGAATATATTCTCTTACTTAGTTTTTTTTAGAAAATCGGCGTAGACCATCTGCTGAAAAAATTAAATTATTTTCATTTTTTTTGGCTTTTCTAAACCCTTGAAAAATTGCAAGACTTTTTTTTTCAAATGTCTAGGCCAGACCTGAAGTTTAGAAAATATTATTATTTTTTTTTAACAAAATCATCTTAAAAAAATAGTTTGTGAGCGAATTCACTATGGATGAGAACTGGTTACTAACCAGTTATTCTAAAAAGAAAATGGCAAATGGTTACTAACCAATTCAGCAATTCTAAGAAGAAAATGGCAAACCACCACCCAAGAGGTTCGAAACAGTGACCTCGGGGTACTACCCTAAAGTCTTAACCGCCAGACCAAATGTCCGAAGGTACTTGAAACCCAATTATGATTCAAGATTATATGACCAATATTCTAACGAATCTATTTAGGCCTTGCCTAGATGTTGAAAGGCTCCAACATGCCTAAGTGTCTAACCTTCTAGACTGTCTTTGCACTCGTCCAAGCTGCCTAGGCAGTTGATTAGAACGTCGAGTTAAGACTGATTGGCACGTAAATGTGAATACACTTTTTTAAAAAATTTAAAAAAAATTAGAATTTTTTGTTTATTTTTATTTAATATTTTTATAATAATTTAATAGTAAACACAATATTTTACTGTCCCATTGGTTAATCCAAACCCACGAGATAATGTGTCATAAATAGATTGGTCGATTAACCCGAACCCGAAAAATCTAAACTTGACCAAACCGACCCGACTAACATATCTAACTACATCTATGTCTTAAAATTTTGGGACATGGAACTTGCTACATAAGTAATAGTTAATTTATCTTATGAGCAATATAAATGCAACATATATGAATCAATAAATAATTATATGCTTTTTTGTGTTAATTTGATAGATCATGTATCAAGATTAATTGTAAATGCATGTAATTGGGCTATATGTGAGACATGCTGGTCCATACTAACATCCGTTACGGCGTTATATATCCTTCAATCATATTCAGTCACCATTGGGGTCGAAATATATCACATGGCCCGCTTTGATAATATTATGCATATAGTGCAATCCCACATAACAAAATTAATCATAAGTACTTAATAATTGTAATTTAAGTGAGATATTATGTATTTGTTTTTTAATGGTACATGAACTTAGAGTGTCTTTGACAATTGTGTTGATATATGGATCTTATAGTTAACGTTATTCTTTAGAACAAGTTGTACAAAATAATCTATAAAGAGGAGATTTCCAAAAACTACACATGTTAATGGAAAATTTACACAAAATTACTTAAACTTTGGGTGTTGGTTTAATGAGATGATTAGTAGGGTTATTCAAACCCAATTTAATTAAATTAAAATTCAAACCCTTGATAAATCATTTTTTTTGGTAAATTCTAGTTCTTAGTTGTTGGTGTACAAAATCTCGCCTTCAATTCGTATTAAATACATTAATTAAGAATTCTTCCTCTTCCGTTCCTCTTCGATCTCTTGACCTAGAAAACCTGCAAAATAATGGACACAGGGGGCGGGGACCCCCTAATCCACCTCCGATGCCTAAGTCAGAAGAGCAATTGTCGTTTTGAGCGACGAGGTACAACAAGAGAGCGGTGAAACCCTAAACAGTCGAGCTAAGCGAATATTAGCCTGTCTAGGTTTTCTGAATATGCCGATGTGCACATGTGTCTCTCCCTACACGCCTAGGGCGTATATTTATAATGGAAGAGGGATATCAAGGGGCCTTATTTAATTATTTCCTAGGGTTGCTTAAAGGCCAAGCTAGGAATATTCCCACCTTCTCCGGGTTTAATCTTATCATATTTGCAGGATAAGATCTCCCATTAAGTTGCATAAACGCCATGTATTTTTATATAGAAAATAACGAAAATAACTGCGCAGTTATTTAAGAAATACCTTTTTAATAGCGAAAATAACTATGGTAATTATGTTTGTTTTACCCGCTCACACTAGTACAACTTGATTCAAACCCAAAATTTCCATTGCCATCGCCTAGGAAGGCCTAAACCAAAAAATGGGAGAATGAAAGCAAAGTGAGAAAAAAATCAAACATGATCACGTTAAAGTTAATTTTGATACCACGTTAATTCTGACGGTGTTTCCTTCATTGGGTTTATCCTTTGAGAGTTGGCTTACCCATCTATGCATTTCGACGAATGACTGATAGCAGTGACGGCCACATAAATTAATTAGAGCAGGGGCACAAGTAAATAAGGTTGATATCGTGAAGGTTTTAAGTGTGGAATCCATCGTAGTATCACATTTTGTCCCTTCGATCGTAAGTTAGTTTTAGGTTCTATCGTTTCCGATATTCAACACACTAGAAGTTAACATTTCTATCAAAACAATGCCATTTTGGGATTCCACAACAACTTTGTAGCCCTGATTCAAAAATTGATGTAATCGCTCTAACTCGACGAACCCTGTTATAAAAATAGTATTAAAAGCCTTATAAAGAAGCTAGTAGAATTACAAAGGAATTTGATCCTTGGAAAAATAAAACACAAAATTAACTAGTTTAAATTTTGAAAATAAAATTTAAAAACCCATCTAAAATAGTGGATTGAACAAATGTAAATTTAAGACAACCACCCGGTATAATCAACATTTGAATAAAATTTCCTCTAATAAGACTGTTGTGTTTCGTGTACATAGTCAATAGTATGTAACAAAATATTATTTTCTAGATAGTTGTAACTCAATTGAAATCCGAAAAAAATTAGGAACACTAATAACTTAATTGTAACTTGGACGGAAGTGGGGGCACGGGCCCCCGTCGGCCCCCACTTGGGTCCGTCACTGACTGATAGGCCGATAATCCGTTCTTATTTCCGAAGCCATCGCCCAACGTCGGAGAATTCTCGAGGCCACTCGACATGGTATTTCCCATATCTAGATCGAGGGCAATACTTTGTAACTGGTCAATGTCATGATTGGTGGCTGGTAAGGGTGTCAATCGGGCGGGTCGGGTCGGGTTTGGGTCGGGTCAATTCAATTTCGGGTAAGTTCGGATTCGGGTCAACTTCGGATATTTTGAAAATCGGGTCAAATTGGGTCGGATCATTTCGGGTCGGGTGCTCAATTAATCGGGCAAAGTCGGGTTTCGGGTCAATTTCGGTCGGGTCATTCGGTTTTCGGTCCAACTTGATTTCGGATAAGTTCGGTTTCGGGTTTAGTTCGGTTTCGGGTTTAGTCGGATTTCGGGTAAGTCGGGTTTCGGGTTTTTCGGGTTTTGGGTGAATCGGTTTTCGACTTTGGCCGAATTTCGGGTTAATATGATTTCGAGTAAGCCGGATTTTGATTCAGACCATATATCGAATGATTATTTTTTGTAGTTTAACTACTCTAGGGCCTAAATATTTAATGTAACATTTAATTTTAACATAATTATAATAAATATCCACTATTATTAATATTTTATAACATAATGTAATTTTCGGATGGATTTCGGGTCGGGTAACTTCAGATTTTCGGATGGTTTCGGGTCGGGTAACTTCGGATTTTCGGATGACTTCGGGTCGGGTAGAATCGGATATCGGGTTGCATCAGGCTAGTCCATTCGGATATAATCGGTTTTGGGTTAATCTCGAGTTCGGGTTTTTTCGGATTCGGGTCAAATCAGTTCGTGTCAAACATGTCTCGGGTATAAAACTTTTTATTGTTTTCTCGGGTCGGATTGGGTTCGGAGTCGGACGGGTTTTTCGGGTCGGGTCAAGTTTTGACAGCCCTAGTGGCTGGTGATGCTGATGGGAAATTGTGTTGATTCGACATGGTATTAATATTCTATTTCGAATAAAACTGAACCGACCGGACACTTCGGTCCAATCAAATCTAAATGCCTAGAAAAATCCCGGTCCAACCGGTCTAGACCGGCTGAACCCGCTAAAGATTAGTAGGGTATTAATGTATTATCATCTCCAATTCTCATGGTCATGCCCCGGAAGAATCGACCGCCGAGATTTTCTCACGGATCAACGGTGGAAAACAAATTACGGAGCAATCAGACGGTGGAAAATGAAAGGGGAAAAGAGTTAGGGCCTCGTATGACACTTCAACGGTCGTGATTGAGACCCTCAAACGACTTGGAAATTCTCCCATGGGTCCGCCGCACAACTCACACACTCCAACCTCATTGGGATTTACGTTTGGAAAATTTCAAAAATTACAAAAAATTTACCATTATCTCCCCAATAAAAGTATATTTCAAACTCATTTGCCATTTTGCCCAAATTTTAAAGTGCATCAAAAAATTTGTCCAAGAACACGTACACAAAATTCATAAATTATTATATTTATAAATTAAATTAAGAAATATTATCATTTCCTTACAAAAATAAGGTATTACTCCCTTCATTTAAAGATGAATATTGTTTTAGAATTTATCTTAAAAATTATATAATTTTACTTAAATATATTCATAATCTTGTGAAGACTTTTCACTTTCTATTATATAATTATGTAATTCTATTTAATTAGTGAGATTAATATCGGAAAAGTATTGTAACATATGTCAAATGACAAGTATTTTTGAACAATAAACAAGCTAAAAGGACACGTATTTTTGAACATACAGAGTAGTGAATTTTTAATTCTATGTTGAAATTGAAGGAGACAACCAACAATATCTTGTTGATTATATTAATTATGGTGTTTGTGGGAAATCGAAATTGTCTTCGTTGACATCTCGTTTGAACTTTGACAACTTAAATCGTAAAGTAACCACCTGTTTATAGAGGTTAATTCGATCGCTGACTACATTGCCTATTTGTTTGGTAGAATGACTACATTGTCTGTTAATTTCTCATACTCTTCTTCACGTGAGTGGCGGCCGATCCAGGCCTCCTTGGCCTCATTCATAATGATGCCTTATAGCGAATGACGTTACATTGTTGATACCCGTAATACCTTTCCTTATAAAATATATTAGTGAATTTAAAATTTCAAATATTACTATGATGTTAAAAAAATACTCTATCCGTTAATTAATTATCGTCGTTTTGAATTTTTAGATAATAGTAAGAAAATTCTTAAATTTATTTAACTATTTTCTTTTCATAATTATTTAGCATAAATTCTTTATTGAAATGTGAAAAATTTAAAATAAATTAAACAATACGTAAAATGTTACCTTTTTAACATTAAGGGCTTGTTTAATTGGATCGAGTTAGATAATATAAGATAATTTGTTTTCGAGTGTGATCTAAATAGGTCCCAATTACATTTTAAAGCAATAATAATTAATTAACCATAAGAGTAGTATTCCATATTGCACTCTTACAACAATTTTTGAGATTTTTAGTGGTTGCAAATTGTAATGACACCAATTATTTTAGCAAGACATGAAAATAAATGCTCCAATTGTGATAAGATAGGAAGGAAAAAGCGATGGATATGTATGTTTTTGGCCTTGAGCATATACATCCACTATAGATAGCATAAACTAGATTTGATAATTATGGTCCGCGGAATTTCTCAGGTACGTGCGTCCTCACGATAACGTTTCGTGGAATAGCATGCTCAATGGCAGTCTCAGTAAATATATTTCATACCGGGGGCCAATTACGTCAACTCATGTGTACTGATCATCATCATGATACATGAACATACATACATCTTGAGCGCATTTGGAATGACGAAGATTTGACTTCCTCTTCTTCTTTGTAAAGGAGAGGATCGAAAAAGAAAATTCAATTTGATGAAATGCAAATTTGACGTCCGCAAGGAGACTGCCTTTCTCTCTCATCTCTCTTCTCTCTTCTCTCTTCCCACTTCGAATTCTCTCTCAGAAAAATTCTCTCTCTGCTAGATACAGCGAAGAACAGCGGGCAACCAACGGAGGAAAAAAGAAGTGAAATTTGAAGACAAGAAGAAGATAGTCTATCTGGTTTTGTGTGTTCGCTTCTCCTTTTCAAAGTGAGATTGATTCGGAGTCAATTGAATTCCTGAAAAGCATATCATTTTTGAAGCAAGAGTAAGCAAAAATCCGCCATTAGAGAGTTTGCTGCATTTCGGAATGGTGGAAATTGGAAGTTATGGTGAGTGCACTTTGGGAGAATTCTTCAACTTATACCATGCCTTCATCGGGAATTTTCAATTTGCCTTTTCAGTTCCGATTGTTTCCTTTTTGTTGTGTATCTTCCCTTTTTTAGTCTAGCTGGGTTGCTTTTAATTTCGCAACTGTTTAGCTTACTTTGTTTATGAATTTTTAATTTGGGGGTTTTACTGCCTGTTGGTGTTCTTGTAATTATTGCTTTTTTTTTGTGGGTTGGAGGTTGAAATTAAAGCTCTGAAGTCGAAGGAAAACTTCAATCCTTTTGTTTTTGGGTTTTAAAGTCGGTTTCTTAAGATCTATGGGTATCTGGGGTTTGGGGATTTGGATTTTGTGTCCAAATTTATGAACAATTTTGTCATTTTTGTATCTATTGACAAGGGTTTGAAATGTTCAAAGCTTGTACGTTTAATTCATTGCAATCTTCTGGGTTTAATCTTGCAGAATGATTGGAAGCTCAGCCGATCCAAGGGTTTCTAAGCTGTCCAGATACTTGCTCAAGCGTGGATTGCTCACTTGATCTCGCCGCTTGCGCTGTAGAATGTTCAGTACAAATCCGCTTTCCTTGGCTCTACAATTCACAGGTTTTTTCTCTTGCGAAGGTCAAATTTATGTGGTCAAACACAAGGGTCGTTCTGATGCTCTAGCTCACACAAATTGCTCTGAAATATCAGGCCTTCAATTTGAGGATAACTTTCCTACTGAAAATTTCCGATATATTTTAGCTTGAATGTTCACTTGTATAAGCTTCTCTACTCTTAGCACACAATTCATGTTTCATTAGATACTTTTTTTGTTTGTTAGTTTGGTTCACATTTGTAGCTTGTAAGTTGTAATCTTTCATAAAAATGGTTCCTTCGGGGCCTTCAACTCCTATGGGCAATCCCCAAAGCGTTCCTCCTTCGCTTCTGAGATCGAATTCGGGTATAATGGGAGGGCAAAATGGTCCAATGCAATCCCAGGGAGGATTTCCATCTCTTCTGTCGCCTCGTACTCAGTACAATAATGTTAATTTGCTGGGAAATGTCCCCAATGTTTCATCAGTTTTGAATCAGTCCTTTGGAAATGGAGTGGCGAATCCTGGGCTTTCGGGTTCTTCTAGTGGTGCAGAACCCGATCATCTCTCTGGAATGGGATTCAACTCGGCTTTCAACCATTCAGGTCATCAGACTCACATGACAAATAATGTTTCTTCGTCGGGTCAGCAGTTTATGAACCATTCGGGTAATCAGATGGTGACAGATCAGCAACCGTCAAATTCACAGCAGCTTGATCAACAACAGCAAAATTTCCAGCATCCTCAGCAGCCTATGCAACAATTCTCTAATAATAATAATCAGGCCCAACAACAGCAGTTTCAATCTATTCGGGGTCAAGTGAAGTTGGAATCACAGGTTAATAATGATCAACAACAACAACAACAATTGCAATCTCTGAGAGGTCTCGGTCCTGTGAAAATGGAGACTCAACAACTTCAATCAATGAGGGGCTTGCCACCTGTAAAGATGGAGCCTCAACACTCGGATCAATCAATGTTTCTGCATCAACAACAGCAACAGCAGCAACAACAACAGTTGCTCCAAATGTCTAGACAGTCTCCTCAAGCGGCAGCAGCTGTTCAACTATACCAACAACAAAGAATGCTTCAGATACAACAACAGCAGCAGCAACGACACCTTTTGAATGCACTTCCCCAACAAAGGAATCAAATGCAGCAGCAGTTTCAGGCCCAAAACATGCAAATGAGACCACCTGTAAAACCAGGGTATGAAGTCGGGATGTGTGCAAGGCGGGTTACCCAGTATATGTCTCAGCAACAGAATAGACCTGAAGTAAGAGCTCTGTTTTTTGTTTCCAAATGGAATTCTCAAATTTGGAGTTTATTAAGGATTTAATTTTTATGCATCGTGTTCTGGGATATTGTTCCATGTTCTAATAACTTTGTGTGTTGTATTATAGGACAACAATATTGAATTTTGGAGGAAGTTTGTGGATGATTTTTTCGCTCCAAATGCCAAGAAAAAGTGGTGTGTATCAATGTATGGAAATGGCCGGCAAACTACTGGAGTATTTCCTCAGGCAAGTTGTTCCTCCTTTGTTTACTCTTTTGGAAATTTTTGCACAAGTTAAGTCATAAAGATAAATGAATCTTTGGTGCACTAATTCTCTATTTTGGCTCTATATACATGAGCATTATTACCATTCCAAGTTATCATAGATGCTAAAGCTTCTTTCTTGTTCTTTTTACTTGTTTTAAAATTGCTCAGTGTGTGAAAAAATAGTCAAGCTTTGCATTTGCCTTTTTAACACTTTTTAATACTTCTCTAGCACTATTAAATCCTTGAGAGATTCTGATACTTTATAGAATATCTCATGTGCTTGTGCTTGTAATGTTTTTAGACTTCATTTTATTAAGGCCTCCTATTATAGTTTTTCTTGTATATGTATTTATTTGTAATCTGGTTATACCCTTTTTATTGTTGCCTTTGCTTATTCAATTTATTGAAACCTTCTATTTCTGAACTTGTCAGGATGCATGGCACTGTGAAATATGCAACCGCAAACCAGGACGGGGTTTTGGTATGTTAGGTTATTTTCTATACATATGAAATCATGTATTAGCTTGAATGTCTTGTTAGTTTTAAAAACTTATATACTTTTTTCCGTCTTCAGAGGCAACTGTTGAAGTCCTACCAAGGCTTTTCAAAATTAAGTACGAAAGTGGCACAATGGAAGAACTTCTTTATGTTGATATGCCTCGCGAATATCATAATCCTTCTGGACAAATTGTTCTGGACTATTCAAAGGCAATTCAAGAAAGTGTTTTTGAGCAACTTCGTGTTGTACGAGATGGCCAACTTCGGATAGTGTTCTCTCAAGACCTGAAGGTAATTGCATTTACAGATTGCCTTGTCTTGGAGATTTCAAGGATTCTGAATCGGTTGACATACCTAACCTTATTATTTTTTTCCTAATCTTATATAGATATGCTCTTGGGAGTTTTGTGCCAGGCGTCATGAAGAACTTATCCCTAGAAGGTTATTGATTCCACAGGTTATATTCTGCTTGATTTTTCCTTCAAGCATATTAATGTTAGTTCAGTTCACTTTAATTTCTCTACAATATAGACATACCATTTGTTTTAAATGATCTTTCATTGAAGCCGTTCTATGGACTTTGAACCGAAAATGGTTCTTTGCTGATGTCAGGGTTTTCCTCTACATCTATGTAGGCTTGTGGAACTATTGCATGCAAATGCCTAATTAATGACATTCGATGTTTTTGGTTTGAAAATTGATGGTTATTGCAAATGCTTTGTCAAAATTATGATAGAACACCAAAAATGTCTTAAGGGAGACATTCCATGTTTTTGTTCATTGTGGATTTTACTAGCTATTTGTTTTCATATTCAGGCATATAATCATGAATGAGAGTTACTTCTCAAAACTTAATTGACTTTGAGCTATTCTCTCATGTAACTGATCCCTTATGTTTCAATGTTTTGAGACAATTTTGAACTTTTGAGGTAGTAGGTGGAATAACATATTGATCCCACATCGTTCCTTATTTGTACAGGTGAGCCAGCTTGGAAATGCTGCTCAGAAGTATCAAGCCGCTACTCTAAATGCCTCATCAAATCTATCGGTTTCAGATTTGCAGGGTACTTGCAACATGTAAGCATTCCTATCTGTTTCATTTTACATCCATTTGATAATCTTCTGTAACTCGTATATTAATCATTGTGTGTTGCCAATATAGTTTTTAATCACAAAACAAATCATATTGCTACACACAGTTTCACAAACTTATAATTGCTGGTCTATGAATGCAAACTACTTATATAGTGTTATGGTTTGCCTTCATCCAACTGTTTTTTTTTCATTTTGTGATGACCAAAAGGTGAAAGCATCAAGTATCACATATGAAAAGTGTGGGAGAATTTCGTGTTTTCAATCGTAGTTTTAGATTAAAATGCTCTAACCTAGAGACACTGTTCATTGATACATGTTTATTTTTTTGTTAATCATACTATGCTGCTTTGATTTTGGTGGTAGCATGAGTTTCACATAGTAATCCAGGCTTGGGAAATCAATGGCTGTCTATTTTTTTTATATCTGTTTATGTTCTTTTCACCAATGCCAATGATCTTTCAGGTTTGTGGCATCAGCTAGACAAGTAGCCAAAGCATTGGAAGTTCCATTAGTGAACGACTTAGGATATACAAAGAGATACGTTCGATGCCTTCAGGTACATGACTTTATTATTTACACAACTGTGTTTCACTCTTTGACAATTTGAAAACTCTCTTGTGGTAACAATAGCTGATCATCTCTATATCAATTGCAGATATCTGAAGTTGTCAACAGTATGAAAGATTTGATCGATTATAGCCGGGTCACAGGCACCGGACCAATGGGTAAGTTTAGCAATTTTTTCTATGCGATTCCAAGTTTTAGGCTTTGTTATGCAAAACGTGTTATAATGACGTTTCTACTTATAATGCAATTTTATGGTAAAAGGTAGTTTTATTTCTTTGAATTTTTGTGTTATGCAAGCACATTATCATCATTGACCCAGTGAGGCTCCGCTACAGCGGAATCTGGGGGGTCAAGATGGGGGTACCCCTGCCCAAGGGAAAGGGGGGTGCGCCCGATAGAATTCATGAGCCAATTTGGCTGATCCTTGCATATTCCTTTTGCCAATTGCAGAAAGCTTGGCTAAATATCCTAGGAGGACGAACGCTTCATCCGGCTTCCAAGGTCAAAATCAACAAACAGACGACCAACAGCGCCAACAACAACAAGCGGCACAAACCTCAAACAACGAGCAAAACGTTTCTGTCCAGCAACAACAGCAACAGCCGGCTTCCCAAGCCAATTCTAACCCAATGTCGGGTCTTCTTCATCAGAACTCCATGGGTTCTTCTAGACCTCAAAACGCCATGAACAACAACAACAACCCGAGCAGCCCCTATGCTTCTAACTCCATCGCGTCTCCCACTTCCTCCAGCTCCATGCAACCTCCGCCGCCACCTGTCCAACAAAACTCTTCGCCTTTCCATTCCCCAACACCACCGCCCTCCAATACCGCCCTCCCAAACACCTCAATGCAACAGCAGCAGCAACACCAACAGCAGCAAAGTGATGGGGATCCGAGCGACTCCTCCCAGAGCTCGGTTCAGAAGATAATCCAGGAAATGATGATATCGGGCCAAATAAACGGGCGGGGAGGAATGATGGGCGTCAACGACGTGAAAAACGGGATTTTATCGGGAAATAACGGGCCGGGTCTTAACGGGCCCAACTGCCTTGTAGGGAACAGCCTGATGAATAACAGTATGGGCTCGGGATACGGCGGGATTAGTCAGGCGGCCATGATGAACGGAGTACGAGCCGCCATGGGTAATAATAATAATAATCAGATGGCCATGAACGGGCGAGTAGCAATGGGCCAACAACACCAGCTCCAACACCAACAGCATCAGCACCAACATCAGCACCAGCAACAACAACAACAACAGCTACAAGACCCGGGAAACCAGCTCTTGAGCGGGCTCGGCTCGGTAAATGGGTTCAACAATCTGCAGTTTGATTGGAAGCCATCACCTTGAAAAGGTAGTAAATTGTTGAGGTTTTTGTTAGGGTGAAAAGGGAGGCTGTTTGTGCAGCAAAAGTGGAATAGGTTTCTTGGGGGGAAGGATGATGATGGAAGTTTGGAGTAGTGAGTAGTTGAGGCTTTGTACTAATCTTTAGAAAGAAAAAAAATGGATCATATAGCATAGTGTTTGTTTCCTTTTTCTTTTCTCTTCTTAATTATATGAGTTAAAATCCTCTCAAATCATTGCCCCCTTTCCCCAATTTTTCTTCATTTGTTGCCTGTTCCTTGGCAGTGTAAGAATTTCTGGTGTTTCCTGCAAAATTCTCATCTAGCCATCTGGAGAAAAAGCTGGAATCCATTGCATAGAAATGCCATTTCCGAGTCTTGTTTGGAAGTTCGGATTATTCAACAAGCGCCCAGTTGGATCCCATGAACGGGATCTGAGAGGTCAAGATGTACGTACCCTTGTTTAGCTCGGACTTCGGATTATTCATAATTGGAAAAAAAGGGAATTAGGAATGTATTCACACATTGTTATCTGGAAGGTCAAGATGTGCATACCCATGCGGCCTTGCCCAATTCGGATTATTCATAATTGAAAAAAAAAGGGAATTAGGAATGCATTCATACATTATCTGGGAGGTCAAGATGTACGTACCCTTATCCAGTTCGGATTACTCATGATTGGAAAAAATTAGGGAATTAAGAATGTATTCATACATTGTTTGGTTAGAACTTGGAAGTTCTCGCATCTACTTATTAAAAAATTTCAGTTAAAAAATGTGTTTATATCCCTTGTTAATGTATATTTTTTTAGAAAATTTTGTTTGTTGCCCCTATAAGATAATTTTAATTGGCAATTCACATTTTTTTTCCCCAAATGGTGTCCTTTGGATTGACAAATTATCTGCCCAAATGTCTTCTAAATCATTACTTTTCAATTTAAAAACAAAGAAGTTGTGAAAGATGAATTGGTCCGTTCAAGTTCAATGATTTTATTTTGACTCATGAATTGAAAAGTATATATCTATAAGACTTTAGGGCATTTAGTAAAAATTTACCAAAACTACATGGATACCGAGTGGAATAAAATAAAACGTTAGACACGAATCGAAATTATCTTAAACACAAGGCGCACACCGGAATTTTATTTTTCTTTGTCAATGCATCACTCATTTAAAATTGAATGTTCACATACAAGAAAATAAACACTGATAAATAATTCTAATAAGAGTGTTTGAATATTTCATAAATTTATAACTTTTGTAGACTTGATATACTGTTATTATAATATTTGTTTCTAAAAGTTTTTAATGACTTTGGGTAATTTTGTCTAACCCTTATCTTATTATTGGTGCCATTTTAATATTTTATTATTGATTATTTCCCTACGAAAACCTTCGAGTGTTCAACTATGAACCGGTCCAAACCCGTAACAAAATAGTCTAATTCCTGATCTATAGAATTTGTATATTCTTGTGTTTGGTCCGGTCTAGTCCAAAGCCAAAATTTTCTTGATCGGTCCAAAATGAAATAGAATATTGTTTAATCAATTTATTAGGACAATATTATAATAATTATTAAAAAAATTAAAAAAATATTAAGAAAACAATCAAGTTTCATAAAAATGTTTGTTAACAAAAATCATTAGTTTTCAGTAAAAATATTCATTCCAAGCTAATCCAATCTAAGACCAAACCTGGACGGGAATACTTGACAATTTAGGTTGGTCATGTCTAGTCTTAAGTTCTAAAAATGTTCCATAAAAATACTTTAATCAATTCATTAGACTAATATTATAATAATTATTTATAATATTAAATAAAGTATTAAGAAACCAATCAAATTTCATAAAAATAATTTTTATTAAAAAATATTAATTCTGGGCTAACCCAATCTGAGTCCGGAAATGAACCGGACACAAACCAGGTCTGGTCCAGTCTCCGGTCTAGGGTTCTTATAAGTTCCGGTCAACCGGTCCGGGTCCGGACCGGTTTAACAGCCCTACGTAAATCAATCAATCAGAATTAAGCAACGGACAATGGTGAGTGGGTCCCGCTTCACTTTTCCCTCATTTACTCCTCCGCTCGCTCGCCGTCGGCCGCCGCCTCTCTTTCGCGCTCGTGTTCCTCTTCTCTGCTCTCATCACGGGGAATTTCTACAGTCTCCCGCCATGGAAACCCTAGGTTCCGGCGAACAGAATTCGGCTGATAATCGCGATAAGCCCTACTTTGATATCTACGGCCCCGAGGTTCTCTTTTTCTGCCTCGCAATTCCTCTTTCTATCTATCTTCTTATCGCCTATTTTGCCAATGCTGAAAGAGCTTATCTGTTCATATATATATCTCCGATTGGATGCCTCTGTGTGGTCACATCATAGCTCAGTAGTTCGTTTTGTATATAATTAGATTCTATTAAGCAAATTTGTTGATTCGGCTATTTTTCCACTTCGCTTGTAATGCAACCTAGAAGCGGAGTTACATGAAAAGGCGATAGTGCAAAGTTTTCTTTCATTGTTTTGTTGATGACTTAGTTTTTACTGACAGATGAGAAAAAAAAATATGACAGGCCAGAGCAGGGGTGGAGATGAAGACGCCAGAACCCAATTCAACCTTGAATTTGCAAGTATGTTTTTTTTTGTAGTTGATTGACTTTATTCTGTAAAATTCACCGTGTCAATTGTATGATGAGATTTGAAAATTTCAATTGCAGGATGTTCAAGGGCTTGTCACATGGATTCTGGCTGATGGCTACATGCCATCATGGGTTTTTATCAAGGTATGGCATTTACCCGGTTTGATAAAATATATCTTCGGTTGATTTTTCCTAATATAATCTATAGATTGTACAACAATGTAAAGTAAACGGATGTGAATTTTGAAGTCCAGAGAGTTTATCATTATAGGTGGGGAGTTTTGTTTGTGTGTATTTACTGTTTATCTGGCTTTCCAACTGATTCATTTAACTTCTATCATTCTTGTATGTTCTACAAGGAGTTCGGATATGGGCTTTGGTTTTATGAGGCTTGAGCTTGACCAATTGTGCAAAAATTGAATGCTGCCGCTATTTCATACTCTTTATTGTATGATCATGCTGCAAACTTATTTGGTTGGATGTATATTGTTTTGTGTACCATGCTGTTTTAGCTTTCCTTGCATAAATGGTGGATGAGAGTTCGAAGCTGACAATTTGGTTCTATGATTAAGTTATGCCACTCTCCTGTCGTGCAGAACAAGCTCCTCATTCCAAAGGTGGTTCTGCTTTATGTCCCTGGCCTTGATGCGGCTTTATATATGTCAAGGTTGAAACGATTTACTAGCTTGAAAAAGTGTTGTGGCAACCCAAGGGCAGTGTTGGGACTAAGGTTGGTATTAAATATCCTCAATTTTAATTATGCTTTTGATAATATATCATGTATTTATCATTTTATGTATATGATCTTTTGTGATGTCACTGATGTGTTTTTATACTAGTTGTGTATCAGATGAAATGCAGACAATAGATGCACTCTTAACATGCAAGTTTAAAAGAAAGCGTGTTGAAGCTGACTCAGTTGCAAAGAAAAATGAGCAGCAATCTGATAAAGAAGGTGCACAATCTGCTTGCTATTAAACAATTTGTGCTGTTGGCCGCTGGGTTTGTTGGCCACCTATTGATCATTTGTAGATGGTCTTCAATTTTCTTTGTGTTATATATGTTTATGACATTAAGCTCAAGAAATCACTTTGGGGGATGGGCTCAGCTAGTTATGTATTCATAAAATTTAATTTTCCTTTCAGCACAGAAGAAGCATCTCATTGTCAACTTTTTTGGTTTTTCCTTGCATTTTCTGAATACTTTCACCATAGCTTTGTAGGGGCTTGTTTGGAGACTTTGCTAGTCATTTGATATAATGCATGGTTTTTGACATCATTTGCATGTCTACTTTTGGTGGAATCTGAATGCATGTTATAACGGGGCTGCAGAACATTCCATGTTTGATGAATGGCTTTGTTTATGTTGATTCTTTATCTGCCTTAGGTGGCCATTCTTTGGCTGAGATTAAGAAGAATATACCTTTCCCAATCACATACTATACTCTTACATCCAAGCAGTTGGAAGACAATGGATATTGTCACAATCAACCAGGTGGGAACACATCACATGCAAATCTTTTTATTTGAGATTTTCTTGGTTTACAATTTACCATGTTCTTGGTTTACAATTTACCATGTTCTTAGCTTGCTGTTTTATTCGTGAAGGTTTTCTTTCCACACTTCCTGCACCTTCTGGATCTTCCCCACATGAACTACTGGCCCTTGATTGTGAGATGGTAAAGCTCTCGACCCTGATGCTTTCTAATGGCAGGGGTTCATTTTTTTGGCAATTAAATTATCTTATACCTTCTTTATTGGTCTTTGGGGCTTGGGCATATATATTGAACAACCTTGAATTCATGTCCTGAGAATCTACTATGGGAGCTAATAATGTGCCTTGTAGTAATTGCAAAACTTATACTTGTTACTAGACTAGAATAGGATGAGGACATTGAATCAGTGAAGTTTTCCCTTGAACTTGGTAGACCTGAAAAATCTCTTCTTATTGTGACTTCTGGGTTTAGGTTTATTAATATAACTGCTCTATATATGCTTGCTAGTTGCTATGACCATTCATGTTTTTTCCTACATTGTAGCTTGTTTTGTTTATTTTCTAATGTTACAAGGTATGTCTTTCGTGCAACTTATAGTGTATCACCTGCGATGGGTTTGAGCTCACACGTGTGACAATCGTAGATATTGAAGGTCAGGTATGTCCTAGTTTCATTTTGCCCTCTTCACCTCTTGGCTTAACTTCACCCATTCACTGCATTGGTCATAGATTGAGATGAGTACAGTGATATCTATAATTTAAATGTTGGTCTGCCTGAATAAGTTTCAAGAAAGTAACAGCTCTAAAGATCATCTAATTTTAGAAAATAATGCACCACCTGAATGATCTTTAAGTGAAGCTCCTAGCTTCTATCCAGAATTTTTATTCTCAGAAATTCCCAGTAAATGTATTGCCATAAAATTTCATGTTGCTGTCCTTAGTCCTTACTTGTGGCTTATATGTGCATGAATCAGGCTAATTTGAGCTTGTTTCCTATTGGAAACCTTCTACTAACAAGAGGGGAATGGTTTGGATATGGCTCATTCTATGTTTAGGATCATATATACTCCTGATCCCCCCAAAAATTAAACTTGATTAATTTGGATAATGACTGCACCACTTGTTGTCAACAACCTAATTATTGGCTTATACACAGTCATGTCAGCAGTTCGTTCATAACAAAAGCCTTTTTTTAACAAAAGAATATTCTGATCATACTGTGGCTTTGTTCTGACTCCTCTGTTCTTTATATTATACTGGTACCTGCCCCATCCTCACTGAAAATTATTTATATTGAGATTTATCAGTTCTGAATATAAATTCACATAACAATCTAATTTGATTCATATTAAAGTTGTAGTTATTTACCTTTTATTTTGGAAGTATCATATGATGTTTCATTGATGCTGGTGTTTCCAGGTATTGCTGGACAAACTAGTTAAACCATCTAATCCTATCGTTGATTACAACACCAGGTGCATGATCTTTATTCCTTGAAGTAAAAACCTGATTCGTTAGTGGGTTGATCTTTTTCTTTATGTAATTATTGTGACCTATAAAATGAAAAGGTATGAGCATTTATACGTTCATCTGATATTCTGATAAGAAATAGAAAAAAAATGTAACTTCATGTCATTGGTAAATCTTAGCCCTTTGAAGACTTTGTTTTAATAATCTAATGCTGGATAAAAGTAACTAAGTGCTCACATTTTCCATTGCAAGAATATCCCTGTATATACTTATCAATCATTTGAAGTACTTTATCTTTTATTTTTTCATCAATAATTTTTCCTCATGTAAGAAGTTTTCATAAACTTTTCTCCACCATGATATGGTATGATTTAGTATGTTCAAGTGAGTCTTTAAAGTTTTAACTGAATTTTAAGGATCATAAGTTGTGCAATCAGCTGGTTGAAACTCATTAAAATTTTGTCTTGCAGATATAGTGGAATCACATTAGAAATGCTGGAGGGTGTGAGTACAAGTCTTCAGGATATTCAGGTTCTCTATACTTTTGCCTTATTTCTCTTTTTTTTCTTCTCTTTTTAGCAGCATTTCCCCATCTAAAGCTGCCTTGCCCCGGTTTGATTTCCTCGCTCAGGAAGAATTTTTGAAACTAGTGTACGAAGAGACTATCTTGGTTGGACACTCCCTGGAGAATGATTTGCTTGCATTAAAAATCAATCATGGTTTAGTGATTGACACTGCAGTATTATACAAGCATCCTCGGGGTGGATCATATAAAACAGCTCTTAGAGTTCTTGCAAGAAAATTCCTCTCCAAAGAAATTCAAGATTCAGGAAATGGACACGACAGTACAGAGGATGCCATGACTGCTATGGAACTAGCACTATTAAAAATAAAACATGGTATGTGGCTCCTTTATCTACAATGGATGTGGATTATGCTAGATTGATTTTTTGTCGTCTGCTTAGAAATAATGGAAGTTGACAATAATAGGTGCATGTGAGAAATACAAAAGGCCTTATACCTAGAAATTTGGTCTAGCTCATTTGCATTGGATATCTGTCCGTGCCTCGGCATTTTTTCTTCATTGAACAATGTTTAAAAAATGCTATGTGATTTTAATATTACTATAACTGTCATATAAGTAGTAATTTGGATTATATATGACTAGTGATAAGCCCTTATATTTGCGGTGTGAAACCCTTTGAACTTTTCAAAAAGCATGATTGAAACTCTCAAAATGTTCAAAGTTTTTATTTTCATTTTGCTGGAGACTTCCATAAGCTTGTCAGGCTTATGTTTTTTGGATGCCACAGAAAAACATCAGCTTGACATTAAATATTCCAACTTATATCTGCTTTTGGCTGTAATTATGTCATCTATTTTCTTTCTCAGGGCCCGATTTTGGTTCTCCTCCACAATTTACAAGGAAGAAGCTTCATACTATACTGACCGAGTCTGGAAAAACATCAGCTTTCATTGATGATATCTCCGTAGTTAAGCGCTATGCTTCTGGGACATCCCATGCGATTCCAGTTTCATCTGATGATGAAGCTTCACTAAAACTCGAGAAGGAGGTATATTATTCTCAAAGTCTTGTGCTATTGTTATTAATTGAGCAATGTTTTTTAAATTGCAATTATTTTCCAGGTTAAAAACGACAAAGTACAGTTCATATGGACACAATTCTCTGAATTGAACTCCTATTTCAAGAAACAGGCCGAGGACACGGAGAAATTTAATGCCAGACTAGCTGAGCTAATATCATTGCTGACATGTAAAAGCAACAATTCCTCTATCGGGAAGAAGATGAAACGGTGTTTGACCTCTGAACTAAAAGAAGTTATTAAGCGATTGGATGCTCGTATTGGGAATCTTTACAAACACTTGCCGTTAAATTCTATGCTAATTGTATACACCGGCCATGGAGACACCGCATCCATCCACAGGTATGTACTCAACTGGGTTTGTTTGGCACTACACATTATAATCACGTTTTTAGTCTAAATACTTATTCTAAATCTTGAAACACCACAAAATTCAAAAACCCACACAAATTCTGAAGTGTTAAAACTATTTTTTACCATAAAACTACATTATATGTCACGTGTTAGTGGTTTCACATGTTTAGCATTTGTTTGTTTTACTGGCTTACAATTTACACTAATTACTTAACTGAGTTTGTTCACTTTATAATCACATTTTTAGTCTAAATACAAACACCACACAAATTCTGAAGTGCTAAAACTATTTTATTTTTTTACCACAAAACAACATTACATGTCATGTGTTTGTGGTTTCACATGTTTAGCATTTGTTTGTTTTACTGGCTTACAATCTATATACTATTGCTATTGCTGAAGATTGAGGAAGATGCTAAATGAGGAGACGAAAACCGCATTGTGCCGAGATAAGCTTGTTAAGGTGTTGGAAGAATTCCAGGCCCAAGCTGAAGTGGCCTTGTGTTTTGTGGGTGTCAAGCATTGACCTCCACATATTGGTCAACAAATTGTAACATCATGGGATTGGTAAGTTTTCGCCGCCCTTGATTCTAATGGAGATGCTCTAATCATACATGTAGACGTTGTATTCTGTCTTCCTGATTGTTTGTGTTGAATGAATGAAATGCTCTAATCATACATGTAGACTTGCCTTCATTAGTTCTAATATACAAGTTTGCAACCTGATTATAGTATTGCAAGAGGAAAGATTGTTATTTCAGTCATCAAATCTTATTGAGAAACGTTTGTCATCTCAAAAATGTTTGTCATTTTTGGTGATGATTTATTGTCATTTTAGTTTAATTAATGATTTTTTTAGTAGTTATACCAAAGTTTAAAATGTCAATTTTTAGTGAACAGATGGAGTACAATGTTATGGTTTTGGAATGAATTTGAGTTCCTAGCAACTCTTTCTTTTGTTTTTAAAAAAGTCTAGGTCCTACATTCTAAGTGTAGAAAAATAATATAACTATTTATGATCTACAAATTAAAAAATAAAAATCAACCAATTCTTCAGTTGATCAGCTCAGCTCAACTCAACAATAACTATGATAATATTTGAATACCTACTCTGAATTCGATATAACATCTATATGCTATTCTTCTTCATGCATACAACTGAAATTTGACTTGATAATGCACCGTTACTCATTCCCATGCATTTAGGGCCACAAATTCATTGGTAGGGCTTGTCCATTCCTATGGGATTAAATACTTTTTAGTTATTTATTAGATATTTTCATTTTCATTTCATTAAAATAACTCCTACAATATCGAAATCATTTTCAATTTGGGTTGTAAATGAATAGACTAGTTCGTGAGAAATTCGGTGTCCGGTTCGGTTAAGTCTTGTCCATGTTCGGCTCGATTTGTAAATGAGTTGTGCTTGAGCACGATTTTAAGGATCGGAAGATAAATGAACTAAGTTTGAGTAAAAGATAACATGGCTTATTTGTTGACGAGCAAATTCAATTATATGCTCATGAGCAAGTTCGATTATACGTTTATAACAAACTAGATCATAAATTTATGAATAACTAGTTTTACCCGTCGTACCATGTACGATACGATTCGATATTTATAGACATTATAAAATGGATATTAATAAAAAAATAATATAAACTTTAATATAAGTAATTTATTTCTCATATAATGTATAATTTTTTAATCAAATATTATTCTTCATATTTTATTACTTTTAATGTACGTAAATTTAGAGATTATAAAATATTTCAATATATCTATTAAATATTTTATTATCTATTTTTATTAATTTTAAAAATTATAAATATTTATCATTATTTTTTATAAAAGATAATCACTATATACCTATAAATAAATTTGTCAAAAGATATATGCTAAAAGATTTATATTTATTATTTTATCTTTAATTTTAAATACTTGTATAAGGAAACTTTCAAAAGATATTGTTATATTAAATAGACATTTGTTTGATGTTAGAGATAATTTTAAATAGTTAAAAAGAATTTAATAGAAAGAAGTTATAATAATAGAAATAAAATTAATTTTTTAAATATGAGGTGGGGCCTGAATCGTTCTAGTGGCTCGAAAAAGTACAACTTTAATATATAGTTATAGATCTCTACTATATATAATATACATTATTAAGTTAAATTACACAGTTTTGGTAGTCTCTCTTAATGCAATCCTGCCCCACCCATGTCACACCCGAGCCCGACTACTCCGAGGGTCCCGAGCCCACGGCGGACATATTCAAATCAGAGTATATATAGTGAGTAAAAATCGTCAATCCTCTCAACTTCTTACCTATATAATGCAATATTATTACCACCGACATTAATCCTAATTCAAAATTGTCAAATGCATGCATTTATGAAATATAATTGCAAAAGGTTTGGTTACAAAACCACAGATCTCTCAACAGAAACAAACGAGTGGCTCAAAGCTGGAACCTTGGCCACATTCCTCTCTTTCATAGCTTCTCTCATTTGCCCAACCTCAGTCCACATATTTCTACTCGCATAAATATTTGACAAAACAACATAAACTCCATCATTTGAAGGCTCTAGCTCAAGCAAATGTTCAGCAACCCACTCCCCCATCTTTACATCGCCATACTTCTCACAAGCACCCATCAAACAGCCCCATATCGCCGCATTCGTCTCCTCCATGGGCATATTCTGAACCACATTCCTCGCTTCTTCGAGCAGCCCTACACGGCCGAGCAAGTCCACCATGCACCCGTAGTGCTTCATTTGCGGCCGGATCCCATAAACGTCGCTCATCAAGTCAAAGTAATGCTTACCTTCTTCTACTAACCCTCCGTGCACGCAAGCACACAAAACCCCGAGAAACGTCACATGATTCGGCACCACCCGAGCCTCTATCATATCATGAAAGCGTTCGATCGCTTCTTCCACATGCCCGTGTGTGGCGTAGCCCACGATCATCGACGTCCATGACGACACATTCCGATTAGCCATCCTCGAGAACACCCTATCCGCCAAGTCCATCCTTCCGCACTTCCCATACATGTCCATAACCGAATTCATCATCAAGACATCGTTTCTCGTGCGGCTCTTCGCCTGAAGAACGCATTTATGCAGTTGAAGGGCTAAATTCAAGTCCCCCAACTTTCCGCAGCCCGCCATCACGCTCATCATCATCACATCATCCGGCATAAAACCCTCCTCCCTTTTCATCCTCACAAACATCTCCACAGCATCCTTGGCACACCCGCCCCGAGAAAGGCCCCCGATCAGCGCATTCCAGGAACCCAGCTTTCTCTCGGAACTTTCATCGAACACCTTCCGGGCACTTTCGAAATCTCCCGCTTTCACATACATACTCACGAACCCACTTTCGCAAAACTCATCTAACTCGACCCCACGACGAACAGCGACAGCATGGAGCTGGCGCCCAGTCCGGATCGAGTAGATTTGAGCCACCGCCTTTAGAGTGATGGGGATCGTGTACCGATCTGGCGCAAATCCAGCTTGTAGCATATCAAGGTAAGCTTGGACCGCCTCCTGAAACGCTCCTAGTCTAGTGTAGGATCTAATAAGGTTGTTCCAATGAAGCGTATCGTGCTGAGATTCCAGGAAGCGTGTTTTGGTGAAGTGGGCATGGCTTCTGGTGATCGAAGAGAACATATAACAGGACATTGTTGCAGCATTTGAAGTGACAGATGAAATGTGTTTCAACTGCTCGACGAAATGTCTTGAAGGCATTGATCACAGACATGCTAAAGGCATTGATCATAAGATTAGACACTAGTCGGCGCTTCATTGAGCATCGGGTATTCTAGGTATCTGATCGGGATTCTATATCGAGTATCGGGTTATGCATCAACACATAATTGGGTACATGTGAAGAAGAAACCAAAATGAGCACTGGGTTTCATATCCGAACCTGTGGAGACAATCGAATTAAAGCAGCAAAACAGTGAGGCAAATGTTGAAGCATCAGAGACATGATATATAAATTGCCAGATTCAATTGTTTAGAAAAATTAACCAAGTAATCAAATTACAATTCACAAATTCACAACACATTACCACTAAATTTTGAGAAAAATTATGATTTGGGTCACACCTTAACAATTTCATTTCTAAAATTTCTTATTAAACCTATCAAATTAATTAACAAACAATAATATATCAAATTTTATCAATTTCTCCACAAATTAACATAACCTAAATCTTGTAAACTCACACACAATTACACATTTACACAGCAATTTGCAACTAAAAGTCCAAAAATTAACAAAGTAATCAAATTACAAGTCACAAATTCACAACACATTACCACTAAATTGAGAAAAATTATGATTTGGGATCAACCTTAACAATTTCATTTCTAAAATTTCTTACTAAACCTCAGATTAAGAAACAAACAATAATCTATCAAATTTTTATCAATTTCTCCACAAATTAACATAACCTAAATCTTGTAAATTCACACACAATTACACATTTACACAACATTTGCAACAAAAAGTCCAAAAATTAAAAGTAATCAAATTACAATTCACAACACATTACCACTAAATTGAGAAAAATTATGATTTGGGATCAACCTTAACAATTTCATTTCTAAAATTTCTTACTAAACCTATCAGATTAAGAAACAAACAATAATCTATCAAATTCTTATCAATTTCTCCACAAATTAATATAACCTAAATCTTGTAAATTCACACACAATCACACATTTACACTACAATTTGCAACTAAAAGTCCAAAAATTAAAGGCTTTGAGGATCTAGAACCACTTACCGTCCAATATTCACGCCTAAGTGCCTAACGAACCCCTCTGAGTTCCGCCGGCTTCACTCGTTCCCGTTCACGCCGGCCGTCGCCGAGTTCTGCAGCAGCCAGGCGCAACCGCTTCAGCAGACAACAGCAGCTTGAGTCGTCGTTCACTGGTGAATTACTCTTAAAATGACAGGCAAGAAAGACTAAAAGAACCTAACAGGCCTGATCCAAGTTCATGCACAAAAAAAATGCTAAATGGGCCTACTGAAATCAGACAGCCCAAAATCCCAGATGGACCTTTTTTTTTTGCGAATTTGTCTCACGAAGAGACTAAATGAGAGGCTCGCGAGCTAGGGGTGTCCAACGGGCAGGTTTGACCCGTAACTCGACCCGACCCGCACGCAATTTTACGGGTTACGGGTCAAATTTTTTTAGTTTACGAGTTACGGGTAAAAGTTTTTTAGTTTACGGGTTACGGGTTGAGTAGTAATATTTAAATTTTTTTATTGTTGTAGTGAGTGAAAGGGTGAAATAAAAGTCTATGGGTCAATGGGTCAAAACGGGTCATAAATGGTCAAATGGGTAAATTTTACGGATCGACCAATTTGACATAATCAAACGGGTCAACCTGTTACCCGATCTGTAAACTCGTAATCCGTTTTACGGGTTGTGGATCGGATCACGGGTTGTCTTTATTTTTTTTACGCGTCATCGGGTCGACCCGTAAAACGGGTTGCGGGTCGGGTCTACTCGTTGGACAGCCGTATCGCGAGCTATGCTTGAGCTTGGAGATCGAGCATTTATAATCCAAACCCAAATAAGATTTTGAGGTCCAACCAAGCTCGTGTTCAAGCTCGAGCTCGCCTATTTTAAACCAACCAAGCTAAAGCAACTCAGAGCTCGGCTCTGCTCAATTTGACAAGTATACATATGTTCCTGTCTAATACTAAATCAATTTCTGATTAATATCTTGGAGTATTACTTTAATGCATGTTAATTACATACGAAATGGTCTACCTAGGCAACTTAATTAAATATACGTTGATTACAATTATGCCAAATTAAACAAACATATAGAATAGGTGGTTGGTAGATTAACTACAAGAAATCGTTTATCGCATAAATATCATCACTTAATCAACTAATATGATTAATACCAGTCATATATTTAATAATTAAGAAAATAAATTAGTTGATTACCTACTTGAACAAGGTTTAAGTTAATGCATAAATGTCTCAATCGAGATTGTTGTTGTTGTGTTGTACTTTACCTCAACGATTAGTGATTGATAGCTAGGGCATATCTTGATGAAATGGTCATATATTGTTATCATTACTTAATTACCCTAATCTTAAACGATAATCATATCATACCACATAAATCGTTACTTTTTTTAATGGGCAAATAAAGGAGGTAGCTAAACTGTCGTGATCTTCTTCCACTAATCGGAAATCATGTAATAAAAAAAAAAAGAGTAAAAGACCAATGGAAAAAGGACACGTCACCTTCTTTAGCCCCCCAAAAACGACTCGTTTAACGCATAACTCGTCTTCGACACAATGTTGTAACACAACTAAGGGCCGTTTGGTATTGATATCCTGATATCAGGCCATATCTCATGTTTGGTATGAGAGTATATGAATTCAGATATCGGTATGAGGCCATATCTAGTGTTTGGTATGAGAGTATATGGATATCGGGCCATATCCTTGATATCAAAACAAGACATTTTCCATGATATTTGATATACCCCAAATAAGGGCTCGTTTGGTATCGATATCATATATCAGTATCGGATATCGGTATCGAGTATCGGTATCGGTATCGGTATCGGATATGAGATATCAATCATATCTCATATCTCTCATACCTCTCTTTTTTGGGGTATATCAAATACCATGCCTTTTGTCTTGTTTTGATATCAAGATATGTCTCGATATCCATATACTCCCATACCAAACACAAGATATGGCCCGATACCTATATCTGATATCAGGATATCAATACCAAGCGGGCCCTAAAAGAGGTATGAGGGATATGAGATATGAATGATATCCCATATCCGATACCGATACCCGATACCGATACCGATACCCAATACCGATATATGATATCGATACCAAACGAGCCCTAATTAGTTGTTTCTCATCATTAAACGAAACAATCTACATGTTTTTAATCGATTTTATCTGACCCGCCCTGTCTTTCGATTCGATCCGATAAAGTACGAATTCGAATAGATCACAAGTTTTTTTATCTACATCTGATCCAGGATTTTTATGTCCGAAAATCGGGTCGGATACGAATTGAATCGAAGTTTTGAGGCAACTGGATATCTGGTATATTAAATACCATAGTAATGTTTTTGGAAAGTGAACTTAAATAATAAGTAGCATATATGTTTTAAGATGTATTTTAGTAAAATTTCAACTCATTAGAGGTTAGATTCCTCCCAACCGTGTAAACTTTCTCTTACAATTTAACCGGATCGATGGATATCCGGTTAGATTATCCGCCAATTTGATAATTAATAGAGCCTAAATGTAAAATAGTTAAAATGTTTTTTTTTTCAAAACAGATAGATCGGATATCCGAACCAAACATATATATTTCTTATCGGATATCTGATCATTAACGGATCAGATATGGATCGGCATTTTAGGAGAAAAAATTGCCCGATATTCAGTATACCGGATCGAATATACCGATTGTTCAGCCCTACATAACAATTTCTTTGGTTTCATAATACAAAACTAACAGCTTTTTGGGTTTCATAATACCAAACTAGTTGTAAATGTGACATGTTTGATCGGATTAAGAGATGTTGAAATGTATTAGTTTTATTAATGTGTTTAGATCACGTGCTTACCACGTGACTTTCTAATTCTGTTGAGACTATATTTACTGTGTGAATCGTTTTGGTTCTGGAACACAGAAGATGAATGGATAGAGCATTACTTGCTCCACAATTCTCACGCTCTCTCTTGCGTTCTCTTTCTCATCTTCTTCTTCTTCTCTAAATCAAACTCTAAATTCACAACAGATCTTGTTCAATTCTGTTTACTCAACATGGTATCAGAGCAGCGATGACGATCGAAGCTCCAATTGCGTTGCTCAAAGCTTCTCTTTCAGCTGAGCGATTAGCGATTTTCGGTGTTGGCGATTTCTGAGTCGCCGGGTTTTTGTGATTTGAGCCGATCTACTTTAGATCGATCTTGCTCGTGCTTAATCAGTCGTTTCTGTCACAGCTGCTTTTGTTCTGTTTGTGATGACGACTATCGATAGCTTGAATCCCTGGAGTCATTCACCATGGAGTCAGGATCGGAAGAAAGGAGATTCGATTACTGTAAGTGATCTCCTCAATCCTCTTTTCATACATCCTTCAGATAATTCTGGCATGGTGTTATCCTCCATACAGCTTGTTGGTGACAATTATAGGAGATGGAAAAAATCTATTACTAAAGCCTTGTCTGTAAAGAACAAATTATGGCTTATTGATGGCTCTATTGCTAGAACCCTAGAAAATGCCGCTCAATATGATCGATGTAACGACATTGTCTGTTCCTGGATCCTTAATACGGTCTCGAAAGAGATATACAACACAATAGATGAGTATGATTCTGCTCGGGATATGTGGAATGATCTAGAGGAGAGCTATGGTCAGAAGAATGGACCGCTGATATTTCAGATCAAAAGGGAAATTCAGGAGTGTCAGCAAGGAGATCTAACTCTGACTGATTACTTTACACAACTAAAGGGTCTCTGGCAGAAACTTGTTGTTGTCACTACGTCTGTCAAGTGTAAATGTGGCAAGTGTGAGTGTGACCTTCAAAAGCAGACTGAAGAGATGGAACAAGAGGATAAGCTGATGAAGTTTCTTATGGGACTCAATGACAAATATGATGGTGCCCGGAGGCAACTTCTGATGAGTGTACCTTTACCTTCAGCCAGTACAGCTCATTCTCTCCTTTTACAAGATGAGATGAGTAAGAAACTGACTACTCAAGTTAGCATCAAAACTGAGATGTCAACCACAGCTCTCATGGCTAAGAATGGTGATGATAAAGGGAAAGGTGACAAGTGTAGCCATTGTTCTGGGAACCATAAGTCTGAAAGATGCTGGGAGATCATCGGTTACCCTCGGTGGCATTATAAAAGTAAGACTAAACCTCAGAATTCCAGCCACAGAAAGTCAGCTGAGAGTGGCAGACATGAGAAAGGAGATTCTGGTACATACAACAACAGGGCCCTAAATGCTGCTAATGAGTTTCAGAATGTCAACAACAGGAATGCACATTCTGGTGGTTTCAATTCAGCTTCTACTTCAGTTGACCAGCAGAAGTTGTTCAATAACTTTCTGAGTTTCATGAAACTACAACAACAACAGACAGGTGGTGCAAATTATGAAGCAAATCTTGCAGGTACTTTCTGTCTTAATGCTTCAAAATCTTCTACAATGTGGATCATGGATAGTGGTGCCACTGACCACATGACTTTTAATCTTGCCAATTTATCTAATGCCTCACCTACACCTCCTAACACTGTTATTCATCTTCCTGATGGTAGTGTCAAAGCTATAACCCATGTAGGGTCTGTCCAACTTCTCAATTTAACTCTTGACAATGTTCTTTGTGTGCCCAACTTTAAGTTCAATCTTCTCTCTTTGTCCAAACTAGTTCACGAACTTCATTGTCATGTCTCTATGTTCCTTGACTATTGTGTTGTCCAGGACCATGCAAGGACGAAGATGATTGCTGTTGGTAAATACCTAGGAGGATTATACTACATGGATTCTGAAGCCAATCCAGACCTTTTCTCTGATCTCAAGCATGCTTTACATGCCCAGCCTCCTTGTGCTCAAGTTTTTCCTCCTTTATTTTTGTCAAAAGATGTTTCCGTTGTTCCAAATACTACTGCCTTATGGCATCTGCGTAGTGGACATGCTCCTATTGTAAAGCTACAACATATTCCTTCAATTAAGAGAGATATTCAATTGCCTTTTGATCACTCTTGTACGGTTTGCCCTCAAGCAAAACAGACCAGGAATGTTTTTCCTGTTAGTAATTTTGTTGTTCATAATGTCTTTGAGTTGCTTCATTGTGATGTTTGGGGTCCTTATGATCAACCTACTTATAATGGTCATAAATTCTTCCTAACTATTGTTGATGATAAAAGTAGAAGTGTTTGGGCATTTCTAATGAAACACAAATCTGAAGTTGCTACTCATATTCAGTACTTCATTACTCTAGTTCAAAATCAATTTAATACTAAGGTCAAGATTCTAAGGTCTGACCAGGGCACTGAATTTTTTAATTTCACTGTGAACTCATTTCTCCAATCACAGGGAATAATCCATCAAAGTTCATGTGTCTATACACCACAACAAAATGGCAAAGTTGAACGCAGGCATAGATATGTTCTTGAAGTGGCTCGGTCCTTGATGATTCAATCCAATCTTCCAATTCATTTTTGGGGGGACAGTATTCTAACTGCTACCTATCTTATAAATCGCCTACCAAACCCTATTTTGAAACACAAAACTCCTTATGACATTCTTTATGGAACTCCACCTTCTTATGCTCATTTGAGAGTTTTTGGATCTCTATGTTTTGCCTCCAAACTGAGTCCTCCTCTCAAAAAGTTTGAGTCCAAATGTGATCCATGTGTGTTCATTGGTTATCCTTATGGGAAAAAGGGGTTTAAACTTTACAATCTCAAAACTCATAAAACCTTTGTTAGCCGAGATGTTAAATTCTATGAGCATGTCTTTCCTTATAAGTTGTACTCTGAGTGTATTACTGATGTTACTCATTCTAAATCCTTCCCAGAGTTTGTGGATACAAATTTTCCCATGGACTTTATCTCTTTTGATCATTCTTCATCTATGGCTACTCCTGGCCTTATGGAATCTTTTGAGTCTTCACCTGCTCAGTCCTTAGCAGAGTACTCTCCTTCTCCAGTGTCCACTATGCTCGAGTCTGAATATTCAGATATTGCTCATTCCTCTGATCCAACCCCCTCTTCACCTGTCTTGAGACATTCTACTCGTACTCACAAACCTCCCGTGTGGATGAAAGACTATGTTTGCCTTACTCAAAAAGCTGAGGCTTCCAAGCCTTCTTTCTCTCAATCTTTATATCCTATCACAACCCTTTTAACCTATCAAAACTGCTCACCCCAATATCAAGCCTTTGTGAACAATGTGGCCCACTATTCTGAACCTCAATCTGTAGTGGAAGCTATAAAAGACAAAGCCTGGTGTGAAGCTATGTTAAAAGAGCTAAATGCTCTAGAAAATAACAACACTTGGACTGTGCAGAAACTGCCTGAGGATAAATCTGTTGTCACTTGCAAGTGGTTGTTTAAATTAAAGTTTAATGCTGATGGCATCTTGGAAAGACATAAAGCTAGGCTTGTTGCTCGCGGATTTACTCAAGTTGAAGGGCTTGACTACTCTGAGACTTTTGCACCAGTTGCCCGCATGATTTCTGTCAGAGTTGTTTTGGTTGTGGCTGCTGCAAAAGGTTGGCATGTCTCTCAGATGGATGTTATAAATGCCTTCCTCAATGGAGATTTAGAGGAAGAGGTATTCATGACTCTTCCACCTGCTTATGCTTTTCTTAAACAACTACAAGCATCAAACCAGGGGGAGTTGTCCCTCAATTGTTCTCAGGGGGAGATATATAGTGAGTCCAATTGCTCTCCTATGGTGTGTAAGCTAAATAAATCACTATATGGTCTCAAACAGGCGCCAAGACAATGGTTTGCCAAATTCTCATCAGTAATTAAAGCAGCAGGCTGTGTTTAGTCAAAATCTGATTACTCTTTGTTTACTAAGAAGACCAAGAGTGGATTTATTGTTCTCATTGTCTATGTAGATGACATGTTGATTACTGGCAGTGACAAGGAAGAAATCACAAGATTAAAAAGGCATCTACAACAACACTTTCAAGTAAAAGACTTGGGAGAAATGAGGTACTTCTTAGGAATTGAAGTAGATAGAAACTCTGATGGCATGGTTTTGAATCAGAGAAAATATACTATGGAGTTGTTGGAAGAAACTGGTATGACACACTCCAAGCCTTTATACTCCCCACTTGACATTCATGAGAAATTGACAAGAGAAGGGGAGTTGTTGGAAAATCCTCATCAGTACAGAAGGTTGATTGGTAAACTGATCTATTTGACAGTCACCAGACCAAATATTACCTATGTTGTGCAGATTTTGAGTCAATTTATGCAAAGTCCAACAATCAAACATTGGCAAGCTGCTAAACACATCCTGAGATATCTAAAAGGCTCTCCAGGACAAGGGTTGTTGCTTGCAAAAGATTCTGATCTGAAGCTGAGAGCTTACTGTGATGCAGATTGGCAATCATGTCCAATGACAAGAAAATCACTTACTGGGTTTTGCATTTTACTGGGAAATTCCTTAGTCTCATGGAGAACCAAAAAGCAATCCTTTGTTGCAATGTCCACGGCTGAATCAGAGTATAGGGCCATGGCAGCTACATGCTGTGAGATAATCTGGCTCGTGAGAGTATTAAAAGATCTAAATGTGTATAATGAAGATGCAGTTGAGTTATATTGTGATAATCAAGCTGCAATACACATTTCAAGGAATCCGGTCTTCCATGAGATCGAGGACCAAGCATATTGAAGCCGACTGTCACTTGGTAAGAGATATGGTGTTGAGCAAAGAAGTTGAAACAAAGTACATCAACACAAGAGAACAACCAGCTGATCTCTTTACAAAGATTCTGGGAGTCGATCAAAACAAGAAGCTACTGTACAAGCTAGGCATTGTTAATGTCTTTAAACATGCTTAGCTTGAGGAGGAGTGTTGAAATGTATTAGTTTTATTAATGTGTTTAGATCACGTGCTTACCACGTGACTTTCTAATTCTGTTGAGACTATATTTACTGTGTGAATCGTTTTGGTTCTGGAACACAGAAGATGAATGGATAGAGCATTACTTGCTCCACAATTCTCACGCTCTCTCTTGCGTTCTCTTTCTCATCTTCTTCTTCTTCTCTAAATCAAACTCTAAATTCACAACAGATCTTGTTCAATTCTGTTTACTCAACAAGAGATGGCATTAAATTTCTTGGCATTTTAGAAAGAATTCTTGGCAGGTGATGATTGCACAGAATGGACCGTTTCACATAATTTATGATCGAGCCATAGCTAGATAGTTAACTAGCAAGGATCATATTAATTGATGGATAAGTTGAATAATTAAATATCAGTTTATGGTGTTAATTATTGTTTGCTTGTACGTTTATGTTTCTTTAGACAGTTATGAAAGGGAAAAGATATTAAAGGGCATGCGGTATGAAGAATATAGCTAACCAACATTGGTTAAATGCGAAAGTATAATTTTAAGGAATTTAATTCATGTTAAATAATTTAGGCCGAACGACCGAAAACCACCCTTATAATATGTCATATTGCTCTAAACCACCCTTTTAATAGTAATTTACCGAAAACCACCCTAATAAGGGCTTCCGTTAATAAATGACCACCCGCCCCCAACTCCCGTCAAAAAAATCGTCAGTGTTGTATGCACATGCCCCATTATTAATTTTTAATGTGAAATAAAAGTACAAAAAAGGAAATGGGCCAAAAAAATGAATCTCAAGATCAAACCCTAAAATTCGAGTTCAAAGAAAATGAATCTCAAGATCAAACCCAAAAATTCGACGATTGGTGCGCTTAACCCTAAACAAAGGCGAGATTTGGGAACGGAGGGAGTTGACGGCGAACCAGTAGCAACCCAAACTGCACAAAGGCAATCCAAATCTGGATTGGGGAAAAGTGAGCCCGTGATTTTGGTGGTCGAAGTTCAAGATCCGAATTCACTAATGTTGTCCCCGGCAAGGTCACTGGTGGCAATGAAGTCATTCGAGTTCAAAGAAAGGGTTAAATCGTGTTGGAATTTTGCTTGGTAGACGTCGAGGCTGTCTTTTTTGTGCAATAATTAGTTTTAATTTATTAGGTATATTTATAATAATATAATATAATGAAAAATAAAGGGTGGATTTGTAATTTCATACTTTAGACGGATTTTTTTGACGGGAGTTGGGGACAGGTGGTCATTTGTTAACGGAAGACCTTATGAGGGTGGTTTTCGGTAAATTGATATTAAAAGGGTGGTTTAGAGCAATATGGCTTTTATAAGGGTCGTTTTCGGTCGTTCGGCCAATAATTTATTAGAATTTATAAATTATTAGAATTTAAAAAATATGTTTGATTAAAAATTCATTTTCTATATAATTATGGCTGAAGAAAAATCTTACCCACTTTTCATAGGCAATTAATTAAGTTACTATGAAATGCAGAAAATGGAAAATTCTTAGAAGTTAAAAATTATGAGTTTTTCGATAGAAAATCTTCATCTAAAACGCATATACACACAAAAAATTTCCCCCGCGCACAAGATTTGGCTCGCTTCATGAAGCGAGTCGCTTCATGATGCGAGCCATCTACGGATACCCGAGCGGATTTTTTGTAAAAGGGGCAAAATGACACGCTTCATGAAGCGTGATGCAATATGGTGCTATTTAATTACCCAATCCATAATTTTTTTTACATATATAGGTTCCTCTCATCGATAGCTTCGATTTGATAGGTAATAAGCCCAAATCCGACACCTGAGTAAAAAGTTATGAACGTTTTAAGATTGGACATACGCAAATTGCTTTAACACGATGTTTTATTTGGGATAGGATTTAAGATAAGACTTAGTATATAATATTTTGGTACAATTTAGGTTTATCGTAAGTATTAGAGTTTATGGTTAGAGTAAGACTTTAAGGTAGGGTTTTGGGGCTAAGGGTTAGGATTTATAATAAGGGCTATGGTTTAGTGTAGGATTTCAGTGAGGTTTAAGGTTTGGGTATAAGATTTAAGATAGAGTTTGAATGTAGTGTTTAAATTAAGGATTAAGGGTAGGGTTTTAGATAAGGATTAGGGTTTATGATGGTGTTTAAAATAAGGTTTACGGTATGATATTAGGTAAGTTTTAGAGTTTATAGGTAGGGTTAGGGTTTAGGGTAGAATTTGAGTGAGGTATAGAGTTTATGATAGTGTACGTTTATAGTTCTATGACTTAGGGTTTAGGGTTTAGGGATTAGGGTTTATCAGAGATTTTTTAACCAAATTTTTTGTTCGGTTTTCTCGTTAACCAATAACTATTTATTTAATTTTATATTATAAGAATACACTTGAACAACAATAAAGTTATCAACTTTATATTAAAAGTATTATCGCTCGATTAGAATTTCAAAATAAATACTACTTTACATGATGGTTATGTTTTAAATTGTCTTTACAATATGCATTCTATACATATAATCTTTTGGGAGTTAAACATTTAAAAAAAAGCATATTTAACTAATCAATGATGGAAATATAAAATAAAGTTTTTAAAATCAAATATAATTTTAAATTCTCAAAATAAGCATGTAAATCCATTAAGATAAACTATACTTAAATCATACCCTAGATAAACGGCATGTTAAAATAGTTTGCACATGTCCAATCTTTAAACGTTCATAACTTTTTGCTCGGGTGTCTGATTTGAGCTTATTACCTATCAAATCGAAGCTATGGACGAGAGGAACCTATATATGTAAAAAATATTGGATTGGGCAATAAAATAGCACCATATTGCATGACGCTTCATGAAGCGTGTCATTTGCCACTTTGGCAAAAAATCCGTCGGGTATCAAAAGATGGCTCGCATCATGAAGCGAGCAAAATCTTGTGCGCGGAGAAAATTTTTTGTGTGTATATATCCTCAGCCATATATTTGACTTTATAGAATTTTATTAACTTTATGTAAATTCACTTGACAATCAAATAAGTAATAAAATAATTGAATAATTTTATATCTTATATTTTTTTTGGTAGAAATTTTATATCTTATATATTATATGTTAAACTGAATCCAAAGAGTACTAATGCAATATATGTGCTCGTAATATTATATTGTTAGAAGTTAACGAACATACATATGTATATACATAATATAATGAAGTATTCAGTTATGTATTATAAAAAGGATATGTATGTACGGTTGACTTTTAATTTTAAATATTTTTTTTAATATTGAGAAATGATAATTAAAGTATAAAAAATTATAAATTGAGCCACAAAAATACGAATTTAAATTGGTAATTAATTCCCTTTAAAAAAGTGGTAGGTAATTTTATTTTATTTTGGGTAAAATGAAAAAAGGTATTGAGTGTTTTAATATAGATGCTGATTTTACACCCACCCCAGACATGAGCAAATTAACTATGCCTCTAACCCTAAGTAAGCATGGTGTTTAATTATGAAATTAAAATTATGACCAAAAAAATTATGAAATTAAAATTAATTATTGTCATTATAAAAATCAGATGTTTTAAGTTGTTTGACTGGCCATCTGCATGGAGCTATGCATAAGCTGGCGTTGACGTCTTAACCTTTCTATTTTATTTTTTTTGGTTAATAATTAATCCTCTTTTTTAGTTAGAGAGCTTTGCAAGAGTAGTGTCTTTTTCATTAAATACAAACGTTTACATATTTATTTATACGATGATTTTAATTTTGTGTGTAATTTTTTTTTGATAATGATTAGTATATATAGAGCACAATTTATCATAAAGTATTTAGTGATTAAATTGATGTAAATGTTTTTTTTTGTACTTATTTAATTTATACCCTTTAAAATTAAATGTTTTTCTATTATACCCTAATGGCATAGGATAAAAATCCGAATTTAAAAATTAAAATAGACCGTATACTTTTTATTGATATGTGACATTGTAGCATTTGATTTTGTTTCAAATACCTATCATAATAGGTGTGCTTTTTGACATTTCTTCTATGTGTTTGATCTTGTAGTTATTACTAACTTAACTACGTATGAATCGTAGTTAGAATATAAATATAACAAGCAAAATAAGTGAAACTATGTACAATATTTTGAAACGTGTAAAAAGAAGAGTAACTTTTAAAGCAATTTCTAACAAATCGCCATTTTTGTCTACAAATAGTCAATTCATCATAATCAAAGAAGAAACTAGAGAGCTAGGGATATATGATAGTCAATATGGCAATATCATCCCTTGAAAGTTATCAACTATATATTGTTCAAACTAACAAGCATGTGCTTGAAATATATATATATTTTTTAACGATTTTTTTAACCTATATCATAAATATTATTATTTTAAAAACTAAAATCCTATTTACAAATAAATGAACCCTACTAAAAAAAAATTACCCTATATACTACCAACTAATAAATTCTTTCTTTTTAAAACGCAAACCAAATATCTTCGTCTATAAAATATATTCACATGTTTAAATTTCCTATTTATAGAGATATTGAGTAGATATAAGAACATAATGTCCAATAAAGTATGTTTTTTATTCAATAGGAGGTACTTAGGCTATTACGTATAAAGGAAGGGGGATTCGAACCCGCGATCTCATTGTCACAGACAGACCTATGTTAAAAATTTCGAAACCTGTTCTAAAATTAAAATTGGGTCCTCATATGTTACAAAATTCTACAAACTTTAAGATTAGGCCCTTTATTACTTACAAAATAATTGGGTCCTCATATGTTAAAAAATTCTACATAACTATCCTTTTTTAGACCAAAGTACTAATCTTCATATTTAAAAAAACGGTTTTTCTAACCTATGCCCTAAGGGCATAGGTTAAGCATTCTTATTTAAGAAACTAAAACCCTATATGGAAATAAATGAACCCTATTAGAAAAAATTAAATTGCCCCATATAATAAAAATCAACAAAATCTTTCCATTTCAAGTGTCTTAACCTATGCCCCAAGGGCATAGGTTAGAAAAATCGTTAAAAAAATTGGGCCTATTTTTTGAGGCCTTGTGCATTTAGAGCACCTTGTATCCCTCAACTACAACATTGGTCACTAACGTCGTCATCTACCAGATAGGCTAGTGAGGCTTGATCAATAAGGCAATAACGTAACTTACATATTAGTTAGATCTAGGGTGATCAAATTTCACAAAACCACCCAAGAATTATGGATTTATGCACAAAATCACCCAAAAAAATTTCCCGTTTGTAAAAAACACCCGTAAAAATACTTTATTTTCAAAAAAACCACCCAAATTAATAATTTCGTTGAATTTTCCGTTATAAAACGAAATTTTATTATTTTCAATACTAAAACACAAATTTCAAGACATGATAATTAATTAATTCAATCTAGTTAACATTACAAATATATTGATGGAAAATCTACCTATGATATATACATATTTTGATCAACGAATTAGCTCTTAATTTATATTATAGATGCTTATCATGCACGTTAAACATGATACGTATAGGCCTGCGTATGTATGATACGTATAGGCCTGTGTTGGTGCAGTGGTATGGGAGTTGCACTTGGAAGGGCGAACCCCGTGTTCGATCCCCCGCAACGTCGTTGGGAGGGCTTTAAAGCCGTAATTCCCTACCCCGCTCCGAATTCGGATGTAGTCCTGGGCTTAAGTCCGATCCGAATCTACTGGGGACAGGGCGAACCGGATGGGAAACCAAAAAAAATAATACCATGATCGAATGAGGTTGATTAATAGAACAAATTTGGCGCTAAAAAAAAGACTAATAGAACAAATTTATACTATTTTTAAAAAATACTTATTTCCCATGCATGATTAAACTTTCTTTAGCCATAGGAATATTTTTTTCCATTATCCAAATTTAGGACCCATAATTAATGAAAATAAATACTCCTATATATGATCATATGTTAACGGTCCTCAATCCTCAGTCCCCCCTTTAATTTGTCGCATGACTAATTAATGAAGATACATATAATAGAGACTTAATCTTCCAACTTGCCATAAACTACAAATATCCCATAACAAGAAAAATAAAATAAAATAAATAAGGTAAGTATATTTATTCACACCCAATAATAAAGGTAAGTGGATATCTACTATATATGTATACCTACATTACAAATTGACCATTATATATGTACCTTGTAAATCCAACAAAAGTGACCGTCCATCCACAACCCTAAAAAACCAAAAACTCACAAACCTACTCTTCTCAACTTTCATCTCTTCTTCTACACTTCTCTTTGGTAAACTTGTATAAATTAAGCTTGATCAAAGTCTTCGAATTAATTGATCATATATTCATATCAAACCGATTATCGATACTAATCCTTGGATCGATTCGATAATTCGATCAAACGATTGAGATCATTAATCGGATTGACATGGAGGATTCGGGAAGAGTACGAGGAGAGGGAGATTCAAACTCGCGAGGCCACTGGAGACCCGCCGAAGACGAGAAGCTTATGAAGCTTGTTCAACAATTTGGGCCTCAGAATTGGAACTCCATAGCTGAAAAGCTCCAAGGAAGATCAGGTAATTAATTAATTAATTAATCAATAATTATGTTACTTTTTTTTTTAAATTGCAAGCTAAATTATACCTAGGGCTTCTTAATTTTTTTCTCTAGATCTCTTTGAAATCTCAATTTTTTTAATGGTTAATTTTATGCAAGTAACAAGGACACGTTCATGAACTTCAAAAATATTGCATCATCTCTCCTTGTCAAACGTTCATCAACGACCTTGACCAAAATTAAAATTAAATCTTGAATCTTTGCAAGAATAATACTCTTTCTTTCTGTTCCGATAAACTTGTCGTTTTATCTTAAAAAATAAAAAACCACTTAATTGAACTTAAATATTAAGATCATTTACTTTATTTTATAAATTTATGTAGATATTTTGAATCATTATGAATATTATTAGAGAAAAATAATTAAAATAAGTTAAATGATAATTTTCTTTGAAAAGAAAATCAAGGTAGAATTAAAAATTTATCTTAATGGAGGAATTTTTACTGAAAAAATAGTGAAATAAGTCGTTCAAAATCAAAATTTCCGGCCTAATTACACATCACACCGTTGATTAAAAAACCCTAGGGTCTGAGCTTTGAATTGGCAATTTAATTAATAACAAATTATTAATACTATTATGATTATATTTGACAGGAAAAAGTTGCAGATTAAGGTGGTTTAATCAACTAGATCCAAGGATTAACAGAAAACCGTTCACGGAGGAAGAAGAAGAGAGACTCTTACAAGCCCATCGAATCCACGGCAACAAGTGGGCCCTCATTTCCCGCCTTTTCCCTGGACGGACAGATAACGCCGTCAAGAATCATTGGCACGTCATCATGGCTCGCAGGCAACGCGAGCGGTCCAAGTCCAAGGCCCGTTACTGTAACCGGACCGAAAACGGCGTCGTTTTTGGAAGGCGGGGCACTGCTGATCACGTGGGATTAATCGGACGGTCGAACGTTTTCGGATTCCCGATGATTTCTTCATCGTCGTTTAGGGTTCGTCAAGTTCCCGCCAACCCGATTGGGCAATTCGGGTTTTATGCGGGTGATCGGGTTGACGGGTCGGGTTTGTCGGAAGAAGGCTCGTCTAATGGGGGTGAAGAAGACGATGTTATTGGAAAAAAGGAAATTCGGTTTATAGATTTTCTTGGAGTTGGGGTTTCTTCTTGAGGAAGAATATATATATAAATATAATTACTGACTTTTAATTTGTTTTATGTAGTTAATTATTTAGTCTTTTTTTTGATGTGTACGTAAAATCTATAAATATTTAGGAAAACTGGAAATGGTTGAGATCGTATTTTTATGAATGGATTTATACGTTTTTGGTTATATATGAAGATATATTTACGTGGAAGTTTGTTTGGCAATGTGTTCGTGGTATAATTTAGAGCTGGATAATTAGATATACTTTCCTTTTTTTTTTCTACCAAAAAAAAAAGAAAGATATTTTTTGGTTTTATATAACCTTTGTCCTAGCTAGATTCCATAATTTAAGATAACTATTTTAACAAATTTAGATATTAACCGACATGCAAGTATGCAACCACTACTTTATAAGCCTTCCTCAAATAGATTAATTTTGGAAGCTACCAATTCGTTTTATGTCCAAACTAGTTTAAATTTTAAAACTTTCCTTTTAGGGAATGATTTTTAACCATGGAAGGTAATAATAAAAGTTATGTGAAATGAGGTATTGAGGTATGTGAAATATTGGGAGTTCATTAATTATTCAGTCCTTACCTTTGTTTCTGGTGAAAAGTCGAGTCTCATTGACCTTTCTTTCATTGAACAATTTATATGACTTGTGGTCTTTGTCGATTTCGTTACGAGTCTAGGATTTACCATTCATGGTCTGTTCTTTGTCATCAAAGTCCTAAAAAATATCTTATTTAGTTTAATTTCATGTTTGTTATTTTTAGTGAGCAATAGACATTCTGTCGCATCTAGTGAAGCAGTTAAGGCTTCATGGTACTGAGATATTCGTTTCGACTCTCATGGGCAATTCCCTTGACCAAAAAATATGGACATTCTGTTGCATTAATGTAGGCTTTTTTTTTTACCAAAGAGAGTTGACTTAGGTGGTAAGTAACCTGTTTCACATCCATAAGGTCTGAGGTTCAACTCCAGTAGATGTAAAAAATTCTTTTTGAGTAATTCATCCGTCAAAGTTAGGTGCGCAACCTAGGTCAAGCTAGACGTAGTCAAGAATCGAGATCAAGCTTTGGCGAATCAGTAGGCAACCCAAAAAAAATAATTAATGTAGGCTTTTGATTTTTGCTTTGAGCCTTGACACTTTGGGCCTAGGATCGAAAACCATGCAACTTGTTTCTGGGCCTAACATGAGCCCAATCCATGCTTCAGGATTTTCTTTTTTTTTTCTTTTTTTTTTTTTTTTTTTGTCAGGCCTCTGTAAAGTTCATTCATCTGATAATCAACTCCAGGAAGGAGGAACAGAGAGAACCAGGACGGAACGACGGACTCGGGGAGAAACAATCCTTCATCGCCGGCATATCTTCTCTGCCTCGTCAAAGTCTACAAATTCGTCTCCAAAATTGATCGGTTTGAACTTGTCCTTCTCAATTGAATTTTGTTTCTAATGTCTTTATGCCAACTGTGGCTCAATTTCTCATTCCTTTTTGTGCTGCAAAACAGCAAGGTGAATCTAGATGGCTTTGCATATGGGAATTGGACGTTGTAATCTCATTCGTTCCTCTCTCATTCCTATTTGTCCCTGCTTACAAGCACCTCCTTTGTCAAAGCGGCTAGTTTTGTCGTCTGGCTCATCTAAGTTGGGACATAGATTAGTGTTCAATGGTTATAATCACGCTCTTCGAGTTCCGAAGCCTGTTTTCCGGAAACATTGGATACTCAGGGCGATGAAAAGTGCTGAGCAGGATTACATTGATGAAAATGAAGCTAAAGAGGTTAGTGTTTAAAGAATGATTCCATCTGTTTACTGGAGTGAGCTGTGTTATTGGCGTTTTAATATGAAATCTATAAGCTGATGATATCTTGTGGAAACAACTATAAGGTGTAAATTGTACGAGAGGAATTAATAGTATGCTTAACTGAGAAAAGGCTTTCTTGACTGATAGCTTTGAGCATGCAAAAATTTACCATGCTTTCCATTTCTCCCTCTTGGGGGCAGGTTTTATATAGTATAAGTAAATTTATTTAATTTCTTACCTTTTCAGTCATAGATAGTGTAGAGATTAGTGGTCACTTAGTTTAGCAGTTTGGTATAGGGTAGTAACTTGAGCAATTTGAGTTTGTCATAGGAATTATCTAGAGAAGCCTTTCTATCACCTCGGAAATGTTTAATCAGGTGGGTTTCAGCTATAGAGTATTATTCTAAAGGGAAAGAAGCATTTGACTATGGAGAGTATCTGGACTGGTTCATGTAAAATGGTTGTCCAAAATGCAAAAAAATGGTCAGAACAATCAAAACTATTAGGTTTCTCACTTGCAGGAAGGGAATGGTATTCGATTTGAATGGCTGCTTGTGTCATGTTGGCTATCAAATTAGATAAAAAGGCTATGCTTGTGATGCAAAATGAAGTATAAGTTAATAAGGTTGTTCAAGTGTTGGGAAAATGAGAGTGATGGAAATCCATTCACTATCATGTATTAAGAATGAAAAGCAACTGCACATGTCCAAGGATTGAGAATGTCTCAGAGCACTGTCCTTTATCTTATTTATATTTGCAAGAGGAAGATGTGCATATGTGATAAATTGGAAACTTCCGCAAGAGGGGAATGTGATATTTGCTCATATTATTCTCCTATTTCTTTTTCAGTATGAGTGAATATTAAAAATGCTGTGAAAAATATTGAAATCCAAGATTTCTCTTTCTTGTGATATTATCCACTGTGGTGGGTAGCTGGAAATACTGACAGTATATACTGTAGGAAACCAATGGAACTCTTCTAGAATGTAACGATGTTGCTCCAGAGGCACAACCTAAAGCTAGCCAGTTGAAGAAAAGAGTTATTTCTGGGCTAGCAATTGGACTTTCTGTTGGTGGCATCGTACTCGCTGGTGGTTGGATTTTCACATTTAGTCTTGCTGCTGTAGTTTACCTTGGTTCACGTGAATATTTTGAATTGGTTAGAAGCCGTGGGATTACAGCAGGGATGACACCTCCACCCCGATATCTCTCACGTGTCTGTTCTGTTATCTGTGCTCTCATGCCAATATTGACACTGTAAGATCTGTTGGATGCTTCAATTTGTGTTTTCTGGAAGCATAATGTTAGAAGAATTTGATTTTCTTTTGAGTGCAAAGCATTTTTGGATAGATTTATTTGTTCATGGAGTTATCTGTTACCTAGCTACAGGGAAAAAGTGTGAAATTTATTTAATTCACATGAACATAATCTGAGTTGTCTCTTGTTTTTTTCCTTTTGACTGAAATTGACGGATACTTCTGCAAATATTAATTCAATGACTATGTACATAGTCTGAGTTGTTTCCTTTGACTAAAGCTTTTTCAATTCACATGAACATAATCTGAGTTGTTTTTCATCTTTTCCTTAGTTTTTTTCTTATCTTTGACTATCCCTTACTCTCTTGTTGTGCATTTTTTAGAATGATTTCTGGGGATTGCAAGTTCAAGTGTGTAGATTTGCTTGTTTACTTCTTTGAGGAAAAATAGAGTGAAATTATGGATAATGAGAGTACAAGTAAATAGAGATATGCTCTTAAATTGGGTTTCTCTTGGGTGTCTGAAGCACCACAGTGAAGTAGGCAACTTGGCTTAATGGATGAAGGTAGTCAGTTCTAGCAAGCCTTAAGCTAGTTATAATTTATATCAACAATTACATTATCTGTCTGGGTATTAGCCATTTTTATATGTTTGTTTCTTTAGGTATTTACTTGGTTATTTAGCACAAATCAATACTATTCTGATAGATTGAGGATATGCAAGTGCAGTTCACAAAGTGTAGATGTTTTTTCACCAATGCCTTGCAGGTTAGATAAAATCAGGTTCACTTCTCTCTTTTCCATCCGAAATTTCTAAAATAACCCAAATATACCCAACCTCTTCACCGTTTTCAAAAGATTCCGATATTACCCTTCACTTCCTTCTCAACTCCTACTCCCTGTTCCCTAGTCACACCCACCATCTGGATTATTGGTTTATCAACCTTCAAGGGTCCACCTGCATATATTAGTGATTGGTTGCTGCTTTATTAGGACTGTACAAGAACTCTGGTTCTGGAATTGTGAGATGCATATTGCTGACAGGTGGGGTTGACATGTCATAACCAGTTATGCAAGACATCTAAGAAAGATATTTGTAATGACTTGAGTTGCATCTGCAAGCCAATGTGTATTGTGTAATGGTCAGGGAGCCGCTGAGCATAATTTATAAAGGATGATGATGCAACTTGGCAGAATAATTGATCCGGAGGAACAGTTGTGATTTTCCTCTTTGTGGAAGCAGCTAGTGCATCTTGCGATTCTTTTCCCTCAATATGGTCCAGCACGAGATTACTCTAAATTCGTTTTCTGACCCTAGCCTTGATAACAAGGCTTTTTCAGTGGGGATTGGCACTGTTAAATGTATGGAATAAAGTACAAGGCAAGATACACATATTAAGCAGTGGGACGGAATCATTTTCATGTTCTGTTGATTACAGATGAGGGCATCCTTTCTCCTCCCTAATCCATCTGGTCTTCTATGTGTCATTGTTTAAAAAAGAGTTATTTGGAAGCATACTGTGGTTACTGATTTGCCAGCTGATACAGAATTGGAAAAAGAGGAATCTGTTCTTGTTCAATGGGATGGAAAAAGCCTGAGAAAATGTGAGGTGGATGACCTGTGGAGCCTTGAGGACAAGGCTTGTGTTCCAACCAGGGATGGAAATGAGAAGGATAAGAATCTGCTAGAAGTTGTTGGAGTAGTCAGTAATGATGGTGTGAGGGGGCTGGTTATTATGGTCATCATAGGTGACCAAAGCATAAATGTGCATATAAATAAGGGATATATCCCTCAGCTAGGTATCTAGCAATCCCTCAGCTAGGTATCTAGTCGATTCTGAAGTATTTTGTGAGGCTCTTGCTTCTGGCCAGAGACCTTTCCTCTCTTGGTGGACTTAGTTGAACTGTTGAAGTGTTTGAGCTATTATTTCCTTTAATTTCCATAAGTTTGTTTTCTATTCTGTTTGTGATTGTGTCTTGTGTTTTTCTGATTCCATCTATACTGATCTACTTGCTCACCTATAATCTGTTCTTCCTCCAGATCATATGGCCAATGACTGAAAATGCATCAATTCTTGTAGAGTATTCAATCTTCATATGCTGTAGCACAATAGCTCATGCGGTAGTCAAATTTGTTGTAAAATTGGTAAATAACCTTATATTTCAAACATTTTTTGTAAAGTCATTGTGGAAATATGGTATTGAAAAAAAAGAATGTAGTGACCTAGGAGTTGGTACTGGACTTCAAGTCTTCAACTGATGTTCTCATCTTCATCATCATCTCTATTCCATCCAAACATTCATTTCGTCCATAATGTGATAATATATCACACAAATCATCTGCAATTTCATCTGTTGGAATTCATTAGTTGTTACCTGACTTGTTTTCTTGTTTAATTCTTTCGTCAGGTACTTTGGTAACATTGATGTCTCTGTAACATCTGCAGCTTTTGTTGTTGCTGCTGCATTGCTTCTACAGAGAGGAAATCCTCGTTTTGCTCAGCTCAGTAGCACTGTGTTTGGGCTATTTTATTGTGGATATCTTCCTTGTTTCTGGGTTAAGCTTCGGTGTAGCTTGGCTGCTCCTGCCTTAAATACAAGTAATATACCGAATTTTCTCTTAATATGCTGTTTTCAATATAAATTTCTTTTTTTTTTTGTGGCGCCTTCATTAAAATGTGTTATGTTGAACTTTTTTCCTTTGATTTGTTTACGTTGCCAATTAATCTTTATGCTCTTTTCTGTAATTTGTTCAAAGATACGACTCAAGCCGTACAACTGAAAACTATTTGTAATTATAAAAAAATGCTTCTAATTGCACACATGGTCCATCTCATGGAAACTTTTTTCCTCCTAAAGATGATCAAGAATTTATGTCTTGTTGGCTCATCCTTATGTTTTTGTGTACCTCATAAAATGGGCAGAAATTGGAAGGATCTGGCCAATACTTCTCGGTGGCCAAGTTCACTGGACAGTTGGTCTTTTGACAACCTTAATTGTTATAAGCAGCATAATAGCTGCTGACACTTGTGCCTTTCTTGGGGGCAAGGTATTTATATTCATGATCTTTACATATTAATTGAATTGTAGTAGTGTAAGGCTTAAGGAGCTTTAATTAATGGTATAGTTTTCTAATTATATTTTGCACATTGTGTGCTTTTAAATTATTCCCTAATAATTGATTGTAGGCATTTGGTCGTACTCCTCTGATAACAATTAGCCCTAAAAAGACATGGGAGGGGGCTCTCATGGGTCTGGCTGGCTGTGTAGCCACTTCCGTGATCCTGTCAAAAATTCTGTGCTGGCCCAACTCTGTGATAAGGTACATTTTTTCTTTTATAATGCTTTCTATCATGAAATTCTTCTTGTAACATTATTTTATATTCCTCAAGTCCTTTTTTTAAGTGCTTAAGGAAGCTTGTTAAATGTGTGGAAATGTGTACATGATGGGCTTAGGAATGCTGATCAATATTCAGTAGGTTACGACTACATCTTTTTAGTTGATTCCATTAGAATTAGGGGCTGCAAAGGTCTGACCTTGAAATACATTGAAGGTTGTACTTTTTAAAAACTCAAAAGAGACTTGACTTTTGACCTATGCATCTTATACAAACCTGAATTTTGAACCATGCATTCTATATTCCATATGCGTTTGAGTAGCACCACCTTAATAATACACCACTACACTCGCATAAAGCGATCCTGAGGTCAAATTCATGAGAATGAGATGCATAAAGTAATCAGATAATACCAGATTTTATTCTCTATGCATACATTGAGACTTGATTTATAAATCATTTTAGGTTTATAGTTTTCTTTGCAGCTTTGTATATCCTGATGATAGATGTTTACTCTTGAGTATGCGTGCTGACTTATCTTTTGTAATTTTCAGCACTACTGCTTTTGGGATTCTGACTTTCTTTGGCTCTCTATTTGGCGATCTTATTGAGTCTATGATAAAACGTGACGCAGGTGTTAAAGATTCTGGGTCCCTTATACCCGGTCATGGTAATGAATTGTGATATTGCCTTGTGTTTTGTGATATTTTCTTGTACTCTCCTAAATGAAGCTTTTCTTGTATTTGTCTAGTTACGTATCAACTTAGTAATCCTTTGTGAAATTGTGTTCGCCTTGAAACAGCAATGGAAACTAGCATATGAACAGTGGTTAGTATCTGATCATTATGATGATTGCAGCATTGGTGAAAGTATATACCCTAGACAGACCTTAGGTTATGATAGGTTGTTTCTAGGGAAGTGCTATGTAAACTGTTCTAAAAATCCTTTCTAGGCACTGCCTAGGCGCTGGAAGGTCCCAGTCCGCTAGCTGTCCAACCCGTCTAGGACCGCCTAGGCAATTGTTCTGACTGTCTAGGTGCTAGGCGGCCCATCTCTGCCCAGGGTCCGCCTAGCGTTTTTTAGAACATTTACTTAAGCTTCTTAGTGCCCCTTTAGGGCAATCACTTTCCTTCCACAGAAATCATCTTTTAGGGTGGTTGGGTTGATTTGATAATCAATCTTGACCATTGAATAAGAATTCAACACTTAAAGATGTCTTCTTTTCTTTTCATATAAATCTAAAATCTTTTTATATTTTCTTGAATTTATTTAATAGGGTTCTAAGATCTACCCATAGAGTTTGCCTATAACTACACTGTAACATGACAAAGGTCGAAAGGTTGATGTAGTCATGTATACATTAAAAAGTTGTCATTACACTAGTTTCTGCATAAACACTATCATGGTAAACTACTAAACTGTATTTATGCATTTGTTCTCCGCAGGTGGCATACTCGACCGTGCAGATAGCTATATCTTCACTGGCGCTCTTGCATATTCCTTTGTCAAAATTTTCCTACCTCTTTTCGGAGTTTAAGTCTTTGAATAAGTATATGATCCTTGCCGAGTGCGACTTGAAGAATATGCGTTTTCTGGCTACGACCAAGTAATCTGAAGGTATGCTCAAGTAATCTGAACTAAATGGCATGGTAATTTTGATCGAAAATGCACATAAAGCTTGCTTAGTAAGTCTTAGTGTACCTCCTCTTCTAGCTTTTATCACAGGCTTCTTTGTTCCTCTTTGGTTTTGGTAATTGTTTTTTGTAAATGCAAGTTTCAGTAATCCACTAAGGATTTTGAGGGTTCTGTTACCTTGTGGATGTGTAAATTTCCTTCATTTTTTAATAAGAATGTAAATCATCTACCAGGATCATGTAATAAAATCCCTTCATTTAATCATTTTGTTCCCTTCATTTTAAACTTTCAATACAAGAATAAAATTCCCTTCATGTCGAGGTTGGTTGATGCATGGCGACATCTAGCACACGGGAAGGGGAAAGATTGTCGTTATTGTGTTTTTTTTTCCTTCCAAAAGATAATTAAAAACAAGAAATTCAAAGAAATTAAATACATAAAACCACCCATATAATAGGTATACTGTAGATAACCATCCTTTAAAATTAAAATTAGCAAGAACCATAGAGTACACTAAAACAACATTGACTCAGTGCAGTTCCGCTTGAGCGGAATATGGGGGTCAAAAGATGGACGCACCCCTGGTTTAATGTAGAGAGGGTGCGCCCGGAAGACTCAAGTGGCTATGTGACAATGATAACTGAGTTTAGTTAGAATGATCCAAAATTGATATAGGGGTTATATTCATCTCAAAGTATAAAAGCCAATGACCAAGAACCATAGAGGAAATTGTATTCAATCACTCATTAAATAGTCCATATTACTAATAACCATATGCTATATATATGGGTGACATGTGGGTTTAATATGGGTGAAAGGTTTAGTGAGTCATTTTTGTTCGTATATTGGTTGGCGGAATGACTCCATTCACCCATAATCCGGCCTGATCCATGACCAGTCCTGATCATAGCTGCCAAATCCACTTCATCCAATATGTGTACCTTTCAGTCTTCCACTCTTCTAGATTCAAGCTACGATTTAGTTGGTTTATCTTTTTTAATATAGAAAAGCTATTTTTAAAAATCCTAGTTTAGAAAGCCCATGAAAATGGGCCAGAGGCCCAATAATGTGGGTTATTCGGAAGGCCCATTACGTGTACCCGAAACGCATTAATTCGACCTTCAAAATAGTGAAAATACCGCCTTCTCCGGCGACCGGAGCAATCTCTCTACGATCGCTAATGGCGGAGAAAGTAGTTACATCATCATTCCACTATCGCAATTCTCCAATTGTAACCGAGCCAACCGAAATTCCGAGCGGATGCAGTTTACACTACTCTTACGGTGGCGAAATTGCAGGTATCATCAACAGATCTTTCTGATCTCAATCTGCTATGACGAATTATACGCCGCAATCGTCCGGGAAGCGTGATTCTTTTCATCTCCGGTTTCGCCTCTTCCTAAGGTAAACCAGATTTGCTAACATTCCTACTGATTGATGTCTCATTTATCCGTTAGGGTTTTCAATACCATTTTTTGCACTGGAATCGTTATGCATTAGGTTCTATAAACTAATGGAGTTAAAAGGGGGACTCAAACCTGATTTGATTTAGAGAGTTGTGAGTTGTTACTGGTTATCAGTTTCAGTGATTGAAATTGGAAATGAAGTTTCACTGAACTCAAACTTGATTTGATTGAATGGTTCTCACATTTGTGAATTAAATGATGCAAACAAAATTTAAAGCAGTGGGGTTCAAAACTGAAAAGCATGGGATGGAAGAAAATCCATTCCCAAATTCATATTGAAAATTATAGTTCTCATTGACAGAAGTGTGAAATGGATTGGCATTCTGTTTCTGCTTTCTCTTGCTTGTGTAAATGCTATTTCACTCCACAAGTGAGTTTTCCCTTTCTAGAATTTGATATGTATAACTATTTTTCACATTTTCTAGTGTAGAATTATGGTGATAAACTGATAATGGTGTATGACTTCTATACAAGATTGAAGACTTTGGAATTCTGACCTAGAAACCTCCATTAAGCTGCTAAAGTCCATGGAAAATTTGACAACTTGTGCTGTTGTGTTTATATCACCATTTCTTAAGGAAATCTCTGCTATAAACAAATACTAGAACTCTGGTCCTACTAGATCCAAAACACTCCTCAATATCTATTTCCACACCTCTTTTAATTGTGGGTAGATGAGCATGACAATTTGAGCCTCCTTGGATTGACCAATTTGCATAATTTTTAGTAGTGTGTAATGTGGTGGAGTCCCTACCCCATTTGCAATTACTCTATCCACCTCCATCCACCCACTTCTGAACTCTGATCTTGAATGCACTGATTATTTTACTGTCACCACTATTTAATTTGAGGCCCTAAAAAGAGACTTAAAGTTGAAACTCTGAAGTTCTATCTCTTCTGGAGTAGTTGAGTTGAATTTGACAAAATTCTCCACTACACTACATGTTACACTTCACACTAGTGTCTTCAAATGTCCTATAAATAACCTCTTCCTAACTTTCTTTATTCTTCATCACCACTACAACTATCAACTCCATTTTGTTTAAAGTTCAGTTCTTTTTGAAGTAAGAGTGCTAAGATGGGAAGAGGCAGTGCAAAACCCGCCATGGCTATGGCGTTTGCTATGGTTGTCCTGAGCTGCCTCATATTCGAAAGCCAAGCCGCCATCTACAACGTCGGTGGCCCTTCTGGCTGGTCCTTCAATGTCGACAGTTGGCCCAAGGGCAAGAATTTCAGGGCTGGTGATGTTCTTGGTAAGCTAGTCCATAACTCTTCATACATATTATGTTATTTTTGGTTAGCTGTAGTTCCTTAGGCTGATTCACATACTATGGACCAACCTAGGACATTATTTTGGATGACACTCCCATATAAAAACTGGGCGTCTTCTTCAAATGACATAATGTGTGTCACCCCCGTATAAAAACTGACTGGTCATCTTCATTCATAGTATTTCGAGTTTTTTTTTTTTAAAAAAACTGGCAAACTTGTATTAGAGAGAGAGAGAGAGAGAGGAGATACAAAACAACCATTACCAAACCAAGAGTAATGGCACCAAAAAATACAACTCAAAACCGGTTCTGACCAAAAGATCAAGAACCTATGCTACCGATTACCCGGCTAGGTCCTAACCTAAGGCACAACCTTGGTAGGACAACAAGCTTCAACATGAAGGGTCAACCTAGAGTTGAGTTATCATGGGTCCATAGAAACCACTCATCATCTACTAGAAAGGGTTCATAGTATTTGGAGTTTTAAAAAAAAAGTCAGAATTGGGGAGAGATCAAACAGAAGATACTCAATCTGGAAAGGATCTTGCGAAAAATATGCTTTTGATGCTGTATATTGTGAGTCATTTGCAAGAAAAAGAAGAAAAGGAACAGTGAACACAAAAATGTGTCACTTACAGATGATGGCATGGCATGGCCTAATTTCTTTAAGTGTGTTTTCAGTTGACATGAAATGTGTTTCCTATGCAGTGTTCAATTACGACGGAACACAGCACAATGTGGTGCAAGTAGACAGCAGAGGATACTCTAGCTGCACTAGCAACAAACGCGCCAAGGTCTTACAAAGTGGTAAGGACAGAGTGAGGCTAGCAAAGGGGCAGAATTACTTCATTTGCACCTTTACTGGGCATTGTCAAGCTGGGATGAAGATTGCTATCAATGCACAGTAAAAATTTGATGTTACTGTGCTGTTATGATGATGATGATGTTACTGGGTCTCTTCACACTAGTGAGGTGAGGAGGTTAATTAGGTTAATAAAAAAGGAAGTGTGTTTTTTCTAGTGTGTAAGGTTTTTTTTAAAAAATTATGAAATGTTAAGTAGACTTGTGAAAGAGATGTTATTGCCATCAGACTCATCAGTTGTGGGCGGCCATATCATGAAAATGTTGTTGCCACTAATGTTATTGTATTTATGTTTTTGAATCCGGTGGAGCTTTTGAATTATAATAACATCGTCTCATATCTTTTACTATAAAATATAGGAGAAAGAAGGCACTTAAAATTAGAAAAAATTAACTATTATCTGATGAAACCCGAAATAAAGCGTTCGCTAAATGACAAGAAATGAGATTATAATATTCGATTGTGCAAACACTTGCTCTTTATTTATTATATCTTTACAACGAGGTTACGAGCCAACGAGGCCTACAATTAAACGAGATTCACACCCTAGACCTCCTACGAGTATCTGAGATCTCGACCTAACAATGTCCGAGATCTCCTAATTGCTATGAGACTCTACCACCTTGGGGTTGCTTTATTGATCTTGGAGCGAGGCTGGGCTGATTGTGTAGCGAGGTCCTTGGTGTAGACGAGAGTTTTGTGTGACTTGAAGTCTTTTTGTGAACTTCACTTGTCTATAGCGAGGTCTTTTGACGATGTTTCAATCACGTCGATCTTCAACGAGCAAGATAGTTCTAGAGTTCAAGATGTTTTTCGACCCCTTCTTACTTGCGAGGTTCACCTCTATTTATAGAGAATTGGGAAGTCGAGTTTTGGCTAGCATCCGATGTGGGACGCCTGAGATCAGGGCTCTTGATTGGTCCGGAGATGAGGCAGCTGGTGATTGGTTTGGGGGATCGGCGCCAGCTGAGTGGTCTGGATGGGCGGGTGTGTCAGTAGAGTTGGTGGCGAGGTCTAGACCTCGCTTCGAGGTCTCGGAAGACCTCGCGGGGATAAGAGTTTTGTTTAATTTGAAAGACGGGCATAGTTGTGGGCCCCGAAATCTACCTTGGGGGTCCCGTCGGGTTTGTTTATGACCCGTACCCCGGGCCCACTTCCTATTTTACTGTTTTGGGCACCATCATTATCAAATCCAGAGTTTATAGGCTAGAGTGACCTAGTGGTAAGAGGTTAGAGGTATGGGTAGGAGGTCTCAGGTTTGATCTTTGTTTTCATTCCTTCAAATTGAGCCGGTCGACGCATGTTTGGAAGTTAAGTTAGTTAAGTACACCTCACTAGAGGTGTCGAAATTCCAATCTGATCTTAGACTTTTTTGCAATTTATCTAATTCGTACGCTTTATCGACTAGTTCACAAACTCGGGTTTATCACCTAAGTTGGCCTCTCATCAAAGAAAAATCCAAAGTTTATACCATGGTCAATTACATAAATTTACTTCTTGATACAAAACGTGGAATATAACAAAATAAGCTTGATTTATAAGTGTCAAAATGGTCTTCGTATGATAACTTTTTTTTTTTACAAAGTTTAGGAGGAGTGAGAGGGAGGACGATGCCAATCAACACTTAATTATATGCAACAACGTACTTAAATCTCTAACCAAGTTTAGCAAAATAATAAAAGAAATCAAGAAGGGAAAAAACATTGACTATATTATATATACAATGTTCTAAAAAACAATCCTGAACCGAGCGTTAGGCTGAGTCTAAACTAAACTTAGACGGATATTTTAAAACAATGCACATATATTTTAAACCCTAAACCAAAACCACAATTCTCCTTTTACAATTAGAACAAAAATACACTCCTCCTTTTGCCAAAGGTTGCGTAGTACCCAAGTCACTAATCTTCACACGAAGGATACCTACGTCGTCCTCATACGAGGACCACCTACGACGATGCAAGAAGACTGTCGTTATCGACGCCAAAACAACTACATAAGTGTAGATCGCCCTAGGCCCGAAAACATCAAATGCGTCACATACAACCATCCCGAGACGTCCTATAAAAAACTTGTAATATCCGTCATGAATATGCTTAAATATCTCGGAACCAAAGAAAGCATCCGCAACCAACCCTAACATAGCAACAAAAACTTGACCCGCGCATAGGCGTTGGGGTTGTACATACGGGTAGATTAGCCCTGACGCGATAGGAAAGCCGAATATGGTTTTAAACGAGAAGTTGATGCTGTTAACGGTTTCTTTTTCTCATCTTAGGAAGAGTTTGCGACACCCGTGACAAAGTGCTTTATTCGGAGAATGTAACCATATGAAGAACAAATGTTGGGAGATAAATACGACTAGTATTTCGTTAAGACACACATAAAATAATGAAAGCCAGACGAAGACACGATCGATTCCAGCGGACAGGGTTGATCCCCATGTAGCCTCGGACAATATCCGAAGTAAAACAAAAGAAGCAACGGGTGATCTTAGCATGCCCCCCATAGTATGTCAAAGGTAAACTTGTAGAGATATTTAAAGAGATTATAGATTTGTTTCTACTCAAAGAAAAAAAGAGATGAGATTTGGATTAAAAACCTAGGGTTGCAAAAATCTTTGGGTTACGCAAAATGCAATCTTAATGGTTGAATTTCACAAAATTACAACTAGTTTAACTTAAACTAGATGGCTTATCCCGTCCGATGGACGAGATTAAATTTCGTATTTATGGTTATTAATTTTATAAGCGGACATAAATAAATGTGTATATTATTTGAATTAGAATAGAAATAAAAAAATATATGTTTGATTTGATGAAAAAGGTAATGAAAGGAAATTGGATTTAAACCTTAATTTTGAATGGTTGATTTGGTGCAGAAAAAATATATTATAAGTCGTAAACATTTGTTTATGAAAGGTTAAACATATAGATACAAGTATATAGTTGTATGATTATAATTGATGTAATGATATATTTTTTTTTACTTTGTATTTTTAGGGTCGTATATTTCAGTTGTGATGTTTTGTGGAGCATGTTTAATTTTGACATTTTCATAAAACCAACTTGCTTATATTTTTCCATGTTTAGTTAGATTATAATTTTTATTCATTTTTATTGATATTGATCGATTGAGAAATATAAGACCGTTTATACATTTAAGTAGCAAGAAAGAAGCGTTATTAACTTAAATAATATTTTTCAATATTTATTAGAGGCCTTTTGTAATTTAGAGTATTTTTAATTATTATTTTAATAAGGAGTATATGTAAACCCATTAGAATATATTAGTAGGATAATTAGTTTGCATTTAAAAAGTAGAACATTTATTGTTCTTAAGAGGGAGAGTTTTTATAATTGTATAGATAGATTCTATCGGTAGAGTTGATGAGATTTACGGCCTTAAAATATAAAATCCAAATTAGTGAATTTTAGGAAAAAATTAAAAAAAAAAGTATTAGTTGATAGGAAGAGAGAACAAACTATATTTAGCCATTTAATTATAACTAGATAGTGTTTTTGTTAAAATCCAATGTAACTAAATCCAAATTAATAGCTTAGATTATTTTTTTAATTTCACTCTATTGGTAGAGTTGATGAGATTTACATCCTTGAAATATAATCAATAATTTATTTAAACTCTATCCATAGAGTTGATGAGATTTGCATCTTTAAAATGTAAATTAACATTAACATTATACCCGGCTTAACTACTGAAATCAAATTGACAATTGTGTACAGTTTGTTCAAATTCCTTTCATCAAAAAGTTTGTTCAAAGTCTCGATATAATACTCATTAATTAGCACAGATATAATACTCATTAATTAGCACATAATACTTAATGTTTTACATAATTTACCATATTTTTTTCCAACATTACCCTCATTAATTAAAAAGAATAATAAAAATAGAAAATAGAAAAGAAAAGATCTTCACAATATTTATGGATATTTTAAAGACAAATCCTAAAACATTAAAACATCATGTATTTCTGAACGGAGGGAGTATATATTTTAAGCCCTAAACCAATACAACCATATATGCAATGTTCCAAAAAACAATAGATGGACCTGAGTGGAGAGAGGCCGCCTAGCACGTACCTAGACGACGGGCACCTAGACAGGTTGGGACCTTCGAGTGCTAGGCAGAATCTAAACAAGACTTAGGCGAAATTTTTACACAATACATATATGCACACATATATTTTAAACCCTAAACCAAAACAAACATTCCCCTTTTACAATTAGAACAAAAATACACTCTTCCTTCTTCCAAAGGTCGCGTAGTACCCAAGTCACTAATCTTCACACGAACGGTACCCACCTCCTCCTCACACGACGATCTACAACGATGCAAGAATATCGTCGCCATCGACGCTACAACGACGACACACGTATAGATCGCCCTAGGCCCAAAAACATCAAAGGCAACACACACAACCATCCCGAGACGTCCTACAAAAAACTTGTAATATCCGTCATGAACATGCTTAAATATCTCCGAACAACAAAAGGCCTCGAAAATAAACCCTAACATAGCGATGAAAACTTGGACCCGACGTAATCGTTGGGGCTGTATCGACGGGTATACGAGCCCCGACGCGATAAGAAGGCCGAATATGGTCTTGAACGAGAAGCAGGCGCTGTTAACGGCCTGTTTCTCTCGTCTTAGGAAGAGTTTGCGACACCCGTAACAAAGTTCTTTCTCCGGAAATTGTATCCATTCGCGGAAGTTAAATACATTGGAGATGAAAATGACTAGTATGTTGAGACTCATGTAAAAGAGTGGAAGCCATAGGGCTACATGATTGGTTCCAGTTGCCAGGCTTGTTCCCCATGTAACCTCGGACAATAGGGAAAGAAGATGAAAACAACGAACGTACGTATGTTTTAATTCTAGCATGTCTATAGTATTTGATTAGGCAATAGAAAAATCGGACTCCAAAGAAAAAGAAAAAGAGATGAGATTTGGATTAAAGTTATTAGGGTTGCAAAAATCTTTGGGTTACACAAATATTAATGCCTCGTATAACTGTTGATTTTCACAAAATTACAACGAGTTGTTGAGATTTGGGTTCTTAAAATATAAATTCATGGATTGGATTAAAAAAAAAATCTATCTTGGTTTGGATTTAATTTTCTTTAAACTGTATCGGAAGAGTTATAATGAGATTTATATCCTTAAAATATAAATTAATAATTTAGATTTATTTATTTTTTAATTTTTCTTATCTTAAAAAAAACTCTATCTTAATGGTTTCGATTTAATTTTTTTTTTTTGACTCAATCGAATAAAAAACTATACTAACGAATAAGGAATTGAACAATAGTTGAATTCAAAGCATAAGGAATCAAATTAGTTAGTGTGGACCAAGAAGCTCGATACGGTTAATGTATTTTTAGAGACATTCTTTATAAAGAAACATAAGGAGCTAGGGTTTCGATTATTATTAGGGTTTTATTCATTAAATAATTATTAATTGTTTTGGGCTTTAACTATTAGATGGGTTAGCCTAATTTAATAGGCCATAAAATCAATCCACAAGCAAATCGCTTTAAATGTCGCGATTTTATAGTAAAAAACCGCGTACAATAAAATTATGGACCTCATTCCGTGGTTGGCTACATGCAACATTCCGCTTTGCATGGCAAGAAACATGGTAGTCGTTTCCTCTCGAGAAGCCTCATTAGGGCATCAACATATGCTTCTACGAGCCATGCCACATAAGGTACCCCTTCAAGCTAAGTCTGGGAATTATTTGACTACACCTTATTTCTCGAGCGCCCAAGGACCTCAAATCTGGCGTCAACACACCTTTCTTTCTTTCTTTCTCGCAAATCTCTATGTGTCGATTTAGCCTCATAGGCGTGGATAAATCATTTTACACTTCTAGACGTTCACGCGTCATCTATTTGCACCGCCGGAGGGATCTTAATTGCTCGCCATTGAAGAGCTAGCTTAGCTTGCTAGTAATGGGAATTCAAGAAAGAAAGAAGAAGAATATTTGAGTGTATTGAGTAGCAAGTGTAGAGGAGTATACTCAATATATATAGTGGAGTTTCTTAGCTCAATAATGCATTGTACGTACGTATGTGAATACCCACCATACGTACAACATCACAATCAAAGAGATTTTTAGTATGGTGAGGATTGAGGAAGTTATAATTAATATCTTTCCTTCTTGGTGTTATATAAAAAGCAAAATTAAAGTAAAATCCTCAACTCTATGTTGAAACAAAGAAGCTAGCTAGCTAGAGAACAAACCACGCAGATCGAATTCGATCAATAGTACATATGTAATCAGTTAAACTTACCACGATCAATTATTTAATACGACTTAATACATTTAACTAAATACAACGATCTAAACAGACTAAACAGAATAAAGCTTTTTTTTTGGTAGAAGGAGAGTAGGTGCTCTCTGACTCCTCAAGGAGGTGTTTTATTAATAATAAAAATGGGTTAAGTAGTCATCAAACAGGGAGTAGTCCGCCCCTAACATTATCATAAAGCAGTAAAATAATCCCCTCAGGCGGGGCACACAATACATGCAAACCTAACGGAAAAGAATACGCACTAGACGCGAGGCAATCCGCAACCGAATTAATTTGCCTCTCGATACACATGACGGAGTTGGATAGTCCAATCCTTACTAAAAAAGCCTTGGTATTGAGTGACCAGGCTAAATAACGGATGACTCGTCTTCATCCGCGAATTAAGAAGGCCGACAACAAGCTGGGAGTCCGATTCCACGATGATCTTTCGAAAACCTTTATCCCAAGCAATTTGGAGGCCATCAAGGATCCCCCAAAGCTCCGCCATGGGGACGGAGCACGCACCAATATTATGCACGAAACCACACATCCACTGACCATAGTGATCACGAAGAACCCCACCAGCGGCTGCCATGTTCCCATTTCTCACCGACCCATCAGTGTTCAGCTTCACCCAACCATCATTCGGAACTACCCACGTATGTCCTTCCTTCTTGGTGTTGTATAAAAAGAAAAAGTAAAATCCTCAACTCTATGTTGAAACAAAGGAGCTAGCTAGCTAGAGAACAAACCATGCAATCATGCAGATCGAATTCAATATATAGTAGCAAATCACCAACATTAAGAAAAGCATCAAACGTACGAACAATATGCATTACATCGATCACTAGCCACGTACTAGATATGTAAGCAGTTTAACTTACCACGATCAATTATTTAATACGACTTAGGGCTCATTTGGTAACGATATGAGATATCGGTATCGGATATGAGATATCATTCATATCTCATATCCTTCATATCTCTTTTATTTGGGGTATATCAAATATCATGAGAAATGGCTTGTTTTGATATCAGGATATGGCCCAATATCCATATACTCTAATACCAAACATTAGATATGGCCTGATACCGATATCTGAATCCATATACTCCCATACCAAAAACGAGATATAACCCGATACCGATATCTGATATCAGGATATCAATACCAAACGGGCCCTTAATTCATTTAACTAAATACAACGATCTAAGTAGAATAAAGCTATGTAAGTAATTAAACTACCAAGCTAGGCTATGGCGACAGGTGTCACCACCCATGAAGCTAGCTAGGCAAATAACACATGGGAATCGCGGCAGTAACGCGAGTGTAGGTGGCGAAGGACTTGACGACGGAGCCTGCCACTCGGGCCAAGAAGCCCGCTAGGAAAACGTCCTTTAATTTCGGGCCGCCCTACTGTCAAGACGCCAATCATAATTGAGGTAGTCGTACCTTTTATGACTTAAACCTAGTTTAATGTTCTTAGGTAAGAAAAAGGTGGGTAGTTATCTTTGAGTATAGTAATCTCTTGATAGTGGTTATGCAATCTTTATCTCACCATGTGATTAAGATGGGAAACAAGACCAACACAACCCTTTACTACATTTCCATGGGAATAAGACATGTAATCTCATCTCAACCATGTGATCAAGATGGGAGATCGACGAGACACATTCTTACTCGCCACCGTGAAAACCGTAGACTATTTTAAATTTTTTTTAATCCTATTTAGATGACCGAGATGGTTTGAGATCCCTATTTAAACTTACGAGAATAATGATTACTTTGACATTTGAGAGACAATCATACTTATCAGGTATGACTTGAATATGAAAACTTAGTACCAAATCCTCATACATACTTAATGAGTTAAGAAGGAAACCAAGAGGAGGTAGAATGAGGAAAGAGAGACGAGAATAGAAAGAGCAATTACCTCAAGGGATGCGATGGTACATGATACTTTTTAAAACTCATTCTATTCTCAATTTTGTTTATATATATATAATGACTTCATTAAGAAATTTCAAACATAAAACAAGGTGTCGAAACAACAAACTGTATCCTTCGACGAAAGAACAAGTTAATTTAACTTTGAAAATATAACTAAACTACGAACGCATTTTTAGGCAACAATTTGTTACTATAGAAATTTTATTTGCTTTCAAAACATTTCAAATCGTTAATTCTCGAATGAACTTTTCAGACATCCTTTTAAATAGTTTTCATAAATACTTGTAAATTTTATATAAAATAAATCATTTAAATAAATCTTAAGGGAGGAAATGATCATATTAAATTTTAAAAAGACATCTATCAAAATTCCTGTGCGAAAATTTCATTTATATGCAAACTCTTTTTTTTAATACTTGATTCTAGAATCCTAATAATAGGCCAAGAACCGTAAAGCTCTGATACCATATTTGTAACACTCCCACATTATCTCGGGAATGTGACATGCTAGTGACCTCGAATTTTAAATGTCCGAAGCCACCCAAGACTTTGCATCAATTTGAAGTTTTGTAAAGACATGTATTAAATTATATAAATGAATAATAGCGGAAGACTTTGAAGGCAAACTCAATTTGTATTCAAATAAAAATTTCCTTAACAATATGAAGAATTCAACGGAAAGGTAACTAGAACTTCATTGTATGATAGTCAAACTTCTTTAATAAAAATGAAGCAAAACTACTTATAAAACCTTCTTGCATAATATCATGGGCTCCATTCATCATCACCTGCTTGCTAATACCTGATACCACAAGTGGTTAGCCCTCAACGGGGTCAGCTAGGTCGACTCCAATTTTTATTAGGTCAAAGTGAATAATTAAATTAAGATTATCAATATTGTGAATGCACATTTTAAAATGTCTAATGCACTTTACCTTACGTCGAAACTTTCCTAGCAAACATCATACAAACTCCATGAATTTCTAAACTAAGACTAAAATAAACACAACATCAAATACATAAGTTCTTTATGGAGCTTACTCGCACTTATCTTTTTAATGACCACGCATATACACATAGGATTGCGATTTTTAAACCATCGAGGCTCTCACGTCCTGATGAGTGGGCTCATACGTCCCAAAAGATCGACTTCGGAATTTCAAAGAGCACTAGCTAGGTGCTGCACCCCTCATATTCGGATGAGACGGGCAGGGTACGGTCATGACCAGCATTAGGGTTTAAGATCATCCTAATGCGAATGTTATAAAGAGGCGTGCAGAGAAACTATGACTCACTCCCCTGGGTACTAAGCTAATCCAAAACAAGTCTCAATCGAGACGATAACACACAAAATCACAGTCATCGAGACCTAATCAAAACTAGCGCAACCTAGCAATAATAACATCTAAACGACAATAACAAGGTCATCATTTTCACCACGTCAAGCACCTATATTATGTCTTCAGTTATTGATTTCGGTCTTGACTCAATGTATTATACTTGAAGCTCCAAGAAAGGGGAGGATAGTCACACAATGGACAACACCAAGCCCTCCTTGCCATTTTTACAGGCGCATTTGACAAGCCCAAGTATGAGTTCAGATGAGAGCATGACTTACGTCGTAATAACCTAATAACACAATATTGATTACTATTATTATCAATATTATTCTTAATTTTATTCTTATTTTAATAATATAACTAAATGCTTATGCAAGTTCATTCATAATTATATTTTCAACAAACTTAATATGTTTATGCATGAATTACAATACACATAATCACAGAGAAACAAACATAATTATTAGACTCTTCACACAAATCAAACAATTGACCTAGCCGAGCAAGTATGAGAACTTGCCTTATTGACGACCCCAGAAACTCGGAAAGGTTATAGTCGAGATCTTATAACCTTGGATTGCAACTTATAATAGGAGATGACACAACATGAGTATAAGTTTCAGAACCGAAATCCGTTAGATTTCCGTTATCTTATAATCACGGATTGAGAATTCGTAAACGATCTGTTTTACAATTTCATAACTATATTTTATTAAAATCATATTCTTATGAGAATGAAAGAATAATTGATATTCTGATTTTCCTTAAAAAATATTTAAAAATAAAATCATATTACTCTTAAAACCTTTGTATGAAAAGTAGATTAATCTTTTATAAAAATCATACTTTAAAATATTTATAATTTCTTATAAAACTATAAAAATACCTTACAAATCCATATTTATATCAATTTCAATTAGGAATAATTTATTTAAGCTTAAACCGAAATTAAAACAATGTAAACGAAATTAGAAACAATAAAAATAGGGATGTACATAATCAAAAACAGGGGAGAGAAAGTGGTCGAACAAAGAAGTTCGGTGGCTCGGTACGGGTGGCTTCGGTGACGTATCGGGATGGGACCAACGACAATTGGGAGAATGCAACACCATCTCTCTACTGTTGGCAGTGGAGGAACCGTAGGTGGTCCGACGACGGCGAACGGAGGCGGACACCAGTGCCTCGTGAGCAACGTTGTGCTCTATTTTCCTGGGCAGATCCGTGACTTTCAATCGGGATTTTGAAAGGCTTAGGCCACTACAAATTTAATGGGTGTATAGTATTTTCCAAGGGTTTTTCATGAGAATTCCGAATATAGTTTCAATTTTTAGATTGCATTCACGATTATGGAGATATTTGAGTTTGAACGAGAGAGGCGAGTTCTAGGTTTTCGGTTGAATATGTGAGAAATTTGAGCAAGTTAGGCCACTATATATAGGGCTTCTTGTTCGTGCGGCTTAAGAATCGGAAGATCTTCAACTTTCATTTAGAAAATATCCACAATCGAAGCCTAAAAAGATCCTCAAATCGGATAGAAATTATATCTTAACCCGAAAACACGTTTAACCGAACATCTTATCTTTTAGCTTCGATTTAGATAGGATTTTCTATAACTTTCCCCTAGTTTGTTTGGGGATTTTGTAGTTAACATCTAGAAGAGTATCCGGTTCTTTCGGAATCGAATTTGGATAAGAAATGAGATAGAATCAGGCTTTACAAGATCGAATCTTCCTTGAAACAAAAACAGAACGGGTTGTAGGGTATTTCCGTTTATTTATGCGCGGGTATCCAGTATTTAAAGGTAATTACGAAAAGTACCCAACTTTTCTAATCTCGGCCATTTCCACCCCTTTTTGAATAATAAAGTTATATTAAATATGATTATTCTTCCATAGTACATATGTCAAATTTATTATTTGAATTATGTACATTATTAAGTCAAAGTTACTTGCTCAAAATATTTAGTGAATTATTTTTCCATATAAGTTATATTTATTTGATGTTCTTCTTATACAAGAGAGAAGAAAATAACTATAATGATTCATATATAATTAGAAAAAAGAATTTAATAATATTTTTTTTTATTTTTTTATAAAAAGTGTAGCATTACAATAGTACCCTCTTATAAACATGACTGTTTAGGTAAGGTTTTTTTTAAAAGACATCAAAATCATTATAAGTTATTATTATTATTATTATTATTATTATTATTATTATTATTATTATTATTATTATTATTATTATTATTAATCCTTTTAGAAAATAAAGCTACCCTTTATTAAAATATAATAAAGGGAAAAAAATTACAATAATACCCCAACAAAAAGAGAGCGTTATTACAATAACAAATTTGGTATCAAAGCCATGCTAATTCCTCGACAATGGCGGATGGAACCACGTTCAAGGTGATTGAATCGCAGATGCACCAGTTTCAGCAATTAGTGGATTCCACGAAGCAATTCATGGTGGAACCTCGTTCTAAGGAAGATCAAATTTGGCGATCGATTGCCGATCTAAAGGAGGAAATGAAGAATTTACAAGAAGAAATCAAGAAACAACACTAGGAATTGAAGAAGGATATGACGGTGATGATTAGGGATTTGATTGTTGAACACGGGGCGTCGTCGTCATGAAATAGGGTTGATGCGGCATTAATTGATCGAACCTCGTCTCCACCGATGCAACTTTCCAGTGCGATTGATAAGGAGAAATGTGTGTTATCTTCTGAAGGGAATCATTTTTTTTGTCAAACTGAAGGGGATCGTTCTTGGAGAAAGGCGAAAGGAAAACTATGGCATCAGTAGGAATTCACTTCAGAGATCGAGAAATATAGAGAATCAAGATACTCCTTGGAGTAATGAATTAAGAGGTAATCGCTTGTCTAAAATTGACTTTTCTTTCTTTGATGGTACCAATCCACGAAGTTGGATTAAGAAGTGTGAAAAGTATTTTGCCATTTTTGCTATCCAAGAAGCTCAACGAGTGGAATTCGCTGCCATGTATGTCAATGGTAAGGCGGATGTTCGGTTGCAAGGGTTTCTCCTTCAAAAGACAAAGTTTCTTAGGAAGATTTTAATGAAGTTGTATGCAGCAGGTTTGAGGAAAAACAAGGTTCAAAAATTGCTGAAGAATTCGACAAATTTCAATAACATGAGGATTTGGAAGAATATAATTAATGAGAAATTTGAAGAGTTGAGGTCGTATATGTTGATGTTTGATCCACATTTGCATGAGTCCTATTTCATTTCCTGTAATATTAGTGGTCTGAAATGTGAGATCAAATCCTTGGTGAAGCTAGGATGATCAAATTCGTTAGCTATGGTGTATGAACAGGCGAGGCTACATGATGATGCAGTCCAAGCTATTGTGAAATTAAGTAAGCCGAGTCTTTCTCAATTTCCATACAGGAATCCACATTTTGAAAAAGTATCATCTAAAGGGCGGAATTCTGTGAGTTTGGGCAATTCAGTGAATCAGAATAACAGTTCTACAAGAACTAGAATCCTGTGATGGCTAATGGTGGTGAAAGAGCGGCAAGACAGACTGCTGGTTTATGCTATAGGTGTGGAGCTTCTTAGATGGATGGGTTGGAGACTCTCGAGTATGGTAATGATTTTCTTGATCACAAGGTTGTAACAAAATCTGAATTTGGGTTACAAGAAGTGGGAATGATTGAAATGGCAGTAGCAAATGGTCTAAAAATCACTAAGTTTGAAATTTTATTAAATACTTAACTCTCGGATTACTTTAATCCCTCTCGGATCAAAAGATCTTGACCGAAGGGTTTTTTTTATCTTTTTTCCTATCTCACACCCTCCATATTTATATTAATATGTTTGTTTGAGCACATGCTAAACTTCGATGTGGGACAAACCCCCCATGAGAATAATAAGCCAAGGCTTACGTGGAGCTACCTCAAGAGAATTATGCTTATTTGGAGTTGCCAATTTTGGTTATTGGGCTTCAGCTCAAGTAGCTATCTTGCTTGGGCTTCACACATATTATTGCCTAATGGGCTAAGCCCACATCTCTTACCTTTATGCCAAATACCGAAATACATATATGGAAGTTAATATTTGATCTTTAAATACCTACTTCACTCATAGTAGGCCTAATTGATATACGTTAGAATGGCAATACATAGTGCGGGTTATGTTTTTTCCCCTTAATTATTAGCGGTTATTTCGTGCACTATCAACAAGCATTTTTTATGGGAGATGCAAGGCCGTCCAAGAATTATCAAGTTAGGAGGATGTGATATGGTCTTAGCCTCTTAGGTGGTGATTGGATCAGGGAGTTCAATCCGGTGTTATTTGATTTCAAGGAATTACAGATTTCTTTTAAGAAAGATGGAAGACAAATAGTTATCAATGGAGTGCAAGAAGAAGCAACCTTGAGAAGCATGAAGAGAAAGAGATTACAGAAGCTTTTTAAGGAAAGGAGTGCCATTACTTGTGTCTCAATTTACACAACTATTTTCTGTGTTGGATGTAACTGAGCCCATGGCTGCAGATATACAAGATTTGTTACAACAGTTTAAGGACATCTTTGGGGAGGCAATAGAGTTGCCTTTTTTAAGAGGCCATGAACACTCCATTCCACTAAAACCTGGTACAAGTATCCTCATTTTCCAAAAGATGAAATTGAAAGACAAGTTACTGAAATGTTGAAAACTGATATCATACGCCCGAGTCAAAGTTCATTTGCTTCTCCTACATTGTTGATCAAAAATAAAGATGGCATATAGAGATTTTGCATTGATTATAGGTTGTTAAATGAGATGACCATCACGGACAAATTTCCTATTCCTTGTATTGAGGACTTGCTGGAAGAGCTATGTGGTGCTAAGGTGTTTTCCAAATTGGATCTTAGAGCTGGTTCTCATCAAGTACGAATACAGAGAATGACACTAATGCTCCTGTAACTTTTTAAGCATTGATGAATGATGTCTTTGCTAAATTCTTGAGGAAGTTTGTATTAGTATTTTTTGACGATATACTGGTGTATAGTAGTTCTTTGAGCCTACATAAGGAGCATTTGAGAGCAGTTTTGGAGGTTATGAGGAAGCATAAATTGTTTGCCAAAAGAAACAAGTGTGCTTTTGCTCAGAACATGGTTGAATATTTAGGCCATGGTATATCTGAAAAAGGTGTTGTTACTGATGAGAGTAAAGTAGTAGCTATGAAGCAATGGCCCATTCCGAAAATTGTGAAGTAAGTTAGGGGTTTTCTGGGTCTTACAGGATATTATAGACGCTTTATAAGGGGATATGGAGTCATTGCTCGGCCTTTAAATGAATTGTTGAAAAAGAAGGAATTTAAGTGGACTCAAGAAGCTGATGAAGCCAAATTATGGTGAAAACTCCAGTTCTGAGGCTGCCGGATTTTGAGTCACCCTTTACTGTGGAAACATATGCTTGTCATATGGGAGTAGGGGTTGTTTTGATGCAACATGGTCAACCAATAACCTTCATTAGTCAAGCCTTACATGGTACACACCTACAACTCTATACTTATGAAAAAAGAGTTGATTGAATGCAATAGATAAATGGCGCCGCTATTTAGAGCCGTCACATTTCTACATCAAAATTGATCATAAACCATTACGAAACTTATTAGATCAGAAGTCGACTACTCACTTACAAAGGAAGGTTGTCTTACTCAATTTTGCATAAAAAGGGTGTGTGGCAGATGCTCTTTCTTGAATGGATGAAGTGAGTATTGGCAATATGCAGAGTTTATGTGCAGTAGAACCAAGATGGTTGTTGGAAATTAAAAATAGCTATGCTAGCAATTCAAAGGCTTATAGACTATTATCATTCAACCTTGAAACTCACACCTTTTAAGGCCTCATATGGCTACCCTCCTCCATTCTTGGGTATTGAATGTCCACAAGTTACTACACAATCAGTAGAAGAGTGGCTCAAGGATAGAAACTATATGATTGCTCAAGCTCGAATGAAGTAGATTGTAGATAAGCAAAGGTCAGATTGAGCTTTTGGTGTTGGTGATTTGGTCTACCTTAAATTACAGCCGTATAGACAAACATCTGCATCTGTTAGGAGGAATTTCAAGTTGAGTTTAAAATTCTATGGACCATTTCAAGTTTTAGCTAAGATTGGTAAGGTGGCTTATAAATTGAAGTTGCCATCTCATGCTAAGATCCACCCGGCATTCCACGTTTCTCAACTTAAAAAAGAGAATTGGTTCTTCACTGCATGTTTCTGTTGAATTTCATGAGATAGGTGATGATGGTTATTTTGCTATTCGGTCAGAAGCCATCTTGGATACTCGTGTGAGTTATCTAGCTCATAATAAACCTATTATAGAGTGGTTGATTAAGTGGCAACATTTGGATGAAACTGAGGCATCATGGGAAGTTGTAGGACACATCATTAGCCAATTTCCTGATTTTGAACATCTCAAGCACGGAGTATAATTAGGGATTTAAAATTAGGGTGGGCTAGTTGACACTAAAAATTATTGGTGGACTAAATTACTTTATTTTAACTAATTTATCACAAAAATTATCTTATTTTTTATTTTATTTTAATATTAAATTTACCTTATTATATTATTTTTTATTTTTTTGATGAGATATGAATGTTATCCCATATCCGATACCGATACCGATACCCGATATCGATATCTGATATCGATACCAAACGAGCCCTTAATAATTAATACACAAATCGGGGGAATTTGGAATTGAGGCTTACGATAGCACCACTTAAAGTTGCACGAGTCAAAACTCGTCAAGTCGTTGACCTACACCTCCAGTCTCCTCATTTTGTGTCTTTTCGTCCTCCACTAGCTGCCAACCACATCTCTTGTCGAGCTCTTGCTTGCTATTGCCCCTCAATTCTCAATTACAAATTAGGTACAAATGGTTGAATGGGAACCCTAGAATTTTGGGTAAAAATTTTGTTTTAAAAAAATTAGTCAAAACGATGACGTGTTGTTTTTACCATAAAATTAAACTTTAATTTTCTTAAAAAACGTGGAACCGAGATGTTGGTTCGGCGGTTCCAAAAAACGTGGAACCAAGACTGCCTAACCCTTGGTCCTTCGGTTCTGGTTTCAGTGCCTAAACTAGCGGTTTTTCCCAGTTCGGTTCCGGTTCCATGACTAAACCACACCCATTCAAATCTTGGGCCTCCTTAGTCGGGCCTAAAAATGGGCTGGGCCCAAAATATGAGCCCAATAATACAGACACCTCCATGGAAAACCAAATTCGACACCTCAGAACGTAAAGCGTAACACTCGTAACTCTCATAGCACGCAACGGTGGCACCGCTTTCGAGCTCTCTCTTCTGCTACCTCGAAGTTTCTCTATTCTACTTCTGCAAATCCCATCTCTCAATCTCTGATCTCTTCTAGAAATTTAAGAAGGAATCGAGTTGTGCGCTTTTCAATTCTCACTGAAACGATAAACCAAATTCCTTTCTGCTCCGTCTGTCGATCCATAAAACCCTAAATTGAAATTTGTGTCCATTCGTTGCTAAATGGCGAAGTCGGGGAGCGAAGCTGATTTCGATTACTTGTTCAAGCTATTGTTGATTGGAGATTCAGGAGTTGGGAAGAGCTCGCTTCTTCTGAGCTTTACTTCTGATAAATTTGAAGAGCTTTCTCCCACCATTGGTACTTTTTTTTTTAACTCTTCTTCCTGAATTGCTATTGTACAAAATTGTTTATGCATTCTTCCTCAGTTTTAGCTTGTCCCATTCTGTATCAATAGGTGTTGACTTTAAGATTAAATATGTCACGCTCGGAGGGAAGAAGTTGAAGCTTGCGATTTGGGATACAGGTATTTAGCTAAATTTGTAAAGTTGATTGCTTTACCTATTGCCTTGCGATTTGGGATACAAGATGTTTGAAAATCTTTGTATTTTGAGGTTTCATCTGTGTGAATATGATCAAGAATGATATCAAAAATTCCATTTGGACTTGAATGCTGGATTTTGTACTGCTCTAGCATAGCAATGACTCCTAAATACTAATGATGCAGCTGGACAGGAAAGGTTTAGAACGCTTACAAGTTCGTATTACAGAGGAGCTCAGGGAGTTATTATGGGTATGTGTATGTTATCATCTGTTAGCTCTTTGCTATCTCTGTGTAATTGTGTTTGTCCTTCTAAATGCTAGTTGACAGCTATAAGCCTATAACAAGCTGAATAATTTAGTTTTAGTATTGTGCTGGTTGCTTTTTTTAAGTCTTGAAGCTGGAAGAACGGTTGCATGCTAGAAATTTAAGCCTAAGATCTGTTGCATTTGATAGTGTTAATAGTTATACATTCGGTAGGAAGCGCGCATCTGCCTGATATGTTATTTTGCTGTTCAGCAGTTTATAGGATCACAATTGACAAACTAACCAGTTAAAAGGCCTAATTAAGTATTTGCCTTTCATGATCTATAATTACATACCAAATCAGTCTGAGTTTAATGGCATTGCTATTTGAAGATCAGACTTTCTTTATAATGGATTTGCAAAACGTTCTAACGATGTTGCTTTGGCTTGCAAATGAGCTTGAGACTTCCATAGCATTTTAAAGATGTTATTTTGCTGTTCAGCAGTTTACAGGATCACAATTGACAAACTAAACAGTTAAAAGGCCTAAATAAGTATTTGCCTCTTGTGATCTTTAATTACATACCAAATCTATCTGGCTTTAATGTCATTGCTATTTAAAGATCCGTCTTGCTTTATAATGGATTTGCAAAACATTCTAAAGATGTTGCTTCAAAGCCATCTTACTAGTATTTTTTGGGGTGAAACTTGTCAATCACTCTTGTCTATTGATTTTGAACACTTGTTGGCTCTTTATTGTCTTTTTTTTCCTTCTCTGTTTCATCCTTGAATTCATCTCATTGTGATAACTTTAAAACTAAAGGGTGAGCTTTTGTTCCAGTGTATGATGTAACGCGGCGAGAAACATTTACGAATCTCTCTGACATATGGAATAAAGAGATAGATCTATACTTGACCAATCAAGATTGTGTCAAGATGTTGGTTGGCAACAAGGTTGACAAGGTTAGCTCGCTTCTCCAAGAAACCATTTTTATAGGAAATCATTCCTTTCCATCCCATCACACTAAAAAAAATTGATGCTTCAAAAGTGATTCTCGCGGTTTCTATTTTACAATCTGTCTTCATTACAAGTGTATCAGTATATTCATCAGATTAGTTTCATCTCTTGCAGGAAAGTGAGAGAGTTGTCTCTAAGAAAGAGGGAATGGACTTTGCAAGGGAATGTGGGTGTCTGTTTCTCGAATGTAGTGCAAAAACCAGGGTTAATGTGGAGCAGTGTTTCGAAGAACTCGTCTTAAAGGTAAAGCTGGTTTTGCAAAATTGTAATGAGAATGCTCTTTGAAGGAAATTGCTTGTTTTTGTTTAGACCAATAAATTTGGATGTTTGATCTTTCTTTAATCATATGCCCTTGCAGATTCTGGAAACGCCAAGCTTATTAAACGAGGGATCAGGTGGCGCGAAAAAGAACATCTTCAAACAGGATCAGCCAGCGTCTGATGCATCAACAGGAGGGTGTTGCTCTTGATTTACTTTATAACTTTCTGGTCAAAAAGAGGTTATAAACCATTTCTGCTTGTAATATGTTTAAATTATGATCAATATATATCTTCTAAACCTGAAGCACTTTTGGGCATATTCGTCATTACAGATTTATATTACAGTCACTCTATTTTTAATAATAATTTTTTAATAAATTATATATTATCTAATTCAATAACCTTATGGTATTTCCAATTTTATACACACCTTTTATTTAATTATTATTTTTTAAAATGTTGATATATTATACGTACTATATTATGTTAGTATATGTATTTCAAATTATTATTTTCCATAATATATTATATATATGAAAATGTTTTTAAAAATGTTTTTAGTTATGAAATAATTATTTGTATAGTTATGCAAAATTATTATTTAATTCAATCACTAATTTTTTAAAATTAATTTTCTAATTTTTTATTTTAATCTTCTATAAATGGCACCTTTTAAAATTTTCATCCATAATTATATTGAGTTTTTATGTTAATTTTCTATCTATAAATATGACAATTAACTATTATATTGTTATTAAATTTCAACATCTCAATCACCATACTTAGACATTTATTTTTTCTATATGTATTTTCTATCTATAAGTATAAAAACTTTCTAATTAATATAAACTGTATTTTTATATTAATTTTTTATTTTTCTTATATCATCATTACTATAAAATAAACCGGATATTTAAAAACTCCAATTTAATCCACATCATCCATTTTTTAAATCAATCTGATTAGTTAAAATATAATTTAATTTTTCTAATTTGTTATATTTATATATTAAAAAAATCAATCAATCAATACATTAGTTTTATTTTTTGATAGGATAATTTTTTTAGATAAGATACGGTATTTTCAAAAAAACTTTTATATATCAATTTTTAATAATTATATTTGGAAATGATAGTTTTTTATAGACAAGATACATATAGTTTTTTATATTACAATAATTTTGTCCATATGTATGACACATAAAAATTACTAATTTAAGATATTAGAGTAAAATATATAAATTTTTTATCCATAAATTAAATATGATAACTATAAAATCATTTTTTATATAACTTTTCTATGTATAAGTATATTGTTAATAACATATTTTTAATACTAAGTTTCTATCCATAAATATGATAAATATAAAATAGTAATTTAATATCTCAACTACCATTTTAACTTCAATATTCCATAATAAATTAATTTAGTATCTCTAAATGAAATAGATAACTTTTATATCTATACTTATGAAATATGAAACGTATTTTAATTTACGGGTTCTCAATATTAAATTTCTTAATTCTTATATATTAACTTTCTATTAAAAAGTATACTAACTTCTTAATTAGTATGAACCATATTTTTAATTATGTATTTTTATATTAATTTCGGATTTTTATATTAATTTTTCATTTATAAGTATGTCAACGTTTTTAATTAATATTGACCATATTTTTCATATTAATTTAAATTTTTCAATATTAATTTTCTATGCTTAAGAATGATAACTTTTTAAATTTTCATCCATATATATGTTGAGTTTTATATATTAATTTTCTATCTATAAATATGACAGTTAAATGTAATATTGTCATAAAATTTAATGTCAATTACCATATTTTTAGTTCCAAATTTATAAATATAAATATGGTATTCATAACTATGCCCACTTTTTTAATTAATAAGGATCATGTTTTTAATGGTAGAATTTATATTAACTTTTATATTTTCTTATGTTAATTTTTCATTCACAAGTATGACAATTTTTTAAATTTTTTATCCACAAGCATGTTGACTTTTCATACTATTTTTCTATTAATAAGGATGACAATATTTTTATATTAATGTCGGTACAAATATGTGGTGTTTACAATATATTAATTTTCTATTCATAAGTATGTTGATTTTTTATATTACGAATCCCTTAGTAAATAATAAAAAATTATTGATCCCTTCATCGGTTTAGTCGAGTTTAGGTTTAGTCATTTCAGGTTGGTTGAGTACGGGTTTATGTCATTAAAATTTGTAGGTTTATTGAGTCAATTCATTGCGGTTTTTGTGCGTGTTCGTGTCAACCCAACGATTTAAGAACGTCAACTTTTTAATGATTATTACATAAATATTACAAATAACATTTTAAGAATAAGATAATATTTGTATAAATTTTACCAAAAAATATATTATTATAATAAAATTAATTATTTATAATATCATTTTTATTATATAAATTATAATACATATATCATATTTAAAAAATATATTACAATTTTTATTTAAAAGTCCCCGGGCAAGGCCCGGGTCATTAACTAGTTTAGTAACTATTTCAAAAGAAATGTTAGCATCTTCTTTTGTTCATCAAATTTCTTACTGGTTAAAAGGATGCCTTTTCTTTGTTGTAATTTGCTGCAAAACCGGTGAAAATCTTAATTACTGCTGTTAGCTTGTTTTCTTCTTCTTTTTGATAAGGAAAGAATTTGACCTTACCAAACTAGCATGGTAGGTCAAGAGGCCGGAAAAATTCGGTAGCTGCAAGAGCGCACAAACACAAAAAAACCCTAAACAAGCAAAGCTAAGTCAAACACTACTGAATGTAGTATCCTAAACAAGTAAAGCTAAGTCAAGCGCTACTGAAAGTAGTATTGACGGTAGGTCAAGAGGTCGAAGAAATTTGGTAGCTACAAAAGCACACAAACACAGAAAAACTCTAAATAAGCAAAAGCTTAGTCAAGAACTACTTAAAGTAGTATCGATGGTAGGTAAGAGGCCAAGAACTATTGAATGACTAAGAACTACTTAAAGTAGTATCGATGGTAGGTAAGAGGCCAAGAACTATTGAAAGTAGTATCGATGGTAGGTCAAGAGGCCGGAGAAATTCGGTAGCTACAAGAGCAAGAGCACGCAAACATAGAAAAACCCTAAATAAGCAAAGCTAAGTCAAGCACTATTGAAAGTAGCAACCTAGACAAGCCAAGTTAAGTCAAGCACTACTGAAAGCAGTACCGATTGTCAGATTATTTTCACCTATACATCTCCATACCAATTTCTTGTAGAAGCCACAAAGATATCATCTTGCATGTCTTCTTCTATAAGCTAAAATGGTCTTGTCATTTTAGCTAATTGAACAAATTAATTGATGATTAGACACAAAAGGAAAAATCATTTATTATAGTGAAGGCTAGAGTGATAAGTGATAACTACAACTAAATAATGGAGAGGGGGCAGTTGGGTAGAGCTAAGTGGGAAACCAATACTAAACTTTCAATGCAATAAATTATGTATCATCTTTTTCACATGATACACGCGTACTCTTGTGCCTGGCTATAGCTACACACAATGAATAATTGAATAGTGTAGTCGCGTTAAGTTGAATCTAAGTCCAACCCTGAAAACAACATAATAGACATTGTTTTTTTTTTTTTATATCACAAACATATACATGAGATCAAAAACAAATTTTCATTTTTGTCTTGCCTAAAGTGATTCATTCCACTATAAAGAACAAAACATTCAATCATATTTATGGAATTATCTCAACAATTATAAAAATCTTAGGGCTCATTTGTTTCTATACCCAGAAATCCGGAATCGAGTTGGTATAAGAAACGGTTTAAAATAGGTTTCAATCATATCCACCTCAAAAATAAAGTATAAACTCGTGTGTATTTTAAAGAAATGAGAATGAGCCACACCCAAACCTTATTTCATAGCAAATACTCCGTACCAAAAAGGGGATAGACCATACCTAACTCGATTCTTTATACCCTAGGTATAGAACCAAACAGACCCTTAGTGAACGCATATTAAATTGAGGCTTAAATTTGTATGTGTCTCGCATTTGACAAATTGACGACGATTGTTTTGAAAAGTCGTGGATTTGTGATCGATGACAATTGTTTGGAAAATGTTTTGAAAAGTCGTGGATTTGTGATCGATGACAATTGTTTGGAAAAATCGCATGAAAGTTTTCCTAGCGTGTCCAAATATGAGATATCCACAACCTTGTACTCAATACCATGTCTTGTACATTTTATTTCAAAATGACGTCTTTTTTCCTCTTTTCGCGATGCGCATCGCATATTGCTTCGCATGGAGTTTCAACTTGACATGTTTAGTGTCTTTGTTTTGATTGTTTTGCCTATTTGGTTAGTTTTTCACACAATTTTAAATTTGTATCCGATTGTCGAGTTTTTGGGTCTCTCGATATATCAGACATATCTGACACACCCAAATCTTCTCATTAAATATATAGTATTAAATTCGAAATTATAGAATAAGACCATTAATCTCAAGACATGGGCTCAATATTTTTGAATTTTGATGGACATTAGTTATCGATCTTTTTCAGACCCAAACAGGAGAAGAGAAGAAAGGTGTAAAACATATTTTGTCCTCTTCGTTCATTTGCCAAAGAATCCAAAGAGAGATACTATTTACATTTTACACAAAAGTCGGACTTTTTCGTATTAGGCTTTGAAAATCCACAAAATTCACACAACACAATAATATATGACGAGGGAGGAAGAAGATGCGACAACAATGAACGTGGATTCTCTCCCCTCTCCCTCCTCGCCGTCCGAATCCATCTCGACGGTCGCCGATTCTCCGCCTTCTCCTTCGCCGCCGCCTCCAATCGCAGAGGCGTTGGTCGCCGGCCGAACATCTCCGCCACCGCCGTCGCAATCGGCTCCGCCTGAGACTCAGCCGATCCCGCCGTCGGCTGGATCGTCTTCTGCCATGAATAGGGATCCTGATGCGCTCTTCAGCGGCGGTGGAATCAGGTGAAGTGAATTTGAATTTGAAGTTGAAGTTGAAATTGAAATTGAAATTTGGATTTCGCCGCTACCTTTTTACGATTGTGTATTGTTGCGCTTTGGAATTGCGTGCTGATTGATCATGCATCTTTTGTAAATTGTACCTGAAATCATGTCAATACAGGATTATCGAGTCAACTGAGATGGATTGGATAGGTCTTAGCTTGCTGACGCTACCTTTGAGTTTTATCAAATTCAAACATGTATGCTGATTTTTGGATGCTAGGCAGTAGACAACTATTTTGGTTTGTTAGGGGATTTGGTGCTAGTGAAATTTCCAGCATAATTATGACACAAATTTGTTTTCTTGGGTAGTTTTCTCACTGGAAAGAATAAGGTGGGATTCAGCTATGGATATTCTACTTTCAAGGGTAAAAGATCATCCATGGAGGACTATTTTGATGCAAAAGTATCCGATGTCAACGGTCAGATGGTTGCTTTCTTTGGAGTTTATGATGGTATGTTGAGGTCTTTTTTTGACACTCTATTCCAGCTTTAACATTTCATGAGCTAGGAAAGGATTTTCCTATGCTTTGTATTAAACAAACAAGTTTGAGATGTGTAATATGTGTGAGATTCTTATGCTGTTAGGTCATGGAGGTTCGAGAACGGCTGAGTATCTTAAGAACAACCTTTTCGACAACCTGTGCAGTCATCCGGATTTTCTGAAAGATACAAAGGCAGCGATTGGTATGAATTCAATGCTTATCAAATGGGTATAGCTGTATTTATTTTCCTTTCTCGGATAATTTTATTTATTACTTCTTTTGCTTTCTGTTGCAGCTGAAGCGTTTCGACAAACTGATGCTCAATACCTCGAAGAAGAAAAGGGTCAGCAAAAAGATGCTGGGTCTACTGCATCAACAGCCTTGTTGGTTGATGACCAGCTTATTGTTGCGAATGTGGGAGATTCCAGAGTAGTTGCATGTAGAGGCGGTTCAGGTTTGTTCAATATGTATTTTCAAAATGTACCAATAACCTAATGCCATTCCCCCTTTGACCACCTCCCAGAAAGAAAAGATGAATATCTTTCTCATAGTTGTCATTCATTATGATTACCTCTTCTCTGAAATGAAAGATACTATTTTTTCAACTCTCTAGAATAGCTTCCTTGGTTCCGTTGAATGATCATCAACGTATTTCCTTGCAGCTGTTCCGTTATCTATTGATCACAAGCCGGATAGATCTGATGAACGTCAACGAATTGAAGATGCTGGAGGTTTCATAATGTGGGCAGGTACCCTTGCATTCTCTACTTCATCATAAGCTTCATGTTGATGGATCTGCTTCTTTGTAATTTTCTCAAATATAACTGAAAACTCTGTAGTGTTAGTCATTCTTTCATTTTTTGAGTCCTTGAATTGATAAAATTATGGATCAGTGGCTCTTTGTCCATGCTTGCTGATAGAGGTTTGGGTTGTGTATTTCTGAAATGTTAATTTCCAATTCTCTAGGAACATGGAGGGTAGGTGGAGTGCTTGCCGTTTCTCGTGCTTTCGGTGACAAACTACTCAAACAATATGTTGTTGCTGATCCTGAGATTCAGGTAATTAATTTCCCATCTCTTTAAAGCAAATGAAAGACAAATTACAAGTACAAATATGTTAATAATAGCTCTGTTGGCTGTCAAATATTTTCTTACTGTCATGCTGTGTATGTGTGAAATTAACTATATGGCAAGTAAATGAATATGGTCATGGTGTTTGTTTTCTCATCATCTATCTATCCAGGAACAAGAAATTGATGGCGTAGAGTTCATTATTGTTGCAAGTGATGGACTTTGGAACGTCATCTCTAACAAGGCAAGTCTGCATCCTGAACTAACTCACACCAGATTCATTTGATTGTGATTGAAGCCTTCTACTGTGAAATTTCAAAATAAATTTTAAACAGGCCTCAGTTACAGGCTTACAACATTCAATCAAAATCATTTTTTTTTGGGATGAATCATATAGGATGCTGTTTCAATGGTGCAAGACATTGAAGACGCGGAAGCTGCATCCAGGAAACTCATAGAGGAAGCATATGTAAAAGGAAGCTCAGACAACATCACCTGCATCGTGGTGCGTTTTCCGAAGGACAAGCATGAATAGGGTTTCATTTCACATCACAGTTAAAGGCTCTCTTGGTGTCAGTCTTTGCTCCCTTGTGATGCGCTTTTAAGCATTCATTGAGCGCGGGAACCGGAAACTCGAGAAGCTTCTACTACTACTACTACCAAATATGCCTCTTCACCATTCTTGATAAGAGTCGTGGTTAGATGACTTATTAGATCTGTAGTTGCAGATTCAGATGGCCGAAATTGTAGCTCAACTGTTGATTTGGTATTGTATTAATTTCATCATCCTCTATCCAGTAAATTTGAACTGCGGTTACAGGATTAGCTATATTATTGTAAGGGCAGTTTGTAGTGTATTTTATTTATCTTTTTGATGGTATGTGTCATGCCCTCTTTCTTCAGATTACAACAGATGAAAATGTGTTGATTCTATTATATGCTGTGTCCTACCTTTGGAAATGGGTGTTTATAAATATCAACATTTTACCTATGCATTAAGGGCTACTTAAGAATGTCAATTTGGAGTCAAGACTCAAGCTAATAGATAATGACATGGTGGTTGACTGGTCGCGAGTTCGAATTTCCCTCCCTTGATTTAATGGACTAGTTTCTCCTTCTAGACAAGTTGTGCAAGGTTCTTTTTTCTCAATAAGTTATTGAGAAAATTATGTGTATAAGGAATTTACATGTAAATTCATGTTTGATTGTATAAGGGATTTACATTAGAACCATGAAAGTCAATCTATGATTCATATTTCGCCGACCAATTCTTCCTAATTCGCATCTTTATTGATTTTTTTTTTTTTGTAATTTTTTCACATAAGAATTTAGAAAATATCGGATCCTCACCTACACAAGTGAATTGTTGATAAAACTTCAAAATGACATTTTTTTTAATCCAATTTTTTTTTCTCTATATCATTCAGGAATGACAAGATAATTTCGAGAGAGTAAACATTCTCGAGAATTTCTTTTAGACTCGAACCTATATTTGGTCTTATATGCAATTCTCATATTACAAAAGTAAAGTTGTTAACCTTACAATGTCCAATCTTTATCAAAAAAAATTCTTTCACAAACTAGTCCATTAAAAATCAAATTAACTAATAAATAATTTTTTTTTTGGAAAAGCTTTTTTAAAAAATCATGTCAAACAATAAATAGGAAAAAAAAACCCTCGAAAAAACATCCGCGCACCGCCGACCGTTGGCGACGGATCCCGCATAAAACCCTTGCACCAGAGGTTTCACATCCCCTTTCCACGCCGCCTCTCTCCGAGCTCTCTCTAATGGCGGTGAAGAAAAATCCGACGATGCTGGTGAGCTCCAAAGCGGACCTTCTGCGCAGAGAGAAGCAGAAGAAGAAGGCGAAATCAGGAGGCTTCGAATCCCTAGGGCTAAGCTCCAATGTCTTCCGCGCTATCAAACGCAAGGGCTACAAAGTCCCAACCCCTATTCAGCGCAAGACCATGCCTCTCATCCTCGCCGGCGCCGATGTCGTCGCCATGGCCCGGACTGGTTCCGGTAAAACCGCCGCCTTCTTGATTCCTATGTTCGAGAAGCTTATGCAGCACGTTCCTCAGTCTGGAGTTAGGGCTTTGATTTTGTCTCCTACTAGGGATCTGGCTCTTCAGACCTTGAAGTTTGCGAAAGAATTGGGACGATATACAGGTAATATTTCTGTTGAAATCGAGCTGCTGAGGATTGCTTAACAATGTTAGAGATTTAATGTTGATATGTATGATAAAGTATTGTAAGGTGTTCTATGTTTATACAGTGTTGAAATCGATGTAGTTTATTGATTTTAGGCTAATGAAACTTGATTTAGAAGAGCTGCTGAGAATTGCATAACAATGTTGATATGTGTAAATAAGTATTTGAAGATGTTATATGTTTATACAGGTGATATTTCTGTTGAAATCCATGTAACTTGTTGATTTTAGACTGATGAAACTTAATTAGAAGAGCTGATGAGAATTGCATGACAATGTTGGAGATTTGTAATGTTGATATGTATAATTAAGTATCGGAAGATGGTTTGTGTTTATGCAGATCTTCGTATTAGCTTACTAGTTGGTGGTGATAGTATGCAAATTCAGTTTGAAGAATTATCACAGAGTCCAGACGTCATCATTGCTACTCCTGGTAGACTGATGCACCATCTGTCTGAGGTGGATGATATGTCGCTTCGAGCAGTGGAATATGTGGTGTTTGATGAAGCTGATTCCTTATTTGACTTGGGATTTGCTGCTCAATTAAAGCAAATTTTACATCAGTTGTCTGAAAACAGACAAACTCTTCTCTTCAGCGCAACAATACCTGAGGCCCTGTCAGAGTTTGCAAAGGCGGATTTAAGGGACCCAAAGCTTGTGAGACTTGATGTAGAGAACAAGATTAGCCCTGACTTGAAGCTTTCATTTTTCACCTTGAGGCCTGAAGAGAAGCATGCTGCTCTAATTTATTTGATTAGGGAACAAATTAGACCGGCTGAACAAACTTTGATTTTTGTTTCCACCAAGCACCATGTTGAGTTCCTAAACACCTTATTCAAGGAAGAAGGCATTGAGCCTTCTGTATGTTATGGTGACATGGATTCAGACGCTCGGAAGATTAATGTTCAACGATTCCGGTCTAGGAAAACTATGTTGTTAATAGTTACAGATGTTGCAGCCAGAGGAATTGACATTCCCTTGCTTGACAATGTAATTAACTTTGATTTTCCTTCAAAACCTAAACTTTTTGTGCATCGAGTAGGGCGAGCTGCAAGAGCTGGTCGAACTGGTACGGCATATTCGTTTGTTACATCCGATGATCTGCCATACCTTTTGGACCTTCATCTTTTTCTCTCTAAGCCCATTAAGCCAGCTCCTACTGAGGAGGAGGTTCTGCAAGACCCGGAGAGGGTGTTAGCTAAAGTAGATTTAGCTATTTCAAAGGGAGAGACAGTCTATGGGCGGTTTCCTCAAGCTGTTTTGGATCTTGTTTCTGATAGAGTTCGGGACATCATTGATTCCTCTACTGAACTCTATACTCTGCAGAAAACCTGTGCTAATGCATTTCGATTGTACACAAAGACTAAACCATTACCAGCTAAGGAGTCCATCCGGAGAATGAAAGATCTACCTCGTGAGGGTTTGCATCCATTATTCAAAAGCATACTAGAAGGCAATGAGTTATCAGCACTGGCCTTTTCTGAACGGTTGAAATCTTTCAGGTGGTTTATTGATTCCTCTACTGAACGCAATCCCCCTTTCCAGTTGTTTTTGCTAGTGTCTAATGCTTCTTGTGCTTAATATATGCAGACCAAAGCAGACTGTTCTGGAAGCGGAAGGTGATAATTCCAAGCCAAAACATAAGCAACAGGTATTGCATTTCCTTTTACTTAACCGATGCCATTAGTTAAAAAAAATTTTTTGTACATTTATTCAAGAAGGGAGTAATAGCTATTCTGTTCTTTACCCTGAAAAGCTATTATTTAAGTTTCTTTAGCTCATTGCAATACTAGGTTTAATTTTGCTAGAACTTATCCTACATTGATTTCAAAATTAAGTTCTAAATGATGTTTGTTATAATTATGCAGGGTCCATGTAGTCAATGGGTAGATGTCATGAAGAAAAAGAGAGAAGTTCATGAAAAGATAATTAATCTCGTACAACAGCAACGTTCCAAAAGTGATACAACTAAGGTAATGCCATTTTGATAAAGTCATCTCCTGCGATGCACTCATTAGATATTGCTTCTGCAGTGCTGAGCTACGGAGCTGTTATCGTTTTGTAAATTGGTGTTAATCAGAGATTGGAGAAAGAAACCTTCATATGAGTTATTGCTTTTCCATGTGGCATCTAGTTATGCTGGAATGGCATTTTTCCTGGAGGCTCAAGAATTATAATCTTATTAAGCTTGATATGCTACCGTACTCATTCATCTTCTCTGAAATCCAAATCAGTTCCATGATTGATCTTTGACGTTATTGTTTGGAACTATACTCTCTCTCTCTCTCTCTGGATTTATTTGTTGATGAATAAAAGAATGATACTGCTTATCCTTGTTCTTATTCTGGGATGAATATGCATTTCCTTATCTCCTGGACTAAAAGGTTCATATGCTCCATATGCAGGAGGATGAACCTGAAATACCTTACACTACAGAATTGAAGAAAAAAGGTTTGTTTGGACATCATTATTTTTTCCCATCTTTATTCATTGGCTACTATGCTTCTATTATAAAGAAAAGGGGTTAGTTTCTCAGGGAGTTATAGAGAACTTCTCTTTTCCATATCTCTACCTCATTTGTTTAGGTTGGATTTATTGCTGTAATTTGGCTGTTATGATAAACTACTTGTTATTCTTGGTAGAATCTTCTGGTTCTAAAAGGAAGGCTAGAAGCTTTGTCGATGAGGAATACTTCATTAGTTCTGTGCCATCAAACCAAAACCAAGTAAGCAACTTTAGCACATGAATAATTCTTCATTGTTACATGTTTGTTATTAAATGTGGCTTCCTACACTGGTGAATACTGTGAAGGAATTCATCCAACAACTCCATTTCCCTCTATGGATCTCAATTAATGCTTACCCCATCCTATTGTAATTGCAGCAATATTCAGAAGCTGGCTTGTCAGTGAGAGGTGACCAAGGCTTTGGATCAAACAAGTATGTTTCTTCTGAATCCTAGTGGTGCTCCTGCTCTTGTACTTGTTTATTAGAGTTTGCATTTAGAAACAGCTCTTTCTTACTCCACCAGGACACGTTTGTGTACATTTCTACATCTCTTCCTGCCATATAGATGCTGTTTGACATCTTAGTTTCATAATAGACTCTTGCTGTAGACAACTGAATATGAGATTCTTATATTCTAGTTGAAGATCTTTTGAAAACAATGCGTGCTCATATTGATATTTCTGGTATTGAGAATATGAGTACACAGACTTTCTAAGTTCAAGGATAGTTGATGTTTGTTTTTTGAGATGGGGTATCTAACCTGTCCATATTAATGATGCTTATACTTCAATTTCTTTATTTATTGACAAATTAACTACTTTGTAGGTTGGATTCTGCTGTTTTAGATCTAGTTGCAGATGATGGTGGTGGTATGCAGAAACAGAAATCAGTCTTCCACTGGGATAAAGTATGTGTGGTCACAATTCAACTCATTAATATATAATAGCCTCTTTTCATACTGATCAATATTATGATTATTTCTTTTTTGTAGAGAAGTAAGAAGTATGTCAAGTTGAACAATGGTGAACGTGTGACTGCCAATGGAAAGGTAGTTTTGGGTTTCTTCTTCTCTCTTTTCAAATTCAGACTTATGCGTTATATAATCCAATCTCATCTCTTCTATGTGAATTATAATACATGTTTTCTTGCCTCATTTCACAGGTAAAGACAGAAGGCGGCAAGCGATTAACAGCTAATAAAACCGGGATTTACAAGAAATGGAAAGATCGCACCCATAGTAAAATCTCAAACAGAGGGACTGATGATTATGAAGGGAATAATAGTAGAGAAAACATTGATCCTCGTAGAGGTATGGATCTTCTGTTGCATGTTTTTGTAGTCTCAATGATACATAAAGAAACTACACATTTTAAACTGTTTTCTGCTTCTAGAATTACTGGTTTTTCTTCAGCTTTGCGGTTCTATCTTCCAAATGCAACATCATATCAGAAATCGTTTGAAATCTATTATAGATGCGTTATTTGCGTGTATTATAGGTGGTCGCAGCATGAACATGAATTTCAGAAGCAGCAAGCGTATACCAAATGCAGATGTGCCTTCAGAAATCAAAAGCCTTGAGCAAGTTCGAAAGGAAAGGCAGAATAAGGCAACCAAAATATCTAATATGAAGAGTAAGTTTGCCAAGGGGAAGAAATCTGGCAAGAACAGTAGCAAAAGCAATAATGGCAAAAACAATGGCAAAAGCAATGGCAAAAACAAGAAGAGAGGCAAGGGAAAGTAACAGATGAGTTGCTTTACAAGATTTTGCTCACTATGTTAAAACTTTCCTGCGTTTGATCCTATCCTTGTATATGCTTTTTTGACACTTACCAAGAGCATTGTTGTTAATTTTGGGATGGTTGAGCTGGATTTTGAAAGAAACCTCGGGATGTTTATTAATTATGATTTTATAGAATGTGCCTATTTAAATCAAGTACTAGAAATTTAAATATGTTTTCTAACTGCTTGAATATGTAAGAGTTGGCTTGTTTTGATTTTTGACTGAATCAGGAATTGGTTCATCTTTATTTTTGAATGAATTAGGGATGAACATTTTTTGACAGGTTCCAACTTCCAAGTGCCACTGACTGACTTGCGGCTCGCTGCTATATGAATCAATATAGGAGAAGTTGAACTCCAACAGACTTGCTTGCAGAAGGAATTGTGCAATTGTTTTTTTTTTTCTGGTCTATTTAGTGGTAGTCCTTTTCGTGCTGGGTAATCCCATTTAAGAGATTGTTTTGGAGCGTGTATATAATGTAAAATCTTGCATTATAATATAGAATTTTGTTTAAATCGTGCATTATAATGATCCAAATCTCTAACTCTAAAATTCTGGTTAAGGTAGTGAGACCCCTTATGATCTGTGTTTATTAACCAACCTCGGAATATGTTAAATCCTTTTTCACAATTGCTTGGCTGACTATATATTGTTTATTTTGATCTTTGACTGAATTAAGAATGAGCTTAAGCAGATCTTTGACTGAAATTTCCAAATGCTCAAGAAATTCACCATCCACAAGCCTCAAGGACAAGTTTTGGAAGCCATTGTCTATCTCAACTTCAAGTGTTCACAAAGTTTCATTTTAACTGAGAAAAAAAAGATCATTATTCAAGTCCAAAATATGTACAACTTCTCCTTGGTCCTAGTGAGCCGGAGTGCTAGCAACACGGTGTGCTTGGACAGCACAGGCACAATGAACCGACGTCAGGCTAAGGAGACCACTTATAATGAGAGAGTGTCTCCCTGGGCAAGTGTGAAGAGCCGGGAAAGAGTCGCACACGGCCTGAACAGCAGATGGGGTCAAAGCAGTGCATTGGCTTATATTGAGATTCATCAGCCCTTCCTCTTCATGTTTGCTCTTTACCGTCTTCCATGAAGACTCGTGCTTGTTCTTTACTCGGCTTTGTGCCAACGAGTACATGGCTCGGTCTGTTATGTTTTGGCAGTAGTATAGACCGAGTGATCTCAAATGGCCGCATCTGTTTGCCAACGCAATCACGCTTTCATCTGAAAATGTTAAAGGCGAGAAATTCAGCTTTGTGACAATAATAACTGAATTTAGTTAAAATGCACGAAAATTGATATAGAGGTTATATCCATCTCAAAGGCACTTTATAAAGTCAATGATCATGAGGATGCGCCTCATCTTGACCCCCCAGATCCTGCATGAGCAAAACTTTATTGGGCGATGATGTGATGTTTAGAGTTGTAAGTAATGAATTATGGGTGAGTTAGGAGGTTTGTTATTGAAAATTGCACATACAAATAACTTTATAGTGTTACAAATAAGGTGGGTGATTATAACTATAAACTTTAGGATAAAGTTATAGTGTTTCAATCAAAAAGAGAGTATCAAAAGAGAATGAAGGAAATTTACCTGTTATAAGGATACATCCACATAAGTCAAGAGCTCTAAGCTCAGGACAACCATATGCTAAACTTGTAACCCCTAAGTCACTCACATTCTCACACCAACCAAGGTTAAGAGACTGCAATTGGCTGCAGTTATATGCAATTGCCTAAAACAAAGAAAACCGAAAAAGTCCAGTTAGACAGTGCATTATCAAGTGTAATCCAAACACACCCTAAATTGAAAGAAGTTGTATTACCTGAAGTGCCCGGTCGGTTGCGGCCTTTACACAGCCACAGAGATTTAGAGATTTCAGCTTTGTGCAAAAGCTAGTTAGGTATGAGAGGGCGGCGTCGCTGAAAGCCGAGCAACCACTGATGTTGAGCTTTGTAAGATTAGGGCATCCATGAGCTAAGGCGTATAAAGATCGGTCTGTGAGCTTGAAGCTTCTACTGAGGTCAAGCTCCTGCAACTCATGGCAGAAATTGGCTATAGTCTCAACAGCGTTGTCTTCGATCTGTGGTTTGTCTTGTCGCAATATTAGAGTGTGGAGTTTAGTGAATTTGGGAGTTAGAGAAAGGACTAAGTTATTCATGTTGTCTTTGCACCTGAAGAAACATGAAAAGAAATGGAGAAAGCAATGGTTATCATCAATAATCTAAAAGAAATCATGCCATTCATTGACTATCTGAGAGCAAAATCCTTCAATAAAGCTCATCAGATAGTGAAGAAATTTGCAATAGAATTGAATCAATTATTCTCTGCAATCATGGATATAGAAATTTAGTGTTAGCCTACATATTTTTCTTCAAAATACCTTTATAGATGTCATATGCACATTGATCAAACAAAGAAGAAAAGAGGTTCAAAACTAAATCCATATACTAAATCACAACAACAGCCCAACAAAACACCTGAACAAAGGGTTAATCAAGAATCTAAAAGAAATCATGAAAATGCGAATTTTCATGAAATAGATGCAAGGCAATTGACAAAAGTGAACCAAACAATCATTATGCCATTTATTGAATATCTGAGAGCAAAATCCTTCAATAAGCTCATCAGATAGTGAATAAATTTGCAGTAGAATTGAATCTACTATTCTCTGCAATCATGGATATAGAAATTTAGTGTTGCCCTACATATTTTTCTTTCAAAAGACCTTTGTAGATTACATCTTATGCACATTGATCAAACAAAGAAGAAGAGAGGTTCAAAACTAAATCCATATTCTAAATCACAACAACAGCTCAACAAAACACCTGAACAAATAATCAAAATCCATCCACCAGAAAATCATCAATTAGAAGAACAAAACATCACAATCACATCCCAAAATCAAAATTGACAAAAGAGAGAAGTGCAAAAAACAAGTATACCATGAAAGACAGAGGCGAGTTAGCCCTAAGCAAATGGCTTCCCTCCATCCACTACACACTCCAGAAGCTCTGATCACAGTCTGATCATCCACAAGAGCAAGAATTCGCAACAAAAGCTCCATCGGAATGTCTTTCCATTTCCTGATATCCATTTCCCCACCTTCAATTTCACCGAGCATCATAAGCTTCTCAAAGCATGAATCGAAGTCCTCGCTCGTCAATTTCTCCTTGCTCACCATAGCTTTGAATAATCTGAATTTGTTCTCAATTATGGTCCCCAAAACACACAGAAAGTAAACGAAAATCAAATCTGTGCGAAAACGACAAATTAAAGCACTAAACAGTAAACAATTCCCGGAACTTTCTAGAGACTTCTTAGCTTAGTGTTCATCTGATCAGTGATCGACTCGGCGAAATGAATTTGATTAAAGTAGAGAAATCAAACCTTGGAGATGAAGATGAAGATGAAGATGATGAAACCGATCACAGAATCAGATTTATTCAACACGAGAGGCCTTGAACTGATTTTCTCGATAGTAGGGAAAATGATGCCATGATGGGAAGATGAAGAAGAAGAAAGCGTGCGAGGGGAATTGAACTGGAAAAGGAGCGGTGAGGATGATGCCACGTGGACGGCGGATGAAGGGGCGAAAGAGGAGAGTGGGCCCAATTTTCGATGGGTCCGTTTTAGGATTAGTATAAAGTCTTTAATTGTGTATATTATATAGTTTTGTATAAAAAAAAGTCTATATTATATAGTTTATGAAAAGCAAAACGACGACGACCTCTAAATTCATTATCATCATTTAAAGTGGAGGTGAAAGAAGATCGCATTAAAGTACAAGAAAAAAAAATGTTAAAAATGGAAGCCGTTCTCTGATTTTTTAAGAAAAAAATTTGGAAAAATTGCATAAAATAACCCAACTTTTTTGAGGGTTGCAAAAATAACTTTAGTACTTATAAAGTTGTGACAAATGGCTCTAACTCTACAGGGTAGGTTGTGATTGAAAGTCTATATATCATGAAATATGTGAATTTTTATATAATTGTATGAAATAATTTACTTTTTGAAGGGTTGTAAAAAATAACTTACAATTTATAAAATTGTGACAAATAACTCTAACTACAGGGTAGGTTGTCATACAAGTCTATATATCATTAAATACGTGAATTTTTATTGTTAGCGATCACATGATATTATTATTTATAACTTATGTAGATTGATTATGGATAGTATCAATGTTATATGTGATATCATGTAACCATAAAAAGATGATATTACGCAAGTGATCACAATTTACTCCATAGTTAGGGCTATTAGATACAACTTTGAAAGTTCAGGATATTGTTTGCAACTATCCTAAAATGAAGTTTTTGTTTTTTCTTTGTATTTTTTGCACTTAATTTCCACCATATATTTTTTGGAGACAAGTGGGCGTAGATGATGGAAACAGATTTATGTTAATAATTATTTCAATCTTTTAGGCTTAGGATTAGGCTTGACAAAGAAAGCCTTAAGCCATCTTTATCGCTTGTACTACTACCTAAGTGACCTTTGAATTGGTGCACTCATTGATATTACTACCCATTAATAATTATTTCAATCTTTTTGGTGCAAAGATGACCACATTATTGCAAGTTGCAACCCCTGCCAAGTAGCCAAGTACAAGTATTTATTATTGTAAGTGCTAGTTTAGATATTACTTAGGCTTACAAGCAAGCTATTGACTATTGTAACTTAGATTGGAAAAAAAAAAAAACATTAATGTATCTTGATACATCCATGTTAGTGTATTTTATAATTCATATTGAGTTCTTTCTAACAAATGACTACTAACGTGCATTTAACCTTAGCGCACCTATTACTAAAAGTTTCTGAGTTTGGGCTTGCTACACTTACTTATTAGAAAGTAATTTTTGAGAAAAAAAAATATGCTTTTTTATCTCGAATTACGTGAATAATAGTTGTATTTTGTATGCCTGAAGATAGTAATCTTTGATTTTCTCAGTTATTTCTAGGTATATGGGTGGGTTAATATTTATAAGACAAGATAATGCATTTTGAGTGGTAATCCAAACATGCTCTTGGTATCCTTAAACGCATGGTTTCTTGAACTTACGTTTGACATTGAAATGGATACTTGACTCATTCTGTTCTTAAGAAATTATTAAGAGAAGTTGTTGAGATGTATGTTTCATGTTTGAAACTCCAAACAAGGACCGGAACCGGACTGGTCCAAGCCGGAATCGGAACCTAAACCAACGGTTTATCCATAATAAGGTTTAGGTTAAGGGTTGGCCAAACCACGAACTGGCGGTTTGGCCGGCTTTGGTTTAAGGTTTTTTTACCCACCAGTTTACTCTTTTTTCTTTATTTATGAGGCCAAACCGAAACCGGCTCACAAATCGATCAAAACCGGCCTGAAACCGGTCAAAATCATAACCAGACCAGAACCTAAACCTTCAAATCGGAGAGGGCAGTTTAGGTTAAGGTTTGGCCAAATCCGAAACCTACGGTTCCAACTCTTGGTGGAAGGAAAGCAGAAAATGTCAAGATTATTGTACCCTCTCAGAACTATGAAAGGGTTTATGTAAAGGATACTTAATGCAAAATATCTCTACACTTATGTGCATGAATAACTACTGTTGATTCCTCTAATCACATTGTTATATGGTCATTTCATGACCAAGGTCCATGATTGAAAGTAGTATCATTAGCACAAACAGGAAAACAAAGCATATATACAACCTCCTAATTGTAAAACTAGATAGCCAGGCTAAAATGTGCACCACTACTGAACTTGAAAAACAAATTTCTGACAGATTAAGAAAATGTGAAAAATGCACAAATCCAAGTCCTTGTCAAGAAGTCAGATTTTTCAATGCATTGTTCCAAATGAAACTCACCTTCAGTCTTCAGCAAAGTGAATACAAGAGCTATGCTCTGCCAAATCCAAGCTTGTCATATTACAAGCAAAACTTACAGAACCAATACAGCAACAAATCATCCTGAAATCCAAAATCCAGTTCATCATCATCATCAGGAAAGTTTTAATCCCAACAATGAACAATCTGCTCATTATTGCATTGTTCCTTCCTCTCACTCAGATTTAATAAACTGTCTGCTTCCGCGACGCTTTAGACGAATAACAGTTCATCACCATCTGCCCCACTTCCAGCTCATGGCTAGCCAATATATAACTGATGGGCGTGCGCTGATCCTTGGTCTTGGTCACTTGATCCACTGGCTTCACAGCCATTGTCTCTTCTTCTTCATTGTCTTTGATGAAATCCAAGGCCATGCCATGTCCACCAATGCTCTTCCAAGAAACAGCACCTTTCCGCTTCAACCTAACCTATGTTCCCACAAAACACTATCCTTTTTCCACTTCATCACATCAGAAAGATTAAACGCCTTTTCTTCACCAGCCTTGCTTTCTCCTCTCATCTGTGGAGCAAAGAACACCGATTGAGCAATTCTCAAACTTGTAACCAAAAAACATGATTAGATCTCCTAATCTAAATTCTATGATAGGTTGAGCAATTCTCAAAAGTGTAATCAAAACGAAATCCCATTTTTATTAGGCTTAAGACGCAGCATGTGCAAAAAACAAGAAAAAAGCATACATCAATACTTGGTTGTTGTGGCTCAGCACAATCATGTCTCTCTCGTAGACCTTCACATAGTCGGACATACATTCAGAACGAATTTGTGCCAGTTCATCATTCTTGACCTGTGAGGGGAACTCTCAAGTTGAAGCAATTCCGAATCCAACACCAACTTTTGACAAAATCCGCCTTTATTAATAATCCAGCTTTGATCTCTCTCATTGATGCATCTAGCTCGCTTGATTCTTTCTTGTATGAGTTCAACTTGAAAACAAGCCATTGCAAGTAGCTAGCCCACTGCCACACAATACTAACAAGGCATTAGGGGAAGTAAAATGCTTTGCTTTAGATACTTAAGACAACATGTAACAAAGATAAAGATCAAGAATCCAACTCACCTAAACCTTCAGTTTGTGGCCTTTTTTGGGTTTTCAATTGAACAGAAATCAGGGAGGGATTTTATCCATCTCCCACAACTTTCATCCTTGTTGATACATTCTAATATAATGCACTTTGTGTGTGAGTCAGGTAAGATCTTTCTGTCATGCATCATCTGAGAAAGCTCTATAACTTTGGCATTTTCATTCCGATGAGCGAAGGCATGGAGCAATGTATTAAAAGTAATGATGTTCGGGGAGCAACCCTTGGCTTCCATTTCAAGAAGCAAATTGTACGCCTCTTCTAGCATCTCTCCTCTACAATACCCGTCTATCAATGTGGTGTACGAGAAAACATCAGGGGAACAAGAACAACCATTCATATCCATTTCAAGAAACAAACCACGTGCCTCCTTAAGCATCCCTCTTTTGCAATAACCATTCATCAATGTGTTATATGTCACAACATTACGCTCATAGCCAACACTTCCCATCAAGGAAAACACATTTCGTGCATCTTCAATTCTACCTTCTAAACAGAGACCGTTGATCAAACTGCTGTAAGTAACTAAGTTAGGGAGCATGCCTCTTTGATTCATCAAATCTAGCAATTTCCTTGCTTGTTCTATATCTCCTTTTTTGCAAACATTATCAATTATCACAGTGAACGTCACCACATCTGGTGAAATACCATCGGCAATCATTTTCTTCAAAAGTCTTTTAGCCTCGTCATCTTGACCAGAATGATACAACCCATCAATTAAAGAAGTATAGACAATGGTATCATGAGAAAAGCCATTGTTTTGCATTTCCAAGAAAAGCTCTTTAGCCTTATTCACATACCCTTTTTTACACAACCCATCAATTAGAGAACCATAAATAACACGATTAGGGTCAATGTCGCGGCTTTGCATTGTGGAGAAAAGCTCTCTGGCCTTATCGATATATCCAATTTTACACAGCCCATCAATCAGAGAACTGTAAACATGAACATCTGGATTGATGCCATTTCTTTGCATTTCGATGAAAATCTCTTCAGCGTTATCTATATGACCCTCTTTACATAGTCCGTCTATCATCGTAGCATAAGTAATCTGATTTGGTCCACAGCCTCCAAGATTACCTCCCTTTAAATCCATCTTTTTCAGGTCGCTAAACAAACTTAGAGCATTTTCAACTTTCTTCAAACGAAAAAAGCCTTTCATTAAGCTATTTATAGTCACAATATCATGAGGAATTCCCTTACTACCCATATCCTCAAACAAACTAAGAGCTTCTTCTATCTTCCCAATTCTGCAATAACCATCCACTATTGTGCTATATGTAATAGCATCAGGGGCCTCACCTTTCTGGATCATCACTCGCAAAAGCTCCATTCCTTGTTCCACTTTACCTTTTTTGCAGAGCAAATTTATTAGAATGTTAAAAGTCACAGAATTGGGATGAACACCATTATTTATCATTTCAACAAAGACCGCCCTAGCATCTTCTTCCATCCCTGAACGACACAGCCCATCAATCAAGCTACTATAAGAAACGACATCCGGTGATATTCTACCAACCTTTCTTTTTCATACCAGTTGTAGCCGGCCACTCTATAGAGTGACCATCAACCACAACATAAGATACCGTGTTTGGCTTATCATGCACCATTTCCTGATGCAACTGAAGAGCTACCAAGGCATTCCCAGTCTTGCACAAACCATTAAGCATACTGTTGTATGTAACAATATTAGGGGTGCAACCCAACCGAACCATCTTTGAAAACAAACCAACAGCTTCAAAAGCTTTCTTCTCCAAACACAATCCTTTGATCAACGAAGTAAAAGCAAAGGCATTGGGACGATGACCGTACTTCAAAATGAGGCCTAGAGCTGAAAATGCAGCATTTCCTAATTTCATACTACAATAGCAGTTCAGCACAATAGTTAAAATGAAGACATTTGATCTCGGCCCAAGAACACCTGAAATATCCAATGTCTTGTAGAAATTGATGGCGAGAGAGAAATCCTTATTCTTAGCAAGAGCACTGAATAATGTACTGAACCATGGAATTGGAGGAGGAGGTCTCATAGAAAGCATGTGGTCGAAGAAGTAATGGGCGTCGCTAATGTCAACTTTGCCCGATTTACAATCAATTTGCAGGAATTTTTCAAGCGCACTCCTACCTTTACGGGATCTATATGAAGAAGAGAGCTTTTTGATGCTACCTCGCGACGACATTCTTGCCTGCTCTGCGCTGAAAATGGATCCTCACAAAGAAATGAAATTATCAAAGACATCATTAGCAGAATAAGCAAATGTCACTGTTGCTTATATGTACCAGATACTTCATTAGCAGAATAGCAGTACTAAACATATAAGTTTAATCAATTTCGATTACAGAATCTTCAATTTTTGCTCAAAATAGAGAAAACAAACCTTGGAGATGAAGATGATGAGACCCATCACAGTATCAGATTCATTCAACACGAGAGGCCTTGAACTGATTTTCTCGATACTAGGGAAAATGGTGGAGGAAGAGGAAGATGAAGAAGTAAGCGTCTGCGAGGGGAATTGAACTGTAAAAGAAGCGGTGAGGATGATGCCACGTGGACGGCTGATGAAAGGGACGAAAGAGGAGAGTCGGGTGTTCAACCGGTCTAGACCGGGACCGTATATTCCTGTCCAGTCGGTCTGGACCGGTTGAACACCCGACTCTCCTCTTTCGTCCCTTTCATCAGCCGTCCACGTGGCATCATCCTCACCGCTTCTTTTACAGTTCAATTCCTCTGGCAGACGCTTACTTCGTAATATTTTTAACCTTTGGACCGTGGACCAGATCGGAACGAATTTAATACGGTCCAGTCTTATTACGGTCCGGTTCAGGTTTGGATCGTAAAGACTAGACTTACATATTTTATAATAAAATTTAATAAATTATGTTAGCAAATGGATAAATTATGGCTCGATCCGATTTTCTAGTGTCCGTAAAAATTTAGATTTTATGTCAAATATAAATATTAACATTTTAGATTTTATTTCAATTATATATATTACATTGTTTTTTATATATAATTTTTAAAAATATAAATTACAGTCTGATCCGTACTGACCTCAAATTTATGGTCCAGGTCGGATTGGACCATAACCCGTAATTTTAAAATATAGTGGACCGTGAACCGGACCATCTCGGTCCCGGTTACGGTCCGGTCCATGTCTGCACAACCATAGTGCCACTCTCCCATTCACTATATAGACATCACAACTATGAAAGGGTTTATGTAAACAATGCTTATTGCAAAATATCTCTACACTTGTGTGTATGATTAACAACTGTTAGTTCCTCTAATCACATTGTTATATGCTCATTGAGAAATTCAGTTCAAAGTTGACCATATCTATTTCATGATCAAGATCCATGATTGAATGATTTAGTACATATAATAAATATAGGCTCCAGCACAAACAAGAAAACAAAGTGTATATGTCCTAATTGCAAAACTAGGTAGCCAGGTTGAAATGTGCACCACTTACTGAACTTGAACTTGCTAAAACAAAGTTCAGCCAAATTAAGAAAATGTGAAAATGCACACATTCAACTCCTTGTCAAAAAGTTAGTTTTTTCAATGCATTGTTGTTCCAAATGAAACTCAACTTCAGTCTTCAGCAAAGTGAATACAAAAGCTATTGCTCTGCCAAATCCAAGCTTGTCATATACAAGCAAAACTAGAACCAAAACAGCAACAAATCATCCTGGAATCCAAAATTCAGTTCATCATCATCATCAGGAAAGTTTTACTCCCAACAATCTGCTCATTATTGCATTGCTCCTTCCTCTCACTCGCGTCTAATAATCCCGCTGCTTCCGCGAAGCTTTAGACGAATCACAGTTCATCACCATCTGCCCTACTTCCAGCTCATGGCTAGCCAATATATAACTGATCGGCGCGCGTTGATCCTTCGTCTTCGTCACTTGATCCACTGATGGCTTCACAGTCATTGTCTCTTCATCATCATCCTTGACGAAATCCAAGGTCATCTCATGTCCACCAATGCTCTTCCAAGAAACCGCGGCTTTACGCTTCAACCTATGCTCCCACAAAACACTATCTTTCTTCCATTTCTTCACATCAGAAAGCGCAAACTCCTTTTCTTCACCAGCATTCGCTTCTCCTCTCATCTGTGGAGCAAAGAACGCCGGCCGCGCACCAGCAACGGCGATCCTCGGGATATTCAATGAGGAGAGCTGAGGCCCGGACGAGTTGAAAGCGGAGATGAAGACGTCTTTCAAGCCATTGGTTCTGGTGTTGTTTGAAGCGAGACAGGATAAGGGGAAATTGCCGGATAATGTGGTTGAGATAGGGCTTGGAGCAACCTTGTTGTGTGAAGGAATGAATCGTTCTTTAGGTTTGATCGGTTGAACGCCTTCGGTCCATCTCACCAGAGCGATTTTGGAAGAGCGATTCGGATCGTATTCGATCCTTTCCACTATGCCGACGGACGAAGTGGTTCGTTTCAGGTCGATGTTACGGTGTAGTCTCTTCGAGCCGCCGCCTCGGTGCCAGATCGTGATGCGACCGGCGGAGTTTCGGCCTGTGAAATGAAAAATTGATGGAAAAAATGAATTGAGGTGTTTGGAGAAGAGAAATTGGCGAGATTAGAGTTCGATCGATGGTGAAGTTACCTGATGAAGCTCCTGAAGATCCAGATGTGGTCAGCAGCTTCTTGCAAGGTTTTGATATGGTTTTCCAGTTCATTGTGATTAAATTGAATCTCTGGCAGGCGAAATGCGATCTCCGAGCGGCCGAGGCGGTGACTGATCTGAGAATTGAGCGAGGACGAAGGTCGAGTACGGTGGCGCAGCGGCGGTCGGGAACGAGGCCGGTGGCGAGGAGGAGTGAGCGAGAAGAGGGAAAGGTAACAGAGGGATTGATGGAAGGAAGCGGCGGACGTAGGGTTGGGATATCTGATTAGGGTTTTGACATGTATGAAAAATAATTCGGTGTGAGTAAACCGGACCGGACTCGAATTAAATTAAAAATCGAACTTTTATACGTACAATTTAATTGGAGAATAGAATTGGACGGTTTAACGTAGAGTATTTTTCATGAATGATAACGTAAAATTCTATATTATACTTAATCTAATTGCTAGTGCTAGTTAGCTCGTGCCTTAGATAAGCCACATAATCGATCATTGAATTGCAATATCGATGTATATAGTTAATTTCAACAACCTCGAAAGATCGAATGCTTTGAAGTGTGTTGTTATAGTAGATTGGATTATCTATCACTCTCACAAACCACGTTGTACATAAGTACATAATTATTGCTTCTGCTTGAATTACATACATTTCATAAGTACATATTATTCCTCATTAACTACACCGTGAATTGTGTATTTTCATTTCAATAACTGCTTCAATCACATACCATATTTACTATTATTTCGAAGCTCTCGAACTTATCTACAACATTAAGATACGAAGTTTAGCAAAAGAAAGAACTTTGTAACTCAATAAATATCATATAAAAATAATTTATATATGTCCAATCTTCATCATTCATAATTTTTTACTCTTAATTTTGAATTGAAACTTATAATTAAGACTTATAATAATATATCAAATTAAAAATGTCAATAAAAGATAAAAATAATACAATATTCTAAAAAATTTGGATTGCAAGGCCGGCCCCGTCCCCCCTCCCAAACCGACGCTAATCCTCTATTCCATAATTGTGTTCTACTTTCATGTTACAATTAGCTATATAAATATTAAATTAATGTTAATTTTTTTTTAAATTATATTACTGTTATAAATATTTATATGCATATGTATACAAATTTTTATCTTAAAAATCTTATTATAAATTTTTTAATAATTAAGAGAATGATTTTCGTACAAAATATTACCCTTTTAATTTTTAAAAATTATATAATATAATTTTTAAGTTAAAAATTTGAACACATATATATAGTTGTTTTAAATACAAATATAATTTTTAAAAAAAAATTAATATTAATTTAATATTTATATAGTTAATTGGAACACAAAAGTGGAACAAGATTTTGGAGTAGAGAGGATTACTGTTGCCCACCGAGGCTTTGACTATAACAAAACCGCACTTAGGGCCGGGCCGGGCCGTCAAATGTTCGAGGCGAGTCAATCAACTTCTTGAAGCTTCTCCATTTTCCAAACAGATCTCTTAAATATAAAACGGAAAGAGGAGGCCAAATTCGGCATAGTAGCGACTACGATCGAGAACCTGAAAATCAAAACCATGTGCTTGGTGTTCGTTTGCGACGAGGAGGAGCAGGTGATCGGACGGCAGCCGGCGCCGGGAGTCTGCCCGTTCTGCGGCGGCGCCGTGCAGGCGGTGGACGTGCAGAGCGCGTGGAGGTTGTGCTTCTTGCCCTTTTGCTTCCGCACCACTCGCAAGTTCTATTGCTGCACTTGCGCTCGCCGCCTCGTCGTTTACTAGCCTTAGCCTCCCTTGTAATTTGTAAATATCATCCAAAATGTTCAAGCTGGTGATTTATGTGATGTAAATTAATAAGGCTGTGTCTACTTGATTGCTATTTCTCCTATTTGTTTCCATTTGATAAATTTTGATGTATGAGATTGCAATAGACTGTATTTTATTTTCAGTTATATGTCTAATGGTCTGTTTGGCACCGACGTTTTTGGAGCTTTTCCCCGCTAACAGAGCCAAAAATCTTCAAATCTTACACCTTTCTATCGTTTTTGGAGCTTTTCCTTGCTAACGGAGCCGAAAATCTCGAAGTCTTACAACCTCCTATTATTCCTTAGGGGACAGGGTTTCCGCCAAGTTTGTTTGATGTGTGGAATATTGATATGAAATTGATATACATTTAGGGATGGACGCATAATTTTGTATCACGGTGGACTAAATTATCTTAATTTAACTAATTTATTTCTAAATTTAACTTTTTTCTAATATTTAACTTACTTTATTTTTAATATTTTTTATTATTTTAGGATGGGTTGGAGTCAACCCAGCTTAGATCCGTGTCTGTATAAGTGTATAGTGTATACATTGTTTGGTATATTGAATATCAATATTACATTATTATGTTGATTTGTGGAATATTAATATCGATATTACATAATTATTGTGCCATAAGCTTCTTCTTTTCTTTTTTTTTGATAAAGTGCCATAAGCTTCTACTACAACGTATGAAGAAGTCTGGTTGGACCATAATTATTCTGCCATAAGCTTCTATCTAACCGATACCCTTATAACTCCACTTCAAAATGGATCAAAAACTCCATATATAATTGCACTGATACCCTTATGAATAAGTTTGGTTAGACCATAAATCATGAAACTAGCAATAAAAAAGGGTTGCACCAAAAGAGTAAACCTAAAAACCCACTAATTGCACACATTACATATATACAAAATTGTTTGTATACAAAGATCAATTTCAGTTTCAATCTTTTATTCACACTGTCAAATCTTTACCATGCCTGTTTTGCTGTTTCCATTTCCTTGTGAACTAATCTATCAGAGTTCCTTCCAATCCTTCATCTTGCACCTCCCAAGTTACCAACCTTAACACCAAATAGATACTCAAACCTCCATGATGCACCAATTCATCTGATTCAAAATCAAAACCACAATTTCTTACCCCAACCCAACTACTCCCTTTCGCCTTTCCAACGCCGATCTCTCTCATAATCTTGTTCACCCAAGCCAAGCTATCCCATTTAGCCCTAATCTCATACGCCCGAGACAAAACCAAATAAGGAAGATACACATTTGGGTTCATCTCCATCATCTTACAACACACCTTCTCTATAAGCTCCAATTCTTCACTACCTCGGATATTCAAAAGAATCGACTTCCAAATCGAAGAGCCAGGTTCATATGGCATCCTTTCTACAATGTCAATAGCCTCCTTAAGCTTTCCTGCACGGCAAAGCAATCCAACAACAGATTCATAGTGTTCATCAACCGAAGTAACTGAATATTTTTTCTGCATGGCTGAAAATATGTTCATCCCTTCTGTAACCAGACCACCATAGTAGCAAGATAAAAGAGCCCCGGAAAACGTGATATGATCAGGCTGAACGCCGGAATCAAGCATTTGGTGAAACACAATTAGGGCTTCGAAAATTCTTCCATTCTGGGTCAAGCCCATTATCATGGTGTTCCAGCATAACAGATCTCTCTTATCATCATTCATCTCTAAGAATATGCTCAAAGACGAATCAATCATCCCGTATTTGGCGTACATGTCAACAAGTGAGCTTGAAACGACAAAATCCGAGTTGAGCCCTAACTTTACACCCAAAGAATGTACCTGAAGTCCTGGCATCATGGGAAGAAGATCAGAGGCGCAGCGTAACACACTGCTAATGGTGAACTCGGTTGGACTAATGTTTTTCCTTAGAGTGGAGACGAATAAATCCAAGGCTTCATTAGGAAAACCATGTCTAACGTAGCTAGCAATCATGGAGTTGCAAATCGCCGAGTTCCAGATATTTACATTTGCAAAAAGAGTGATAGAATCATCCAGTCTGCCACATTTGGAGAAAAGATCAATTGCAGAGCTTGAAACAATGGGATTAGAGAGGAGCCCCATCTTGACACAGCAAGCAAGAATTTTATAGCCCTGATCCAAATAACACGAATCAGAACAAACCTTGATGATTGAGGATAATGTAAATCCGTCTGGTGAATGACCGAAATATCTCATTAAAGAAAACTTTTCTAAAGCGAGTTCATGTAAACCAGCTTTACTACAACTGCAAATCAGTGAATTCCATGAGATGATATCCGATTCACCCATGTTCCGAAAGACGCCAAACACATAACTAATAAGCCCCAATTCTCCATACACGTCGATCAAAGAGTTACAATAACCACATTCGACATAAACATTCCATTTCGAATGGTGCTCCCATGAATTTCTTTCACATGGCAAGGAACTGAAACAAACGAAATCAGACTCGAATACGTATACACATTCGGCCTCACTCCACACCTTTGCATATCCACAAAGCACTTCATTGCACTCTCCACAAACCCACACGAAGCAAGCCCAAAATCATCGAATTCCAACTGACTACATCTCTTTCAGGCATTTCATCGAACAGCTCAAGTGCGCTACTTAGCTCACCAACTTTGACAAGCCCCTTCAAACATATATTCCACGAATATACATTCTTATCAGTAATTTCCTCAAACACCTTCAAGACATCCCTTGAACCAGCTACTTTGGTATACAAATCGAGACAACGATTACCCAGAAAGGTATGCCGATTAAACCCCACTTTGATTAATTGGGCATGGACACACTC